>OX336389.2:1089453498-1090653498 GCA_946902985.2 Meconema thalassinum
TTTTTCAACCACCCCGAGCCGAGAAAAAGTTAACTTACAACAATGATAACAACTTTGTTTCTTGGACACACAAAATTGTGAAATTAATAAACCAGTTATACAACATTCCAATGTATATTGTGTTAAAATTTGGATTCGATCTGATGACGGGCTTTTGAGATAATAATTCTTAAATGTGACGCATGGTTGAAACACGCTTAAAAACGTGCACTTTTTGTGTTCCAACTGCGATAAAAAATATTAAAATATAAATTAAAAATTCCAAACCTACATGAACTAACGTAAAATAGAACGACGAAAATGTTGATGGTATTGGATTTTATGTAGGTCTATTGGTTACTTAACAAACAACCTTCAAACTCGAGTACACATAATACTTTGGTCGACAGTAGCCGGAATGCAAAGTTATACTAGAAAAACTAGCAAAGCGGTTCTGCTACTGGAAACTAGTGAACCTTGAAACACTACAGATGAGTGCGCATTCCAACTTGACAGCTAACATATAGAACATTGCTTGCTATTTCGCAACACTATCATATCCTGTTTGCTGGTCATGCTGAATATAATAGAGATCATACTTTATATTATTAAACACATTTAGGGATCAAGAATTGGATGACCAAAGAGGTCCAACTGCTACTAGGTGGTGTATTATACAAAGAACACGTGGTATACATTGCATATACAGCGTATATCTCAATTATACCGACAAGAAAACTAGGATGCTCTTTGGGTTATGTATGGAACGAGGCCGCAATGGGATTTGCGGAGAAAAATTTTCGTTTTCGGTAACATAAAGTTACTTTGTTTCTTCCGGGCGTGCGATTCAAATTGACGGACTCGCCATATTTGCTGGGCCAGAGCGAAAGCTGCTGGCCACTGCAGTGTTCCAGGGAAGGGAAGCTACTTCAGGGATGTGATAGAGGGAGACATACTGTAGATAATACTCGGCGTGATAGTGGAAGTTTCCTCGTTCTTGTCGCGCAGTCACTGCCTAGCCCTAGTGTGCACTGTACAGTCTTTTATGTGGTGACTGGAGTAGTTTTTGTAAGCTAAGTGTAATTATTATGGAAAAGGATGGGGCTAGGTAGCCCGGGACTTGAAGTAAGGCATCTGCCTGCAGGGAGTGTAAAAAAAACTCGGGGGGAAACCCACAGTCAGGACGGCCTTTGCCATCACTGTGATTTGAACCACCTATCTTCGAACTCCCCATTGCAGTCATGATGCAATATTTGACGCTTGCTGCTACGCAGCCGAGTATTTACGAAGACAAGACCAAGGGATCATTTGTTCAAAGTAGCAGTATACAACAGCCAGCAAAATGAAAACGTCCATATCAGACTACACTGATCGGTGCCTGAAAACATGCAAGGTACACATGATACATGTGGTTACACGGAAGAGAACATGCGGGGGGAGGGTGAAATTCACTTTATGCAGCATCAAAGAGGGTTTACACTGCTCATGCGACAAATGAAAGAGGAGCATATATGAACGTGTTCACTCATTCCACTCTGTTTGCAAGTAGCCCAACTTGTGGGTCGCTCATGTGCTGTGAGTATTCTCATGTCTCACTAGAGAGATGCCGTTACAAGGGTTAATTACGAACCGAGGGTTGTAGTTCTTCATCCTTCGAATATCCATAAATGAAAATATAAGTATTCAATTTCATTCTACATAGACCATTCCACAGTAGGGAAAGGGACCATAATGCGAAATTTTTCAATACATCAGCAATGGCAAAACGTCTCAAATTACATAAAACATCAAGATCATTTCCTCTTTTATAAAAAACAGATACATTAAAACGATAAAAAATTTGAGTTTAAGATTTATTTAATACAATATGGACATGCATTTGCGACGATTTCCAGAAACCGTTAAGAGTTTTGTATTTTTTTTTATGCGTGTAAAATTCACACCGAAAGAAGAACAGACAAACAGTCAGAGAAACCCAAACATAGCCCAGATTTGATCTCATCTCTTTTGCAAAATGTTTAAAGTAGGCTAAAAAACATGTAGCCTAAGAGTAAAAGTATGGCGTTGGGCTATTTCGGGTGGGTAGGGTGCAGCTAGGCAGCCGGAATCTTGTGAAATCCCAAGGTATGGAAGAGCCTAGGGACGAAAAAGTGTTCCGTAAAAGGTAGGGCCTACGTAGTTTAGTGGGGGGAAAAAAAGAATTATTTGCATCTGTACTTAGTATAAACCAAGTCCCCGAATCTTGGATGTCACGAGTAAATTCGAGAACCTCTGGATGGATTTTGATGCGGTTTTCACCATTTTGTAAATGATATCTCGAGGATGATTTCAGTAGAGAATAATTCATTTATGATCAAAGGAAGCCGAGCAGTAACGATTTCAGAGAAAAGGTAAAAAAAACTGACGTCTGAGCGCTTTGTAAGCTTACGCTGGGCAAACAGTTAAATATATTGTTACGGCTGTGAGTTTGTGTCATCGCTCGCCGCATGAGTCACAACTGCCCCAGGGCTGGGCTGTGCCCTGCCTCGTGTATTGCGTGCGCCTTATGCAACAGGGCTACTAGCACAAAGGGATGGTCCAGAATATTCGTGACTGAACCTGCGATGGAAACCTCGAGAAGCCGTGAACCCTGGATGGATCTAGAAGCATTTATTGAGTCACCGGACTGCTATATAAGAGCGACCTGTCAAGCAGTGGTTGTTGTTGTGTTCTACGAGCGAGTGCGAGCGCTTATCCTGAGCGACAGAAGTGTGGAAACTTGCGAAACCCCTAGTGAAGCCGATTCTCTTGACAGCGAAGGGAGTGAGGAGCTTACAGGGGACTGCCTGTGTTTTGAGCGAGTGTGCTTACCTAGTGCGAGAGAGGTCATTGTGGTGCATTGTGAAACAGTGTGTAGTACAGTGACGGACTTAGTGCAGCTATTTCCAGCTAGCGTACGGGACCGGACTCATTAGCGAGAGGATTAACTGTGGTCTGTTGACAAGTGAAAGGAGGCAAGAGTGCTCCATAAGGAAGAGACGTGAGGAAACTGGAGTAAGGTAATAATTGCTTGTATTTACTGAAGAGTGCTGTATCTTTCTGGCCGAAATAAAGTTAATTATTTCATTTAAAGGAACAATCTGTGTTGTGCTTCAACCCACCGTAATCCAGTTAACAAAAAGTGCCACTAGGGGGGTGGCACGTAACAATATATAAATACTATAAGTGTAAGAATTGTTCACCATGAAAAGTTCAACAAAAAAATCCGCGAGAGCATATCTCTATCTTTAATACATCGCCGAAAAATACACAGTCAAGTTAAGATTGGACTAAAGGGAGATTTGTGTTTCATGCACCTCGCCATTCCCTGGAAGTGCAACTCTTCATTTCGCCTGTGAACTTTCCATTCCGCAAAATACACAGTCAAGTTAAGATTGGACTGAAGGGAGATTTGTGTTTCATGCACCTCGCCATTCCCTGGAAGTGCAACTCTTCATTTCGCCTGTGAACTTTCCGTTCCGCAAAATACACAGTTAAGTTAAGATTGGACGGAAGGGGGATTTGTGTTTCATGCACCTCGCCATTCCCCTGGAAGTGCCATTCGTAAATTACGTCTGACAAGTATTCGCTATAATTAACAGTCCCGTCAGTGATTTTAAGCCATCTTGCCGCGATGTAAAACGGATATAGGTCATAGTTCATTGACATCGAAAAAAGCGCTTATCACGTAACAATGAAACAGAGCAACAAATAATTTCTCGATTGTCACAAGAGAAAGAAAGACTTCGTCCTCGGCTCCTTCAAACTGTTGCTCAAGAAGAACACCGTCCGAGCCACGACCAGAAATAAGCTTATGACACCATCATATCTAGCATCACTAAGAAGGAAGGTAAGATATTTTTTCTCGATGCCCCTGGAGGCACAGGCAAAACGTTCGTGATTAATTTGTTCCTCGCCAAAGTGAGGCCTGGTGGTAATATTGCTCTTGCCGTCGCATCATCTAGAATTGCAGCCAGTCATTTGGGAGGGGGAAGAACAGCACATGCAGCATTTAAACTTCCTTTGAAAGTCAGCAGTAATGATGGATGCGTATGTAATATTTCAAAACAAAGTAACACTGCCAGTTTAATCCAAAATTGTTTTTTAGTTGTATGGGATGGGGCTAGAATGTCACAAAAAACTTCCGTTGAAGCTGTAGACAGGACCTTGCGTGATCTAAGGAACCGGAACACCTATGGGTGGCTGCACAGTTTTGTTCGCCGGAGATTTTCGTCAAATCTTACCAGTTATTACCAGAGGAACGAGAGCCGACGAAGTGAACGCTTCATTAAAAAGATCGTACATCTGGCCGGATATAACAAAATTGGCACTCAAAACTAACATGAGAGTACTCTTATCTTCAGAAGATAATAGTCTGTTTGCAAATTTGTTACTTAGAGTTGGAAATGGAGATTTACCGGTCATTGACGGAAAACTACCCTCAGTCACGATGTCAGTGATTTAGTAAGCAGCATTCAAGAATTGATTGATAGCGTTTATCCTCAAATCTATGACCTATCTAACAAGTCTCATTCATGGTTTAAAGAAAGAGCAATGTTATTGCCGACAAACGAACAAGCTGTGAAAATTAATGACTTGGTGTTCTCCAAATTCACTGCCCAGGCTCAAGTATATTACTCAGTAGACGCAGTAGTCGATAGTGAAGCAGCTGTTCATTAACATACAGAATTCCTAAATTATTTCCTTCCTTCTAGCTTGCCACCACACAAGTTTATTTTAAAAGTGGGAGTGCCTATTATATTGCTACGTAATTTACACCCACCAAAGATATGCAATGGGACGTGATTGGTAGTGAAAACTTTGAAAAACTGTTTTATTGAAGCAACTATCTTAACTAGCTGTGGTACAGGAGGAACGGTCTTAGTACCCAGAATCCCTATGATTCCTTTTGATTTGCCTTATCATTTCAAACGAGTACAATTCCCAGCAAGAGTCTGCTTTGGCATGACTATAAACAAAGCACAGGGTCAAACACTTAGCGTGACTGGAGTTGATCTCAGTGGAGAATGTTTTTCCCATGGACAGCTTTACGTGGCTCTATCGCGTGTTACATCAAACCGAAATCTTTTCGTGTTCACTGCTGGAGGGAAAACGACTAATGTCGTATACAAGGAAACCTTATAAGACCTCGGTTAAAAGTACCCTATCACCTTGCATTCATAACTGTTCCCGGGTGAAGCCGGGCGGGTTGCTAGGTATATATATGATTCCTTCAGACTCTTCTTTTACTCTAACAGGCTAATTGTACATTCTCGTCCTTTGTGTTTGTCCTATGTTGTGCAGTGTAATAATACCAAGTATGATATCCGGGATGGATCTAAATATCCTTGCTCCTTCAATGACTTTGTGGGAAACCGCAGTCGTACAGAAGCGATACTGGTCTGACAATTACATAAGGGGAAGGGGCTGTTGGGCGGGTTCCCTCCCTCCCTATGAAACCGATTCACTTAAGACCTGTCTTCAACTGAATAACAATTGGATAGCAGCCTTTCCTGTTTTCTGGTTTAACGTACAGTCGTACTTCCAAGCGGTGTTACAAGGTGCGACGGCTTTTCTATTTGTTTTCTCTTATACCTCGCAATTTATAGCCTACCATACGTTCATTGCGTGCTTCCCGACTGCCGAGTCATACTTAATTATTTTTTCTAACGCAGCCAATAGCCACTTATTTTAATTTTGAGGACGGGTCAGGGAAGGGATTTTGGTAGGAACCGTCCCGGCATTAGCCTGGATGCCCGAGATGGGATTCGAACTCATACTGTCCTGATGACAGCGGGCTACAAGATAGCGCATTAAGACTCTCGGCTACCTTGGCCGGTCCTAATCATATTTTACTCACCATGCATGCTGATTACACTAGTCTTGATGAACATTTTCACAAAAAAAGCTTGCGTAATATATTTTCATAACAAGGGAGGTTCAGCACAAATTCTGGACCTTTGTTCTGTACATTTACAGAAGCTGTTGTTGATAATTCTTTAGAGGCTTTGCGATATCCTGGTCATGTAGCCCCGTGTATATGAGTGTGTGTAGAATATTTCTGTGTCACTGTGATGTCTGTACTAGTATGTGTATTTTGTAACTGAGGTAGGATACCAACCCGGTATTTGCCTGAAGTAGAATTTGGAAACCACGGAAAACCTTTTCCAAGATGGCTGCGGTAGGAATCAAACCCAACTTTTCTCTGTTTCGCCTCACGAGGCTGAGTGTACCACGTTCCAGCAAAATTAAATTTCTTGGCAGAGCTGGGAAACAAACCCGGGCCTCCGTGGTGACAGCCAGAAATGCAAGCCACTACGCAATGAGGCGAACCTTTTACAAATGCAAATTCATATTCATTTTCACTCCAACGGAGGGCAAATAACAACACAAAACACGCTTTTTTTTAAATTTGTCAGCAGCACTTTTCAAGATGTTTAATTGCGTTCAATTTGGAACAGTCGCGCTATCACGGCGTTTAATTCTCTCCCCCTACCCCCAAGCTCACACGTAATTTGGTAGCTCAATGTATCCACTTCAGTACAAATGGCAGTAACACTCATTCCCACAGTTACAACATTTAACATAATCTAGTTCCATTGAAAGCTCGAATCCAACCCTATTCCACCCGCATCTCAATCTGCATTACACGAATTATAAAGTGATTCAATTCACACAAACGTGCGTAATAGTGGTGTTGTGATTTGCAATGAAAGACACAAAATCACATCGTGGCTCTTCCTTTTGGTTGCTGATTTACCGTTCATTGTGGACAGTGGGTGAAGACCATTGGCTATCGTTGCGAGCTTTGGCCAGCTTAGCTATCAGGTCTGTATACATACAGTACTGTACGACATGTGTTAAGTCTATATGAACCAAAGTTTCTCTGGTGTGTGTATGTCTAATCAGGAAATTACAAGGAATAGAAAGGACAATGGAGAGCCTCCGTGGCTTAGGCGGTAGCACGCCGGCCTCACACCACTGGGTCCGTGGTTCAAATCCCGGTAACTCCATGTGAGATTTGTGCTGGACAAAGCGGAGGCAGACAGGTTTTTCTCCGGGTACTCCGGTTTTCCCTGTCACAAATTTCATTCCAGCAACACTCTCCACTATCATTTCATTTCATCTGTCATTCATTTGATCATTGCCCCAGGAGAGTGCGACAGGCTTCGGCAGCCGGCACAGTTTATATCCTCGCCGCTACATAGGGGCTTCATTCATTCCATTCCCTGACCCGGTCGGTCGACTGGAAGCAGACTGTTGATTTTCTTTTTTTAGAAAGGACAATGACTATCAAAGAGGTATCATCGCAGCATAAGCCATGAAAAGAACTTAATGAACAGACGGTGGAGTATTCAAAACTACCTCTCTCCCTATCGCAGTCCTGAAAACAGTTCTGGGTTTTCTCACAGATGGGAAGGTTGAATGTTGTTTGTTGTTGTTGTTGTTGTTGTTTCGTTTGAGAGGCTAGGACATCGAGGGTCATTTAGCCCCATGTACTGGGGTGCGTGTGTACATAGCCTATATGAAAGGCTGATAACCTGTGTTATTGTAGTATGTGTTTGTAATTCAGGTGAGGATTGAGGAGGCGGCCGTAGTGTTAAGTTAGGAATCATCTCAGCATTTGCCTGGAGTAGAAGTAAGGAGACTAATCAAAACCATTTCCAGGATGGCTGAGGAGGGAATTGAACCTACCTCTACACAGTTTTGCCTTGCGAGGCAACCCTCAGAACAGAATTAAACTTTTTGGCCGAGCCGAAACTCCACCCCGGACCTCAGGAGTGAGAGTCAAGAATGCCAGGAAGTAGACTTCAATGCTGAATGGAACGTCAAACTCGGAGATAGTAGATCCCCTATGATTAAAACTCCAATAGATCACGGCATTTGAGGCTATAAGATGATAAATAATAATACATTGTAATAATAATAATAATAAAAATAAATAATAAATGATTATAGGCATTGTACAATTCATCTTTCTTGGTTGCTCAACACCTCCTGGAGGTCACGTGTAGGGTAATTTGAGTTTACTGTATACCTATCGACGATTCAACCCTGGGAACCTGTCACATCTGATGTTATGAAATTTCTGCAGAATATGAACTTTGACATTTAGGTATTGTATCTAGATGTATATATTCACCATGTGATTAAATAAGTTGCAATTATTATTATTATTATTATTCATAAATTAATTAACCTACCATCACACTGTATATAAAGTGGTTGTTGGAGGACATCGTAGATACCGGTACCTAGAAATATTTACGTGAATTAACTCATATGAATGTTTATCCGTGCTATGATTGGGATTTTTTTAGAAACCCTAAATATGTTCAGGACTCGCTACAAATCAACCACCCACTCCATCTCCTATCTTTTTTTGTTGTTGTTGTTAAGTCTGATTGGCCCACTTGTTGCAATGAAGCGTGAATAGGTTGCGTCCTTTAACTAAGTTGTCATGAAAAAATTGTCATCGTTCACGAAGGAATTAAGTAAAGTGGGCTAGAGCCGCCGCGAAGAGGGGGGGGGGGCACGGGCAAATGCATAGGGGCCCGTGACCGACGAGGGCCCGTAAGCAATGATGGCCCGTTAGATAGGGATTCTGTACATTTTCTTGCGAACATTGTTTTATTTACATTATGGGGTTTGAAGCCAATTTTCAGTGTTGCCTTAGTAAACAAAAGCTTGGTGCTTTACAGTCGGTCAACACGATTGTACTCAAAAGAGCAAATTCCGGAGTTCTGTCACAACTTTCAGCATCTCACTAAAACATCATATAGACTAGAACTAACATACACCAACAAGTTGCATTACCAATACAGCAACTAAGTGTACATATTGTAAATATTTTCACCTGTATTTTCAGACATAGATTTGTAGCCTAAGTGTAATGGATCTGATGATGATCGCTTGACGGTCGAAACGGGTCATCCTAGTGTATTTATTAATCTCATGTAATATCTTTTCAGGATTAGGGTATAACCCAACTCCTTTGGGTGCATTCGTGTTGACCGACTGAAAAGCACCAAACTTTTGTTTTATTTAATTACATTAATTTTTATTTAATGGTGGAACAAGTGTAAGTGTTATAGAATATATTGAGACGAGGAGGTCCCCTTGCAATGCATAATAACCTTCCAAGTGACGGAACATGAGCCTTCCAGAGAACAGTTTTATTTTCAAAACTACTGAGTGGAGAATGTGTTCGTAGGGACTGGTTAGTATGGAGTGATACAAATCATTCAATACATTCTTTTCCTGGCAGATTAATTGGTCGCTACCCTGAGTTCCATAAGTCAGTTTTAGTTACTGACGAAGGATGGCAAAAAATATTTTTTTTGGCGTAAGCTGTATAAAAAGCTCAGTTCATGAAATGAGTGCTAGCCACAAACAATGCTATAGTGATGAATGCAAGAATTATCTCAGCTGAGTTTAAAACGGAATTGATGGAAGTAAAACTATACCATGAATAATTTAAATGCACTTTGATGGTAATCATCTGGTTTAAAATTCTCCTAGCAATTAATAATCGCAACAAAGTTCTAAAAGCTCGTGATGCAACTCTTGAGAATATGGAGGCTAATGCCAATCGAGAACTAATCCAGGAGCTGAGGCAACTGCGTGATGAATGGGATCACTTATTAATTGAAGCAAAACTAGTGTCCACTTCATTATCAAATGATCTTCCTGCAGAAATACAACTTCCTAAGATGAGAGTGAAAAAAGAAAAAACTTCCTAGATCTAGAATTTTGGGGGACTGAAGGGAAAACTAACGAAGAACGGGAGTTCAGAGTAAATGTGATTTATAGAGTAATTGATTCTAATGTTTTTGGACTTTCGATTCGTTTCATTGTGGTGGAAAAGGTAAATTACAGTATATATTTAAGCGTTTATGGCAGTATCCAAATATTGACAAACATGATCTTGAAAATAAGGGTGTTAATTTGCATGAAAAATATTATAAAGATATTAACAGAGAACTTATTGATGAACTGAAAACTCAAAATTAATATAAGCAGCTAATTTAGGACCAGGCCCATAAAACCTCTAAAACTCCTCTATTTCATCTTTCCTGTCGACCTCCCGTGGTTAAGTCTTGTTCTCTTGTGACCCTGGTAGTACAGTATAAGTACCTATATCTAAAGTTTAGCGTGTATTTCATCTTCCCGCCTGTCTTTCCTTTCTTTATACCTTCATTTTCGAGGAATCATACCTCTTAATCTTCTTTTCATGGTATCTCCTGCCTTCTTCGTAAGCCCCTTAGAGGTAGGGTGTGTGTGCCCCACAATGCATGGAGCATCCTTAATATTGCTCCACCCTCAAGGGCTCTAGAGCATGGGAGTGTGCAACCCCAAGGTTTACCTGAGCTGGGTCCTTTATATTTCTTCTTCCCAGTGTCTTTTGGGGCGAACCCTTTCCTGGTTTCCTTATTATCTGCCTTTCATGGCGCTACTTCCATCCGAGTTCTTCTTGGAGGCCTGGCCGCGTTGCGCAGCGGGAACGTTCTTCCCTGCTGTTCCCAAGGTTTCAGGATCGAATCTTGGCGCAGTCAGTTGGCATTTGAGGGTGCATAAATGCGAGGGAGCCGTGTTAGTAGAGTTACTGACACGTTAAAGATCCCCTTCGGAGCAACATTCCGGCACCCGGCGTCTCTGAAAGCCTCAGGGCTCATAAGAGGGACGTAAATCCAATAACATTAACATCATCTTCGAGGGTTGAGATCATTTCCTTTCACTGTCTTTCGCTTCCCTTATTCCGTTTCCTTCTGTCCTCTTCTTCTTGTGTTTTTCAGTCGGTGAACATGCTTCTTGTCCAATATGATTGGGCGAGGTTACACTATATTTACTGTATATAACACTGGTCCTGAAAAAATTCACTGATAAATAAGGGGGGAAATAAAATTAATACATGCAATGTTTTTCAGGACCAATGCTATATAGGTCTTTACGGTTTAACCCCACCTAATCATATTGGGAAAACTGCGTGTTGACCGACTAAAAAGAAAAATTGACAGTACAGGCAACACCAAAAAATGGCGTCAAAACTTCACATGTCCTGTATGTAAGTTCAAAATAAGTCAGTAGTTAAAAGCCTACCAAATGTAACAGCAGACGTAGATTTACATTTCATTATTACCATGTCATTAGGGCAGATAACCTAGATGTTTCTCTCTTTAAAAGACCAATCACTACCAATGAAATATGTCACCTCGGTGGGAAATATGTGAAGGTGCACTCCCATTCCACTGAGTACGAGAGACTCGGGGCGAACGAGCAGGAATTGAGCTGTTACCGCAAGCAGCCCGGTGCGGCATGGTGCGGAGGATGAAAAGATGGAGAGGAAAGGGTCAATACAGAAGACTCGAGGCACGGATAGAATAACTGGGACATGTGACACCTCAGGGGGTGAGAAATTGAACGGAACACTTTAACGTGAGGGAGAGTGATGACGAGATATTGGTTCTCGGTAGCTGGGCTGTGGGATGGGAAAGAGCATAGCATGGATTCCTGAATCCTGGCGTTCACCTACGTTGAAATTTATTTATGAAACAAGGAACTCGTGATTCTTATAGTTAAAATTATTGTCTTTAGATATGGCAATTTATTTTCACATACGCATGCAACAACATCGTATTAAAATATTTGTTGTCTCTTCAGAGGAGGTACAGCCTAGTTCGTAATTTATTATTTCACATTTTTATACTGAATTTCGGCTCCAGTAATTTTTACAACTTTTCAGTGGGGTCACGTTAAAGCAATATTTTTTAATAATACTACTGATAATAATTGACTAATAATATAAATAATAATTTTCTGGTTGCAGCTTGAGTAGGCCTATACTCACAATTCTTCAAAATAAGGAAAATAAATACGGGAGAACGTACCAGAGATATATACTGTAACTGCATTATTGCGCTAACCATGCAATTAAAATCAATATACAGGGTGTCTTTTATGTACCTTTGAAGAATGATAGGCCGTGTAGGGCACGGGTATAGAAGTAATTTGAGATAGGGAACTTTGGGTCGGAGCGGCCTCCTTAACCCATAAAATAAGGGTTGATTTAGGCCCTCTACACTGTAAGTTAGGCAACCGACCCAAGCCTCTATTACCTTCTCAATCCTTTAACTCTTGGCAAGATTCATCTCAAGGAAGCTTGTAGTTTAACGTGACCGTTAATCTCGCGATCATAAGCCACGGGACCTCCGTTTTACGTGGAATCCTAACCACAGGACATGGCATTTCACATCGAAAATCCCACATGCATTGACCGGGAATCGGACCCGGTCCGCCTAAGATTCATCTCACCATGTGGCGCTGGCGTAATGGATAGTGTTGCGGTGCGAAAGGCCGGTAGTCCCAGTCAGCGCCACATGGTGAAATGAATCTTGCCAAAAGTAAAAGGACTGAGAAAGGTAATAGAGGCTTGGGTCGTTTGCCTAACTTACAGCGTGGAGGGCCAGAATCAACCCTTATTTTAGGGGTTAAGGAGGCCGCTCCGACCCCAAGTTCCCTATCTCAAATTACTTCTATACCCGTACCCTACACGGCCTATCATTCTCCAAAGGTACATAAAACACAACCTGTATATAGGGTATACGGCGCAGCAAGTTAGCATTTGGGGGTGCGCAAACCCGAGGGAGCCGCGTCAGTAGATTTACTACTAAAGAAAGCATTTCTGTCGGTCACACAAATTGTGCCAATTACATTACGCGGGAAATAAGTAATTTACATACCCTACGAACTAACACGCCTTTATGTACAAATACCTACTTAATTTGATGACATCCACAGATCCTGTTCACTTAGGCTTAACTAGTGTACGATGTTTATGAATCACACTTAAATACAAATATATGTATACAATAAGATGGTATATTGGCTTTCACGGCCAGTGAATTAAAAATCAGCAATTTTTCTAGGTTTGTGCCGTGTCTTGTGTGGGGTTTCATCTAGGACACCAAGCTGGCTCATCAGCGGGCTCTTGGCGGGGTGATCGGCGATACATGTCCTGGAAACTTTGCAAGAAGGCGTCTTTGGGATGGTGTTCAAAAGCCTCGTCACGTTGCGTTCTGACCGAAAAGTTTTGTGAATGGGTCTATATTATGAACGGATTGTTGGCTTACCTGAAATAGCAGTTACTGTCCTTCGAAGTAATCCCCGTGGATGGTTATGCACTTCTGAGAATGTCTGTACAAGTCTTGGAAATTCTTTAGGGATAGCCTTCAGTTGGGTCGTCACATTACGTTGGATGTCCGAAATGTCCGAAAACCTTTTGCCCTTCAGAGCTTTTCGGTGACACTGGACCTGGACCCCGCCACTCCATACTTTGACGGTTGACTCTGGGGTCGTACCTCAGACACCAGGTCTCGTCGCCCGTGACGATAGTTTTCAGTGCCATTCCATTCCACAGAACATTCACCCTTCTCACTGCCACCCGCCGAAGAGGTGTGCATGGTAGGTTGCATAAATTCGTCCTTCTAAACACGCACTGTGTCAAACAGGTATTAACCTACACCAGGCTGTTCCAGCCGTGTAACTTGCCCGTGAGCAGCGGAGTACTCGCCGCCTTACGTGAGTAAACCTGCAATATGCAATACAGTTCTGCTGTGGGGGGCTGCCGTCACTTCGCTGTGGATACATCATGACTGGCAGCAATCGCATGGTCTTGTGCTATAACCTTCGCCCAGTGACGTATTGGCTATCACCCCCAGTCCCTCTCCAACCGTACTCCGAGCAACACTGCTGAGTACTCGCGTGTACGCGAACTCAAACTCATGGATTTGGAACAGCCTGACCTACACGTTGCGTTGTGTGTCGCCAATGTTGCCAGGTCGACTGTTCTGACTTTATTCACCGAACGCAACGTGACGAGGCGTTTGAACACCATCCCAAAGGAAGCTTTCTTGCAAAGTTTCCAGGACATGTATCGCCTATCTCAGCATTGCATAGTTATGGGAGGGGACTATTTCGAAAGACAGTGGGGTCACTGTCGTGCATTGTTCATCTATATTTTTAGTACAGGACTATTTACCGAACTTTATCGTCACAGGTTGTACATTCAGGTGCATGGTACACATTTTGGGCACGTCCTGTAGAATGCAGTAAGTTATCCTTGCTGATACACAAACATAGCGACAGCTACTTGACGTGGAATGTGCCAGCTACGGCTATTAACAGTACTTCCCGTGCAGAATTGGAAAGTCTGTAACTTGTAAACGATCGACAGTAGGGCGTACGTTCACTAGGTCTTCTTGTGCTGTTTTGGGGTGTAGGATCCGCCAGTTCCATCCCACATGTTTCCTTTTTCAAACACGTTTCAAGAGATTATTTAAATATCAGGAACGGGTCAGCGAGTCAGCGCCCTTTACCTGTAGGCCACTAGGTCTAGTTCAGAGGTCGGCATTGACGTATATTCTTCCTAGGTAGGCAGAGATCATATTTTGAATCTACTGCCCTTCTCACTTGTATTCAAGAGTCTGAGTGCACTCCGTTTAACTCGCACACAAGAATGTAAATACTTACAAATCCTGGAATGGATCCCGAGCTGGTGGACAACAAGCTTCTACGGTCTACACCAGGCTGTTCCAGCCGAGCAACTCACCCGTGAGCAGCGGAGTACTCGCCGCCTTGCGTGAGTAAACCTGCAACATGCAATACAGCTCTGCTGTGGGGGGGGGGGGGGGCTGACGTCACTTCGCGGTGGATACATCATGAATGGCAGGAATGGCATGGACTTGTGCTATGACCTTCGCTCAGTGACGTATTGGCTATCACCTCCAGTCCCTCTCCAACCGTGCTCCGAGCATTACTGCTGAGTACTCGCGTGTACGCATACTCAAACTCATGGATTTGGAACGGCTTGGTCTATGCTAACACGAGAGCAATCAAAATCGTAAATTCCTTCCTTTTAGTACCTCCCTATTACGTGCATCTACAGCAAAAAACCATTTGAGGGAGACATTGTTATTAATTTATTTTACGAAAAGGACAGACTACTGTTAAAATCGATTGTGAATCTAATTCATAATAAACCCTCAAGGAGTCCACTTGTTGAGGGACATGAGTCGGTGGCAACGGGGCCCAAGCTGATTTCGGGATTGTTTCCAGTTCCAATAGACTTGTAGTAGGTTCAAGCGTTTCTAGCAGTAGCACATATATTCTGTTGACCTCCATTGGCGAACTCTGATTCCCTTCTAACGCCGGCGGTATAAGGACATCTGAGCTCCCGGAAGTATTCAATTGTGTCGCTCATCTCGTCCATCTCATCCCTAATCTGATACTTATCTTATTCCGAGGGATCAGGCCTCCACTTCACCCCCCTTTTCTCCTATGGGTGGAGGTACGAATACTCCCACGGTATTACCCTACCTGTCGTAAGAAACTCACTAACCGGGAAAAGCACCTGTAAGCTACCTAGGCGTAGCACACTTTCAGGTCATTTTAAGTGGTTTACACCCTCAGGGGCTGACGACTAGTGAGGTGTATGAAAATAAATATTACCAGTTACGAAACTGGTACCCAATTTAGCATATCTGACCATTTAGAAATTTTCAACAATAATAATCGGATGAATAAAGCCTTGTTCCCACATCCTGTGGCTTATTAATCTCATGTATGTTTTCGGGATTAGGGAATAACCCATCACAATTGGGTACAATAGTGTTGACCGACTGAAAAACATCAAATTTTGATTATTATTATTATTATTATTATTATTATTATTATTATTATTATTGTTCTAAAGAACTGGTTGATCAGCAACGTATACTGAATATTTTTAAAAAGGTAACAAGTATAGGCTAGAGTTGCAAGTGAATGAAGGAAGATTGTAGCTTTACGTGACCGTTAATCTCGAGATCATGAGGCACGGGACCTCCTTTTTACGTGGAATCCGAACTGGAGGGCATGGCATTTCACTTTGAAAATCTCACATGCATTGACTGGGAATCGAACCCGGTATGCCGTGGTGAGAGGCCAACAGGCAAGTGAATGAAATTACATGATAGAGATAAAACAATAATTTTCTTGGTGCTGTTTTGAGAGATGGCTCAACAGGTAAAAATTAAACATATAATAAAGGAGGTTGGATTCAATAATATTTCTAAAAATGTTTTCTGTCTAAAATATTAAAAAATAACTAAATCAGATCTGTTACAAACTTTGATTATTTAATGTGAAATAAAACGTTTCTCCAAATGCAGCTCGATGTGAACATCACTCCATTATAAGTTAAATAATTACAGCTCTTCAAGCAACTCATGTATGCATTATTTAGTGCAATCGTAGTTCCCAACAGCGTGGCCAAGCTTGTTAAGTAACGCTGCACGACTGGAACACCTACTGTATGTAACTGTAGGTTGAGAGATCGTAGTTTTGAAATCCGGCCCTTGATAGGGTCCATTCTGCGTTTTTCCTTACTCCCTCCAGGTACAAACTCTTATACCGTATTTCAAGTCCCAGGGCTGCTACCCTATTCCTTGATCCTACATTTCGAGTCAGATACCCAATTATTGTAGTTTTCTCCTAACCACAATGAACGAAACGCTTTTTATGCATAATCGTTGGTTCATGAAATCTAAATAAGTAGGCTAATATTTAATAATTTTCTTAACTTCAATTTCGCGATTGATTTCTCACAAAATACACATGGAATTACTGTATAATAGTAATAGGGATACATTAGGTACCTACGTTACAATTTTCTTTGAGAATTTTATTTATGTCGTAGCCAGGTTTTTATCTGTGGGCCCTCTCAAAATTTCACAGCTTTGGAGTAATATTGGTTCATGAACCAAGTTGTCACATTTTAAGTACATGAGTTGTGTATTATCTTAGAATGGTAGTATGGGGATGGGAATAGAGTCGAGGTGTATAAAAGTCATTGCAGTGGGATCTCAGTTGTGATCTAGAGTATTCCGCAAGGGACAACTTGGCCTAGTGTAGCGACGAAATTCTCCCTACATCGCTCAGTATTTAGGCCAATCTTGCTGTATGGAAGTGAGAGCTGGCTAGATTCAGGATATCGATACATAGCTAGAGTTAACTGATATGAGGGTAGCACAAATGATTGTTGGGACAAATAGATGGGAGCAATGGCAGGAAGGTTGGCTACTCATAATGAAGAGATAAAGGCTACGTTAGAAATGAACACGCTGGCTAGATGAAGCTGTTTGTATTCGCCGACTCAGATTGTGGCTTCATATGAAGAGAATGGGGGAGAAAAGATAACCTAAGAGGTTAATGAGTTTGGCTGTAGAGGGTAAGAGAAGCAGAGGTGAACCTAGGAGGCGATGGTTAGATTCAGTAATTAACGATTTCAAAGTGTGAGGTGTAGAAGCAGAGGAGACCGCAGTGCTAACTGCTAATAGGGCATCATGGAGGCTACTTGTCCGTAAACAGAGGCTTGCAGACTAGACTAGACGCTGAAAGGCAAAACACGAAAACAGTCTCAAATGAAAATCAATGTAACTTACTATAAGTATGAACTAAAACTTCACATGGATACATTTTGAAGGATAGGTAGGCCTACAAATTCATGATTCGTTTTTTTAATGTACCTTTCGCGTAAATATTCCCGAGGAAACAATCCAATAACGTTGCACGACACGTTCCGGAAGCACGCATGGAATGCACCTATTATGTCGTAAGTTTGATTCAGTTTGGAGGGGTGTGTAGACTAGTTAAATGGGATTTAACAAAGCTTTACCTTTGAAGTTAAGGTAAATTTAGAAGTGGGGAGAACGCTACGGGGTAGAGGGGGAAAGTTGTAGGAGGGGGTGGGAGAATGAACGAGGGAAAGAGTAGTTGCTAGCAGGGATATGTCGAGGGGTGGGGTAGCGGCAGGGAAGGGAAGGGGGTACGTAGGGAAGCATGGCGGGGAAGAAAGCGAGAGCGGGGTTAGGGGAGGGAATGTTGTTGGACTGAAGGTGTAATCCTAAATCGATCTAAGGTTGTAGCCGGCGCGGCTCATCAAGGCTCACCACTCTCACTGTTTCGCGCACAATAGAGGCGATTGCGGGGAAATTCTCGGAATACTGGGTAATTACTGAACGCTTCACAAACAACACATTAAACACATTGCTCGTAAACAGGCCACATGGTGATAATTACCGCGAAAGTAATTTCATTAAATCTTTATACCCTGCTACTACAAAACAATAGCTCGGTACACACATAAATAAAGTTGTATAGAATATTTCAATTTCCACATTGCATGACAGTGAGGTGATACAAACAAGAAAGTTGTTAAACGTATTAATAAGATTATAATTTTTTAAATGACAATCAACTTTTTAAATTTGATTTGCACTGACTTCCCCAGTTGGTGTATTTTAAACCACGTGCTCTCCACATCACGAAATATGAGTAAAATAACTTCCCAGCAACGTTCTGCAATTCATCCTAACATGACTTAGACAACATAGTTTAGACACAGGTAGTGCCAGTGAGGGTGTCATCCAAATGTTCCCTAAACGAAAAGCGCAGTGACATTGTTTTGAGCGCGTGTCTACGAATGAATGAAATGACCACATGACCGAGTGACAGCCACTATTCACTTGTCAGCGGTGTTACATTAACCTCACTCTAGCACCAGGTGACACATGCCTTCGACACTGCAAATATAATTTAAATTGCCGTACTTACCTTTCGGACGTCGTGAAGCTCACTATTAAAAACTGGCTCACAACGTAACACAAAACCGAACACACCGCACGTTTTCCACTGCTTTTACACCACTGATCACGACTCAGCGGCACGTTAGTTCCCTATAATGCCGCTGGGAGCGCGTCAAGTCGGACTGGTCGATTCGTCCTGCAGGGGAGTCTCATGTACGCGTGCCGCATGTGTTCAAGTTACACCGCATTATGAAAACAATTGTTTGTTTCCAAACAAGGTATGATAACGACAATTGTGTTCAATGGCAATGGGTGGGGAAAAGAATGGGAATATCACTGTTTATCCCTGCCCTCTCTATGACACCTAACCAATTACATTCCGCTGTTGTAATGATAGACAAGGTTATCCACTGTCCGTGTCGCACTGAGCTGTATGGTTTCCAATGTTTACATATGGCTTTGATCGTATTAGGTTGCTTTAACCGTAACACAATATGCCAAAATACAACTAAACGGCTTACTTAGTCGTTTTACAGAGCTGTCACCGGTAATATTTGGTTTTATCTTCGTTTTGGGTTTAAATAAAATAACTACAAATCTAATTCGATGAAAAGCAATTCATCCCACAGTGAAATAAACTATGGTAAAAACCTTATTGTGGGATTATCATACTATAGTTAGTGGCTTCGGTGGTGTAGTTTGTAGCATGCTGAACTGCTAAGCCCAAGATAGTAGGTTCAAACCCGGCCGAAGTCGTTGGATTTTTTAAGAGCGTTAAAATCCTTCAGTATGCCTTCCTTCGGAGAGGAAGTAAAGCCGGTGGTCCCATGTCATAGATTCATAGGCATGTAAAAGATCCTTCCACTAACTAAATTGTGTGAAGCTAAATTTCTAGGTTAGATTTCGTTGAAACGCTCTATCTTAGTTCCAACGTTCATCACTAGGTGTCAGTGACATCTGGTAGCGAAAGTTGGAACAACTTGAAATTGAACGGAACTTGTAGCTCACCCTATGGGGGTCCGCTTGAAGCAGCTACAGCCTCTGGCGAGCAGAACATGTCCTCGGACACTCCCGGCACTAAAGTCTAAAAAAAAAAAAAAAAAAAAACAAACAAATGATACGAGCCTTACAGTAGTCGCATATGATGTGTAACATCTGACATGTTATCCTACTCGTATACTACACAGCTTGGACATTCTTTAAATGTTAATTTACACTCCATTTTCACACTGGTACTATGATGAATGTATAGATTGAATTGGAGATATGCTAGTCACATTTGTGGCGCAGCGGTCAAGCTGTTAGTCTCTCACCAAGGTAGACCGGGTTTGATTCCCGGTCAATACATGTGAGATTTTCGAATTCAAATGCCATGTCCTGTGGTTCGCATTCCGCGTAAAAGGGAGGTACCGTGGATCATGATCGTGAGATTAACGGACACGCAAAACTACAAGCTTCCTTCCTTTTACATTAATAATTCATAATAACAAAGTGACACACAAAGTCGACAGTACTCTCAAATACTGTGAGCACATTCCTCAGTAACTATAACATTCATTATTCTCAAGACTCTCATACAGTTCGTCGTAAACAATCAAAACAAGGCTTCCTACAATCATGAAATGACCTAGTCTCACATATGATGAAAATACAGCTTTTATTCCACTCATATAACAACATTCTGTTATGCATTTAATATTTGACTACTCACCCACAGCTTGACAATAATGCCGCTTACATAAATGTAATTTGTCGTCTTTGTCCTACCCCATGTGATATTCAACCTTCACGCTTCATAAACTGCTCAATGACAAATGAAAGTCGGTGAAACATTTGCCACTGTGCTCGTCAAACTAGTGCCTGCTAAATGCACTGCCTGCTGTATTGCCATAACATTCTCGCGCTACAGAGCACACACTGCCTTGTTTCCAATACTCACATTTTCAATTGTACATCCAGCTGGCAGTGCGTCATCACTTCCGTCCGATCCACTTCCGTTCGATCAACTTCCGCCCGAATCACTTCCGTCCCATTTTCTGGCAGTGCGTCTTCACTTCCGTCCGATCCACGTCCGTTCGATCCACTTCCTCCCGATTCACTTCCGTGCCCAATTTTCAAAATCACTCCCACAAAACTATCCAGCAACCGAGCGGAAAGATGTTACACATCAATAATAATACTGTAGTTAACGTGATGAGTGCTTTTGAAAGTATCTATACCGTAGGTCACCTATCTAGAAGATTTCCAAAGTGCGAGCTGCATTTATAGCCACTATTTAACAAATGAACTGAATATAAATGGTTGTTGTTGTTGATTCATTTAAGGGGCTTGGCAATTTCGTGGTTATGTAGCCCCGTGTACTTCAATGCGTAATGTGTGTGGGTATTTGTAAGTGGGGTTGGGATTGGGTACGAGGCGGCCATGGCCTTAAATTGGTCACCATTCCCAGGATTTACCTGGAGAAGGTGAGGGAAACCACTTCTAGATGGCTGAGCTGTAAATCAAACCCACCTCTTCTCTGTTTTGCCTCACAGAACTGAGTGTAGACTAACCCGTTCCAGCCAAGAATTAAATTTCATGGCAGAAACAGGATTCCAGCGCGGACCACCACGTTTACAGCCAATAGTGCTAACTACTACGCAATGAGACGTACGGTATTGAAATAAATGTTCAGCGTTATCGGGGGGTATATTTTTAGCCTACTTTTCACATTTTGCAAAAATGAGGAAAAAGTAGACTTATGAGATCGGGCAAATGTCTGTCTGTCTGTCCTTCTGTCTGTCTGTCTGGCTGGCTGTGTATGTCCCCCCACACCCCTATCAACTCCTAAACGGCTGCAGCAATCAAAACAAAATTTGGTAGGAGTAAAGATCTATACCTGAATATCTCACGGCCATATTTGAAAATGATGCCAGTGCTACCAACTGCTAAAAAATCACAATTGAAATTTGAGCTCCATGTTGGATATCTTGGATGGTATGAATGGATGCTATTTCAAAATTGGCACACGTATAGATAATAATATTGCAGTTTAATTTCCAGGAGGCCATACATGGCAGTGTTGCCAAAATGATTATAAGCCTGCAGATAGGTCCAATTTTTAAATGCATATAACTTCTTCACTATCAATTGGAATTCAACCAAATTTCGTATGTGCTTTGTGTACATAAACAGATATGACTGAGCGTATTCTTAAGAGCCACCAGGGCTGCCAACTGTTAATAAATGCTCTCAATTTTTTAAAATCCAAATACCCATATATCAGAAAGTATGCAAGCCGACAGCTTTAAACTATGCACATGTATAGTACCTGACATTCTATATTAATTTGGAGAAACTTATATATGTCAGTGCTACCAACATGATTCTAATCCTGCTGAAAAGTCCAACTTTAAATACATGTAACTTCTATACTATCATTTGGATTTCAACCAAATTTCGTGTGTGCTATGTGTACCATAACAGATATGACTATGCCGATTCTTAAGAGTAACCAGGGCTGCCAACTGTTAATAAATACTGTCTCTACTTTTGTTACCCTAATATCAATATATCAGAAAGTATGCAAGCCAATAGCTCTAAACTTTGCACACGTATAGTACCTGGCATTCTTGATTAATTTTGAGTAACTAATATAGGACTACGCCAGTGCTGCCAACATGAGTCTAAGCCTGCTGATAGGTCCAATTTTAAAATGCATGTAACTTCTATACTAACTAGTGGATTTCATTCAAAATTGACACAACAATATATCATATTATTGCAGATTATTTCTGACCAATACACGTATGTCGTTGTTGCCAACATGGTTTTACGCGCGCTGTTAAATCCAATGTTTAACTGCATGTAACGTCCATGCTATCCATTGGACTTCAACCAAATTTTGTATTCTGTACCTTAAGAGATGGAACTAAGAATAGGCTATATTCAGTCACCAGGGCTGCCAACTGTAGTTCTCTATTAGGCTACATTATGCCATGTAGCATATAGTATTTCGAACTAATTAGTAATTTCGATATTACCAACTTAATTTCGTCATTATTCTAGATAGATCCATATAGATTAATCATTGGCATGAATCTTAAATTTTAAGAAAAGTAGGCTTTTTAGTTCGTTACGGAACTTCTTGTTATATTTGGATATCGAGCACCATCCCGTAATTATTCAGAGACGTATCTGTAAGGCTGTTTGTTCATTGTCAACAAAACAACGACGAAATGCACAACCAACCTAATCTTATAAAAAAACAATAAAACGGAGCATGAACACTAATAAAACCACTAATCCTTTATTGGAGTTCTTTGCAAACAAGAGAACGACGATAATCGTTGTGATCAGTAAAGGAAAGGAAAGTGGGATAAGAGCCAAGCGATTACAGGAATTGTGTTCAATTAACAAAATAGAGGTGTGCAATCGGCTGATTTTATTTCAGTTTTTGGATGTTATTGGCCCACTACTCAGAACCCGTAGAAATGCGTACATAAGTAACATTTCACTTAAAAAAGGGTATTGCAATATAAATATATCCTATACTGAATTACGTCATGACGCAGTGGCTGGCTTTATAGACTTTTACCCCAGGGGTCCAGGTTCAATTCCCCCAACGCCAAGAAACTTATTTCTAGTCTGAGGTCTGGAACTGGCTATATACAGTTTTGGGAGCCAGAACTGAGAAGAGGTTGGTTTGATTCCCACCTCATCCATTCTACAAGTGGTTTTCCATGGTTTTCCACTTCTACTCCAGCCAAATATATTGTTATAATAATGTTATTGGATTTACGTCCCTTTTAACTACTCTGGCCGAAATGGTAAGCCTATCTAACTTCTGGTCACCTTCTTTCAATTCCTAGCCCTAATTAAAAATACACTAGAAGCTACACTATAACACAGGTTATCAGTAAATCACACACACAATTAAACTGGGCTACATGACCACGATATCTCAAAAGTCCCTACATGCATCGACAGCAACTTTACTGGAGTAAAATGACTAATGTAAAGGAAAACATTTCTGGAATGTCGTTTTAATTGTTGTTAACAGGAATCATTTCGGGGCCTGACATGTTACAATATCCATCCTTAATATGCGTTATCAACGGGGTAATCGTTACATACTCGAAGGAAATGTCGATCAACAGTTCTGTGCATTAAGATGGTATATTGGCTTTCATCGCCAGTGAATTAATACTCAGCAATTGTTCTAGGTTTATGCCGTGTCTTAAGTGGGGTTTCACCTAGGAACACCAATCCGGCTCATCAGCGGGCTCTTGGTATCCTTGCCCGGACCCTCACAGGTGTAGCGAACTGCGCGCTAACTTCCTCTTTATGAAGCGCACCTGCGCTACTTTACTGCGAGAGCTAAGAACTCTAGCAGCCTTAACCTCCCTATGAAGGCTTCCAAAAGTTGGCATATTGGCTTTCACGGCCAGTGAATTAATACTCAGCAATTTTTCTAGATTTATGCCATGTCTTGTGTGGGGTATCGCCTTGGAATACCCAGCTGGCTCATCAGCGGGCTCTTGGTGTCCGTGCCCAGACCCCCACAGGAGTAGCAAACTGCGCGCTGCTTCCCTTTTTATGAAGCGCACCTGCGCTACTTAACTGCGAGAGCTACAAGCTCAAGCAGCCTTAACCTCCCTATGAAGACACCAAAATCCCGCTGATGAGCCAGATTGGTGTTCCTAGGTGAAACCCCACACAAGACACGGCATAAACCTAGAAAAATTGCTGAGTATGAGATCTCCACATCTTTCCAACTAGATCTCTAACACCGGATGCCGGGGTGATTCACACACGTAGTAGTTTCATGACGTTGACCGTGATAGAAATATGAATCAAGAATGTCATTCGATTTTGTAGGATTGAAATACACGTTGCAGTACTTGCAGAGAAATCCGCTCGTGATGCAATGGATAACGCAATTGGATGGCATAACTGAGAATCCAGGTTCAATTTCCGGTTGTACCAAGGATTTTAATCTTGGTACGGTCTGGAACGAGGTCCCCAAACTCGTGATGCTAAATGGGAAGATCACTGAAGTTGTGGCGCTCTAACAAATAAAGTATTTGGTGTGACATCCCCAATACGAATCCAGCCATAGGTACACACCTGTCCAGAAGTTTCTCCCCACCTGCTATTAATTTGCTTGGTGGCTCATTTGACTTTATGCTCTCTCTACTTCCTTCGGAGGCGCTGCTCCATGTCGGCCATGGAATAGTCTACGCTAACTTGTTGTTTTGCCATTTCAATGTAATGGACAACGTGGTCATTTAGCCCCATGTACAGTATTAGGTGTGCGTAGAATTTTCCTGAGTAGCTGTGTTATTGTGGTGTCAGAAGTAGTGTGTGTGTGTTCTTAATTCAAGGGAGGATGGGAAAGGAGGTGGCCGTGGCCTTATGATTAGAACTATCCCACCATTTGTCTGGAGTAGAAGTGAAAAACCATGGAAAAACCACTTCCAAGATGGCTCACGAACCCACGACCCAAGTTTTCTCAGTTTTGCTTCACGAGGCTGAGTGTACCCCTTTCCAGCCCTCAGAACCGAATTACATTTCTTGGCAGAGCCAGGAGTCGAACCTGGACCTCCGGGGCAACAGCTAACGTGTAACTTCGCACAAGTAAAAGAGTTTTAACTTGCCTACCTAGGCCTGGGCTGTATTAAGTGCTTTCAAAATGGTTTTTACTTTCGATCAGGACTTTACAAACTACCGCATTCAAAGCTAAGTAATTTACTTCAACTTTTACTCAAATGGATCATCGAATCGAGAAGCTGTAAGCTACACTTACTATAGAAAGTGAAATAGTTGTAACTCACTTCCAATTCCTTCTTCTTGGCTGAACATTTTCTTTCAAATCCGATTAAACTTAAGAATTTTAATCTTTTTATTTTTCTATTTTCTTGTGGGCCTTTTCCAACGATTCTGTTATTAGCTTTCGCAGCGTTTTTGAACATCGGCACTTGCAATACATCAGGATATATTAATACATTTTAATTTATAATATTGTAATTATGTTTGGATCCCAATTCCTCATTTCTTCCATCTATCTGTGTCTATCAGTACCTCCACCTTCCACAAGTGTTTACACACTTCTTATCCACCTTACTTTCCATCCTCCCATCGCATAATATTTATAAAAAACGGGTATCAGGAAAGATAGCACAAAGGCAAACTAATGCGGGTAAATGACAGACAGCCGATGACCCGGTACACTAATACGGTCGGGGTTGGAAGAGAAGAGGAGTTGAGCAAGGGCGCTCAACAGAAAAGAGGAAAGAAAGTATCCCGGTAGAAGTAAGTTCAAACGATGTCGCGCTTAGCTGGGATCTTGTGGTCACAAGCCCACATCCAACTAGTTCGAAGCCCCTGAGGGACAAATGAATGAAATTGAATCTAAAATAAGACACAAATTAGTAATGACGATGTAAATTTCTGTTTTGAGGGCCGTAACATTCAGGTTATCGGCTGCTGCGCACTCTATTCAGTGTGATACATTTATCGTTAACGCTACAGAGGCCTCTTATATAATCATCATCTCTTACTAATTTTTGCCTAAGAGTGTCTTGAGTTACTAATTTGTATATTTGGTATTGTGCCCGATTAGACCGAAGTCTAACGACCACATATGCATTTCACCAAAA
The DNA here is from genome assembly GCA_946902985.2 of Meconema thalassinum. Lineage (NCBI taxonomy): Eukaryota > Metazoa > Arthropoda > Insecta > Orthoptera > Tettigoniidae > Meconema > Meconema thalassinum. Next base: position 1,089,479,759 of record OX336389.2, read on the forward strand.
ATCAGTCAGCACGAGAATCTAAACCTCTCAGGGCGCCATATAGGTTAAAGTTACAACAATAAACAAGATCTAAAAATGCTTTACTGATTTTCGGCTCGATGCAACAATAAGGATAAAAGGGAGACTTTGAAAATATCACAATTCCTAAAATAATCTCATTTTATTCATAATTTAAAACCTGACTTTAAAATAATGCCGTAAAAGCATTGAGAATGCATGAGAATTCATACACTTTATATACAAAAAAACAGAATCATCAACACATGAACACTAATTGGATTTGAACAAAAGCCAGAATAGCAGTCCTGTTGACTTTGTCCAAATTATTTTTATACACAACAGTAGCATATTCAGGGCAAATTAAATCGTCCAGCCTGAATCCCACTTGACTAGCATTCACTTGTTGAAAGAAAATTAATATTTATCTGTTTCACTTGTTGTCAAAATCACTTTGTTTATGAGTTCATTTCTTTCAACGAAAACACTATCACTTTTCAGGAATCATTAATCAAAATGGGTACATTACATATCATGGCAATGGGTTAAACACAAAAATATCGATGTATAGGACATGTGAGCATCATTGAATAACAATGTTTAAACATTATGAGCATGGATTCGAAGAAATTCGATGGTGAGCAGAAAATTAATTACATCATCTGTTCTCGATCCGAAAATAATACTGATGAGTGCATGACTCAATTAGAAATTTATGGTTCAAAAATATTGACCAAAACATTACTTTAAAATGTTAACTAAAACATCCAAACTTTAAGCTTTCAAATAATTGAAAATATTATTCTGAAAATTGTCATCAAAAATAGTAACAAATACTATTATAAAAATTGTAATTCTTTAACAGAATGTGAAAATATTAATCTTAACAAAAACTTATATTATATAATATTTATAACTTTTACAGGACCACAAATATCCCTGAAATGGTAGTGGCTGTTCATTAAATAACAATATAAACTTTAGCACCGGCCCATTCTATTTATATGTCAATAGTCACCTGATCACATTTTGTATTTGACCAACGGTAAGGTATCATCGAAATTAAAGTTTTATCTACAATAAACTTGGGTTGACAAGTACTGGGAAAATATCTGTAGAACACGAGAATCAAATGTGAAACATAACTGAGATGGTTGCATGAAATAACCATTGGTTATCAAACTCGACGAAAGTGTAATTCGTAATTATATTTAACTTCCATATTTTTCCAACATATTTTATAAAAGCCATCTAACCTTCACAATTGTTGATGCTTCACGTAACAACGATTTCATTCCTGCGACTTAATTGCACAATTTGAAAGACAAAATTCAACTATTTCCACACACAACATTTCTCCTCATATTATACATTATTATGATAATCAAGCCCTTGCTTGTTATCCAAATGGAAGACTAGGAAGCTAGTAAGCTCCTCCAATGAGTTTACGACAAACTTCACCATCACATTAACTCTTAGTATTTTTATATCGTGTCTGCTCATGGTCAAACGTTTCATAAAATGACGTTACCCATATAATTTACTGTTATGTCGTGGGAGATACAAGATAAATAACATACACTTGTTAATGTAACACAACGGTTTATTAAACACTAGTCGGTACACAACGATACACAATGTGAACTAACTTGAGGGGAACTATCGTCTACAGTCCGCGGGTGCATATATACATAGTAGCTGGAAAGTTCCAGAATCGAATGTTCCAGATTGGAATGTTCTGGGCATAGTGACTAGAATGTTCGTGTTAACTCAAGTAGCCTAAATACACAACACTGACTAGAATGTTCATGTTAACATACCTTTTTGTAGAATGTTCATGTAAATACACAACATTTCCTCCCTCTTTTAAATGGATGATTTAGGAATCAGGAGAGAATCTCAACGGTGGTCACTGCTGGCGAGTACTCCTGCGGGGAATAAAAGAGGTCTGGGAAATAGGTGATGTCCTGTTTACAGGTGTAGCTGGTGTGGCTGGTGGTGTTTGGACTGTTGCTGGTGTCTCGGTGAAACAAACTCGTCTCAGGCTCGGTGGCTTGGTCGGTTGTGCGGTGGTTTCGTCGGTTGTGCGGTGACTCCGTCGGTTTTGCGGTGGCTTGGATGGTTGCACGATGACTTGGTCGGTTGCACGGTGACCTTGTCGGTTGCATGGTGATTTGGTCGGTCGCACGATGACTTGGTCGGTTGTGCGGTGACCTCGACGTGGCCTGGTCAAGTTGAGTCTCGTGCGGAGATGAGGGTACCTTTGCTCCGTTGCTGTCATCGTTCGACTGGCGTAAGCGATTGGACGTTCTTGCCCGTTGCTGCGCTGATGTGACAATATTGCGCCCAGGCCGGTCTTGCTGGCGTCCGTGGCCAACAGGAGTGGTAAAGCTGGGTCATACTGCATGAGTACCTGGGGCGAGGTTAGGGCGTTCTTGATGTTTTTGTATGCCCTGTCGCCTTCTGGTGTCCAGATGAGTGGGTTCTTGAGCAGCATGTCTCTGAGTGGTCTGTCTCTGGTTGACAAATCGGGGATGAACGAACTGTAGTAGGTTGCTTTACCGAGAAACAGTTGGAGTTCTTCTGGTGTAGTTGGTTTCGGTGCATCTCGTACAGCTCGGATGTGTGCATCCGACTTGTGGATGCCTGACGCATCGATTTTGTGGCCAAGGGCTTCCAGAGAAGTTTGAGCGAAAACGCATTTGGCTCGGTTGAGCTTGAGGTTGTGTTGCCGAAACCGTTCCAGAGTGGTGCTGAGGGCCTGCATCAGATTTTCAAATCTATCAGCAAAAACTATACTGTCATCGAAAGAACTTACGACGTTTGGGAGACCATGCAGGACTGTGTCCATTCGCCGCTGCCAGATAGCGGGAATGTTAGCTGCTCCATATACTGCTCGCGTTGGGCGGATCAGACCGTGAGTTGGCGTGTTAAGCGTGAGAGCATGGCTGTACTCATCGTCGACCTCGAGATGAGTGTACGCGTCGGAGATATCCAGACGGCAGAAGAGAGTGGCGCCACGCATTCGGTTGAACAGATGTTCCACCTTGGGAATCGGATGTTCATCGATGATGATCCGCGGCTTGAGAGTAGGCTTGTAGTTGCCTGTGATCCTCAGTTTGCCGTTCTTCTTGGCGACGACGTGCGTTGTCGATGCCCACTCAGAGTAGTCTACTCTTTTGTAGAAGCCAGATGCAATTTTCTTGTCGATTTCCTTGGCATAGGCATCGCGGAGGGCAACTGGTACGTCTCGAGCTCTGGCGAAAACAGGTGTGGCTCCAGCCTTCAGGTGCATCTTCGCTGGGGGACCTGAGATCTTCCCGGGGGTGTCGCTGAACACATCCTGGTTGCGAGATAGAATGTTGTCGAGCTGCTTCTGTTGTTCCAAGGTCAGACAGAGCCTGCTTGTCTGAGAGCTTGTGGATTGGGTCGGGTTTTGCGAAGAGGTGACCAAAGTCGATCTCCCGTACAAACTCTGAAATCCACTCTCGGCCAAAGAGCGATTTGACTTCATCGTCAACCACGTAGAGATTCAGGTTCCTGGTTGTGGTTTCGATGGTGGTGCACACTGACGTTTTGCCAATGCATTTAATCGGATGGCCAGTGAAACTGACGAAGTTACGATCGTTTCTCTGCAACACAAAACCTGGTTTGATCATACTTAGCTTTGATTTGCTCATGGTTGAGCAGGGGGCGCCGGTGTCGAGTTCCATTTTGACAGTGGTTCCCTCTATGTTGACATCAACCAGTGGTTTAGGTGCTGCGTTGACCGATCCGATTACCTCGATTTTGCTGAGGTAGTCCACAACGTCGAGGTTTTCTGCTGGAAGCTCTTCTTCGGTCACATGGTTTGTTGTTCGATGTTTCCTCGATTTCGATCGGCAAACTTTTCTGATGTGACCTTTCTTGCCACACTTCAGGCACTCTGCGTTCAGGAACCTACACTGACTACGAGGGTGAGCTTCACCGCACCCTGCACATGTTGATTGGTTGTCCTGGGATGCACTCTGGTTTGCGTGGTGTGGCCATTGGTGCTGTCTGGTTAGGTTGTAAGACCCTTGACTTCGATGAGCTGACTTGCTGCGTGGCGGCTGCTGGTTGATGTTCTTCCTGGACAGAGGCTTTTCGTATCCAATCCGATTGGTTGATTCAGACTTAGCGGCAGCTGTTTTGACCTCGTCGGTGGTAATGCGAGTAGCTTCGAGTGTGTGCGCGATTTCATATGCTGCGGTGAAGTTCTCTGGTTGTTTTGCAATAATCTCGTCGCACATTTCTCGTGATTCCAAACCTGCGAGCATTTGTTCAATTAACATGCGATCAAGAAATGTGCCATACTCACAAAACGTTGCAGCCTGCCGCAGTCTTAAGGTGAAGCTAGCGATGGTTTCTCCTTGCTTCTGCATTACACTGCGAAATTTGATGCTCTCAGCAAACTTGTTGCATATGGCGTCAAAGAGGCCGTTCAGCTTAGATTGAATCTCGTTGTATGACAGAGTTTCCGGATCATTAGGACTCACCAGGATCTTCAGGGCATCATTGAGTTCAGATCCCATGTAAACCCGTGCAAAATTTGCATGCTGTTCCGAGGGTACCTTGCTGAGGTTAAGCGCCCAGATAAAGCAAGTGAAATAGTCGGCTACAGTCGTTCCGTCGGTAGTGCGATACGGTTGCATTGTGAACTTTGGCGGTCGAGGTTCTGATGACGTTGTTGACCCTATTGTCTGTCGGATAGCGTCGGCGATCATTGCCGATAATTGTTGGAGTTGCTCAGAGGTTAAGTCCGGCATGGTGAAGATGAGTGGAGAACAGTATTTCTAACACGCAATTGCGATGAACTTAGTTCGGTGCACACACTTGCGTTGAGGTTAGAAAGTTCACTCGGTTTAGTTTCCAACACGCACTGCGATGAACGTCGTTCGGTGCAACACTTGCGTTGAGGTTAGAAAGTCACTCAGTTTCACAACGTTATTTATCTTATCCCACTTCTGACACCACTGTTATGTCGTGGGAGATACAAGATAAATAACATACACTTGTTAATATAACACAACGGTTTATTAAACACAAGTCGATACACAACGATACACAATGTGAACTAACTTGAGGGGAACTATCGTCTACAGTCCGCGGGTGCATATATACATAGTAGCTGGAAAGTTCCAGAATCGAATGTTCCAGATTGGAATGTTCTGGGCTTAGTGACTAGAATGTTCGTGTTAACTCAAGTAGCCTAAATACACAACACTGACTAGAATGTTCATGTTAACATAGCACTTTCTAGAATGTTCATGTAAATACACAACATTTACTATTTATATAAACTCTAGCAAACCCTAATTTATACATTCAGTTTTCTTCCTATTGTGATAACCTTCCGTGTCTTTACATGATTTGACTGTATATCGCAATTATTAAATGCTTCCAATATTATTCTGTTATTTCAGAATGTGGGCGTGCGTATAACCACTAACCTTCGGAAAAACAATGATCCGAGGTAGTTAACTGTTTCGGATATCCAATTGATAAATCCATGTAACATGACATGGTTATTATAAGTTACAATATTATTATTATTAATAATTCAGAAAATGAAAATAATTATTAATATTATTAAATCATTATTAACAAGCCTCCGTGGCTTAGGCGGCAGCATGCCGGCCTCTCACCGCTGGATCCGTGGTTTAAATCCCGGTCACTCCATGTGAGATCTGTGCTGGACAAAACGGAGGCAGGCAGGTTTTTCTCCGGGTACTCCGGTTTTCCCTGTCAAAATTTGGCGGCGAGGATATGAACTGTGCCGGCTGCCGAGGCCTGACGCACTCCTCTGGGGCAATGATTAAATGAATGACAGATGAAATGAAATGATAGTGGAGAGTGTTGCTGGAATGAAATTTTGACAGGGAAAACCGGAGTACCCGGAGAAAAACCTGTCTGCCTCCGCTTTGTCCAGCACAGATCTCACATGGAGTGATCGGGATTTGAACCACGGACCCAGCGGTGAGAGGCCGGCATGCTGCCGCCTAAGCCACGGAGGCTTCGGATTTTTCATTAAATCATTATTATTATTATTATTTCCAAACTGGAGTTAGCTTCACAAAACATTTCGAGAAACTACCAAGCTCGAATTCTTAAATAGGAAAATGTATCCATTCCTCAACCTAAATACATTTTAATATTACAGTTCCGACGGCTGATGACCGCGATTAGAAAAATGACAAAAGCAAACTAAAATGCTCATGATGCTTGTCCATACATTCAAATCATCGAATCCACATATCTGAACACAGGAAATGTCCAGACCTAGGCCTCCAATGCCTCGAAGCCTAATTTGCGACAGCAAATTACAAAAGAAAAATATGTGTTGATAAATCTGTAGAAATGGAGAATTCCGAATGACTAAGCATAAGAATAATTCAAATGTAGCTTACATTCTTGTCGATGTTGTCGACGAAAATCTGGTTAGAACCAGACTATTCCATTCTTCGGTCCCATTTGGACCCGTACCTAAATCCTGGCATTGGCCTCCATTTTCTACCCGCAATATTTCTAGCAAGACATAACGGCTAGATTATTCGTTGTCTCGACATAATCTTGAAGAATACTGTTCATGTTGAAAGCTCTAATAGCTGAAGCTATTATCTTGAAAGGTCTATGTAGAAGTGAAACTTGGACTGTTGGAGCAGCAGGAAAGAGGAGGTTTGAAGCGTTTGAAATGTGGTGTTACAGACGAATTATGAATGATCAGATGGGTAGATAGGGTTACAAATGAAGAGGTATTAAGGCGATTGGGAAAGGAGAGATGTGTCTTGCTATTGCTAATGAAGATAAGAGATCTTTAAGATCCATGGTAAAAAATACCAGACGCAACAGTGACACATTCAGTACAATATCAATACTCTTACAATTTTATTCAGCTGTGGTAAAAATTCTGATATTCTTGTTGTCCCTGGGTGGAGTTATGCATTCCCCAGACAGCGCTATACACAGCTGGTCCCAATGTCGGCTAAGTGATCTTACCAAGCAAGAATGGTATTTAGTAAAGTACTGATATGATGCCGTGGTTGTTCTTTCTGTTACCAAGACAAAGCTTGCCCCTGGTAGTTGGAAGTAAAAATACTCCAAAATGATAGAAAGTGGATTGTGTAGACGAAGTCTACCATATGTCCGTCTGCAGTTGGATTTTACCAAGTGTTGACTGCATGATAATGTCTATCACTTGAAATCTTACCTTTGAAAAATAAACTATGATCCACTGTCTGAAAAATATACTAACACCTTCGACCATTACTTGGTCATATATTTTAAAGTATAAAGTAACGTAGCACCAGTAACCATGTACTGTTTAAAGATTCACTCGGCGAACTATTAACGAAGAGTTTAGCGACCATGCGCTTCGAATAACAGAATATACACGAAGATTCAGCGACCATGCGCTGTGAAGAAGTGAATATTGAGTGCTGCTGGGCCCGTAATTTATACTGAACAGTGCTCTCCTCTGACGCCACAGCGGAGTAAGCGTGGCCGACGAGAAAGACAGGCCATGGCGCGGATCTGTGACGGCAGAGGAGTGGTGTCTGTACCGATTTTGTAAATCAGTACATATACATCTTTATCTTCGAGACGCAGTAAAGGTGTGACCGGACAAACTATCATGGGAGCGTACTCCAAGCCTCTTCTGGGAATTACTTTCGCCCTTGTTCCTGCACCTGACTATGATCTGTTGGTGAAGTGGGTTCGCCAAGCCCTTTTCTGCCAGGAATTCTACCCTTTGTGTGTCCTGCCACTTAAAGTATTATCACTAATGGAAACTCGTCGAGGGAGATATATCAAGCTTTGTATCTGTGAACAGTGGAGATGTGAACACTCCCTGTCTACAACATTCCTTAGGTGATTTGCAAACCCTTGTTCTAAGAAAATATTTTGCAAGAACCTTGTGAAACATCTCAACTCCTGGGAAGATTCTACGCACTAACTGTGTAGGGTGATATTCGAGGTACCAATTGTAAACCTTGGACTCTGGCTTTGTTTTGGCACGTTTGCACCACTAGTCACGTTGGTATGACTGAAGTAGTGTGGTGGGGGTGCGTTGTACTCGAGGGTTGCGGCCTGTGACTGGGGAGTCAGTGTGTGAAGAACTTTGGTGACAACGAGACTCACAAGCAATCGCCTCCGGGGAAACTCATAGGGGAGTTTCCTCGGAGGGCTGGAAGACACCAGGTGGTACAATCTTAACTTAATACAAGGGGCAACTGAAAGAAACTTTTCTTTAATGAATACAAACTTTGACTGCAAAATATTTTGGTAATGTGATTTCGAGGCCATGTGTCGTATGGACCATATTTTGAGCTAGATACAGACTGATACTTTTATTTTAGTATATTAGTATGTAATATTTTGGAAGGGCTTGTATAATTTGGCCATACTGTTATATGTAGTTTACTGCAGGGTGGGTTATTCATTGTCCTATTTCCTGTTAGCTGGGTGGGAACCTCGTGGATTTAACTTTGGTCAGATAGGCTTCAAAGGACAGTCAGTGCTGGACTCTGAAGCTTGTTGGACGTTTTCGTTCGCTAAGGAACGCGTCTGTTGCTTTATGCAATTTGTTTGTGAAATGGCACCGGGCCTGATTTTCATGTTGTTATATTTCCTTTTATCCTAGCGGATGATACTACTCACAGTTCAGTAATTCAATTAATCGTATGATGGGGAAATGAAATTTTGCCAACTGGGCAATGACTGATTTTTATTTTATTTGCAGTATTGCCTGAAACTTGATTCTGCTTTACCTTTTAAATGCTAGGTTAAGTTGAGGGCTATATGTTGTGTGTTCATTATTAGGTTAAGCGGTTAAGGGTTTTAATTGTAATTTAATTGTATCATTTCTAGATTTTTATTATACCTTGACATTTGGATGTTGTTTTTTATTTAATGCTGGCAGTAAGTAGGAAGATTTTTCCTGATTCCTTCACCATGTGTGGCAAGATTAAAATTGTCGGCCTTTCTGTGTACGCCCGCAGCTTTCAATCAACAAGCTCGTCTTGAATTAGCTTCGTCCCGCCTGATCTCATATCCTAAATTAAGGCAGGGTGTTCTTGAATATCACGAAAAATAGGAACATTCTCTCCTAGGTTTTTGTTTTCCGAGAACTCAGCTGACCTACCAAGTCACTTAAATTAGGGCAGTTTCTGTGTGTTCTAAATTATTTTTTGGTATGCTAATTTCATTATTATTATTATTATTATTTTGGTTATTTAAAGGGTAAGGTGGGACTGAGCTGTTATAGTGTCACTCGCTCGCCTCGCCGCACTGATTGCACTGAGGTATTCTCATCTATGTATTATATACAAGCCCACCAATAGCCGAGTAATTTGTTGGTGTGAATTTACGGATATTTTCAAATAAAGTTAAATGCTGTGGAAAAATACACCCTTATCACTAGCTCAAAACTTTAGAGCAGTAGAATATTAAGCAGTGTAATAAAAACATTGAATGGATGTTCCAGTTTATGCAGATATACAAAACTGTACATATTATCCTCTTATCTTTGTTCATCTATAAGTTGTTTCCATATATACCAGATTACATGTAAGTTTAACTCTAAAAGCAGCTGGAATTTGAAAAAAAGAATAAACAACCAAGCATTGCATTAGAAGAAAGTAGCCAGTGCTTCATTTATCGCAAGGGAAGGGTCATTCATGCCCCAAAATAATAAAAACGAATATAAGAAATTTGAGCCTAAACTTGTGGTTTTTTAAATTTTGCTTTTTTGAGTAGGCCTACCATAAGGCAATCCTTTTCAACAACAAAAATGTAATGCATACTTCAGATACATATATGAATTGCTGAGATTATACTTACCTCCTTTAGCAGAGAGCCTTTTATCTGTCACCAATCCCCTACAGTGGCAGGTTTACTTCTTGTGGCAACTACCTTCATGTTAGACATGTTTAACGGTTCTCTCCCTTTCCCAGTTAGGCTTAGGTCAAATGTATGGTTTTATGGGCTCAAGATTCTTATAACGAAGTATATTACTACAATTGAAGGACCTTGGAAACTTATTTAATGTGAGTTAATTCAGTGGATTGGAATGTCGTGGATATCAGCCCCATGCACTTATGTGTGTACTGTACTTGTAATAGAAAAGGATGTGGTAGAGGTTTTCAATTAGCTTTTATTTACAGTTGAATTGGGAAGACAATTCCAGGATGCAAAGAGTGGGATTCAAATCATTCTATCAAGAACCTTTGTGCGAAGCTTTGAAGAATATTTAAATCCTATATCATGATTCAAATACTCCTTCGCAAAGCAGGTCACCTGGACAAGAAGCCACTTTACTTACCCCTACTCCATGTTGGTGGAACTGTTCCATTTATTAAAATTAAAGAATGACCATACTTGCCATTGTAATTTGGATCTATGCTGGCTACACGGACATGGTATCTCCCTCCCAATAAGATGTCCAAGATCTCCACCAAATGTCAAACGAGACCCTTCAAATTAATCAAATGAAAGCATTCCTCAATTTTTAATTATTTTTCTTATCCTTTGTTTCACCCTGGTGATCTGGGGATGAAGAATTTTATAACATACCCAGTCCTCCCCACCCCTTCCCCCCAGAAAATATCGTATACTCCTCATCACATCTGTTCCCCCTGAAAAAGAACATGGGCATCCTTGCAGGCCACATGGAAAATAAGCAATTAACAGTACTACACACTGGGTAAATCGGTTTGAAATGGGTAAATCTAGAGCTTTAACAGAGAATTCTTGATGTGGTGATTGGTTTAAGGGCCCTGGAGTCCAAAACTCTGCCCGTATCATCAAGAACACTAGCAAATTGCAAGTAATCCTCATCCAAGGACACAGTAATGCTTACACTTAATTATAATAAGTACACACAAAATGTATTACAGACATTTATTTTATTTAGGACATTGGTTATAAATATAAACATCCGAAGCACATTAACACATTGTCTGGAAGAATCCTAGAATGTAGAAAATGAAGTTTGCAGGTTTCACCCCTCAATTTTGTATTAATTTCGTACTCTTGGTCCAGATTATCATGCCAATCATCTGAATACAAGCTTATGCTGCCTTCTGTTGGTAAATTTATCAGTTATGAGTAGCCTAGGCAATGTTTGTCAAGTGTGAAACTTTTCTTACATGTTATTTTCTTATCCCATATAATTTTTAGCTGTATGGCATTCACTAAAAGAATATCATTACTATACACATGCACATATTTAACATCGAACAGAAGTATTTTGGTTTTGGTAGTACAGTAATGGCTATTTTGGATAAATGGTGGAACAATGATATACCAATTAAGGCTAAATAAGTTATGTACAAAGCATATTATGTTCCTATAATGACATATGCAGCAGAAACTTGGACAATGACTAAGAGGGATGAGAGCAGAGTACAAGCTGCTGAGATGAGATTCCTGAGAAGTATGGTCCAGAAAACGAGGAGGGACAGAGTGAGAAATGGAAGATATACGGAAAGAACTGGGAGTACAGAAACTAAACGACAAACTGGAGCAAAACAGATTGAGGTGGTTTGGACAAGTCAAACGGATGAATGAAGTAAGGCTACCAAGACGAGCACTGGAACGACGGATGACAGGGAAGAGAGGACGAGGAAGACCAAGAATGCGTTGGCTAGACTCGGTGGAGAATAGTATTAGAAAACGGAACCTGGATTGGAACACTGTGTCGGAAGAGGAATGGTGGAACGACAGAACAAAGTGGAGAGGAAACATATTTGCCCCCACCCAGTGTTAACTGGAAAAGAGGAAATGAAGATGATGATGATGATGATGCTGGTGGAACCATGCGTCTTTGTTTATGTTGATGGTCAGTGGCTTTTGTAAATTTTATACGCAAGAATTATATTTTTATTGGTTTACTGTGAGTGGTGGAACTTGTGTAAGTTAATGGTATTTTAGAGATTTGTGTGAAGTTTATTAGATGTATTCTGTACCTAGTCGACGGCGTAAACCGAATGTCTGTGAAACAAAGAAAAGGAATAGTGCTATACTGAATGTTGACAAACAGTGGGGTGAGAGATTAAACCCAAGTGATATTACATGTGAAGTTAAATCTCCTCCAGGACCTTGTTGTGGTACTTCTTCTGCCAGTGTCAGAAAACTGGAATAGGCCTATTTTAGTGAGGAGAATACTGTTAGGCCTAGTGTTAATGATGAGCACATTCTCATGGGTGCCCTCCAAAATTTGTTTACAGACCTGTGTGGTGAATGTGGCAGGAAATCTTCGTGTAAACATCAGGGAGAAACATGGGTTTAGAAAGAAGTTACCTCTGAAGTGTGGAAAAAGTGATTTTGTAAACTCAGGGAAGTTTTGATGCAGGTAATTCCACTAAAATACTGTTTTTTTTAATAAAGTTAGCTTTTTCTCAATACTATATTTTTCAGCATTTTAAATGTTCCAGCTGCACGAGTTTTGATCCCATTACCATCAAACTTGGTTTGCACATACAACTTTGTGGTCTTAATAATATGTGGTATCCATTTTGAAAAATATTAATAAATTTCAGAAATATTTAGGTTCAAATTTGAAAAAATGACATATTTTAACAGAACAACAGAACAAAAAAATTAATAATAAACCATTTGCACTGATTTTAAAAGTAATACCAATTTTATTTGTATACAATTGATGATCATTCCATATAAGTTTTAGATTGATAACTTTAAAGTTTATGTGCCTGGGACATTTTCAAAATTTGCATATTTATTACATAAAATATGTTATAATTTCTAAATGACTGAACCAAATACTGTAGCTTCAAAGTTTAGAATTCCCTTAATTATGCTCACTTTAAAGAACTTAAAAAATTTGGTGAAAACTGGGTGAAAATACCGGAAAATTCAAAACTAAGTAGGGCAAAAATGTTATGGATATTGTGTGGTTAGATGAAACGTGGGTCAGTGCAGGCCACACAGTGTCTAGGAGTTGGAGTGACAACTCAGTTCAAGCGACAATGAAAGGATCGTCACGCAGAGGGGGTCGATTTATTATTCTACTCGCCGGGCTATCACACGGGATTTGTTAATAATACACTTTTGCTCTTTAGGTCGAAAAGAACTGGTGATTACCATGCAGTCATGGACTACAACCAGTTTTTAAAATGGTTCCAGGAACAATTGTGACCCAACATCCCTGAACACAGTGTTATTGTAATGGACAATGCTTCGTACCACACAGTACAGATATAATAAGCTCCAACAACTTCAAGTACGAAGCCGCGAATGTTGGAATGGCTCGACCGCCATTGTGTAGCCTAGCATGAGACAGCTCTCTGACAAAGGGAATCCTTCTCGGTAGCGCTGAATGAACATAGAACGAGCGGTAACATTCTATATAATACATGAATTAGCCAGAATACCTTATGAAACGATTAGAAATAAATCAGGGAGCAATGTTTTAATGGATGTTTCCTCCTCTGGCATCTGTGACCCACCCAGCCATCCCAAATATAGTGAAAATTACAGCTGTGAGCACCATTGTTCAAATCAATCTTCAAAACAGTACCATAACAGTACTGCCAACCGTGCCCTTACGGTACTATGTGAAACAAAAAAGTGCCCAGTTCAGTCTCTAGTGGGCATCATTCGTGCGCAGCACTCAGTACACGACTCTAATTAGGTTAGTGTGTGCAATATTTCGCATCTCTGTAATGATTTTCTTTTTCCACGGCTGAAATGAGTGTTTTTTGTTATCTGCTCTGTAATTACTATGCAGTATATCGCTCTCCTGTAATAAGTATGCGTATTTTTTTCCGCACAACTGTGGTTTTGACAAAGGTTACAGCCTAACGCGCCCAGATCAATGGTTTTGTGTCAACCATGCCTCACAAGCTGCGCGCGGCCAATGCCGCACCTACACCCGACCATTCTAACCTTCGTTTTGTCCAATCCAATGATTTTTGACAATTGTTACAGCCTAAAGCGCCCAGATCAATGAGTTTTGTCAATGGTTACTGCCTAACGCCTTTATAGAACGGCAAGAAAGTTCATTTATGCTGACGATATTGCGCTTGTAACGCAGAGCAGAAATTTTGAAGATGCAGAAAACACCCTTACTGAAGACCTTAAGAGAATGTCAGCTTTCCTTCAGTCCTGGAGATTGATTCCGAGCCTGAATAAAACAGAAGTATCTTGCTTCCACCTTGCACATCGGTTTTCTAATTACAAACCAAATATTTTGCTTGACGGACAACAACTTAGATACAATCCCTTTCCTACTTATCTTGGAGTGACTTTGGATAGAACCCTGACCTACAAAGAGCATCTCACCAAGCTCTCCCATAAAATTGCTGCAAGAAACAACATCCTACATAAACTTAGTGGTACAGTGGAACTTGGATAATTCGAACCTCAAGGGACCAGTAAAGAAATTCGAATTATCCAAAAATTTGAATTATGAAAGTTCTTTGAAAAGGGTAGAGAAAATATTCAAATTTTAAGTTTTCATCCAAGCACCTTTATTAAACATAATATTACATAGGTGTTAAACAACTAAAGTGCTTATATACTATGTATTACGTTTACGTAATGATTTACGTTCAACAAAGCAGATTTACAGACAACGGTACTGTATAATGACTGTAGGCCTATCGTGAATAAACTTAGCTCTGTACACACACTTCAAAACACAGGCAAAACCTGTGCCCGCTTCTCCAATGGGACAGGCGATCACCCGGCTAGCACCCCGGCCCCATTAGAAGAAACAGCCAAGGGAGTGGGTACAAAAAAATTAGGGCATGAATCTTGGTTCATACAGACAAGACTATGAAAAGCTCCAGTGAGCTAGAGACAAAGGGTCTCGGGTCGTTTACGGGTTGGGATGGTAAATAGACTGAACCAGGATTCACAAGCAAAACCCTAACTTGAATTGACAAACAGAAAAGAAAGTAAAAGCCCTCGTAAAATCACATCTGCTCCTTTATTGGCCAAAGGATAAATAAGTATGCAACCTGCCTATCACGCACGAGTATAATGTTATGGTGGGACAAAGTCCGGAAAAGAAATAAAGTTCATAGTCCCTAAACAAAGAAAAGAAAATTACGCTTATTCAAACTCGTGCGTGTCCTCTCTTAAAGTTCCGACAGGGAGATCGTCTTTCAAAAAGCTAAATTAACCATAATTTATCGGTGCACACGCATGTAAACATCACTAGCCAATCAACATAAAGTTCACCTGCGGCAAAAAAAAACTCTAAGAAAATATCGAATGTCTATATAAATTACAACTGTCTACCCTTATACAGTAATGGACGGATCTCCTCTATCGAACTGCAAATGAATAATTAAAGAGCATCATGTTACATCAAAATAGCACTCAAACATCGACTCAGCTTCACATAAGATGACATTTCAACAATTAATTATAACCTATCATAAATTATTAACACACCCAGATTGTGCTTACATATTTACACTACTAATTCTTATTATTATTATTAATTTATCTTCGCCTTTCCAACAACCTTGATCCACACGGTCATATTTGTCCTTGTAATTAAATTATAGCATTGTCAAATGTTTATGAAAGGTTAAGAACCTCGCAATAAGGCGCCCTAGCGTATTTCATACTCACATAACCAACATTTAATCGTAACCCTTCCGCCGAACACTCTGTATGAAGATCCAAACAACCTGACTGTCGAGCGCACCATCAATTACACCCCTGCGCTATTCAATACAACTCATCAATGAACGTGGCACGTTCGTCAAGAGGACCCTGTCCTTACAACTACAATTCCACGGACATCCGTCGCCCCGTGAATAATCTCGTCACATTTTGACGGAAAAATACCATATCTAATTACCACATAATTATCACATAAACTTTACACAACATCATTACAAAATAAATCAGGCATTATCAGCATGTGTCAAGAACCCACACTAACAGAGCGTATCAACTTTATCGGGACCACGAGGTCGTATGATAATATGGCATCCTATCCAAGGAACCTTATCCGGCAATCTTCAACCATATTCATTGCTATAAAAATCTGTTCATTCCGTGACAAACCTTTCAGAATAGAATTCGAATAATGACCTCTGAAATCGACGTGCTAGGATCTCCCAGCAAAATGGGCATCTCTTATTATGGTTACCCAATTTCAAATTATTATTATTATTATGACTCAGAGAATAAATACATGTCTTACTCCTACCATTGATGCTGTAAATTTATATAGGTCAAATGACCCGAGAAGAAAGACAAAAAAAAACATCTGCACGACCCTATGAAAAGAAAAAAAATGATGCTCTTATTCAATCTGGAATAAATTATTATAAAGGGCGTTAAGTTACACGATCTCAGGTTATCTCATGGCATGGCTATTCGAGGTAGAAGTTCTCTTCTTTCTGATGAACAAGGATGGAAAGGAAACGTCTTACTTTATATCTGGCGTCCTTGGAAATCCATGGCGTCGGCGTCGTCATCGTCTGCGGCGTCAGGGCGGCGGCGTCCCTCCAGCGTCCCCGCGATGTGGTCTCCCAGCGTACTGGTAGAGGTATCCGCCTCTGGCAACTCCCGATCTCCTGGCGACGCCCATGTCTGCCCACAGGTTGTCCCCCGTCACCTTCATCAGCGCCGTGGATCGACGTCCCAACCATGGTCCACTCGTCCACCTCGTTGAGACCGTTCACCCCATTATGGCCCCTTAGCAGTTCAGTGCAGCATAATTCGCGTGTTAATATGCATGTTGATGCCCAGAATATGTGAGTCCATGGCTATTAAGTTCATGCTGCCATGCGGCAATATTACACCTCACTATATCAGAGCACATTCATGCTCGCACACTAAAGCGTCTAGTTCCTGGTTCACTTGAGTTATATGTTTTCACTTCCTTTAGCCCGGTGACACACTTCCTTCCACGAGGAGCTATTTCGAGCTGGCCTTGACCGACATATCAAGTTGCCTGCGGCCCGTAGTCTTCCAACCCAAGCTTAAAGTAGATGTGGCCTCCCTTACTGCGTTTTCACTACGTGTCTTAAAACGCCGTACTGCTATGCTATTTCCGAATGAATGTCAGTTAAAATATAGGGCCTCGCGATAATGTTTCGCCTCGACTATCCTTATATAGTTCTTCCCCTGATACTCGTAAATTTAGACACCTCCTGGTATCAATCTTTAATGAACATAAATTGTCGGCATAAACGGACTTCCTTTATCAGTTCTAACTGTTTCCTCACATACTAGCAGGTCCGATATCGCCTAGAAATTCACACTGTTCGACAAACAAACTGACATGCTTCACTGAAGAAAAAAACTCACTGGCAATATATGCACGCTAGTTTCAGGCTTCATGGCCTGCTGGTTACTCACAAAAACCATTCAAGTTCCCGATGTAAAATCACTGTCTACATGACATGGGCTAATCTTCCGTGCTCCGCTGTGTGACATTCTCGTCCACGCACTACTGACTCACATACTGCTGATTCACATACTAAACATTCCGGAACTCCGTCCTTCTTCGAGAAAAAGAAAGTGGGAGGGGTTGGAACCTTCTGGAGCATTCCCCTGCTCTCGCCGCGTCATGCCATGACGTCATACTGACTCTCCGAGTTCCTTCATCTTCTGTCATCCGGGGCTGGTAATTGACCCTGACTGGATCGGTCACAAACCAAACTTCTAAACAACCACAAGTCTAATCAAACCACTCAGAATACTGCAGTACACAGCGCGCACTACCAGACAGGTGTAAGGGATGACACTGTTATGAGATGTGGAGCGTTGCAAAACAATGGCAGGGGGGCAGCGATTGGGCAATGATCTCGGAAGGAGCGTCGCAGGCGCGTTGTTAGTTACGTGGGCAAAACAATCGAGTAGGAGCCGCGTGCCAATGATACAACGTCGTTTTTCGGGAATTCTTGACCCAACTGTTTGGTTTCCGATCGACTTTTACACGTAAAACTTCGAATTATCCAAAATATAATTCGAATTAACCACGATTTTTTAGCATTGATTGTATATAAAATGCTAGGGACCAAGAGAAAAATTCGAATTAAAGAAGATTTCGAATTATAGAAGTTCGAATTAGCCACGTTCCACTGTACTTCCTGGGGAGCCTCTGCCGACTGCTTACGCCTAACTGACATTAGCCTTGTCTATTCAACAGCAGAATACTCTGCACCCGTGTGGTTGGAAAGTGCACATGTGCATAAAGTAGACTCAAGATTAAATGATACAATGCGATGCATCACTGGAACTATTAAGTCAACGCTTTGCCATTGGCTGCCTGTGCTGAGCCACATTCCTCCACCACATCTAAGAAGGAAACAAGCATTGTTGAGAGAGGCTAAGAAGAACAGGGCTTCACCTACTTTACCACTATACCATGAATTTTGCCATCCCTCACAACAGCGACTACGGTCTAGGAGGCCAACATGTGTTACTGCAGAAATACTATATGAGGATGGGTTTAATTTAAACCAAAGTTGGAGAAACGAGTGGTCAACAAAAACAGCGGGGACAAGTGCCCATTCTCTTGATCCTACAAAGGAACTGAAAGGTTCTGAACTCCCAAGGAAACTGTGGTGCCGTCTTAACAGATTCAGAACCGGCCATGGCTGCTGTAAATTCTTTCAACACAGATGGGGCTGGATCAATTCACCAAAGTGCGACTGTGATCAAGAGGAGCAGACAATGGATCATCTGCTCCGACGCTGCCCTCTGTTCTCGCTCCCTGGGAACCCTGCTGAACTCTTTCATGTCACTCCAAATGTCATAACTTCGGTTGCAGAATGTGGATAATGTTGTATAATGTAAATTTTGTATATAATTCACCATACGATTAAATAAATAAAATACTGCCTAACGCCTCCCGATGATTCTTTTTTCATCTTTTCCTTTTTTGCATCCCACTTCTTTTTATCAACAGTGATCTCACATGTTGGCAGCAATGTGTGTGCTGTTAGAGTGAGCCTTGATGACAGTTGAACGAGATGCAAGTTCTGTCGAAGCATGGCAGCCGTTTTCAAAATAGCAATAAATAAAAACACATATAATTTATGTACTTTAGCACATTATAGTATGAGGTTCAGTAGTATTTAGGGTTCTTAATTTCAATACGTAATATCGCCCAGACGATGAAACAAGGACACAAGGTATGTAAAAGTACATTCATGTCTGCTGCAAGTGTATAAGCCACGATCCACTTACATTCAGAATTAATATCCTTCTCAACCTTATACAGCAGCGCAAGCCTAAACCCATGTAGGCTACCCCGTGGATGAAATGGCGAGAAAGCATGGCCATGAGATCATCACGCTGCCCCATATCATTGCCACTTAAATCCTATAGAAATGATATGGGGTCAAGTGATGGGTTATGTAGCATGGCATAATAAAAATTTCACACTCCATGAGGTTGAGAAGCTTACCGTTTAGGCTATTAGGGAAGTGACTTCAGAAAACTGGAAGCGTGTAGTGTTAATAGTGCAACGAGAACTGGATGAGGCTACGAAACGTGAATGTATACTCGATGATGGGGTAGATCGGTTCATCGTTTCCCTGGAAAGTAATTCCGGATCCAATTCAGACACAAGTGACGATTATTTTTATTTATTTTTATTATTATTTATTTTATTAAGATTGTTAGCCTATTATCATTGTGTTCTCATTCTGTTGCATCGATTGTGCCCTTTCACACGATTACGGCTGACACACCTGGAAGCCTCTTGGAATGTTATGAGTCATGATCTGCCTCAGTGGCAACGCAGCATTTCCCCACGTGTTAGCTTTGACAGCTGTCAGCGCTCATTATTGGCAATACAGAGTATAGTAAGGCTTTACATACAAACACAAACCTAACCCCAGACCCCCTTGGTTGTACTACTAACAATAATTTTCGTCCTGATTGTCGCCTAACCAAGTAGCGACCAATGGCTTTGTCTCGCCATGGCTTTAGAAGAGTACAATTCAACTTTTCCATTAAAATGAACTATAAGTAATTTATGAACATTCATGATCTTTCAAGTAGGCCTAAGTTACTTCTTCTTTAGACTGAGATAGGCTGCTCAATACTCCCATTAATTTCAAAAGTACTCAAATCAAACTTACCAAGCGACTTTTGTAGATTTGATGGATGAGGCAGATAAATATGACCACTCCGATGTAACTTTTTGTACGCTGATTTACAAGTGAACATATATGGAAGCTGCCAAGAGTAACGTGTCTCCACTGTACCTACGATTGTTTGCTTTAACATCTAAAAACTTAATTTGCTCTATTAAAAAATGTAATGGTGTACACTCATCACTCGAAAAACATCTATGTAGGATGTCCACAGGAGCATTCACTGCTGACAACTTTCTTCCATTTTCATCGCACACAGAATTTTCAACGAACTGAAATAGTTCATCAAATGAATTTTTGTTAGTAATGCAAAGAAAGTGTTGTGGCACTTAATATTTGGGAATCTGCAACCCATTGAGAGCCAGCTCAATGCTGAGGTTATTTAGAATACACACAGGACCTGTAATTATGGACACTGCATCACTCACATTCTTCAAGTACTTCACCAACTTGTCTTCTGTCTTGATATATGTCCATTACTGCTTAAATTTATTCCTGTTGGAGGAGAAGTGTTCAGATATATCTGATAGACTGTGCACAGAATTCTCTTCTTCATAGTGTCTGAAGTCTTCCAAGCTCGCTTCTATGGCTTTATCCGAGATTTTCTACCTCTGCATCACACAGTCTTCTAGAAGAAGGCCCAGGAGTGGATAGATATCCTGGCAAATTCGGAAATATTGAAGGTACTGCAACAGGTTTCAACTTCGGATAACTCTTAGCAAATGTCTTTATTTTCCCATCAACTTGCCTTGTCCTGATAACAGAGCTATCAGGAAAATGTTTTATACAAATTATAGGCTTGCTCACTTTAGAGACGTCAGTGGGAATTTTTTCTAGGCCATATATTTCTTAATTTTTCGTCCTTTGGGAGAGAAAATGTAGAAACATTTTCATGTTGAGATCTGTAATAATTGTTCTTACAGCCAGCCATATTACAGCATCTCGGCATTTTGATTTCCTGTAAAAGGGATACATTCATTAAATTTCTTACTTTAACTCAGATAATTAACTTAGCATGCATTCCAATAGTCCTTAACATCCACAATATTAGGCTAACGTACGTTCGTACATAACCTACACCACACGTGCGTTTGATTAATCTGTAGCATTAATGAGAGATAAAGTATCGCAGGTGTTAACACTTACCCTGTAGGCTACGTGATTATTGCAGCTACATGATGCACCACAACACAAGTTGGAGGTAAAGTTGGAAAACACTAACTATTCTCACACTGCTATTCACAAGAAATTCACAAACAAGTCGCCTCAACCGGGGTCACTACTTCGCCTACGTCACAGACAAGATGGCTGCTTGCACTGGGGCAGTATCTTTCGTAGGCCACGCGGAGTAAGTCCTCTATCATTAAACTGCTCATATCTCGGCTTCCACTGATTCGATTTTCTTCTGATATGGCTCATTCTTCTTCTATTTCCCGTTCCAGTAAAATGGTATGCCTTCCAAGATTCCATCAAATCGGTAAATATTTAATCAAAAATATAGCCTCGATTATGACGCGGCACGCATTACTAACCTTTCAGTTGCCTGCATATTCCTTCGATTCCAATCTAGAACAAATATCGCGCGCTATTCAAACCTTCCACCAGGGACTTAGGATATGTGCCTGTGATCCCCAATATGCACAAGTGGATTTGGGCACAGTATGACTAGCCGCCATTTTAAACCTATTTTCATCATATGAAAATGTAGGCTTATGTGATCATCTTTTGTCCGTGTTTGTGTGTGTGTACAGTCCCCAGTAAAATGTGATGCTGATGTGTTTGTCAGTGAAGGACGATTTGTGTAATAGAAATGTTATTTCGACATCGTATGACGTCACAGTCGCCTGTGAAAAGCACCACAGTACGTCATCGGTGAATTCTTCTTCAATATCCATTTCTTCACCAGAAAGCTTTTTAGAAATTTTGCACACTCTTCTTTAAACTTATTTTTTCAGTAATACCTGACTACCGTAAGCTTGTCAAACGCAATTTTAGTGGCACCGTGAGTTTCTGAAGACAATGTAGCCTAACTGAAATTTTGTCTATCAGAGAAAGTGAATGATGCAAGGAATTATTTCGTGTTTTCAACTGTGTTATAATATCAGGTAATTTGTAGGAACGGTTATGGATGTACTCGATCTTTTCTTGGATGCCGTTCTCAGCATAACATTCTTGGGCTGTGGCAATGTTGGCAGCATTATCTCCATTTCAAGAACACAAAACTGTTTTCACTTCACTGAAATGTTTCGTGTAGTTTGACACAGCCTCGAACCACAAACCCCATCGTGTGAAATCAGGCTGAGATGACAAAGAAATTGTTGGAAGCAGTCCGCGGAAATTTTTAATTCTTATCGGTAACTTAAGGAACACTTTCTTTGTGCCGGAGACAATGCGATCCACGTGTTTCTGACAGGTTCAGTGACACAATGTAAGTCGTGAGCAAGGCACTTCAGGTGTACTAATTTAGGTCAAAGAACGTTTAATCCAGTTTCTGCTTAAAATATAAAATGGAAAATCCACACTAAAAATAACAATACGTTACTTTCTAGCCATAAGAAAGTTAAAGAGTCATGGAAATAATTCTAAACAGTCGAATAATTCACTTGGTCAAGTATAACTTATTAAGAAGAAATGATCTGCTGCCTGCTTTTATTAGCACCAACTACAACACTACTCATGCACTATCCTGCTGAATCTGTGGTTTCATTTATAAAAATGCATATTTTTTCGTTCTTTAGTTTATCCAGAACGTCTTGAAAACAATCTGACAGTTTCTACGCAATGTAGATTCGTCGGGCACACTATCGTCAATGTATGTTTCTAAACAAAACCGAAGCTGCATATTTTTCAAATTCCACAATTTTTTTTCTCAGCCCTGTCGTTACGGCGCGTTGTAATGCCGCCAGATGTCATATTTTGCCTTTGAAGAAACACTTTTTTTTTTCCACAAATCAAACAGAATAATAATTTGCTGTCTTCACTAAGAACATTGCGTCCACACTTGTTTACGTATTTGCGTAACAATGCTAATTGAGAGGTGTTCTTTTTGTGAATGGTATTTCTGAACTTAGCTACAGCACCGATCGCACTCGCCTTGTTAAACCAATTTCAACGTGTGATGCACTGGCACTGTTTGGATGACCTAAGAGCTTGCAGCTTGGATGATAATGATAATGTTATTGTATTTACGTCCCTTTTAACAGCTGCGGCTTTTAGAGACGCCAGTTGCAGCTTAGAACTCGGGGATCCACCCAGCATGTGAAAACATGACGATATCTGATTGGACTGCTTAATTGCACAAGATACATGGCGCAGTGGGAAATCTCAACCTTCTTTCCTAATTCTAACAACACCGTAAAATTCCATATCATTTTGGGGCTTCCCCTTTCATTCTTATTAAGGATTTGTTATTTTGAACATTTGACAGTAGCTAATATAAAAAAAGAAATCAGTGATTATTAACAGCTACGAGTGAAAAATACTCTTTTCACGTGTTAGATTTTGGTAAAATATGGTAGTTTAATTAAAAATCATAAAATAAGCAAGCAAATTCGTATTGCTGTTGTATCAAGATTTATAAGCACTACTGTATCTAACGTAGTTAAAACTGCTTATTAACTCGTGTCTTACAAGGCATAACCTGTCTGCTTAAGTCTAAAATTGTGAATAGAAAATGCATTTTACTCAGAAATCCGGGCTCTAGTGATTAGCTTAGGATTTCAATTGGTTGAACTGTCTTGCCACTAGTGTCTCCATCTTAAGCCTATAAAACGGCTCGCACAGGCTACTGTGGACTGTTGTTCCCGGCTGCGTAAACTTCAGTGACCATTCGACATGCCTCAACGACACATTCGAAGTTCATTTACCAATTTTTCTGAGCTGGAGAGCGGATGCATTATTTGGCCATTCTGGCCGGATTCTTCGGGTTGTTGGAACTACAGTATGTGTGAATGTGTGAGGGCGCGCATAAACGGCAACAGGGCTCAGGACGCCCTGAACGGACCAGCTGGAGAAACGATTCCTGCATCTTCCAAGCAGCACGTACAAATCCAACTGCTTCGGCGCCCGCCGACCGGAGATGGGTGACACCATCCTTACGAGCTCCTGCATCGTCTCGCACCATTTCCAAGTACTTGCCTGAAGGGAATTTAGTTTCTCGGAGCCCATTACGTGTCCTGCCATTGGCCCACATTGTTACTTCCATTTGCAGTGGTGACTGGGACGAGAAACGTGTATGCTAAAGGATGGAACCGGGTTGTGTTCAATGACAAATCCTGGTTCCCTTTGTGCTCCACCCCGGCTCGTTAAAACGTGCACCAAGGCTGCGCGGGTAGATGCACTAAGCCCGGAGATTGCAGGTTTGAATCCCGGCGCTGATAGTGGCTATTCTGAGTGTGTTTTTTTCCCGGAGTTTTCCACACTCTCTCCAGGAAAATGTCGAGATGGTACCTTACTTCAAGTTCCGGAGCGCCTACCCCATCCCTGTCCCTAATAAATACAGTTATACACACTACTGCAGTCATCAAGGGGTTTCAAGCAGTTCACACACACCGGACTGTACGGAGCTGATGACCAAGATGTCCCAAGCCCTTTAAATTAATTAACAACACAACGTATTTGTGCTCCGCCAATGGCTGTGTTCGAGAATAGAGACCTTGTGGTGTGAAACTCAATGCAATATTTTCTGTGACGCATTACAGGGTTTTCTTTACCTATTTGTTCCTTCTCTCCCGCTGTAGGCTATAACATTTTGCAAAATTTGGCAACACGTTATTCTTTATAAATAGATTTTAGTTACACTTCTAGAAACAAATTGACTACAGCTTAAAATTATATTTTTCAAAGAGGTAGAGGGCGTAGGGATGGTAGTGATACAGTTGGTTAAATGCTTGGCTTCAGAACACAATATTATGAATTTGATTCCGGCTCAACCCGATAGATGAGTGTCTAAATACAAAAACTTTATTTAGGTGTACTTACTGGGATATTATTGAAGACCGCCAGCGGTTGCTACGCTCGCCATGGGGCCAAGTCACAGCGGACTTGGTAGACGTAGGTTCAAGTGCCACCGTCGGCCGTCCTTGAAATGGTTTTCCGTGGTTTCCCATTTTCAACTCCAAGAAAATGCTGGGATGGTACCTTCTGACAGGCCACGGCCGCTTCTCTCCACATCCTTGCCCAGTTTCATTCACCATCATTTATTTCATCAATCATTAATTCCTCTTATGAGGTTTGCGCCAGGAAGGTCATCCGACTGTAAGAACCATCCGTCACAAATACTTTCATCGCATCTCATCCCCGACCCCGTTGGAAAACGGGAATAATATGGGGTAGACAAACAAAATACACACTGGTATATTATTGAATCCTTCCAGTGGAAGATCTCAACACCCTAACGTATCCAAATCGAACGCCGCATTACTAATTAGGAATAATAAACCCATATTATTATTATTATAACTGTTAGACCACCTCATTGTGGGAATAACATTATCAGCTCTAACCCCTGAGGTAAGCAATAATATGAATTGTGTTGTAGGGGATTTTACTGGTGTCCATGCTTAGTGATGCCAGTAGGAAACCTGCACGATCCTGTGTCAGAAGATGGTGGAGTTAAAATGAACCAACACAATAATACTGTCGTAATAAAGAACCAGTATATATAATTCATTTTATTGGTTGTCTGGCCCCATGGCGAATTGGTTAGCACGCTAGGATTTGCCTCGAACGGTCCCGGGTTTGATTCCTTAAGCCATTGGATAGATATTAATCTCCTTGGGATTATTTTCTCTAACGCGGGACTGGTTGTATGTCCTCATCATCACTTATTTCCAATAAGGACGCGCAGGTCACCCACAGGCGTCACTAGAAAGATCTGCTCTCGGCCTTCCAGGAGGCCAGAGTATATCATTATTGTATTGGTTCATTTTATCAACTTTTTGCTGCGATTGTTTGAAAGGACAGTGAGCAAAACTTCATATTTTGAAATAACAATAGTGTTATACGTTTAATGCCCTTTAACTACTCTGGATTAGAGATAATGGGTTTTGCCTGAATTCTACCTTGAAGGGGATCTTTTAAAAGCCAGTAAATCTACGCTTGCATTTGAGCTCCCTCTGACTCTGCCTGGATTCAATCCCGCAACCTTGGACTTAGCAGACGAGCCTGGTATTTAGTAATTAAAACTCACGAACGTTGAACAATTTACGAGAACTCCACTTGATGAATACACCCTGAAATAGTTCATTCATAGTATCCGTTCATTATGCAGGAATAGTCTGAGATGGGATCATTTCATTATGAGTTAAAGGAACTCCCACTCCGGCCTATTGACATGCTTACCATTCAGAACTTATGAGGGAAAAGCTACGGAATTATGTACATGCAGATCCAGATTAATGTTTTTTTAAACCATTTCACACTCCGATCTCTTCAATAGAACATGATCTGTAAAGCTGTGTTGTTTAAATAGAAATCACTGTAGCACGCACTTCATCTACAGTATAATTCATGAATGCTATCGTAAATATACTATCGTAAAACCAGAATATTTCGAGCAATGTACTGGTTCATTTGATCAACTTTCTTTGTAGTTTTTCTAAAAGAACAAGAGTATCAGATAATCTCATTTAAATATAATCTTCCGCCTCGTTGCGTAGAGACTAGCATTCTTGGCTGTCACCGCGGAGACCCGGGTTCGATTCAGGGCTATGCCAAGAAATGTAGTTCTGGTCTGAGGGCTGGAACGGGGTACACTCTGCCTCGACAAGCTAAACTGAAATGAGGTGGGTTCCATTCCCCCCTCAGTCATCCTAGAAGTGGTTTGCCGTGGTTTGCCACTTCCACTCCAGGTAAATGCCGGGATGGTACCTAACTTATCGCCATGGCCACTTCCTACCCCAATCCTATATGTTACAAATGCACACACTAGTACAATGTCGTGCCACAGGTAATAAGACAAAGTTTTTACACACCCAAGTACACGGGGCTATATGATCTCGATGTTGCTAAGTCCTTAAAGAATCAACAACAACAAAAATTAAAATGAACACGAATGCCATCTATAATTTAAGATTTCGTAGTGAAATGCCATGTCCTGTGGTTCGGATTCCACGTAAAATGGAGGTTCCGTGGCTCATTATCACAAGATTCATGGTCACGTAAAACTACAAACTTCCTTTTATAATTTAAGAGAACTAGATGGCAGAATATTTCACTCACGGAACTGGTTAATTACAGCAGGTTTTGCTTAAATAGAATTAATCATTACAAAGAGGGTTGCATTAATGAGGAATCAGCAATTAATATGAAAATTCAACGATAATTGCAATTCTCAAGTCCTGTAGTCCATCCGGGACGTTGCTCTCCCTGCCACGTACACACTTACATCATACTACAAGTGAACGCGACTGATATCCACGGTGTTCCATGTCCGTAACTGAAACAACAAGGTCCTTGCTGAATCTTCTCGCGGCAAAGTCTTGGAACTCCCACGGGACCTCCCGAGCCGCAGTTCATATTAGATAGGGTAGGCAGGCTCTCCTCTGTCCTCGATCGCCGGATTACCTTCCGTAACTCCCTAAAGGAGACGGGGATACACGAGACAAGTAATTACGTCAGTGACCGACGATAAAACCTAACGACACACTGACGTACAGTAGCTCAGAGTGGCAGCCGAGAGTGGAGGACTGGGCCGTACCACCTCCCGAGGTCCAAAGCTTAAATCACGGCCCTGCGTTCGATCACTCCCAGTGCAGACGTTCCTTGGGTTTATCTTAAACTTACAACCTTATTTCAAGTGCCCGGGAACAGTTAATCTCCTCCGTATTACGAATTACCCAATGTACACAATGTTAAGCCCATCTTGTGGCAGAGTGACTAGCATTCTTGGCTATCACCACAGAGGCCCGGGTTTAATCCCAGCTCTGCCAAGAAATTTAACACTGGTCTGAGGACTGGAACGGGGCTCACTGTGCCTCGTGAGACGGAACTGAGAAAAGGTGGGTTCTGTTCTCACCTCAACCGTTCTAGAAGTGTCTTTCTGTGGTTTCCCACTTCTACTCCAGGAAAATACCGGTATGGTACCTAAATTAAGGCTACGACCACCTCCTGCCCAAATCATAGCCCCATTTACAAAACACACACCCCAGTATAGCCATCTCAACCACACAGGTTATCAAATAGATTCCACACACACATTCAAGTGCATGCCTACGATGTCGCAATACCGCTAAATGAATAAACAACAACAATAAATTAATGTCGAATGCTGGTCCTTGCCTTTAAAATTCTTATTCAGTCTGAGTTTATTTTTGAGCTTGACGAATGTAAATATGCATGTTCAATATTGATTTAAAAAAAATCAGTTCGAGTTTAAACTGGAAAATCCTCGGAAATATAAGCTCGAAAGTGCTACACCATTTCACATGCACGCACACTTTATTATTAGTCTACGTGATAGAATCGGTAAAGGTGACCAAGGACCTGAAATAAGGCAACTTACCTTCCCGGAATTTGCCTCGGGTTGTGGTGGAAAAAGACAATGAATTATCACACACAAAATGGCCGTTGTAAACGCTTGGAATTTAACCTCCGATCTCTGAGCGACAACTACAGTATCTAGTCCAGCCGTGAAGCTCAACTACTCTAGTGGAATAATTTAATTTTGGACATGATAAGTTCTTGGAAACACGCCCTAGTTTCTGAACCAGGAGCTGCAGATGAGTGGTTTATTGAGTTTTCCTTTTGATATGTTGTTTTTGTTTGTTCATTTGAGGGGCCTGGGACATCTTGGTAATCAACCCCGTGTAGTTGGGTCAGTGTTGAACTTTTTTGATAACCTGTATCCCTGTGATAATTGTAGTAGTGTGGGTAATTGTATTAGGGACAGGAATGGGCTACGCGCCACGGGACTTGAAGTAAGGTACTATCCCGGCATTTGCCTGGAGACAGGGTGGAAAAACGGGAAAAGACCACTGTCAATGCTGGAATTCGTACCTGTGATGACCGGACTTGCTGCAGATGCCCTCACAACCGTGATGCACGATTGAACGGGAACGGCTATTCCGAGGGGTTTTCCTTTTAGTAGGGGTAACGTTTACTAAGGAGTAGGAGTGGTATCTCACGGCATATGGTTTACTGAGTCAAACTACTGCTTATGTTTAGTTGGCTAGGGCAACGGTACAAACGTGTAGGCCTAACCCTGGACTGTTAGAGCTCACAGAAAGTGGATATCCTCTGCAGAGACGCTAGCAAACTGTTTCACGTGTATTTTCTTTAACATCGTCAACATATCGAGGTAAAATACACGTCAGGTCTTCTGAAAGTTGCGGAGTTACAAGTCTGTACAATAGAGAAAGGAATCGAGCTACAATTACATTGCTATTAGATGGGTTGCCATTCATATCAATTGGGAGGGGAGTAACGCAAGGATGAAGTAGAATTTTGTCCTAGACAGCAATCAGAATATGATTGGATGTATTGGGCTTTAGTGACTTCATTTCGAGTAGGAGTTGAAACGGATCTTGATATAGGAATTATAAAATTATTCCATGGTATTGTGAATTACTTTCAACATACGAGTAGCCATGGAGCATAAGAGCGATAGGTACGTGAATAGACCCGATGGTACTTAAAATTACGTTTAGGATAATTACTGAGCAGGCAGCCTTCATGGCTTAGGCGGCAACACGCCGGCCTCTCACTGCTGGGTCCGTGGTTCAAATCCCGATCACTCAATGTGAGATTTGTTCTGGACAAAGCGGAGGCAGACAGGTTTTTCTCCGGGTACTCCAGTTTTCCCTGTCACCATTTCATTCCAGCAACGATATCCACCATCATTCATTTAATCATTGCCCCAGGAGAGTGCGACAGGTTTCGGCAGCCGGCACAGTTCATATCCTCGCCGCTAGATGGGGGCTTCATTCATTCAATTCCCTGACCCGCTGACCCGCTCGGCCGACTGGAAGGAGGCTGTGGATTTTCATCATTACTGAGCATTACCGTAATGTAGTGATTGGGTAAATCAAAATGAAGGTAGGCTATGTTTCGTGAAGCACTGAGTGAATTGCAACAGCAAGGGTTGTGTGGTGTTAATGGGTGATTTCGATACCAGAATGGGAAGTAGGACCGGTGCCATGAGCAAATAATGGGTATGTTTGGAGAGGATATGGAGCTATTAGGAATGGGAAATGTTCAGTGGAATTCTGTGCTTGCTTGGGATACCTGTTGCATGCACGTTCTGCTCCCTATCCATTGATGAGGTATAGTGATTCTATAGCCTAATTACATCTGGTGATCTTACATGTATATGTAAGTTGATCAATTGAATTTTTTAAAGATTGAACTGTTAAGTGTTAAATCTGCTTCGGGGCTAACGGACAAGGTATCCCAAGCTCTTGAATAATACGTAATTTACTTCAAGTTGACTTCCGTTTGAAGTTTCAAAAATGCATATCGCCTATCTCGAATACCAAAATCGCTAAAATTTACGCATAAGTTCCCTTCAAATTTCGTACGTAACATCCGCACACATTCAATTCTTATCAGATGTCTTCATTACCAATGACAACTACTGAATATTACCCTTGCTGCTTGTTTGAATGATACGTAATGTGATTATCAGCCCGTATTCTCACAAGGTTGACCTCTGCATGACGTATAATAATTAAGCGCTATTTTATTTAAGTTTGATCGCTGCCCTGGCAAGAGACAATTACCCTGAGTTAAATGACTTAATTTACTAGCTAATTTTGAAAAGTATCGGCAGCACATATATCTTAGTTGCCCAAATATGATGATTATAACTACACGGCTCAACGTTTCTTCGCTACTTGTTGGGAGTGAGAGTTGAGTGGATTCAGAAAGTATCATACATTAGCTGGAAGTAACTAATATGAGGGAAGAACAAATGATTGCTGGGTAAATAGATTGGAGCAATGACAGGAGGGTACGCGGAGATAAAGAGTAACTTAGATATAAAGACGTTAGATGAGGCTGTTCGTATGACCCGACTCAAATACTGGGATCCTGCGATACGATTTGGCAATGGGAGGGAATTCACCTAAAGAGATTAAGTGATGCAGAGGTAGACCTTGAAGGCGATGCGATGGATAAATTCCAAGTAAGAGGCGTAGAAACAGAGGAGGCCATAGTGCTAACTGCTAATTGGGTACCATGGATGCGACGCGTTCGTAAACAGAGGCTTGCAGACTAGACTGGACGCTGAAAGGCAATTAGTCCGAAATGATAATGATGAATTAAAATATTAAAGGTAAGTCAGCCTATTGTAATGTCCAGCCTCATGGCTAAGTAGATAGAACGTTTGCCTATTGCCTGAAAGTTAAATTCACAGCCGGGTGATACTTAAAATTCGTAACTTTAATGCTCGGAAAGGCTGCTTGTCACGTCTTCAGCATTCACTTCATCCTCAGCTTGCCACGGTGGGTGAGTGGATTGCGTGTCGGTCTACTAACCCCAAGATTGCAGGTTCGCTCCTGGTCATGGTAAGTGATGTTTGAAAGGCGGCAAAAATACGACACGCATGTCATACGATGTTGGCATGTCAAAGGACCCATTTGAATTCAGTAGGCCGTGTTCATAATGGCAAAATTAATTTTGGGAGTTTCCGCCAACACAAAGTTCCTCATTTCTCTACTAGAAAGCGCTATAGTGTTCAAGGAGCTTAGATATCTAACCTCCTTGACTATCATAGTGATTCAAGGAACAACGAAATTCGACATGCAAACTACCCTCTGGGTGTCAAATTACAATGCTTGCACCTGGCATCTGAGGCCATACGATATTCATTCACTTCATCCTCAACGGGACATCAAGGTCACCCACGGGGTTAAACTCAAAAGACCCTCACCAGACCTCTATGGAGGTCGCAACTGTATTATTATTTTAATTATTAGTCAATTATTATGAACAAAGTAGAACTGAAATTCTAGATGTATTGAAAGTTCTTTCTGTCATTCATACCAACAAGTATAATTCAGCATCAAAGTCAGAACGTTTAATTATATGTAGAAAATTACCTCTGCATGGGTGACAACGTTTGGAAGCTGAAGAAGATGCTCCATTCTCTGACATGAAAAATAATCCCTCTTCATTCGAGCCATTGGACGCGTAATGAATTCAGTACGCTGCATTGCGTGGGAAATCATACATGAATAACAAACGGGCGCTTGTCATTTCCAGGAAGTCTACCAGCAGCAACCAGATCCTCGCTCACCTGGAATAGTTTCCACACTGCTATTCGCCAAGCCAGCTGTTCATCTACTCCAGAGAACGCCTTTCTCTGATTATTGTTAGATTGTGTTCTTGTTGCTGCTTACGAATTGCAGCGTTCTTGTGATCAACCTCATATACTTGTGTCTCTGAGGATATTTGGTAATAACCTGTGTTGTAGTGACTGGAGCGGTGTCAATATAATATAATATAATATAATATAATATAATATAATATAATATAATATAGTATAGTATAGTATAGTATAGTATAGTATAGTATAGTATAATACGGAGGTTGAGTTGTAAGTCATGGCAACTCTTTTTATTTTCCTCGCGAACAGGAGGCAACACGCAAAATCTACGATATGCATTTGGAAACGTACGGTATGTACTAGCGTAGGATGCCACTAGATGGTGTATGTAAACAACAGTATGGGTCTGAGCAGGCCTCCAAGTTCAGTGTGTGAGGGAGAGCGTCACGCAATAGGAGTCAACAAGCAGGAGCAACGATCATATATTAAAATTGCAGTTCTCCGCGGCAGAAATGCACGCCAATGCCATGCAGAGCTGTGGGAAACATTAGGTGTGCATGTCGTGCCCAATAGAACAGTGGCGAGGTGGGTGGAGACGTTCAAACGGGGAAGAGTATCAACTGCCGATTTGCCTCGCCCATGCCGTCCAGTGCCCATGGACAAAGATGTACGGATAGTGGTGATCGATCAGTGTTTACAGGAGGACAGGCGGTGGACTACAGCGGAATTGCAAGAACATAAAGCAATACCAGCGGCAACAATACGGCACTTTTATACAAGGACCTACAGATGCGTAAAATGTGTGCAAAGTGGGTGCCACATCACTTAACGGAGGTACAGAAGTGGACACGTTGCGAAACATGTCGCATCAATCTGGAGAGGTTTCAGCAGGAAGGACAAGCCATGTTGAATCGCATTATTGCAGTCGTTGAAACATGGACACGTGCTTATGAACCTGAACTGAAAGGACAGTCAAGTGAATGGCGTCATCAGGGGTCACCACGGAGACACAAGGTTCGACAAAATCCGTCGCCCAATAAGGTTATGGTCATCCTGGCATACGATGTTCAAGGTGTTCTTGTGTGTCATCAAGTGCGTGAGGGGCACACTGTCAATGCAGTGTATTACAATCCCTTGTTGTTGTACCAATTGCGCCGTGCAGTGAGAACCAAACGTCCCGATCGTTTCGACGACGCCATAATCCTACACGATAACGTGACAGCTCACACAGCAGCCATCGTTCAGAGTCGCTTACAACGGTGGGGATGGAAGGTTCTTCCACACCCGCCTTATTCGCCTGATCTGAGTCCATGTGACTATGATCGAATCCCCAAAGTCAAGAAGCCACTATGTGGATGACGGTTTACTAATAAAGAAGACATCGTAACAGCATTTCGAAGGGAGGTGTTAAACGTTAGCGATACATATGAAGCGAATGGTATTCAGCGCCTGCCTCACCGCTGGCAACGCACAGTAGACACCTTGGGTGATTATTTCGAAGGTCTGTAACCAGTGGAGACCTATCCTTAGTACGTAGTCTTGTGTATTTGCTGTCTATACCATAATCAAACAGTGTTTACCAATGGCTTGTGTTCTGTCACTTACCTACGAGCATCTCCTGACGTCAGAGTTTATCTTCAGGCACTATGCATACGTACATGCCCTATATGTCCAAATGCATATCGTAGATTTTCCGTGTTGTCTCCTGTTCGCGAGAAAAACAAATAGTTGCTGTGACTTATGACTGGATCCTCGTATAATATAATATAATATAATATAATATAATATAATATAATATAATATAATATAATATAATATAATATAATATAATATAATATAATATAATATTTTGCTATCGTTTTACCCTCCAGGATCGGCTTTTCCCACGGACTAAGCGAGGGATCCCACCTCTGCCGCCACTGAGGGCAGTGTCCTGGAGCTTGAGACCCTTAGTCGAGGATACAACTAGGGTGTGTGACCAGCACTATACCCAGGCGGCCTCACCTGCAAAGCGAACAGGGGGCCTGATGAAGGGATGTGAAGAGTGTGACGGTTAGGCAAGGAAGCGGGAAGGAGGCGGCCGTGGCCTTACGATAGGTTCCATCCTGGCATTTGCCCGAAGACGAAATGGGCAACCACGGAAAACCACTTCGAGGATGGCTGAGGTGGGAATCGAACCCCCTCTACTCATTTGGACCACCCGAGGCTGAGTAGACCCCGTTCCAGTCCTCATACCACTTTTCAAATTTCGTGGCAGAGCCGGGAATGAAACCCAGGACCTCTGGGGCGGTATATAACCATGCTGACCGCTACGCTACGGAGGCGACATAATATAATATAATATATAATATACTGTGACCACCAACCGCAGATGGCCTTCCAGACACCCCTATCCTCCAAACACACACGCTGAGAGGATCGGATGTGATCCTCAGGCAAGCTCCGGCACGAGACTGATAGCCCGGGGGTATCAGGTATAACGGGGGGAAAAGTCATAGGAAACACACCCCCAAAACACAACGCTAGCATTATGGTGTTTGAAGCCATTTTTCAGTGTTGCCTTAGTAACCAAAAGTTTGATGCTTTTCATTCGGTCAACACGATTGTACCCAAATAAGATTGGTTATTCCCTAATCCTGAAAAAAATTACATGTGATTAAAAAATACACTTGGATGACCACTTTCGATCGTCAAGCGATCATCATCAGATCCATTAAACTTAGGTGTAAGATCTATGTCTGAAAGTATGGATGAATATATTAACAATATATATGTCGTAGTCAGATAGTGAAATCCGTCATTTCATGAAGATCCTAGGCACTTCATGAAAAGCCGGCATATGATGTGAAATGGGATAGTTACACCATCTGACGCGTTTCTTTGTGAAGTGACGGACCAATTTAGGCAGATGGTGTAAGAAATGATTTTACATTATCAGCCGAGGCACTTCATGAAGATCCGGTGTTTGTTGATTCGGCACTTCATGAAATGACTGACGCAATGAATCCGTGCATTAATTCATTTAATTTATTGTTCTATTCCAAGAAATAAATTATTGCTTTTTTATTATGGTTTACGACATTAACTTTCGCATCGCAACCTAAATCTAATCTTGGAATACCGGGTTCACTTTACTCTCTCTCTCTCTCTTTTTTATTATTACATTTTTTAATTGTACAGTACTTTTTTCTATTCTGTAATGCATACTTTCATAATTTCTATAGTAGTTTTTCTTTTTGTTTTTCAACAGTATATTATTTTTTCTCTCCTTCCTTCATTGATGCAATTTGTATTTTTGAACATGATATGTCAAGAAGAAACATAATTGGGCTTATACCTGTGTACCCTAATATTATTAAATAAATATATAAATGAATACACACATACATTAGAATACTTTGATTGTATAGTGTACTGTAAAATATTTGTCGAGGGATTTCTGCTGGGTTAAAAATTGCAACAGCTTCATTTCTTTGTCTCTAGGAGGGTGGGGGCTGAGGGGGTGTTAGAAAGCTAGTATACGCTGTCACGCAAGAAAAGTTGAACAACCTGCAGGGTGACGTGGCTTGAGGTTGCACTGCATTATTTAGAACTTCCCCAAATTAAATAAATAGTAAGTTCTTTGGATTATAACGATTGAATTACCTCTGGAATCTCAATCAAAC
Organism: Meconema thalassinum; assembly: GCA_946902985.2. Taxonomy (NCBI): domain Eukaryota; kingdom Metazoa; phylum Arthropoda; class Insecta; order Orthoptera; family Tettigoniidae; genus Meconema; species Meconema thalassinum. The sequence goes on from OX336389.2 coordinate 1,089,515,800, forward strand.
AAAGAGGAAATAGTTGTGGCCTAAAGGCTGTATTCATATCGGCTAATATTTATTGAGGGAAACAAGTGAAGGAAAATTTTCATGTTGTGGTAATACAGTAATAGTAATTATGTTTGTTGGTCATCATTCATCACCAACGGCGGTAGCTACATTCACTAACGCGAAGCTCTAGTCGAGGCGTTCTAAACCTGGTGCTCATGAGCTCCACGGTGCTCTTTAAATTACATTTGGTGTCCCGTCATACGAGCAAAAAAGTGCTCGCGAGCACAACCTCACCTGAGATTCATTCTTTAATTCAAATTCTGTTGCATGCACGAGAATAATAGGGTTTTCACTAGATGGTTTGACAGTGAATAATTTTACCTTGTAAGATAGTATTTTTTAATCATCAGTAACCATAATTGGACATCCCTGCTTTATGAGTAACGCGAAAGATGCTGATTCGACACGACTGTACATACATAAATGATATAATCTGCGTGAGTCACGAAAGCAGTTGCAGTATGCCTGGTGAGCGGGGAATAATTAGATATTTCAGCACTTCAAAGGGAGAGAGAGACGGGAAAAGGAAAGAGAAGCGCATGCTTGTTGCATTATTATTATTATTATTGTTATTATTGTTATTATTATTATTAATATTATTATATTATAGTTATTTTTTATTTAATGGTGCTCGGGTACTTGGTATGGCATGATGGTGGTGGTCACAGTCTCAAAAAGGTTGAGAACGCCGCTCGAGTCTATGAAACGAAGCTATATACGGACTTGTCGAGTGGTTCAAACCCCTCTTACAGCGGTCAATAAAATGTTTCCCATTTTAAACTCTAAGGCAAATGCTGGAACGGTACCTTCTAATAGGCCACAGACCGCTTCCTTCCATCTCTTGGTCCAGTTTCAATCAATCTCTCATTATCTTTGAATTAGTTTGGCATCAGGAAGGGCATTTGGCCTTGAAACCACCTGCCACATAGAAATTGATTGAACATCATCCCCAAGCCCGTTGAAACTGGAATGAGTCCCGCGACGTAGCCTTGCTCGTAAACATCTTGCACCCCGGGCACGAAGGCAGCTGCAGCAAGTCGGGAGATTGTAGGTGCAAAACCCGGCGATGATAGCGGCTATCTAGATTGTGGTTTCTCCCCGTGGCTTTTCCACTTTCCCTTCACCCAAATGTCAGGATAGTACCTTACTTCAAGTCCCGGTGCGCCTACCCCATCCCTGTCCCTAATATTAATACAGTTCCACCCACCTTTACAGTCATCACATAAACATATGTTCAATTTACACCCAATCACACGGGGCTGATGAATGAGGTGTTCCAAGTCTCCCAAATGAATTAACAACAAAACTGGAACTATAACAGGTAAGGTACACAGAATGAAGAAGAAAGCAGAATCATTCTTTCAAATATTTCTATCTACACACATCAAAAAATGTTTTGCATCACCTCGGTTCCCAGATCTCCGGCATATAGACGTTGACTGTGTATATTGTATCCAAGATACAGTCCCTTTGACTGTTCATAGATGTCACTAAAACTGCTCAAAGATGTAAACAACCATGCATGAGCAGGGCCTATTAGACGGAGGGGGTACGACAGCCGATCAGTTCCAGTCATTCCACCAGGACGAAGGTACGCTGCTCATGTTGTCTGTAGTTCTACCATGCCTAGAAGGTCAATACCGCAGTTCGATCGCGTCCGCATTGTTACTTTGTGTCAAGAAGGGCTCTCAACAAGGGAAGTTTCCAGGCGTCTCAGAGTGAACCAAAGCGATGTTGTTCGGACATGGAGGAGGTACAGAGATACAGGAACTGTCGATGACAGGCCTCGCTCAGGCCGCCCAAGGGCTACTACTGTAGTGGATGACCGCTACTTACGGATTGCCGCTCGGAGGAACCCTGACAGCAATGCCACCATGTTGAATAATGCGTTTCGTTCAGCCACAGGACGTCGTGTTTCAACTCAAACTGTGCGCAATAGGCTGCATGATGCGCAACTTCACTCCCGACGTCCATGGCGAGGTCCAGCTTTGCAACCCCGACACCATGCAGCGCGGTACAGATGGGCCCAACAACATGCTGAATGGACCCCACGGAATTGGCATCACGTTCTCTTCACCGATGAGTGTCGCATATGCCTTCAACCAGACAATCGTCGGAGACGTGTTTGGAGGCACCCTGGTCAGGCTGAACGTCTTAGACACACTGTCCAGCGAGTGCAGCAAGGTGGTGGTTCCCTGATGTTTTGGGGTGGCATTATGTGGGGCCGACGTACGCCACTGGTGGTCATGGAAGGCTCCGAAACGGCTTTACGATACCTGAATGACATCCTCCGACCCATAGTGCAACCATATCGGCAGAATATTGGAGAGGCATTTGTCTTCATGGACGACAATTCTCGACCTCATCGTGCACATCTTGTGAATGCGTTCCTTCAAGATAACGACATCGCTCGACTACAGTGGCCAGCATGTTCGCCAGACATGAACCCTATTGAACATGCCTGGGATATGTTGAAAAGGGCTGTTTATGGACGTCTTGACCCACCAACCACTCTGAGAGATTTACGCCGAATTGTCGTTGAGGAGTGGGACAATTTGGACCAACAGTGTCTTGATGAACTTGTGGATAGTATGCCACGGCGAATACAGGCATGCATCAATGCAAGAGGACGTGCTACTGGGTATTAGAGGTAGTGGTGTGTACTGCAATCTGGACCACAAATGCTGAAAGTCTAGCTGTATGATGGTACAACATGCAATGTGTGGGTCTCATGAGCAATAAAACGAGCTGAAATGTTGTTTGTGTTGATCTCTATTCCCTTTGTATTTAACGGTTCCGGAACTCTTGGAACCGAGGTGATGCAAAACTTTTTTTGATGTGTGTATAATAAATAGGCTGAAATTCATGAGTTTCTCGAAGGTAAACCCTCCACTAAATCAACCAAATGTAAAGCTTATGTGTATGCCCCTCTTACTTCTTGCGAAAGTGTCGCGCTGAGAGACAAAAGACGAAGTATGACGCTGTTGTTGTTTCATTTGAGGTACTTCGACATCGTGGTCATTCAGCCCTGTGTACTTGGGAGTGTGTAGAATCTGTCTGATAATCTGTGGTATTTGTAGTAATGTGTGCATTTGCAGTTCAGGTTAAGATTGGGAAGGAGGCGGCCGTGGCTTATGTTAGGGACCAACCCGGCATTTGCCTAGAGGAGAAGGGGGAAACCACGATAAACCACTTCCAGGATGGCTAAGGAAGGAATGGAACCCGATTCTTCTCAGTTTTGCCTCCATGGGTGAGTGTACCCCGATTCAACCCTCAGGTCATAATTAAGTTCCTATCCCTGGTAACCATAGTTGATTTCAAAGGTCTACTTGACGAGTATTGTATATGCTGTTTCGAATCCCGTCACTGACTGTGGCGTTTTCCCCCAGGACTTTCCACACACCGTCTCGGCAGATGCCGGGATGGTACTTTATTTCAAGTTTCGGGATACCTTCCCAAATTCGTTACCCATTACAGCTACACACACTACTTCAGTCATCACGCAAACACAGGTTATCAGAAAACATCCACCCAAATACACTGGGCTGACGACCAGGATGTCCCTAGCCCTTAAAATAAATATGCAAGAAAACAACAACTATAATAATAATAATAATAATAATCATATCGTATGGCCTCGGGTGCCGGGTGCAAGATTTGTTATTTGACAGTCGAATTTCGTTGTTCCTTGAAGCACTATGAAAGTCAAGGAGGTTAGATATCTAAGCTCCTTGAACACTATAGCGCTTTCTAGTAGAGAATTTTGTGTTGGCGGAAACTCCCGAGATTAATTTTGCCATTATTAACACGGCCTACTGCATTCAAATGGGTTCTTTGACATGCCAACATCGTATGACATGGTGTAGCAATTTTTCAATAATCACTTACCACGGCCAGGAGCGAACCTACAAGCTTGGGGTTAGTAGACCGACACATTGACCACTCGCCCACCGTGGCAAAAAACAACAACAACAACAACGATAAAACAAGGCAACAACTGAACTATATTAAAACGTGCAGATTGAACAACAAAAATACTGAGGTTATTATTTGGAAAAAATGTTCTCGCCAGTGGGGATCGAACTCTCAACGTAGTGATCCGAAAGCTAACACCAACAATAAGCTGCTAAGTGATATACAAGATCTCTTTACTGCGCGTCCGTAACTGTGGTATAGTTCTTGTTGTTTTAAAGGGTGGAACAGTAAAACCAAGTCATATTATAGATACTGTTACGGCTGTGAGTTTGTTTCATCGCTCGCCGCATGAGTCACAACTGCCCCAGGGCTGGGCTGTGCTCTGCCTCAGTGTATTGCGTGCGCCTTATTCAACAGGACTACTAGGACAAAGGGATGGTCCAGAATATTCGTGACTCAGCCAGTGATGGAAACCTCGAGAAGCCGTGAACCCTGGATGGGTCTAGAAGCATTTGATGAGTCACCGGCCTGCTATATAAGAGCGACCTGTCAAGCAGGGTGTGTGTGTTTTACGAGCTAGTGCGAGCGTTTATCCTGAGCGACAGAAGTGTGGTGACTTGCGAAACCCCTAGTGAAGCCGATTCTCTTGACAGCGAGGGAGTGAGAAGCATACAGGGGACTGCCTGTGTTTTGAGCGAGTGTAATTTCACTGAGCGACAGAGGTATTGTGGCGAAGTGCCGTGCGAGTTACGAAATCCAGTGACATTGTTTCCCAGCTCGTGGACAGCGAAGCAGCGTGTAGCAGGTTATCGCAAGTAACTGTAGTTTGTGTAAATAAGGAAGAGTTGCAGGTAGTTTCTGTCAAGGCCACCGGACTCATTAGGACGGATTAACTTCTGTGGTTTGTTGACAAGTGAAAGGGGGCAAGAGCTCTTCATAAGGAAGAGACTCGAGGAAACTGGAGTAAGGTTCTAATTGCTTGTATTTGCTGATGAGTAGTGTATATTTCTGGCCGCAATAAAGTTAATTATTTCTTTAAAGGAACAATCTGTGTTGTGCTTCAACCCACCGTAATCCAGTTAACAAAAGTGTCACTAGGGGGGTGGCACGTAACAATACTATCGGTTAACTATCTCTCACAAAATGGATCTAAACGAATTCTTCTCCCGTTCACAGTACGGCAGCATACAGCATACCGTACTACTCTATTCCTTCTAGGCGCAATGCCAAGATGCTGGGGAGGGAATTAGGGGATAAATTAGGTCCAGACCATTAGACATTTGTACCATATGTCACAGTGGTCACTTACTGAGGAAATAACAGTCCTTTAGTGTCCACTTTTTTATCCGGTAAATTCTTGGAAATTTAGTCATTTCATGAAACCATGTGTCAGATAGTGTAACTTTACGTTTTTACATCATATGCCGGCTTTTCATGAAGTGCCTAGGATTTTCATGAAATGACGGATTTCACTATCTGACTACGACATATACACTTATTTAGTTGCAGCAATAGTTGAGATAATATAACTCGTCAATAATTGTTAGTTGTGGTCTACGTGATGTTTTGTTGAGATACTGAAAGTGGTGATTGACCTTCCGAATTTGCTTGTTTGGAGTGAATATGTTGTTGTTGTAAATGATTCTTACGGCTGTGAGTTTGTTTCGTCGCCTCGCCGCGTGAGTCACCGCCGCCCGCAGGCTATGCTCTGCATCTGTTTATTACCTGCGCCTTACGCAACAGGGCTACTAGGACAAAAGGGACGGTCCAGAATATTCGTGACCCAGCCGGTGATGGAAATCTCGAGAAGCCGTGAATCCTGAACGGGTCTAGAAGCATTCATTGAGTCACCAGGCTGCTATATAAGAGTGACCTGGCCAGCGAGGCGGACAGTGTTTTTGAGCTAGTGCGTGCTTTTACCTGAGCGACAGTTGTTGGTGACGTGACGTGCGAAACCCTAGTGAAGCTGATTCTCTCGACAGCGAAGGAGTGTGAAGCCTACGGAGGGACTGTATTTGAAGAGTGTGTGTTTACCTAGTGCGACAGAGATATTGTGGTGAATTGCGAAAACACCGGGGGCTGTTTCCCTAGCCAGCGGTCAGCGAAGCAGAGTGTAGTGGTGAGTGACTGGCTATCGTAAATAACTGTAGCTTGTGTATTCAAGGAAGTGTTGCGGGTAGTTCTACCGAGGCCACCGGTCCCATTAGGAGGGATTAACTTCTGTGGGTTATTGATAATTGAAAGGCAAGTTTTCCCTACAAGAGGAAACTAGAGTGAGATACTAATTACTTGTATTTGCTATTGTGTGATGTATCTCTCTGGCCCGCAATAAAGCTAATATGTTTCTTTAAAGGAACAATTTGTGTTGTGCTTCCACACACCGTAGCCCAGTTAACGGAAGTGCCACTAATGGGTGGCCCTTAACAACTGGTGTCAGAAGCCGGATTACGAACTCAAAACCCGAGCAGGTCATTTTACCACAGTTCTCTAATTTTCCTGTGAATGCACGCCCTTTACAAGACAAACAACTAAAATGGAAGCGCAATTGGCAGCATTGCTAGAAATGTTAAATGGCATGGAAACCAAGTTAGAAGACGGCCAGAAGAATTTAACCAAGGACCTAACTGCCAAACTAAAAGACGGCCAGAAGAATTTAACCAAGGACCTAACTGCCAAACTAGAAGACGGCCAGAAGAATTTAACCAAGGACCTAACTGCCAAACTAGAAGACAGCCAGAAGAAGCTGGAAGACGGTCAAAATAAGCTAGCGGAGGACCTGAAGAAGATAGAGGACGGCCAGAAGAAGATGGAAGACGGGCAGAATACGTAAACACAGGATCTGAAGAAATTAGAACTGGGTCTGCGTGAGGAAGTCACGGCAGTGGAAAAGAAGTTCGATGCCTTACAAGAAGAAGTTGCCGAGCTACGCCAACGCCCGCTAACGGGTGTGGAAGAGAGATTCAACGCTCTACAAAAGGAATTTGCTGAGCTGCGCCGACACCCGCCGACAGGGATGGAAGAGAGATTCAAAGCCCTACAAGAGGAAGTCGCCGAGCTGCGCCGAAGCCCGCCGACGGGGGTGGATGAGAGAATCACAGCTCTACAAGAGGAAGTTGCCGAGCTGCGCCAACGCCCGCCCACCGTTACACCGGGAATATCAGGTACGGGACAGAGCAGAGTGACGCCCCCAACCTTCGAAGGAAAGGTCCCGTGGAGCACCTACTTACGTCAGTTCGAGGCAGCCTGTTCCATAAACAACTGGAACAGCACAGAAAAGGCTAGAGCTCTCATTGTAGCGCTGAGAGGGGACGCCCTTAACGTCCTTCAGGCCATCCCGACTGGATCCCAGGACTACGCTTCACTAATCGCCCATATGGAGTCCCGATATGGAGATAGCCATCTTCAGCAGGCCTACCAGATGCAGCTCCGGACCCGGGTACAAAAGATCGTGGAAACCCTGCAGGAGTTCGAGACGGACGTCGCGTGCCTCGTAAGGCTCTCATATCCAACAGCGCCGGCCTACTTTCTACAACAGATTGCGACGCAGACCTTCACCGACGGGCTACGGGACTCGGATACTCAACAGGCGCTGCGACTCGCGCGCAATAAGACCCTGGCAAATGCACTGAGCCACGCACTCGAGTTCGAGACGGCAAAACAGGCATCTAGAATGTACGCGCGGGTGCGTCAAGTGGACGTCGACGAACCAGCAAAAACCAACGAGACCTAGCCCCTGGCCGAAGAATTGATGGAGGCGCTAAGCCGTTTCTTTGATAGTCGAGGCACCACCAGCAATGACACAGCCGGAAGACAACCGGAGAGGCGGCCCGGAAGAGGACTACCGACCTGCTGGACCTGCGGTAAGAAAGGCCACCTAGGTAAGGACTGCAGTGATCGCCGCCGCCGAGGGTATCCGACGGGAAATCAGTCGTCTAAAAACCGCGCTGCCCAGGGAAAAGAGCATTAGCCAGCCTTGGGGGGCAAAGGTTGGCTTGTGACATTCGTCAAGCCCCGGCAGTCCAAGTTCGTGTGACGAAGTTACGGAGGGACAATAGCAGCTTGATGGTCGACGGAGTCGTCAACGGAGCGAGCTGGTCCATGCTGATCGACACGGGAGCGTCGAGGACCATCGTCAATCCCACAGTGATACCGAGGTGGAGAGTGCAACCCACACAAAGGAACCTCCAACTAATAACCGCGACTGGAGAGACTGCACCGGTACATGGCGAAGCATCACTGGAAGTCGTCATTGGTCGACGGGCGGTGAAGCATCCAGTGCTTGTGGCTGACGTATCAAACGAAGTGATCATCGGACTGGACTTTCTGGACCAGAACGACATCATCTTGGACCTGAATACCAACACTCTGCACTTCGGAGGTGAGTAACTTGCTGTGCAACCAGCACACGAGGCCGTCACCGCTCGACGAGTAAGGCTGAGAGATGATGATGATAATTGTTGTTTTAAGGGGCCTAACATCTAGGTTATCGGCCCCTATGGCTGAGAGAAGACGTCATCGTGCCCGCCAGGACGGAGGTCAGCGCTGCCGTAATTGTCGACGGAACTGCTGAGGGAGTGGCGGCTATCGTCAAGCCAAAGTATGAGGACATCCAGACAAAAGGATTGCTAATTGCCAAGACTCTCATCAACACGACGTCTCGGCCGTACGTCCGCCTGTCCAACCCGAACGACTACGACATTACGGTTCACCGGGACACCAACCTAGGAGTCTGTGAGCCCGTTACCTGGATTGCCCGCATCACAGACATGACGGACGGACACCTGCAGACGGACAACCGAAGAAGACGCGCCCTGCCAGAAGAACTACAGAAGCTGCACCAAGGATCCCAGGACCATTTAGACGAGGAACAATCACGCCAACTTCGGGACCTGCTAGATGAATTCCAGGATGTCTTCTCCGTGGGGAGCAAAGACTTCGGCAGGACAAGCTTGGTCCAGCACAGAATCGACGTTGTGGACAGCGCACCGATTAGGGCCCCATTCCGACGTGTCCTGCTCGCCAAGCAAGCCGAAGTCGACCGGATGGTAGAAGAGATGAAGGAGCAAGGGGTGATCGAGCCATCACATAGTCCTTGGAGTTCTCCGGTCGTGCTAGTGAAGAAGAAGGACGGTTCCACCAGGTTCTGCGTGGATTACAGGCGAGTGAATGACGTCACGAAGAAGGACAGCTACCCCCTACCCTGGATCGACGACACCCTGGACACGATATCAGGGTCAAGATGGTTCTCCACCTTGGTTTTGAAGAGTGGCTACTGGCTGGTGGAGGTCCATCCTAAGAACCGCGAGGAAACTGCGTTCTCTGTGGGCAGCGGGCTCTGGCAGTTCACCGTCATGCCATTCGGTCTGTGCAACGCCCCTGTGACCTTCGAAAGGCCAATGGAGTCCATTCTGAGGGAACTACACTGGAAGACCTGCCTGGTCTACCTAGACGACGTCATCGTTCTGGGGAGAAGCTTCGTGGAGCACTACAGCAACCTGAAGGAGATCTTGATGAAGCTACGGGCTGCCCAGCTGAAGTTGAGCCCCAAGAAGTGTCAGCTCTTCCAGAAGCAGGTCCAGTTCCTTGGGCATATTGTCTCCGAGGAAGGGGTGCGCACCGACCCAGAAAAGACCGCAGCTGTGAGGAAGTGGCCAGTTCCGAAGGACAAGTCCCAACTACGAAGCTTCCTGGGACTCTGCACTTATTACCGTCGCTTCGTGAGAGGATTCGCCGACATCGCCAAACCACTGCATCGACTGACTGAGAAGGACAAACTCTCCACGTGGACAGCAGAATGCCACAGTGCCTTTGAACAACTCAAGCAGGCTCTGTGCACCGCACCTATTCTGGCCTACCCCAGTCCCGGAACAAGGTTCATCGTCGATACCGATGCCAGCGACTTTGGTATAGGGGGAATCCTGTCGCAAATAGTGAACGGCGAGGAGAGAGTAGTGGCCTACTTCAGCAAAGCCTTGTCAAAGCTAGAGAGGAACTACTGCGTCACCAGGAAGGAGCTGATCGCCATCGTGAAGACCATTGAACACTTCCACAAGTACCTGTACGGGCAAGAATTTCTCATCAGAACCAACCATTCAACCGTGCGGTGGCTCCTGAACTTCAAGGAGCACGAGGGTCAACTCGCGCGGTGGTTAGAGAGGCTTCAACAGTACAACTTTGGGATCCAGCACAGGAAAGGCCAACTGCATTCTAATGCCGACGCCCTGTCGCGAAGACCGTGCCCCGAAGACTGCACCTTCTGTACCAGAAGGGAGGAGAACACCGGGATACAGTGCCGAAGGTCTACCGTGGAACTTCAAGGGAGCTGGAGACCCAAATCTTTCACGCGGGCACAAGCAGAAGATGATGACCTGGGACTGATAACCAAATGGAAGAAGGCCCGTGTCCCCAGACCCGGGTGGAACATTGTGAATGACTGCAGCCCAAAGTTTAAGCCCTACTGGGCACAGTGGGACTCGTTGATAGTAAGGGATGGCCTCATCTGCCGTACCTGGGAGAGCACCGACGGGAAGACATCTCGTGAACAAGTCGTCGTTCCAAAGGCTATGACGGAGGAAGTCCTGAAGGAAATCCATGGAGGATCATCTGGTGGACATCTAGGGATAAAGAAGACCCTGGGGAAGCTGAGAGAGCGGTTCTACTGGATCGGATGCCGAACAGACGTGGAGAACCACTACACGAGGAGCCACGATTGCGCAGCCAGCAAGGGCCCAGGACGAAGACGATGGGGTCCACTGAAGACCTACAACGTGGGCGGCTCCATGGAGAGAGTAGCCATCGATGTTGCTGGGCCATTCCCGTTGAGCGAGGCAGGGAACCGCTACATATTAGTCGTCAGCGACTACTTAACCAAATGGCCGGAGGCGTATGCGCTCCCTAACCAAGAAGCCGCCACGATCGCAGAGACCCTGGTGAAGGAATTCGTCAGCCGGTACGGAGTACCCCTGGAGCTGCACTCCGACCAAGGGAGGAATTTCGAGTAGTAGGTGTCCCAGAACCTATGCCAGCTGCTGGGAATCCGGAAGACAAGGACGACGCCACTACACCCTCAGTCCGACGGGATGGTAGAGCGATTCAATCGCACCATCGAAAACCATCTCCGAATAGTCGTCAGTGAGCACCAGAGGGATTGGGACAAACATCTTCCACTATTTCTCCTGGCCTACCGCACCGCCGTGCATGAAGCCATCGGGTGCACACCAGTCATGTTTGGGAGGGAACTCCGTCTACCTGTCGATCTTGCCTTCGGCCGACCTGGGAATGATCCGGTCCCGGTAAGCCAGTTTTGTCAAGAACTGGTCGACCAACTGGAGGACGTGCACGCGTTCGCGAGGAGGAGACTGCGGATCGAGACCGACCGAATGAAGACCCGATACGACCAGCAGACGGATGCCAGCGGATTCCACAAGGACGACCCATTACGGAAGAAAGGCCTGTCACCCAAACTGCAGAAGTCCTGGGAGGGCCCGTACCGAGTCGTGAAACGGATCAACGATGTCGTCTACAGGATCCAGCGGAGCCCGAGGGCGAAGATGAAGATCGTGCATCGAGATCGCCTGGCAGCCTACGGAGGGACACAGACGGACCAATGATTGATCGGGACGATCAACCTTTTAGGAAGGGGGTGGTGTTACGGCTGTGAGTTTATTTCGTCGCCTCGCCGCGTGAGTCACCGCCGCCCCCGAGCTATGCTCTGCCTCTGTGTATTACCTGCACCTTACGCAACAGGGCTACTAGGACAAAAGGGACGGTCCAGAATATTCGTGACCCAGCCGGTGATGGAAATCTCGAGAAGCCGTGAATCCTGGACGGGTCTAGAAGCATTCATTGAGTCACCAGCCTGCTATATAAGAGTGACCTGGCCAGCGAGGTGGACAGTTTTTTTTGAGCTAGTGCGTGCTTTTACCTGAGCGACAGTTGTTGGTGACGTGACTTGCGAAACCCTAGTGAAGCTGATTCTCTTGACAGCGAAGGAGTGTGAAGCCTACGGAGGGACTGTATTTGAAGAGTGTGTGTTTACCTAGTGCGACAGAGATATTGTGGTGAATTGCGAAAACACCGGGGGCTGTTTCCCTAGCCAGCGGACAGCGAAGCAGAGTGTAGTGGTGAGTGACTGGCAATCGTAAATAACTGTAGCTTGTGTATTCAAGGAAGTGTTGCAGGTAGTTCTACCAAGGCCACCGGTCCCATTAGGAGGGATTAACTTCTGTGGCTTATTGACAAGTGAAAGGCAAGTGTTCCCTACAAGAGAAAACTAGAGTGAGATACTAATTACTTGTATTTGCTATTGTGTGGTGTATCTTTCTGGCCCACAATAAAGCTAATACGTTTCTTTAAAGGAACAATTTGTGTTGTGCTTCCACCCACCGTAACCCAGTTAACGGAAGTGCCACTAAGGGGTGGCACGTAACATGATCAATTCCGATTGTATTGTACAGGCTACCTTTCTGGTTGAGTCTTAGGCGGTCCTGATGAGAGCAGTTCACTTGGTCATTGTTTGCACTCGACTGACGGGAAATTCCTGTGTGTGAAGGTCCTTTATCTCGGTAGGCTATTCCCCCTCTCGCAGTCCTAAGTGCTATGTGTTTCTCGTGCAAATGTACATGTAGTAAGTAGCCAAGTCTAGTCTCTAATGTGGTGTATGTTACTGTATTCAAGAGAATATTGAACTATTTAAGGCCTGGTTTCAAACTACCCACGCATAAGCTAAAAAACCCTCTTTAAGCGCAATCTGACTAATGAGAATGTCCCGGCACTTTTACTACTGGCCTAGGTTTATTTACGAAGAAGATACATCGTACATCCTGATCCAATAACATGTTTCCCTTATTAATCCCTTATCTAGCTTGGCTACATCGTTATGTTGTGTCTTGTTTCCGACAGGGTGTGTTTTCTAATAGAGTGAAGATGGGTGAACTTTCCATGAAAGTGTGTTCGTTAAAATTATTGGGGTTGTTTCTTTTAGCTAAGTGTATCTCGATTGCTTCCTTTATGTCAAGAGCTCTGCCTTTCGGTTCGTGATGAATTATGTTTAAGTCTGTTTCAATGTTAGTGAAACTGTGTCCCGTGTCGCACATGATTGTGTTCGCATACGGCCGAGTGTGTCCCGTATTCTATCGCATTCCTATGTTCATCGGGCACATCGGGCAGAAGGGGGGGGGGGGGGGGGTTTGGATACACGATACACGATACTCGTCCACGTGCTGGTTGAAGAATTCCTTTTTTTTTGGCATTATTAAGAATATTTATGGCACAGATTTTACAAATAGTTGTACTTAAATCTGACCAGACACTGGCATTACACTGTTGCAGACTGGTATAAATTGGCTCTATGTCTGCCACTGGCTTTAACGAAAACGCTTGCGTGTTCAACTCACTGAAGTTATTACTATTGCCAAAATCGTCAAAAAACGTTGCAATCTAACACAAATATTAGTTCTCAAAAATTGTTTCTGTACTGTTTACTAGTCAATGTGATTACAAATTGTTTTATAGGATACTCACACGATTCCTGTGATGTATTTTGGTACCTCGTGACTTAACCGCGCTAAAGTCGTACAATGCAGTCGTGCAAAATTCCAATGTGCTGTCAAGAAATTACTTTTTCCAAAAAGATTGTGCCTCTTTCGCACACAAAGTAGCCAGTACGGCGATATGCTGTAACATTAGCACTGTCACAACGATACAACTCACAATTATATCCTTTTATAACGCAGATTGAAATTAACTAGGGAAACTCTCCCAAAAAATACGTCTGCACGACAGTCAAGCAGACACGGTTGTGACGTCAGATTGCACGAGGTTGCAGGTTCATGAAGAAACCTGACAAGTCCTGTAGCGTCTAATTAACCCTCATTCGCATATCTGCAAAGAAAATTAAGATCCAATGTCTCCATAAATCCATTATAATGTAGTAAAATATGCACAATGACGTTGTGTAAAATCGTAGAATGTATAAATTGAAAATATAAATTACTTCCTCCCAGTCAGAAGGTTGGAATGCAATACCAGAATCAAAATAAGGGTAGGACCTAGCTCAAAGCTTTTATGGTGCGTTTTGTCCATTGTTGGGTGGATTAGCAACTCAGGCTCCTTTAAGTTATCACCAACATGAACCATACGGGCTCAATACATTACCTATGTATTTAAAACAATATTCAAAACAACAAATGCCGTTGCAATAGATCGAGTACTCAAGATAGAGTGTAGAATAGTGAGTACTTGTTTAAATAAAAGCAATCAAGTAGATGGCGTCTGGAGACTAGCTTCCAATAAAACAGTCTATAAGGAAACTATGAAGCACTATGAAGAAGACGCGAATATATTTCTTGAGACATCTAATAAAGTCACCAGAAAATAGAATCTTTAGGAAAATAATAGAAACTTTTTGGAAGAGTAACAGGAACATTAGGTGGATCACAGAACTTGAAGGAAAACATTAGATAGTTACATATTGCAATAGAAGACGGACACGCTAAGGATATTGAAAGACAAACATACTACGCTACAGACGAAGATCAACGAACAGAGGTTAGGAAGACTGATTCAAGAGAAAGGAAAAAAATACACTCAGGGAGGATGAAGTAGTATTGAGCAGTTAAAAAGAAGAAAAACCTGAACCATAAACCTGACTAAAGTGGTCCTGTGCAGACCATAAAATAAAATTAAATAATATAATATAATATAATATAATATAATATAATATAATATAATATAATATAATATAATATAATATAATATAATTTTTGCCCTTATGGACAGTGTTTGAAATTAAATATCTCATGATGACACAATTTTCATTTCTCTCCCTTCTTCTCTTCCCAAAATCTCTTCATCCATTGACTGTGCTCCTGTTTCCGTTGTTCTGACCACACGTCTCTCGTCTTCATCTTTTCATTTGCATTACATTTTTTATTCTTAATTTTGTTACTGAATTCTCCTCTGTCTCCAATCATTTGGCTGTCGATCCCCACCTGCCTAGTCTTTCTCAATTTCATGATACAAATTAGTTTTCCTGCTTCAGCTGTTTACTACATCAAAGATCTTCCTTGTAAGTCTGCTGTTGTTGTTCATTCTCTGTATGTACCCGTAAAATGATAGTCTGCGTTTTCTGATCATATAGGCGAGTCTGTATCTGTACTCGTATAGCTCTTTCGTAGTTCATTTCATCCATATGCCATCTCTATGTATTGCTCCAAATATTTTTCTGAGAATTTTGCGTTCTATTTTCTTCAGTTTCTATGATGCCTGATGCCCCAATTATTGTCGCTTCTGACGCATATACTGCTTCTAATGGTACGACTGTTTTGTAGTGTCTAAGTTCGACCTGTCTTGATACGCTTTTCTTATCATAACGTGACCATGTGAGTTTGTATGCTCTGAAGGTTTACCGTTCGTTCTATGTTAGACGCCTTTTTGGTCCTCCTATTTGTATATATTCCCCTAATATTTGAATTTTTGACTCTTTTCATGGATCCATGTATCGTATGCATGGTTTGCACATCGTTGGTCTGTCATTCAATGTATTGGGTCTTCTCGTAAGATATTTGTAGACCTGTATTGGCAGCTATTACATGCAAGTGTTCCAGTGCTTCTATTGCCTCCTGGGTGTTATTGCTGAGTATGGATACGTCATCCGCAAATGCCAGACATTTCATGATTGTTTTAGCTTCCCGTGTTCTTCATAGCTGTATTCCTTTGACTTGTTCCTCCCATTGTCTGATAATTTTGTCTAATTCCATATTGAATAAGATTGATGAGAGCCTGTCTCCTTGCCTGACACCTGTGCGTATCTGAAAGGGTTCCGAAATTTCCCCTATGAACTTGAACTTGGAAGTGGTGTCTGTGAGCGTTTGTTGTATAAGTGCCCTTGTTTTTCTGTCGATACCATATTCTTCCAGTACTTCAAAGAGCGTTTCCCTGTCTATGGAATTGTATGCTTTTTTTAAGTCCACAAAGGTAACATCAGTGTTTCTTGTCTGTTTAACTTCCAGAAGTGTCCTCAAGTTCCAGATGTGTTCGATGCAAGATCTCGCTTTTCTGAAGCCTGCCTGATACTCCCCTTTTGTGGATCTGTTTGTGGTCCTGGTCTATTTAATAACACATTGGAGAAGATTTTGTAGGTGACTGGTACTAGTGAAATACCTCTGTAATTATTTGGATCTGTCTTATCACGCTTTTTGTGCAAGGGGTGGATCAATGCACATTTCCATTCCCCTGGCATTTTCTCTGTGACGCAAATTTCTGTAATAATCTTATGAATTTTCTTGGTGATGTCTTTTTCTTTATAATATAATATAATATAGTATGTAGTAATGTAATATAATTGGCAACTTCATCGTTTTGACTGACTGAATAGCATTTCATTTAGTATGAAGGCAAATTTGAAATAAACTTCAAAACTCTCTATATTCACTGTCAGTCAGGTAGATCGTGAATCCCATTTATTCAAATCACTAAGGCTTAAAAAGACTCAAGTAAACCTAATCTAATGATGTTCGCCTGACGAACGAAGCATGTCTTCCAATCACACCCCTTCCCTCCCCTGTATAAATAGTGAACAATTAATTCGTTAACCGTTACTCCCCGTACAAGTTAAAATGCTGTAAAGCAATTCTTTTACTAGGTGCAAATGTGTGTTAACGTGACATGACAAATTTCCAATCCCTACTTTCTTACCAATATGGACCATTCGATTGTGTATTGCTTAAGTTAGTACGTTGTCTGTACGGTACGTGACTAAAATCGATCACCACACTAATTCTCGAAATTAAACTGGATGCTATAGAAAAGGGAAATCACTATCGAGCATCCACTTCTTTCCGCCGTTCTCTTGCCGTATGTTGCGCCAACGTCACCCTCTTGTGCATAACCAGATTCCGGTTAATTAGTCAAGTATTGGAAGCACTGGGAACTGTGAACTAAATTTTTCCTTGAATGTAACTGAGTAAATGGTTGTTATTAGGAAAAATAGAAGTTGTAAAATGCACCATGAACTATGTGATCTTCCAGTTGTGTACAATTGAGAAAACTCTATGTTTATTCCTTATGTAATATTGATGCGAATCGTCGTCTCTAAAAGTTCATTATTATCCTGTCAATTACTTCAGATTAAAAACTTTCTTCGGCATTTCCCAATTAATTGGGGTTAATGGAGCCAACCAGGCTCATTTTGGATTTGGCCAGCGATTTAAGGCCGGATACCCTTCTTGACGCCACGTGATATTTCGGGTGAAAATTCCATCCTGTTGTCACCGGAATTCGAAGCCCGGCCGTCCGAGTGATAGACGAGCAGCGAAGCCACTGCGCCATCACGCTCCCCTGTCATTTACTTCAGGTTATGTTTTATACTTATTTAAGATAATGAAAAAGACAGCGTTTATCCAAATGGGAGAATGTATTTTACTCTACGCACGTCATATAATCTTGGCAAGGTCGGTTTTTTTTTTCACAGAGTAAATTTACACCGTAGTAGGCACGCAGCTTTTGTGTTTAGTTTATTGGCATCTTGACTTGAATTACTGACCAAACGTTTTCTAAACAAAAATAATCCATACCTCCATTAAATGGTTTCAGTCTCCATAATTCATGTAAAATGAGGTTTGTTAGTTACCGTTTCAGTGATTACTTCACTAAGATTAGAGTAAAGATGTAAATGAGCATTTGTTTAAATTTATTGCTAGGTGTTTGGGCTAGTAACCTAGAATTTTCTATGTTTTCCATACTGGGTTGGATTTTGAGATAGAACCACGTTTCCCATGAAATATCATATATATGATTTCAGTAGTATAGATCCCTCCTGCGGCGCTCACAAGTGACCGATCGTGAGTCATGAGCATTCAAATGAAAGAGAATAGACATTAGCAGTGACGAATTGCACTCTAATTTCATAAATATCTATAATTTCTTTAAAAAATGACTTTAAAAAATTACAAAGTGTGCGATTTGCAGATACTGTTGCTGTAGGAAAATACACTCCATAATTGCTGTCCATTTCACATTTTGGCCGCTGTGACGCCTGTTTCATGCCATTTTTACATTCTGAGCTGTTTCTCATATCAGTTGCATGGATTTCAGAAACAGTAAATCAAAGAAATGGGTACTCAAATCGCATAATTTCATAAATATCGAATAACCGTCGAGTGTTACAGCTTAGCTGTCAATCAATGGACTCAGCACACAAATGACATTAGTGGTGACAAATTGCATTCTAATTTAATAAATATCAATTTTTGTAAGAAGTGTGCGATTTGCAAATACTGTTGCTGTAGGAAAATACGCGACATCATTACTGTTCAGTTCGCATTTTTGCCGCAGTGACGTCTGTTTCGTGTCCAATCTATTATGCGTTCGGTTACAGGTTCGCTGTAAATCAATGGACTCAAGTAGGGGAGTGAGGCGGTTTCTGCGCCACTCCAGAACCCTCCTTGCCCCACTACTAAGCTTCAGCCATGTTAAATATCTCTCGAACGCATGGTCCGATATTGACAAATGAGGTGTCGTTGGACTCGGGCTGACGTCCTCTTTCCTATGGACCATGTATTATATTTTTCAAAATTTTTTTAAAATTTTTTGTTTTCGAAAATAGGCTATAGTTTGAAAACCAAACAGGATAGTACGTTGTTCCATGGCTCAAACGAATGGTCTTTATGACCTTTATTTTCTATAATAATTTTTTTTTACTTTTTATGTTTTTTTGAAAACACTCGAATTTTGAAAATCCTATATTTTGGAAACTAGGAACTCTACAAAAAAGTTTGTTTGACGTAAATGAAAGGTCCCTACCCCCTCTACCCCCAAAATAAATTTCAAGTCTCTAGGATGAAAACCTGTAGGTAGTAGTGTGGTAAGGACAGAGCTGTCTCACTTAGCAAGTTGTGAGACCCTGCGACCTTGGAATGGAAGGAGCCATGCTAGGAGGGCGTGCTTGGATTCGTTTTTTTCGTCTCGTTGTGCTCTTTACGGGAATGTAGGTGTCGAAAAGATGAAAATTTGGAAACACGGTCTTTTTGGGGTAAAAACGTGATTTTAGACTTTTTGCTATATCTCGCGAACTAAGTATGCTAGAGACATGAACGAGGGGTCCAAGGACTCGGGCTGACGTCCTCTTTGCTATGGACCACACGTTATATTTAAAAAAAAAATTGGAAACGCGATTTTGGGGTAAACACGTGTTTTTTGTGATTTTTGCCGATATTTCACGAATCAATAACGCTAGAGACGTGTACGAGGTGTCCTAGGACTCGGGATAACGCCCCCCTTTCGAGTGTGGTAGATATTGTTTTCCAAAAAAAAAAATCGCAAAGGGACTAACGCCATACACATTGAAAAAAAAACTGTTTTTTTTTCTTTACCTGTTTATAATGTCCATGAAGCGTGGTGGTTGAGAGAGACGATACGGCTGGGTGTGTGTTTCAACGAACCTGTCGCTGACCACGGTGGCTGTGCTCAATAGATCAATCGCTATTTCGGCTGGTCGGTGTATGACAGAACGAGCATGCATTTTCTGATATTTTACCTTTAACGTGTAAACGGTGATGAGAACTTGATTCTATGTTGGTCGAAGCGAGTACAGAAAACAAACTTACAGGAGGTGAAGGTCATTTGAGCTTATTGGAAGGCATTGATCTGACTTGACAACAAGTGCAATGGAAAAAAATGACCAATACGCTTGAAGGTGAAATAATCTGACCATTGTGGTGGCAGGGGAGTGTGAAAGGCGTGCACACATGTGTGAAACCACAGGCACGCTAAACCAGTGACATCCTGTTTTGCTTCGTACGTGACAAAATGCAAGTTGACGTGAAATTTGATCTACCGCAGGTGTTCGCTTGGGTGTTATCTGTCCACGTGCGCGATAACTGTTAACAAGTTACAGCCTGTCTTGCTTCGTACGTGACAAAATGCAAGTTCATGTGAAATTTGATCCGGCACAGGTGTTCGCCTGGGACGTTAGCTGTCCATGTGCACGATAAGAGAATCTTCAAAGCGTGGGAAAAAAAAAGATTATACATGCAACATAGCATATATAAAGACATGTCGTTATCATTTCCACGCTCACTTAAGTGACTACCTTTGAACACACTGCGTTGCAAGAAACCCCTGGTCTTGTTTATCAGTTTTGGTGTTGGTGGAAAATACTTAACCTTGTTGTGGGGTAGGTATATATTTATTTATATATTTATTGATTTTTATATAAATACATGCAATTATTTATTGATTAGGTAATTAATGATTTTTATTTATTTATTTGTTTGCAGATAACGTGTATAGCCTATCTGTCGTGTGTCTGTGGGAAATATATATTAAAGAAAGAGAGAAAGACAGAAAAGAAAACCATTTCCATACTAGCCCACGAGACGGGAATATAGAAAAGCATTACACGTCAAGGTGAGATTTGTTTTATTATATAATATAACCTGTTTGATTTTGTTTTGTTTATGAAATACATAAACTATATGGAATGGATATACTTATGGTGGTTTATTTTATTTCTTTTTAGATATTTGGAAAAAGAAGGGTTCACTGCTACAGCAAATACAGTTGAAAACCAAGTGGCTTTAGAGTGGAACCATTGTCAAGCAGTCTACAGCTGAAAACTCAGGTGAGAGTGTTCTTTCTAAAATAATGTCTTTTGCCACTGCTGCGGATACGTTAACTTGGGAACCCCTAAACAGTTGTTTCAAATCGCGAGTGTGCTCTGGTCGTGTGGTCAATGTTAGAAATAGTTTGATTTCCAAAGAATTTTTAGAATCTTGTTTTGAAATTTTTAAAATTGAAATTTGTACAGCGCAAAGGTTGCATACAGCTTTAGAGGTGAATACAGAACTAGTGTGCGATTTCATATATAAAAAGAAGAACGTAGAGCATAAAGAGACATTTTATATTTGCAGTAAAATGCAAGAGCTATTCATAGCCCATAATTTGGAACAGTGGTATGAAACCCACGTGGTGAATGCCTTGCTGTCAAAATTTGATAAACTGCAACAAGGACCGAGTGGTCTAGCCTTAGACAAAATTCATTATCTACAAATCAACATTTGTCATTTCAACCCGTTGAATGCTGGGTCTAGCTATATTAAAACACCACCAGCCATAGCTTTGAAAAAGGCTGTGGTGAATATTAAGAATCGTGACAATGATTGCTTTCTGTGGGCTGTGGCTGCGTATTTGCAGCCAGCACAAGACCGTCATGTTAACAGATCAGCAAAGTACAAGGCCAAGTTTGATGAATTGAAACAAATGTTAAATTTAACTCGAGTATCGTTCCCTATGGACTTAACCGAGATCCATAGGTTTGAACAAGATAACCAGGACTTTTCGTTCATGGTGTATGGCCTTGACGGTGATGAGATTGTGGGTCCTCTTTATGCCACAAAAGAACCGAAACGACACCACATTCATCTTTTATATTTATCTGTAGGAAAAGTGAATCACTATTGCCTCATTAAAAGCCTGAGTAGATTGCTAAGCAGCCAAATGTCAAAGGACAAGCGTCCAAAACATATTTGTGACCGTTGCTTGCAATATTTTAAAACCCCTACGCTTTTGGAACGTCATAGGGTAGATTGTGTTACTCAGGAAGCGGTGAGACTGATATTGCCACAAGGGGACAAGGCTGTGTTAAAGTATAAGGACATTCATAAGCGTGACACTGTCCCCTATGTGGTATATGCAGATTTCGAAGCTCTCACTACACCCATGGCGGGGTGTGAACCAGATCCCTCCATGAGCTCAACCACAGCCATTCAAAAACATGAACCCTTTGCCATAGGATTTAATGTGGTGTGTGCCTATGACCCCACACAATCCGTTTACAAATACCGTGAGGGGCCAGATTGTGCCAAATGGTTCTTGGATGAACTTGTCAAGTTGGCTCATGATGTACAGGAATTACTAAACCACCCAGTACCCATGAGCCTATCTCCAGAACAGCAGCAGCAGTATGAGCATGCCATGACATGCCATATTTGCGAAAAGCCACTGATCAGTGCTGAAGACACCGTTCGTGATCACTCACACTTTACGGGGCAGTTTCGTGGAGCTGCGCATAGTAAATGCAACTTGAACTTTCCAGATCCTCGCTTCATCAGTGTCTTTTTCCACAATCTGGCGAATTATGACATTCAATTTTTGATTCGTGAATTGGGACATGTCAACAAGGGCTCGTTTACCATTATCCCCCAAAACCATGAGCGTTTTACAGCCCTGACATGGAGGTTGGGCGACTTTAGCATTCGATTTTTGGATTCCTTTAAGTTTATGGCATCCTCGCTAGACAGCCTTGTGAATGGCTTGAATGAGGAGGAATTAAAAAATACTAGAATGCATTTTAATGATCCTGAGCAATTTCAATTGTGCATTCGGAAAGGTATATTCCCGTATGATTTCTGCAATAGCTGGGACGTGTTAAAGCAAAGAAAACTCCCACCACAAGAGAAATTTTACTCGAAACTAACACGCAGTACCGTTTCCGATGAAGACTATGCACATGCATGTCAAGTTTGGCGAGTGTTTGGCATGAACACGCTAAGTGAATATGCTTTGCATTACCTAAAACTGGATGTATTGCTGCTCACTGATGTGTTTGAAAAATTCCGTAACTTGTGTCAACACATTTACGGTCTTGACCCGGCTCACTATTATACGAGTCCTGGGCTCTCGTTTGATGCCGCTTTGAAATACACTCAAGTGGAATTGGATTTACTCACTGATGTAGACATGGTTCTATTTTTTGAAAAGGGCATTCGTGGCGGCTTTGTGTCACTTAACCAGCGCCATGCTGAAGCGAACAATGTCTACATGCCTGATTATTCACCAGGCAAACCAGAATCGTACTTAATGTACTATGACGTGAATAATTTGTACGGTTACGCCATGAGTCAGCCTTTGCCCTATGGGAAGTTTGCTTGGCTGACAGACAAACAAGTGTCAGAATTTGATGTGAACATGGCTAGCCAAGAAACAGGCCGTGGATATGTGCTAGAAGTGGATATTGAATATCCCTCATCCTTGTATGATGAACATGCCGATTTCCCATTCTGCCTTGAGCAAATGGTTCCCCCTGACAGTAAAGTGAAAACTGAAAAACTCATGGGCACACTTTACAACAAAAATCGGTATGTGCTACATATCCAAATGTTGGTGCAATGCCTCGCCCAAGGCTTGGTGTTGAAGAAAGTCCACAGGGGTATTTCTTTTGCTCAAAAAGCATGGCTTGAGCCATACATGCGACTCAACACAGAGCACCGACAAATGGCAACACAGCAGTTTGAAATTAATTTTTTTAAATTAATGAACAACTGCATCTATGGCAAGTCTATGGAGAATGTCCGCAAATACCGTGACATTAAATTGGTGAATGTCTGGGAGGGGCAGTGGGGTGCCCGGCGGTACATTGCCAAGCCAAATTTCAAATCGATCAAAATTATCGATGAGGATTTGGCTACTATTGAAATGAGTAAGACCAGCGTGACCATGGATAAACCCATTTACTTGGGTCAAGTCATTTTAGACTTTTCTAAATCGGTCATGTATCGATTCCACTATGAGTTTGCGAAACGCCATTTTGAGGACGTCTCTCTTTTGTATATGGACACGGACTCATTCATTTACCACATTCGCCACTGCAACCCCTATGACGTCATGAGGCAACATAGTGACTGGTTCGACACCTCTTGCTATAGCGCTGACAACGTATTTCAGCTGCCCATAAAGAACAAAAAGAAAATGGGCGTTTTAAAAGATGAATGCGGTGATTCCATTATGACGGAATTCGTAGGTTTGGCTTCGAAAATGTATGCTTACCGCACACTCGACTGTAAGGAAGCCAAAAGAGCAAAAGGTGTAGGTAGAGCAGTGGTAAAATCGCTACGTGTAGACGATTACCTAGCGGTTTTACGCACTGGCAAAGCTATGTCTCATACACAGTGCAGGATACAATCCAGCAACCATCATCTGTATCTTGTGGAACAGAGAAAACGCACCCTCGCCTCCATGGATAACAAGCGTGTGTGGGCTGATGACCTGCTCACTAGCCTGCCCTGGGGTTATAATCGCAACGAGGAGGAGGTGTGATTTCACTGTTTAATCGTTTATGGGACATGGCTTTTTGTAACTTGTAGATTTAGAATTTTGTAAATATTGGTTTCTGTCATTGTAAATGGTAGATTTTGTAAATAGTGACAACCCACTTGGACCTTTTGCTCTTTAAAAAGTTCTATGCAATCTTATTTTTTTTAAAATTTTTTGATTGGTAAATAGTGTGATTCTTTTAACGCTGTACAAAGTTGAGTTTTTTTTGTAAATATGAAATAAGTAAGATTTTTAGTAACTTTAATAACTAGTATTTAATTATTTTTCGTAATGTAAATGATAAACTAAAAAGTACTTTTGGGATGAGTGTGCATGTCGAGAATGTGCTTTTGGGAATAAATAAAGTGGTTGTGTTTGTTTCCAAAGACAGGTGTGAATGTATGAGTAGAGAGAGAAAACTGGTGTGTATGATTGACCAGAGCGAACACGGTGAGGTAGGGTGGGGGGGTGGGGAGGGGGGTAAATGCTCACTTATATACTCATTTTGTTTTAAATAGTTTCGTTTTTTTCATTGAAATGTGGCAGACAATAGACATTATTTTTGTAAAAACAGTCTTACCTGCAGTAGTCGTAGACCTCGACGTTTCTCCAAACACACATCAACACATTGCAGTATTATCAAGGTCAAGCACTTGCATCAACATCATTGTCAAATCTCAACTTTCGACATACACCAAATGGAAAAAATATGAAAACAGCAAAATGGAAATTCCATGTTTCCATATCACCAAAACAGCAAAACTTAAAACGGCCATTTTTAAAAACTGGAAATGGCCATGTATGAAATTTGAAAATTCAAAAACTTCAAACGGACATTGTTTAAAATGTGTCATCAGCAAAATGGAAAAATCCATATCATCAAAAACGTTAAACTTGAAACGAACGTTTTCAAAAAACTGTAAATTGCAAAATGATAAATGACAGTGTGTGGAATTCATCATGTGCGAAATGTGTAAAATGAAAAAATCAGCCATCAACATCACAATTTCTTAAAAATAAAAATAACAAAACATTGTGCTCTGGTAAACCTTTGTATTTATTTCGTAGTCATAGTGAATTGACAAAAGAAATATAGAATACAAACACATTCCAATTCCTCACTCCTCAATGTTTATGTCCATGCATCATCAACTTTCCTTTCATAGCACTCATGACAATTAGGGCTGCCATCCTTTCACCTACTGAGGCATCACTGGATGTGAAACGTTGTTTAGCTTTCTTTAATAACAATTTATCTGCCACATGTTTTAAACCAGAATGACTATGGCGATAAGAAAGGTCATGTTCCTTGCATGCTTGATCCAAAAGATTAATGGGTACATCACTACGTTGTAAACGTTTTTCGAGACGAGTTCCAGGGCCGCAAAAACGATAACCTGGAAGATGGATTTCGAAAGGTAAGTATTGAATCACTTTGTCAATGACGCCATTGCCAGTACAGGTCTGGCATATCCTTTTCCATCGATGGTAAAAAGGTTTGGTCTTCCTCCTCCTCTGTGGACGATGTTTGTGTTTGTTGTTGTTGTTGTTGCTTTTTCTCGCCATGACACCCGTGGAATGATTCAACAAAGTCTTTACATGGACTTTTATGACCGTGATACAGTTTCACTAGCTGGCAAGTCGCACACTGACGCATAGACGGTATTTTTGCCATGGCCACTTGCTTATGGTGATCGTAATCCGTACAGGGTTGCAATTCACTCAACACAGGGTCTTGAGTCCATGATTTTGGTACATGTTGCCAGATTTCTTTCACTGCGTTGGCGGCCACATAATAAATGAACGACTTGGGCAGCGCCAAGAGTTCCTCTTTGGTAAAACTGTCTAGTTTCTTTTTGCAGACAAAGAACTTGCCGATGGCTTTGTCCGTAGCATTGCCTTTCTCCATGGTATCACGTGCTGTAGATGTTTACACGTCGCTTGTAGAAATCTCACTGACGTCATTCACAGGTAAATCTTGAGTTATAATTTTGTTCAACAACTCCCAGCAGGCATGGGTGGTTAACCAATGAAAGAGATGCCACGCATGCGATAGGGCTGTATGGGTAATGTTGCCACAGGAACAAGTATCCATGAGCGTTTGCAGGGAGGGGCAGCCCAACTCCATGAGGTCGATACATTGGCAGTAAGACGCCAAAAATGGTTGCAACCATTGACGTTTTTCATTACCTTTCACAAATACCACATTGGCCGAGGACAAGTGTGCTTTCATAACCACATCCAAATATTTATAGGAAATGGTTCCCTGATTCCAGTCTAGTTGCCTATGATTTTCAATCCACTGGGTTTGTTTACGGTCTTTTTCACACAACAAATCAAAAGCATGGGGTGGTTTAAATAGCAAATGCGTAGCTTTTGATATCCAAAACGTGGTACAATCGATCATGGCCACTTGTTTAAATATAAATTTGTTGTCACCAATTTTAAACCCTTGGCAATCCACAATGAGTGTGCGCAACATGTTGACGCTTGCCTGGACCAAGGTCAACTGACGACTGACTGACGATCAGGTGTGATCATGACATAGACTTACCTTCCATGCTAGTTTCAAAATTGAGGTTAGGGTAGGACAGTGGGGGCATGCAAAATAAGAATTTAAGAATTACATTATCATTTTATTATCATAACACGTCTTACAGGCTTTTCTCATTTTAGGATAAGGACGATAGCAACTGATACAACAATATAGTCTCTTGTGTTTGTAACGTCCATAACACCGATGATGTCCCAATGTCTCTAAACTAGGCGTTTTTGATGGTGAGCTGCTCACCGAAGCACCATGGATACCATACGGCCCACATGTATCGTAACTTGTTTTTTTTTCATTACCCAGAGACACAAGTGAGGGATAGCTTGAATGGCAGGGTATATTTCCCACTTTCATTCTGCACAGGTAGGGGCAGGTGGGTGACCAGCGCTGATGTTCCTGCATGGGTTCATCGCCCTCCTGCCATTGGTCTATAATGATGGGACAAAAGGCACATTTCACTTCATCTCTTGTTTTTAAATAGTAGAATCCAGCAGCTGCCAAGGCTTGAGGGTTTATGAAAGACACTGGCCATGTGGCAAAAGTCTTGAAACGTTGTTCCTCAGAGTTTAAATTCATGGATGTAACGTCTCTTGAGGCTTTAAAGCAAGACATGACTGAGCGGCTTGACGTGGGTTGAGCTGTTATTTATACACTCGTCACTTGGTTGGACAGTGGATAATAGTTGACTTGTTTGTGATGAATAATCAGACAGTAGGCCGTCGTATTGGCTGGTACATTGTCATGCGTTTCAAAATCTAGTCGAATGTCGATATTGGATGGCTTGACAGACTCTTCCAGGTAAGAACAGTCAAAGACAATCAGTGGTGCTCTTGTCTTAAACGCTTGGGGTAGTAGCATGGGGCCGTTCTCTTTTTGATAATACGACCATCGAAATTTAGAAAACAAGTCGTACAGAGGACCAAACTTATTTTTTGAAAAATCCAAATTCAGTCCTTCATAGGGAAACACAGCTCCGTTGAGGAAAAGACGTGCATTTCTCAATTGCAGGTGATCAAATTGCGAGGCATCTTTGGTTTGTTGATACTTGCGATTCGTTTGAAAACCCACGATCAGGTAGAGAGGTCTCTCTGTATAGCGAGCTGTTTTTA
Source organism: Meconema thalassinum (assembly GCA_946902985.2). Taxonomy (NCBI): domain Eukaryota; kingdom Metazoa; phylum Arthropoda; class Insecta; order Orthoptera; family Tettigoniidae; genus Meconema; species Meconema thalassinum. The sequence goes on from OX336389.2 coordinate 1,089,543,508, forward strand.
CAGACCAACTGTGTGTGTTGGTAGTGGGCAATAGCGGATACTCATGGAGGGCCCAGCTTCTAAATTCCATGGGTAGAGGCATATCTCTCTTGACCATCTTGAGTATGTCCAGTTTTTTGCTATCGTTAAGGGTCACATGAGGCACTTTCCATAGCAAGCGTTGTAGTTGAACTTTTGAATCGATGGGGGCATTGTCGGCTCCCTTGAGTGCATTGTTATCACTCCTGTCTCTCACCAGATAAAGCACTTGCCTTGCGTTGACCACAATGCGTTGGTGATCTTCAGCAAAGCCTAGAATTAGTTTAAGAGGTAAATATCCAGTAAAGGTCCCATCGGTGTGTACCATCCAGTCATTGGTCGAGTCAGGACACCAACCTGCCATGCAAAGTGTTTTACCTTCTTCCTCACTATAAGAGGGGTATAGTTTCATGACACTGGAAATGCCCACATTTCGAGTGCTATCCACCACGATATCGTTAATGACATAACGTACTTCAGAAAACAGAAAGGCTAAACCATGGTTGGCCAACTTGGATGTGGTAGGTGTAGAGCCATCGGCTTTGGTGAGCCGACCTTCAATCTGAATGACACTTTCATGCGGTAGGGTGTAAATATCTTGGTTGTTGATAACAAATTGAATTTCATCATTGTTATTGAGTCCAGGTGTTTGAGCTTGATAGGAATGGAGATCAATTCTTACCACTCCTGGTTGCTCCTCGATGCGGTTCGCTATCTCTAGGATAGAATTCATCATGAGGGTTGACGTGGTAACCCAAATGCTGTAAAATCTGCTTGTTCTGAGATGTTAACGTGTATTCACGTGGCAAACAACTAACACCATTCCTAGACGGTGTTGTTGCTTTATACACAAACTTCATAGTGGCTTTAGCACCAACTTGTAAGTCACTGGTGTGGTAGAATCTAGATCAATGAGTTGTTGATCTCTATTGATCAGTCTTAATGTTATATTACTAATACTATCAACAGCCACAGCATGAAAAAGCACCACTGGAGGGTTTTCACGAATAATATAGCCATTGGGCGATGTCACAATAAAGTCATAAAGTGAATGCGATGGTTCTTGATTGGTGTACACTTGGCTAATAATATTACACGTCACCGACACATGATGGTCCTCAATGAATTTCACTTCATGGTCTGATTCATGTTTTTTGTTGGGCTCCAACACACGTGGTTTAAATCCTAGTAATGGACCAATGGAATCGGGGTGTGTTTTAAAGTCAATGTTGAATGAGGAGAAAATACTGCAGCGATGAGTGTTAGTATTGCCTACAAGTTCAAACTTGTGCGTTCCGTCAAGAAATGACTTTAAACCATATTGATTGATCAACACCACATAAATGTGTTCATAAATATCATCGATCGTGTATCCACCAGAGTTCAAGGTGAGCACAGAATCATCATAGTAAAACTTGTTGTTCACATTTTCACGTATGTTGTATATTCGATTGTACGTTTCAAGAGAAACAAGTCCTAAACCATAGGGTTTTTCACTCAATTCGATAGGCGGGTAAAAGTCTAGGCTGACTTCAGGTCCACGTCCATGCACTGTAAACGTTTTACTTTCTGCCGACATACTGGTGGCGTTTTTGCTTATGCTGCGTCTTATATAAAAAAATTAAACACAAACGTCCACACTGTTGGCTGTTAAACGTTTGCTCTCGTTTCACATTATAATATATCTTGATCCTGTTTCCAAAATAGGTCACTAGTTCCATGGGCGGGGGCAAATTCCCAAAACTGTCAAAGTACCATACCGTGGATCCCTCTTTGACATAAGCTACATAATGCGTTCCTGGTCCTCGGTGATCATCCAAATTGACAACAGCACATTCCTGTTTCCAGGGTCGAGGGGGTAATTGGTTTCGCATAAACACACCTCGAAAATGAGAAAGCTTTAGTTGTTTAGCATAGCTTTTCACTTGTTGATGCGTCAGGGCATGTCTCGCTATGGCAGAGGTTAATTTTTTTTTTTTTTAATATTTCGAAATGGTGAAATCCCAAATCCTTTTTGATAAAAGGCTGGCTTTAAATTGGCATTTCTAGCCCCCATGGCAATCGCTTCCATCGTTTCATTGTGTCGCTGACTTTCTTTGAGTTGTTGCTTGCCCTGCTGCGCGGCTTTAATGGTTTTCGCCACTGCACTGGCACCGCCCAAAAGTGAGCCCAGAGCAGCCAACCCGGCAAATAATGCAGGTAAAAATCCCGCTCGTTTGGGGACTGGAATCACTCGCCCTTGGTTTGAAACCTGTCGCCGACGTTTTGGAATAACCTGTCTCTGTGCTGCTCGAAGGGCTTTCCTTATGGTCAATACATTATTTTTTCTTTTTTTCTTTCGCAAGGGCTTGTCCTCGAATGTTGAAAACCCTGGCTTTGCCAAGGACAAAGTCCTTTTTTTAGTCTTTCTCACTGCATACCTTTGTTTCACCATGATGATAATGACCAACAACCTTTCACACGAAAGTTTAAATCACAACTAACGTCAGATGGTTATTTCATGGCTGTATATTCCAATTCCACATAAAGTGGGAAATCGTTTATGGTTTTTCCCGCTTGCTTTTCATCCCATGTCAACATGAGGTGAAAGGATAATTCGTCACCAGCATTGACCATTTCATGGTCATGGACCAACATCCTATGACCATTTATCTTTATTTGTAAATGGTTCTCATCAGGTATGGCATATTTGATGTGAATGGTTCCATCATAGTGTAATCGATAGTGGCTTAAACCCGAAGCAAGCACATAGGTCAAGTGCTGATCATGGACTAGCGGTAAATGGTTTCTGTCATTCACAGGTTTTTCATTTGTCAGATACACTAAAAACACAGATGGGATAAATTTATAAAGCCTTTTCATTTCATGGGTCACGTAACGCTTGGTACAAACATCGTCTTCGTCTTGTGGGTCTTCCACGTGAATAATCCGATGGTGATTAGCGCTATAGCCATTCACCATAAGCTGGGGCACTTTGTCGTAAAACTCATACACTTTGTTATCCACATACTTTTTCGTAGTAACGTCTGTAGACACTTGAGGATGTTTTACATGGGTTAACCGCTTTCCCTTAAAGTCATAATCTCCCTGTTTTGTGCGTGGCACTACTGACCTATCCACATAGTGTTTATTAGCAGGATCTGTTTCCTGTTTAGGATCATATATGGGGACAGACCTATCTTTGGCCATCAACGCACGTCCAAAGACATCCATCGTCAACCTGTAGTAGTAGTCTACTGTTTTTATGACAAGGCTCGGTGTCCTGTATATAGACAGCCGGCTAGCCTGTCTAAGCCTTAGTTGACATGAAGATTATTAAGCAGCAAGAGTCATTCCCCGTGGGGGACATGGTTTCCCATCTCTGTCCCACATCACGTGAACAACGCCATGGTTCACTGTTTCCATCTTCCATTCGCTGCATCATTGTGGGGCCTTCCGGCTGTGGAAAGACTAATCTTTTGCTAACGCTCATCACAGCGCCCAATGGTCTGCGTTTTCAAAATATTTATATTTTTGCAAAATCTCTCTACCAACCCCTCTACGTGTTTCTGGATCAAGTCATGTCTGGATTACAAAAAGAGAATATGGGTTATTTTACATTTTCCATGCAAGAAAATGTGATTTCACCGGATGAGGTAAAGCCTGATTCACTCATGATTTTCGATGATGTATCCACTGAACGTCAAGGCATCATTCAAAGCTATTTCAGCATGGGTCGACACAAACATATCGATTGCTTCTATCTTGGGCAAACGTATTCTAAAATGTCCAAACAGTTGATTCGTGACAATGCCAATGTCATTGTTTTATTTCGTCAGGACGAGAGGAACAGTCGTCACATTTATAATGAACATGTGAATCCGGATATGACCTTTCAAATGTTTACAGAATTGTGTGCCAAGTGCTGGAACACTCAACGTTATGCCTGTTTAGTGATTGACAAACAAAGTGAACTCAACCAAGGACGGTATCGCTTAGGGTTTGATCATTTTATTGCTATTTAAGGCCCTGTCTCATTCCCCATCAAGTCATTTGTCAAGACACCATGGCGTTAGCAGAGAGTCAATTGAAAAAGCATATTATTAGAGCAAAAAATACTATTCGCCAAAAGTTTCGTCAATTGAAACAATCACGTGCCAATCATGCTTTGTTTATTCAGCAACATTTAGCACCTCCACTAAAAGCCATGTTGAAACCCTCTTTCAAGCCATCTGAAACGCTACCCACCGTTTCACAAGCCACGCAGACGCTGCACGAGGACCCTGAGGAAGAGGAAGTGGAAGATTTGACTAGTGTTAGTGAAGTTGAGGATGAGGAGGAACAAGTGTTTACGCCTCAAAAAAAGGCCGCACCCCTTGCAGAGTTTTTGAGAAAAAAGAAATCCTTGGCCATGGTCGAAACACCTTGCCCTTCCAGAGCGTCTCCGTTTTCACAACTCTTGGCCACCCCTCAACATAAAGCTCAACTGAAAACCATTTTAATAAAATATTATGGATCAACATTGGAACCCTATTTCACCGATCTATTTATTGGAAACACAGATACCACGTATGGTGTTCGCTATGAGGATGATAGTTTTAAAATTGGCGATTCATCCATTAAATTTGCTCGTACTAAAGCTGTCATTAAAAACATCAACTATAAATTAACGCCAGGACTGTTAAAGCTGCTCTTTTCTCGGACCCCCTCTTCCCATGATTATACGTCAGAGGACCTTGACAAATATAAATCCATTTTATTGGATACCCATGCTCACAAAAGACAGTATGATCCCACGCAACAAGTGAATGCCAATATATCTCAAAAATATAAAACCATCATTGCAAAAATGTTTCCCACTAGTCAAAGTACTCGTCGTAAAGCGTCCGCTTCGGGAGTGACATTTAAACCATTAAAACCCCTTGTGGATGTTACCTACTGGCACAATCCCAATAAGCTCGTCCAGCGGCTACAGTTGTTGCATGCCTCACGTCAAGCTGGCCACACCGGTCACGATTGGGAAATTCAAGAAATTGAACAAGAACTTCGAAATGCCAAAATTATTGTTTAAGCCCTCACCCATTAAAATGGGTATTGCTCACGAGTTGCATCGCCCAGCTAGGCGTCACTATCCGCGACTCAAGGTGATTTCACGAGGTGTGGATGAACTTTGGCAGGCTGACTTGGTTGAAATGATACCCTATGCTGGCGTTAACGACGGTGTACGCTATATGTTGACCGTCATTGATGTCTATTCCAAAATGGCCTTTGTTGAACCTGTGCGTCGCAAGTCTGGCCCACTAGTTACCAAGGCCTTTCAACATATTATTCAACACTCCAAACGTCAACCTCAGCTGCTACAAACCGACCAGGGGAAAGAATTTTTCAACAAGGATTTCTCCAGTTTTCTCAAATCTAAGGATATTCACCATTACACCACGTACAGCAATCTGAAAGCCAGTGTGGTCGAGCGGTTCAACCGAACATTGAAAACCCATATGTGGAAAGCGTTTACCGCTCAGGGCAGTTATCGCTGGTTGGACATGTTACCTGAGCTAGTGTCACGTTACAATGACACCAAACATAGAACGATTGGGACCAAGCCACGTCTCGTAACTAAAAATATTCAGCGATTGGATAAACTGTTTAACCCCATAAAAACAGCTGATCCTAAACGTCACCGACTGAACATTGGGGATTTTGTTCGTGTGAGCAAATTTAAGTCTGCCTTCAATAAGGGCTACACGCCTCAGTGGGGGACTGAACTATTTCGAATTCGTCGAGTCTACTTGGACACTCCAGTCACTTATTTACTCGAGGACCTCAACCATCAACCCATAAAAGGTAGATTTTATCTCCATGAACTTCAGAAAACAGCATTTCCTCAGTTTTATCTTGTGGAAAAAGTGTTGAAACAAAAAGGAAATAAACTCTACGTCAAATGGTTAGGGTTTAACTCTACGTTTAATTCCTGGATAAATAAATTACATGTTGTGTGAACCTGTGTACTTTTTATTTATTCACCCATGTTGTACACCACCTATAGCTCTATGTGTACAGCGCTCCGCGCTTCATGCATGTTCATACATGTTTGTCTTTCCCTTTCCTCCTGTGTTCTCTCATACATTACCCCCTCCCCTCTCCCTCCCTTCACCTCCCACCACTGCTGTTTGCAGCTCTTGCCTATCTATTGGTTGTGACATCATTCCGACAAGTTGCATCATACTTTTTACTGATTCAGCGATTCCCACGCTTTGAACATTCTCTTATCGCGCACGTGGACAGATAACGTCCCAGGCGAACACCTGCGGTAGATCAAATTTCACGTCAACTTGCATTTTGTCACGTACGAAGCAAAACAGGATGTCACTGGTTTAGCGTGCCTGTGGTTTCACACATGTGTGCACGCCTTTCACACTCCCCTGCCACCACAATGGTCAGATTATTTCACCTTCAAGCGTATTGGTCATTTTTTTCCATTGCACTTGTTGTCAAGTCAGATCAATGCCTTCCAATAAGCTCAAATGACCTTCACCTCCTGTAAGTTTGTTTTCTGTACTCGCTTCGACCAACATAGAATCAAGTTCTCATCACCGTTTACACGTTAAAGGTAAAATATCAGAAAACGCATGCTCGTTCTGTCATACACCGACCAGCCGAAATAGCGATTGATCTATTGAGCACAGCCACCGTGGTCAGCGACAGGTTCGTTGAAACACACACCCAGCCGTATCGTCTCTCTCAACCACCACGCTTCATGGACATTATAAACAGGTAAAGAAAAAAAAACAGTTTTTTTTTCAATGTGTATGGCGTTAGTCCCTTTGCGATTTTTTTTTTTTGGAAAACAATATCTACCACACTCGAAAGGGGGGCGTTATCCCGAGTCCTAGGACACCTCGTACACGTCTCTAGCGTTATTGATTCGTGAAATATCGGCAAAAATCACAAAAAACACGTGTTTACCCCAAAATCGCGTTTCCAATTTTTTTTTTAAATATAACGTGTGGTCCATAGCAAAGAGGACGTCAGCCCGAGTCCTTGGACCCCTCGTTCATGTCTCTAGCATACTTAGTTCGCGAGATATAGCAAAAAGTCTAAAATCACGTTTTTACCCCAAAAAGACCGTGTTTCCAAATTTTCATCTTTTCGACACCTACATTCCCGTAAAGAGCACAACGAGACGAAAAAAACGAATCCAAGCACGCCCTCCTAGCATGGCTCCTTCCATTCCAAGGTCGCAGGGTCTCACAACTTGCTAAGTGAGACAGCTCTGTCCTTACCACACTACTACCTACAGGTTTTCATCCTAGAGACTTGAAATTTATTTTGGGGGTAGAGGGGGTAGGGACCTTTCATTTACGTCAAACAAACTTTTTTGTAGAGTTCCTAGTTTCCAAAATATAGGATTTTCAAAATTCGAGTGTTTTCAAAAAAACATAAAAAGTAAAAAAAAATTATTATAGAAAATAAAGGTCATAAAGACCATTCGTTTGAGCCATGGAACAACGTACTATCCTGTTTGGTTTTCAAACTATAGCCTATTTTCGAAAACAAAAAATTTTAAAAAATTTTTGAAAAATATAATACATGGTCCATAGGAAAGAGGACGTCAGCCCGAGTCCAACGACACCTCATTTGTCAAAATCGGACCATGCGTTCGAGAGATATTTAACATGGCTGAAGCTTAGTAGTGGGGCAAGGAGGGTTCTGGAGTGGCGCAGAAACCGCCTCACTCCCCTACTGACTCAGCACACAAATAATTTTAGCAGTGACGAATTGCATTCTAATTTCATAAATAACGATTTTTGTAAGAAGTGTGCGATTTGTAATTACTGATTGCGGTAAGTGTGGTTTATGAACATGCGAGATTTCTCGCACGGGTTCGCTGGTAAATATATAATTATAAAATTATTATTGCTCAAATATTTATCAATAGAATATATATTATAATTATAACGGTTAAAAAAAATATTAAAGAAGAAAAAATGAGTGTTTGGTAAGTGACACCGGCATACAAATTGAATCTTTCCTCACGGTCACATTTTAGTATTTAAATGGGTCAGGTTAAGGCATAATATACCGATGTAATAACCGTAAAGCAACTGCTGGCAATTTTCTCATATATAGGGCCTAACCTATTTAATTGACGCTAACTTAATACCAATATAGTCCAAGATATGTTAGAAGATTCCTGATTGAAATGTGCTTGTAGTCAATCTGTTTGTTAGGGCCTTTACTGTTGAGAAGTTTTAATAACAATTCCTTTACGATGCACTTATCTTTGGAATATTGTTACCTCCTGCCTGTTTAATTCCCTAACTTTTTGAAATATTTCTCTAAATTGACAGAAGGAACGTTCCAGGTTAGTATTTATCTCTGGCCTCCTCGCTATTGGTGGTTTTGTTTCTAGCCAGTATAGTTATATTTAGCCTACTATCAAATTTTGTAAAAATTGAAAGTAGACTTAGAGATTTACATGGCCCAAATGGCCGTGTGTGTGTGTGTGCATGACTGTCCCCTTTATCAATTTTCAAATGACGAACCTAAGTTCAACCAAATTTGGTACAGAGGTAGCACTAGTAGACAAAACTCCATGTCATGTTTTATTTCGCCACCATCCTAATGAAAACCAAATAGCAGCCACCTGAGTGTTCAATTCCTAAATCGAATTACGACTAAACTAATCATTTGATCTCTACCAAAATTTCGGGGGAAAAATAAGTGTAGGAAACGTCCATGTAACAAACTATAAGGTTATCAGTCAAATCATTTCGGGATGGTGGATGCGTGGATCTTGCAAGCATTATACTGTAATCAATAACTTATGATCCAATCAATTAATGCTCACAGTACTTGGCATTTAGGTAGTTTTATATAAGGACACTCTGTTTTCAACGTGATGACTAAGCAAGAGTGAATATTATGCGCATCCGCCATTTTGAATGTATAAAATATACAAATTATTAACTCTAAACGCTTAAGAGCTACAATGATGAAAATTAGTGACAGGGCAGGACCATATAAGTAGCTTTGTATGGCCAACAGAAAATAACAAACTCTACATATATCGTGGATGGTGGCTGCCCTAAATATTGGGACATTAAGGACGACATTTCAGAATAGTTATGTTATAGTTATTGCTGTTTTAAGGGGTAGAAATATGAGGATATCTGACCCCAACTAAGAACATAACTGCGTAATTAAGACAAATCTTGGCAAAAGCGACGGGCGGGCATCAATTCCACTCGGGTACCTGAGTCAGGTAGCCAGGGTTACCTCAATTCCACACGACACTCCAGGTAGTCGCCAGAGGAGTCCCTCAACTCCGCTCGGTCGCGGTCTCTTTATCCTTATGCATTATTAGAACGACACAAGTCTTCCATGCTCACTTCTACCATCGATTATAATCAATGCTTATAATATAACTAATATAACTTATAATAATGATAACAAATTAAGTAAAACATCTCAAAATAACCTACCGCGGTCAGTTATATTTCAGCAGTACAATAACCACTGCTTCAGTGTTAACATTTTTAAGTTTACTAAAATAAGTGGAACAGCTAATTTCAAAACATAGAGTAGAATTGTTTAACTTTTTGTTGTTACTTAGTCTTCTCATTTAACAATTTCTTACCACTTTTAAACTGATCAGAACACACGAGATGATTGCATAGAAAAAGTGGTGCGCAGACGATATCTTCATTCCGAATAGCTGTTACGGAAAACAAGCCTAGCTCTATAAGAGTTAGAATTCATAACTAATTTGTTTTGTGGGAATGCAGATGATTTTCCCGTTCTAGGATGGAAAACAGTATTTTCAGCATTCTCAGCTGATATCGAAAGTATATTTTTAGGTACAAATTATACACCTCTTATTATCTAAATTTAGGAACTTAATTTGCCCCGTAGGACATGGTGCACTCTGAATAGGATACGTACCAACCAAGGAAGATGTGGTGACCTTTTTCACAAATGGGGAAAGATCGCCTCTCCTGAGTGCTCCTGTGGATACCCGCGTCAGACTATCAGACATATAGTCGTAGAGTGCCCTCAGAACTTGTTTTGTGGTAACCGATTGGACTTTTTGCATGCTACAGCAAATGCGATTGACTATGTTAATAATTTATCTGTAAATTTGTAAATCCTGTACTGTATATATTTTTCTTGTCTTCCAAAAGTGATGTGTAAATGCCATACGATTAATAATAATAATAATAATCTAAATTTGATTTTATAATGTCTGACTAGGTTAAAAATATACAAACATTTAATTATGCACATGTTAAAAACAATGCATAAAATTTGAAAAAAAAACTTGGCAGACTTATTTAAAAGAATATTATGATTAATTTTAAATCACTTGTATTTTCTGCCATATAAGTCATAATGTGCCAAACACTTTATACCTGACTTAACGAATGAGCGGACTTGACATCAGAGCGGCTGACTATGGCGCACGAATGTCTTGCGAACACCACCACGCCATCGGTCAAGCGCTCTGAAGTCAATTTTTTCCACAATTTTAATACATTGTTCTTAACATGTGCATAATTAAATGTTTGTATGTTTTTTAACCTAGTCAGACATTATAAAATTAAATTTAGATAATAATAGGTGTATAATTTGTACCTAAAAATATTTTCGATATCAGCTGCGGATGCTGAAAATACTGTTTTCCAGCCTAGAACGGGAAAATCAGCTGTAATCAAGAATTCGCTCATGTGCTGCAGAAGGTGTTTGACCCTGCCCTTGGTATGTGAGTAGGAGGGTTAAGACATTTGTTTGCGTCATTGGGGATAACCCCTTTGCCGACCCCTTGCCAAGGCCTGAGCGGAGTTGAGGAACTCATTTTTGGGTCCCTTGGAGGACCGAGTAGAATTAAGGAAAATCGAGGGGAATTGATGTTCGACCAAAGCGACGTATCATACGAGGCACGTCCAGAAAGTAAGTTCCGTTTGGTAATAAAATTAAATTGTGTACAGATAGAGAAAAATTATTTATTGCACAACATTCTACACCTCTTAAACTACTTTTCCACATAACTGCCGAACTTTTGCAGGCATTTGTCATAGCGTGGCACAAGTTTTTGGATACCTTCTTCATAGACGTTTGCCGCCGACCCGTAAACGAGAGTGAAGACGCCCCTGTAAGGTATCCTACCATTCGGCCACCACTGTTAGTCAAATTGCGTATGTGTTCAGGAGAACTCCTAACCATACGCAGTTCTCCTGGTAAGCACGCAATTCGCCTAACAGTAGTAGCCGAACGGTAGGATATCTTACAGGGGAGTCTTCACTCTCGTTTACGGGTCGGCGGCCAACTTCTATGAAGAAGGTATCCAAAACCTTGTGCCACGCTATGACAAAGTTAGTTAGTTATTGTTGTTTTAAGGGGCGGAACTACGAGGTCATCTGCCCCTAAACACGCTATGACAAATACCTGCAAAGTTTGGCAGTTATGTGGAAAAGTAGCTTAAGAGGTGTAGAATGTTGTGCAATAAATAATGTTTCTGTATCTGTACACAATTTAATTTTATTACCAAACGGAACTTACTTTCTGGACGTGCCTCGTATAAGGGTTCTCACTTGCCTTTGTAAAAACCTTATCATATTAAAGATAACACCCAGCGACTACTCAAATAGCAAAATAAATTAATAACTATCTGAATCTTAAGGCTATAATAACGAAATTTGAAAACACGGTAGTAGTTTTGAAGTCTGTAGCCTATGCCCAATGCAAATGAACAGTGACTCCACATTTTCAAATTGTGGCTAGGCGTATTATTAAAATATACAAATAAGTAACTCGGGAAATTATTGTACAACTAAGACGGAACAGTAATGTATACGAAACCTCAGTACCAGTATCACACTGAAAAAACAGCGCAGTGGCATTCCTGAAATTGCAAGATTGTTGCTGGGCGTAATATAAAACATTATAATGAATCATTCAGAATGTAATCTCGCTTATAGAACGAAACTTAGTATGAAAGGGGTACCATATAAGGTACCTTGCTGAAATTAGCCATAAGAATAGTTAGTTAATTATTGTTGTTTTAAGGGGCGGAACTACGAGGTCATCTGCCCCTAGCCATAAGAATAACACACTGAATACATCGTACATTGGCCATCTTGAAGGTATAGACTATGATAATGAATAACGCAATTTACTTTCAAGCTACAATAACAAAAATCAATAGGTACTGTACAACCATGTATGTGGCACCCTATGACCAGGTTAGAAGAACAGCGACCTCATATATTGTAACCTTAAATTGTAATCTTGAATATTATGATATATTAGCACAATTAACTCAAAATGTAGTGACAGTGGAGTACCATACAAACTACCTCCTTAGGATTACTTACAAACAGTGCTTTTCTCAAAAAACAATTTATGGGGTACTCTCAGTTGTCGACAAAAGATCACGATCTTGCAATTTTCGACAACATGCAATGCCCGGTCATTGTGTTCGAATCATTAACTTTCAGCTTTTTCGATGCCTGGGTGGATGTTAAATATTTCGTTATTTTTTTCATCCATCAAAACTAACCACTCGCACAAAATAACAACCTACCCCGCCTCTCAACACTAGCCTGAGTGCTTATAAGAACGGAGTGCCGAATTGCCGACCAAGATAAACTGAATCGATAGATCGATTTAAATCGAGGATAACTCGAAATCTCCTCCAGCTGTTGAAAACAGTGCGTTGACGCCAGCTGATCGATGAACTTTCAAGCCGGAAGTTATATTTGCCGGACTAGATACAAATGTACCAATATTTTTTCTTGAGCAGTTTTCAAATGTTAAGGGATACGCGTACCCCCGCTTTCCCCCTAAAAAAGCACTGCTTACAAGAATACCTCTCCGAGTATATTTCACAGCGAACATCTTGAAAATACAAGATATTAATGTCGATAATTCACTATTCAGTAAAATTGATGAAATGCAGCAAGTATGTGACCTCATATCATATGCTTTCTCTGAAGATGGCACACGATCTAAGAATCCATAAATTCAAGATGATGGATGGACGAACATTTATACTATTAGAATCAATTCCTCTGGATGCAAGAGTGGAATTACAACAAAACTTATTGAAATAACAGAAGCCATTTTTTGTGTTGCGTAATTCAATTAAAGGAAGCTTTCCAGCCAGTCAACACAATATGAGTCCAATTACATTAGATGGGAAGCATGTAAATAACCTAACCTGAAAGAAACGAGATATTATTACAAAATATCTCGGGGACACCAAGAGCCCGCCGATGAGCCTAGCTTGGTGTCCTAGGCGAAACCCCACACAAGACACGGCACAAACCTAGAAGAATTGCTGAGTTTTAATACGCTTTTATGTTCAAAATCGGGTAATTAATTGGATGACATGTTTCAAACGTCAAGCGTTCATCTTCAGATCCAGTTCACTTAGGCTTAATTAGTGTACGATGTTCATGAATTTCACTTATGCACAAATATACTCCTATTTACAATGTTTAGATTACATATGTTTGTAAAATCTTGTGTAACGCGTCAAACTTATTTACAGACAGTAAAGTTCACTTCTCACAACAACCATAGAAATGAGCTACAAGTGGTTATTTATGGTTTCCCACTCTACTCCAGGAAAATGATAGGATAGCAGCTTACTTAAGGCCACGAACTCCTCTTTCCAAATACTGTCTCTAATTGCTGATTGTTGGGGAGGGGGAGGAAGGGGGGAATGATTCATATGTACACTTGTACAGACAAAATAAGTCACAGCCTATCAGACAGATTATTTACACACCTAAGCACACAGGGTTGATGATCGTGATGTCTCTTGTTCTCTCACAGTCGAACACAGTTCAACATAGCACTTTACAGGCTCAGGGTCCAAACCCTATTAGCATGACTTGCCGTATTTGGCGCTTATGGCCACTCTACTACGGAGGACTTACGCACTGGAATGTGCATCTTGATATGAACACTATTAGTGGACAAGGGGAGGGCTGCTGATTGTTGGGGAGGGGGAGGAAAGGGAGAATGATTCATTAACCACCATATTGTCGCAATTGATTGATGGATAACTCCGTGGAACTGTGAATGGTGCATCATTGAAAGTCGTAGACTACTTGTTATAACCATTAGTTAACATTGTTGAAAAACTGTCATAGTATTCTTTTTTATGTTTTGGGACCACAATGGTTCTAGAACAGGATGATTCCTTTCAGCGCTTTGGACTATTTCATAGGGTAACGAATGCTCGTCCTTTAAGTAGATGGGAACACCTCCTGTTTTAGCAGCTAGCGTTCTTGGTTGTCGCCCCGGAGGTCCGGGTTAGATTCTTGGCTCTGCCAAGAAATTTCATTCTGGTCTGAGGGTTGGAACGGGGTACACTCAGCCTGAGAAGAGATGGGTACAGCACCCGAATTCCGCATAGCCATAGCCTATATCCGCAAAGATAGAAAAGGATTGTAGGGAGGTCGATACCCGGCCAGGTAGATCAACGCTACCCTACTAGGATAATAACTAGGGAACCCTCGATGCATACCGGTCATGTAATAACACTACCGATTAGTTACACATTTACATAGACAATAAACTATCCTAAACACAAAATGGTAGGACGAGAATCTCGGCTCTCGGGTGTGAACGGTGAACGTTGAGACTAACTTGAACTCTAGTAACTAATTCGCAGTATCATCGCATGTCGATCGCAAGAATGAAATGATGATCAGATTTATAAAAAACGAACAGGCAAACAAAACTAGTGCCTGGGATTTATTTCCAAACAAATACAGATAATTCAAATAAAATAATCCCCATCACCATGAATAACTAAACATGTTAAAATTAACTAATACACACGTCAAATAGATCTACTATTTGTAGAATAAGTGTATCTAAATATTCTTGTTACAGTCAGGTAACGATATTATTTCTCATAAAAGGCTTACATAATTTTACGGTCACCCTGTGGCTGTGTCATTGAAACATGGTCTGATAAAATCAGCTGTTCACTCATGAAAAATGAGGTTAACAATTCAAAACCCTACATTATACACGAATGTGCTTAGAATGTAACTATCTACCCTAATGAAAATTGTAATTAATAATATATGGTTTAAATATTTACATTATTTACAAATCTCGTGCTTCAC
The DNA here is from genome assembly GCA_946902985.2 of Meconema thalassinum. Lineage (NCBI taxonomy): Eukaryota > Metazoa > Arthropoda > Insecta > Orthoptera > Tettigoniidae > Meconema > Meconema thalassinum. The sequence continues at coordinate 1,089,558,651 of OX336389.2, forward strand.
ACGGTTTAAAAATTACCATTAACACTGTCAGTCGCGCTCTGACAGCTTCATAGTGTCTTTGTTACAAAATACAGTTCTCCAACAATGCTTATATCAACGATAAATTCTCAGGTACTTCTTGTGGTGTGTCATAATAAATAAGCCTGAGTATCAAACAATTAAGTTAAATACAGCTTGGAATGTCGTGTCAATAAATAAAACAATAGGATAAAGATCGATGCGAAACTACTATAAGACTTTATACATTACGTGGATCATTTACAAATGTTCTCAAACATAAACAATTCAAACAATAACCTCTGTGTTAGCGCTTTCACTCATCCAGTAACAATTCGTTGCTCCACATAGCAATATATTCCTTCCTTCCGAAACACAGTGAACAATACTTATCAAAGGCGTCTTACTACGCTCTACACATGTCATTCATCCTTCCTTTCCTCTTTATAAACAATCTTCACAACTCCGCACGGCATTACTTCCTTGAAAAACACATCTTGCTATACACTTATAGAAGAATTAGTGATTTTACTAGATAACTACATTAGAGTATGTTATCGTTCAGAATGCACTCCAAACTTTCACCTCCTGTCTAAATGATTAAACCTCGTGCATCAAATTACAACAATTACATGTTCGTTCACATTAATACAATTCACAAAGTACATCTTATTCCTTTCATTAGCGCTTTTCGTTCTCTATGATCCATAATGAACTTGTTCCTTCATGTTACCAAACGTTAACAATGTTACTTAGTAGTTCGCTCGTCTTTTAGTTATTAATAAAAATAAATTCATATCCTCCCGCTTCTGGTGTAAGTTTAAATATATGAACAATTCATATTTAAGTTTTTTTACCATACAAGACCGCAGGTAGATTAACATATCTCCTGGTCTATTTATCTCTGTTAAACAATGTTTATACTTTAATTGTTGATAAATATAGGCATCATCTGACCTCAATTGTAAATACTATGATCCTAATTTCTAGTGTATATTCGTAATATAATAGTTCAAGATTATTTAGTTGTCTGACAAGTTGTATTCCGATATAGGAATTTTATAACACTCAAATTGTTATAAATATTTATACCAGATGTATATGAACATCGTAATGTTTGTTACATAATATTATAGCATCTCACAATTATGCTTTACTTGATAACAATGCATTATAGACATATCAATGAATACTTTCGCTGTTACGCATAGAAATTGTTAATAACAATTATAATGTTTAAATATTCTTACAATTTGTCAATATTTACAATCTTCTCCAAAATACAATGTAATCGAATAATCGAATAAACTAAACATTCTCAAGTTGTCTTAGCATTATCGAATTATCTTAGCCTTATCGAATTATCTTAGTTTTATCTGAAGCATTCCTTTTATAAAACGAGCATCGTTCAAAAGTGAGAGTCAAATAACGTTTCCTTCAGAATAAAAAATACAAGAAACGCAAATCTAAGTTTAAAATGTGACTTAAATAACGTCTCATATGACACATGAAGACGTATCAAAAAATTACAATGAAACTCTACAATTTAAGCTATTAAAAGACAAAGAATAAAGATAAGAATAACTACAAATGATGTTGGTCACTCCAAAAATGGACCTCTACTACTATAGCAAAACTACAGACATGAAACAAATGGTTGTTCTACCTTGAGACATCTTCTACAGCCAGGGAATATCTATGTCAGCTGTCCTAGATGTTGCGTCGAAGCTGTCATCGTTCGTCTCCCAGCGATACCAGTTACTGCCAAGCTCGTTCGTCAGCTGCGGTGGACCCCTGCTCACTTGGCTTGCCACCTGTTCTGCTTCACGGCTTGAGCTGCTAACGGTAGTTGCGTCACCTTCTCGGCCAGCGGCCTGGAAAACTGCGATTCCCAGTTCGATCGGCTGTAAATGGTCTTCGTCTTCTTATCTCTGTCCTGCAGAGTGGTCTCGCTATTGTAAATCCGCAAGTCCTGGGTTGACATCTCGTCCTGGTGAAGTTGGACATCTTGCTTGTGGTGTAGAAATTCATATCTGAAAGCTGCAAGTTGGTGTGCAGTTGTAGCTGTGTCGATCGTTGAATTTCCGAGTCACTCTGACCTCCCAATCCATGGTATGGATTAACCTCCGATCATTTTACTTAGTTCTCCATGATCACTTCTTCAATAGTCGTATAATAAGCTTCTCCTCCCCGACTTATGATTTCTGCCATCATGTAGACTGTGATGTAGCTTGTGATGAAATACTGCTGTATATTTATATTTGAAATATTTGCAGCAATATCGTTGCTTTCTGTAGGTAATGATCTCAATTATAGCCTCTGCGTGAAGTGCTGCTTATATGCGAAGTCTCGTTCTAAATTTTTAATGCTTTTATACTCGCTGTTCTCTCCAATAATTTAAGATCGTTTCGCCGGCTTTTCTTCCCAACTTCCTCGGCGATGCCTTGGTTGTTTGATGGTACAACGGTGCTTATCGTCCGGGCTACTGCTGTGTTCTAAAACTGCTCCTTTGTTGTGCGCGTGCGTGAAACGCGTCTACTCGTGGCCAGTCGCAATGAGAGAGTGTGACGCCACGCTTCGGCTTCGCGGCGCGTGTCACTCCTGGCTTGGCTTCACTAGCCTCCAACACAAGTATATTAATAGAAATATACTCATATTCGCTTTATTATTCAATAATTTATATTTCTTTTCAACCAAATAAATTTTATTTTGCATTCTACGCCTGTAGATGTGCTTATTTCTCTTAATATCTGCCTAATTTATATAAAAGCGATCCCCACAAAAATTATGTGCTATTAATTGATTCGCTGTTGAAATATTCTGAAAAAGGCTCCTGGGTCTAGTCTCTTCTCCGCGGGTCGTGTGCATTGCTTTGTTATGATAGCCTTGCTAACCAAACTGGTTTTCTCGTGCCAAACATGAAGTTTTGTACAAAATCCAGCTTCGAATGTTCGAGTTCCTCCTTGGTTAAAATCTCATTCACCAGAATATTTCCAAATAATAAATTCCTCAAAATGCTTCAAATTTCTCCAAAATACTTTCATTATGTATCATTTGTATCCCATATTACAAATAGTTTTATTAAATTATTTTAATTTAAAATTTAAAATTTTTCCTTCCAATGGTGCACAAGTCGTTCAAACCTCGGCTCGGTCAAAGGTCCTAAGCTGGGCTGATTTCGAGTTCAGAACGATTCCCACCTCAGCCTTCTAGGAAGTAGCAAATGCTGGGAAGGTTCCTAACTGAAGGCCAAGGCTCCCTCCTTTCCAAACCTCACCTAAAATTACAAATACACACACTCTTACAGACATCACAATAACACAGGTTATAAGATAAATTCTATCTGGCCTAGGAGGCGATGGTTAGATTCAGTGTTGGACGATTTCAAAGTGAGAGGTGTAGAAGCAGAGGAGTCTCCAGTGTTGCCTCACGAGCATAACTCTACCCCATTTCAGCCCTCAGACTAGAATTAAATTTCTTGACAGAGCCGGAAATTGAACCCGGGCCTCCGCAGTGACAGCCCAGAATGCTAGCCACTATGCAATGGGACGGACAACGGCGGTAGATTCTACTACAGCCAACATACAGTATATTCTGCCACGTTGACTAAACGAAATAGTATTCTTTATATTATAAGTAGGCTTTTTTATTTTGGTGAAGGGACGGATGTAGGAATCCTTAGCCAATGAACTAGCTTCTCCGTTGTCGAAGCTTGCAATAAAACGTGCTGTGTAATTCGTATTTATTTCTCATAAGAAAATACGCACTAAATGTAATGATGTGGGTAAATATAAAACAACAAAAAACAAATATAAAAATCAAGTTTTACATATTCGAATTCCTGCTGCACGGGTGAGTGCCTCGCATCTCGACCACTCGACCAAAGTACCACATTGAGTTAAGAAGTCGATAATAGGTTAAGGAATTACCGTAATGATTGGAAGTAAGGAAAATCTTTATCATAGTATAACATATAGGCATAACACTGGGGCAGATGACCTCACTGTTCCGCCCTTTAAACAATAATTAATCAATCACCGTGAAATATTGAGCCCGTGTGTGCTCATGCTGGCGATATTTTATTTGTAGACATTCTCCATGAATTGAACAAGTATCACATATAGAACGCACCTGGAAGAATGTCCTAGTTTCGACCATTCTTTTGACTCTTGAGAGCTACGTTGAAATTATTCCTGGATACATTTTTACCTTTATCTTCATTCTAGACATCCAAGGATTTTATTACAAGTAATTCTGCTCATTTATCATATTCCTGTGACCTTAATTATGGTTTTCCATAATTTTGGTAAGGGATTTTTCATCGCAGATATGCGAGAGGATTTATTTAGTCGCTACCTGTCTTCAGAACTTCCTCGGAAGCCTGTACCTAGTTCCGTGAGGAACACATACCGTTTTTAGAGTCCACGTAGGTTGGACGCATCTACAAGTTAATCTATTGAGACGAAGACCACGTTTTTGTGCTGAAAGCAAACTATAGGTCCTAAGAGTTTATCTTAGGCCATTGAGCCTGTGCTATGAATATTAAGTGCAAGTATTACTGCAAACACGCCTTGTAAGGCAAGTGATAACTGTAAAATCTGTGCCACGCTATATTTCTCACCGTATAACATGCATCCTAACGTCAACCACGTGTACGCCAACTTCTACCCTGTACACGAGATGCACGTAATGGCGTAAACCCTTATGATGGAGGGGATGTCGAGGAAAGAATTCTACCCATGATGACGAACCAGCAGTACGAGGAACCGACAGTGAACGCTGATCATTGGAAACCACTTGGAACCATGAAATACCAGAAGAAGAGGAGGAAGGGCCAGGACCTGATGCCCTGGATGTTTAATATTCCCTCCTACCAAGAGGAGTCGAAATACCCCTCATGTAATATGCGAAATGAGGTGATACAACGGTATTCACTATGAGTTTCTGTAATGGCATTTCTGTAAAGGGCCTTGTTCGCAATGAATACAGTTATGTAGAAAACCGTACTCCGATGACATCCATGATAGGTACTTACTTACTTACTTAATTCCTGCCGCTCCTTCCGGAGCATAGGGCCTTGGCGAAATTTCTCCACGCAGTACGGTTCCTGGCCATTCTCTTCACTTGACTCCAGTTCTTGTCCACCTCTGCAATTTCATTTTCGATCGTCCTCTTCCAGGTCTTCTTAGGTCGACCTCGCTTCCTGGCGCCTTGAGGATTCCAGTCTAGCGCCGCCCTCTCAATAGCTCCGTCCGGCTTCCTTAGTGTGTGACCAATCCAGCGCCATTTCCTCTCCTTGATCTGGATGCTAATCGGTTGTTGATTGGTGATGGTCCAAAGATCTTCATTTGAGATTATGTCCGGCCACCTCACATGCGATGCAGACATCTGTTAATGAACACCTGTAGCTGGTTGTTGATCGGTTTTGTGACTTTCCACGTTTCACAGCCGTAGAGAAGAATCGACTTTACGTTGCTATTGAAAAGGCGGAGCTTGGTCTTCCTGGAAATGTTTCTATTTCTCCAGATGGGGTAGAGCTGGACAAAGGCACCATTTGCCTTCCTGATACGGCTTCGAACATCTTCCTCTGCTCCCCCATCATTTGTGACTATACTTCCAAGGTAGAGGAAGGACTCAACTCGCTCAATGTCCTTTCCGTTGACTGTCAAACTAGTCGTGATGTCAGAATTTATCCTCATCTCTTTGTTCTTGTTGGTGTTGATCATCAGTCCTGCACGTTCTGCTTCTCTCTGCAACCTCCCCAGCTTATCTTCTATGTCTCGGTACCGTTGTGCCATAAGACAAATGTCGTCTGCGAAATCCAGATCTTCAAGCCTGTCATTTATACCCCATTGAATACCCCTCTTACGTCCTCCCATTACCTTCTTCATCACACTGTCCAGGACCAACAGGAACAGAGTGGGGGAAAGGACACACCCCTGTCTCACTCTGGAACTGACCTTTATCTTTTCTGTTAATTTGCCTTCGTGAAGAACCTGGCACTCATACCCTTCGTACATCTCTTCCATGATTCTGATGATCTTTGTTGGAATTTTATATTCCTCGAGGGTCTTCCACATGATTCTTTGATTTACGGAGTCGAAGGCTTTCTCGAAGTCAACAAATGTGAGGTAAAGGGTATTCCGCCACTCCACACTCTGCTCCAGGATGATTCGGAGGGTGTTGATGAGATCCACACAGCTGCGATGTTGTCGAAATCCAGCCTGTTCCTTCTGAAGCCTTTTTTCTACGCAGTCTTTTATACGATTCAGGATGACTCTCGCCAGTACTTTGCTTGGAATGGACAGCAAGGTGATACCCCTCCAGTTGTTACAGTTTGTGGTGTCCCCTTTCTTCGGCAACTTGACTATCAACCCCTTCTTCCAGTCGGTTGGTATTTTCTCCTCCTTCCAGATCTTCTCCAACAGCGGGTGCAGCAGATCGATCGTAATATCCAGGTCTGCTTTGAGTACTTCCGCTGGGATATTATCCAGACCTGGTGCCTTCCCACATTTCATCTGCTTCAACGCTGTCCGTATTTCGCCCCGAGTTGGGGAGTCGAGGCTGATGCTTGGGTCACTTTCTGCTTCCTCTTCATCTTCTCCTCGCTGCTTACTTTCTGGTCCTCTATCTCTATTAAGAACCTCCGCAAAGTGTTCTCTCCATCTTGTCAGCTGCTGTTCACACGTCGTGAGGATCTCGCCCGTCTTGCTCTTCACAGGCCTAGTTTTATTAAACCTTTCTTCAAAAGCATCTTTGTGATGCCATAGAGCTCCTTAACGTCCCCCCTTCTTGCCGCTTCTTCTGCTTTCTCCGCCTGCTCATCAATCCACCTCCTATGATCCTTCCGTACACTCCTCTTTACCTCCCTGTTTACTGTTGAATACTTTGCTTGTGTGAGAGCCTTCTGCTGCCTAGTCTTGCAGGTGTTGAGCTTGGCCTTAATCTCCTTCCTATAATTTATCTTGTCCCAGGTCTGATCGGATATCCATTCTTTCCGCAGGTAGTTCTTGTACCCAAGCTGCATCTCACTGGTTTCCACGAAGATATTCTTTACCTCGCTCCACACAGTCTCCACGTCCTTCTCTGTCTCGGAGTCCAACACCTGGAATTTATTTCTGAGCTCCAGTTTAAATTGGTCCAATCTCTGCTGGTTCTTAAGATTGTCCACATCAAACTTGTTGTGCCGAGTGTTAAACTTTCGGCGGACTGCGACGATCTTCATGCGGAAGTTGGCAACCACAAGATGATGGTCACTACCAACGTCCGCTCCTCTCTTGTTCCTAACATCTTCCAAGCTTCTTCTGAACCTCCTGCTCACCGCGATGTGATCAACTTGATTTTCTGTGACTTGATCAGGAGACACCCAGGTGACCTTGTGGCACCGCCTATGAGGAAATACCGTGCCACCCATCACCAAATCCTGACTGGCGCATTATTCCGTAAATTTCTCCCCATTGTCATTCATCTCACCAAGGCCATGTTTCCCCATGATCTGCTCCAACCCCTCATTGTTTGAGCCCACCTTCGCGTTGAAGTCTCCCATAACAATGAGAATGTCCTTCTTACTTGTTTGTCTTGTGACGTCTCGCAGCATTTGGTAGAATTCTTCCTTCTTCTCTGGCTCCGATTGTTCTGTAGGCGCATAGCATTGGATGATGATCACATTCCTGATCTTTGTCTTGAACCTAGCAAACATGAGCCTACTAGAAATTGGCTTCCACTCCATAAGGCTCCTCTTTGCATTTCTGTTGAGAAGCAACCCCACTCCATCCCTGTGTTCTTCATCATCGCCCCCAGAATAGAGAAATGTAATTCCATCTGTTGTCTGTATTTCACCAAATCCTGGCCACCTCACTTCACTCAATCCTAGGATATCCAGCCTATAGTTCTTCATCTCCCGTGTCACTTGTTTCAGTCTGGTTTTCTCCATCAAGGTCCTCACATTCCAGAAACCGATTTTCGTAGTCCTCTTCATGCCAAAAGTCGTCATCAGGTTATCCGTCCGGTTTTGTAATTTCGCTTCAGTTTCCGTCATCAATTTATTTAAGAGGAGCGAGTGATTAACCCACTGCCTCCGAGTGCCTTGGAGGGGCTGCCACCTTAAGCCTGAGGCACCAGGCTGATTTTCTGTCAGAGTTTCTTCCCTTAGCCTTTGAAGAACCAACTCCAATCTACAAAGCAGCGGTTGTTTTACCAGAGCCCCGTTAGCCGTAATTTCTTCAGGGTTCCTGTAGGGCCTTCACAGCTACCGTAGCGGTTTTGAGGCACACAACGTCCCCACTGTACTTCACCCCTACAGGCAATCCCCTACTTAATTACGTTGCCCATCTCCCACGACGAGGACGAGGGGTTGGATTTGTGGGAGACTCCATGATAGGTAGCTATTTGTAAATTTAGTTGTACTAATCGATCTTATTTCAGTTTATTTGAGAATGGTCAACAGAGAGTTAGACACCTTATTGGCAAGTGGAAAGCCAGGTGCACCTGCGATTATGTAAATGAAATGCTTCAACATGGACCTACTAATATGACAGAGTTCCAAGAGCTATATTTTTTGCCAGCAAAAGCCGTATTTTGTAGGATGACTAACATCCAAGTTTAATTTAGGGGACACCCTGTTTTTGAGATTATTTTTGATATACCACACCTTTATGGGCGTATCATTTGGTAGTCTGGAAGTTTCGCTACCGCCCTTATGAATGGATTGAGTAAAGACTATTATTGTGGAACTCTGAAGCCATTACATCCCGTGTAGGAATTGAATTAATGTGTACGATGTAAAGCTTTGAACCTTCATCGAACCCAGGTACACATCATTGTATCAGTTAAGACAGCAAGGGGGGAGTGCTAGTTGCTGTCACATGTTTGATTTATTTTGTGCCGAGTAGGACACACACCGTTATCTTATGAGAGGAGTGTAAATAGTATGTTAGTGACATATCTTCGAACCAAAGCAGTCAGAGAGGGTGGTATTCTCTGCGCTGCACGCCTGTTTGATATTTTTTCGACCCTGACTATTATATGTCAGAAAACTGTATCATAATGATGGTCATTATAACACTATTTTTCATTATGAAACAGTTTATCCCACCAATCCCAGCTCAAGAAACAGTTGTTTGACCAATTAGATAAGGATAGAATCGCACCTGCGCTGAGTTCCAAGGCCTTCTAATTCAAATTGCACTGCGTTGCCTAGGGTCATAGTGGGGTAATCAAGGAGGCCATGGTCAAATACAAGGCATTCTCTGCATCCCATGCGCTCTGTTCAGTGCATAAAACTGGCGAAATCTCGACAGATATTTATGAATATTTATGTTTGAACATAAAATTGTTATAATAATTATCGTCGAACATAAACAGTCGTATGCAACTCGCATATAATGGTAATTAAGACATTCGTATGGAAATTATAAAACTCGCATACGCTTGTTTTATAAACATACTCGTGTCTTAATTATTACCATTAGGCTATAGGCTCATTGCATAATGTACTATTATATTTTTGTAATCTACGAATTACGTGTAGGAACAGAGTGGTGTAATATTATAATCATTATTTGTGATACAAGGGCCACATTATAGGACTTGAGCATGTGGAAACCCTGTGTGTTTTGATATTTCATTTTCTTGCTAACATGCAAGCTCCTTCTACACGCAGTATTTGTAACTTACGAGCGATGTTAGTGGTGACATTCGCCAAGGTCGACGAGTATAACCAGTTTGGGAATTACCCATAATTCTCTCCGCGATACAGACTATTGATTAATTTAGGACGTTATCTGACGTCATATTCCAGTGGAATGTCATTGAACTATGGGAGGAATGGTGTATTTATTTGGTTAACAGCTGATGTATTACAGTCTTGTTTACAAGTGACGTGACGGCACAGAATTGAGATCGCCATTTGCGAGCGACTGCTTATTGCATAATCATGATTCCACAGACATGATTAAAGGTTTATAACATTTCTTCTGTAATGTTCACCAAGTTGACACTGTATAAATTAGCCCTTTGTGTAATTGTTGTGCCTATTGTTGCACGGTTGAGAGGTGAATGGAATTCCTCAACCCATTATTATGCCGGACAGAATTGAGCCTTTGTTGCCGATTGTACTGATGAGAGTTTGCGAGCTGTGCAGTGTCGCATATGTTGTGTTATTGTATTTGAGCCGATTATTAGCTCATTAGGTTATAGTGACTATTAGAGTCATGCATTGTGTAAGGATATCAGAGGGGTCCTACAGTCTTCGTACTCAGCCAGTGCCATTTGAGTCAGGTCAGAACCAACATAAAACCTTATTAGGGATTTAAACCGACGATTTAAACCTGAAGTAAATCATGAATATAATTATTCTAAAACGACGTTTATAAAATGATTGATAAATAATGTAATGTTCATCTAAACTTGTACCCATATTCTTACATGCTGACTGACACATGGATCTCCGCATTTCTGCAGAGAAATGATTTTAGATTAAGCTGACACATATTGGAACGACGAGAATCACGGGAGACCAATGAGTTCGTAACTGGTAGACCACGTGATTCGAAGTGATATCAGACGTAGTTTTAGCTACGCTTTCACCAACATAATTACATGCTGAAGATGACAATTGAGGGTTTACAGCTCCTTAATTTGTGAAAGAATTGTTTTTGCAAATAACATTGAAATTGCAGTGTCTATAATTAATTATTTATGTGTGTTATCCAGAAATGAAATTCATTAGAACCTTGACTCAAAAGACCAGAAAGACAAAATCAGAAACGAAACAAATAGGAAAGGAGCTGCTCCTATGAATTGTTGTATTTTGATGTTGTATTAGTTAATGTCTTTTTAGGATTAGACTTGGTTGTTGGCATAGCTTTTTCATTAATTCTTGCTTGCGGACGCTTCTCGCCGTAATTTTTGTTTATTTCAGGATTTAGCTACTAAGGGACAGCAACATACCCCTGAAAGAAAATTAACCATGTTCAATACTTACTTTGTACCAATTCTGGTGTATGGACTGGAGACATGTAGTTTACAGGATAAAGACCTTAACAAAATCCAAGCAACAGAAATGAAATTCATTAGAACCTTGACTCAAAAGACCAGAAAGGACACGATCAGAAACGAAACAAATAGGAAAGGAGCTGGGATACAGGAAAATGTTGCAAATGTTATAGGGAAGCGTAGACTCCAATGGTATGGACATGTGATGCGAATGAATATCACTAGAACAGCAAGGGAGTACTTCAATAGAGAACCGAAAGGAAAAAGACCGAGGGGAAGACCCAGAAAATGATGTATTGAGACCGTGTGATCAGAAGTGGAGAAAAAAGGGCTGAAATGGGAAGAAGTTGTAGAACGAAAGTTGTACAATGACAGAAAGCAGTGGCGAGCGCTTGTCTACCGCACCCGGGAAACTGGAGACGGAAAAGGATGATGATGAGTAAATGTAACTCTAAATACGCAAGTGGTACCATCATATCTTAGGCCTTCCGTTGCTCTTATGTTAAATGTAAATTCACCATTAGTCCTGTTTGTAGTTGCGTAGGGATTCGTTGCGTGCCACATTCCAATCGTTGTTGTTGTTGACTATTTTCCCTGTATTAGGAGGACTTTCGTGAGGATTAACTTACTTTCAATTGGGGCATATTATTCATTGATTATGTTTGTTTATTAGCTTTGAGAACTAGCCGATTTTAAACCCTCCGAAGTAGGATAGGGGTTTGATGATAGAAAATAAATGTTTCACGAATGTTAACTAAGCCTGGATTTGTTATTTATTAGCTTTTTGTGTTTGGGGTGTACTTCTTTGGGCGTCTATGACATTTCTACTCCGTGTTATGACCCGATACCTAGGGTAACTGATTCTCGTGCCGGCGCTAGCCGTAAAGAAGTGTATTCGATCCTCTCAGGTTGTGGTTTCGAAGGATGGTGTTGTCTGGAATGCCATCTACGGTTTGGTGGTACCCCGGCAATCTCCTCTGACGGGCTCAATATACTACGTTAATTTGCAACAAGCTACCCCAACCAACATTCAGTTATACTCCTTGATAAGGACAATGAACGATTTCAAAGTGAGAGGTGTGGAAGCAGAGGAAGCCGCAGTGCTAACTGTTAAAAGGAAATCATGGAGGTGACTTGTTCTCAAACAGAGGCTTGCAGACTAGACTGAGTGCTGAAAGGCAAAACAGTCTCAAATGAAAATGTATGTATGATTAATTAATTCAATTACGTGTTACCGGGATAAGATTAATTATAATGACATGTTATGAATGAGACAAAAGTATAACAGTTGAATAACAGGGTACAATTGACTGCTTCTCTTACAAATTGGCATTTCCTTCTAAAGTTATATGCTCTCACCTCTCAGGACCTGTCTGTGTGCTAAGTTCATTTACCATGTTTTGGCAAGCTGTAAGCCTAAAAAATAACGCATCTGTTACATAATACTCTTATGTTTCCACGTGTATTTCATGTGCTGTGATGAATCAATTTCCAACATCTGGTGCACAATGAAGACAAAAATCAATCTTCAGTACGAAAGAAATAAAGGAATTGTATGGAATAAACGGATATTTATGAGTCCGGTTGAAGCCAAAAGTGGCAGGGTGGCTAAGAGAGAGACGTGCAGAGAAAAGGAGAAAGGTGAGGGAGACAATAATCGAGGGATCATGCGCATTATGATAAAAGCATGGAAGTGGGAATCCGTGTTCCCTGGACCAAACTGAACATATATGGAAGAGAGGCTAATATAAAATGAAGGTATGGTGCTCATGAGAGGCACAAGAGCGCTTTAGCACTTCATTTTGTTTTTCAAGCAGGTGGGGATATGATCTCTCTCTTCTACTTCCTCTTGAGGCTGTGTTATAGAAACGCACATCCAGAGCGCTAAAGAATCCTACGTTCAATATAGTTTGTTGCGGTCCAGACTAATGCATTTAGAGTACCGAAAAGTGAGGATAAACAGAATTTTTTAATTAGTCAGCTATGTCTATTCCTTGTCAAATGTCAATCGTGAATACCTTGATTTGTACTCTAACTGAATTCTACTGACAAATAATTTATAATTATATTCTGTATATCAGCTGAATACTTTGACATGGGGAATTTGGTGGCTTTAACACCTGTGTTTTAACCCTTCTGATGCCAAGCTAATATGAGTGTTTGCTAAAATATGCCAAGCCAAGTGTGGTGAAATTATATGTATCACTTACCTATATTTTTCAGAATATTGATATTTTTCCGTTGTAGGTAAATATTTTCAAACCTATTAACTTAGATCCTAAAATAATAAAAGCTTAGTTTAATTTGTTTCGCTAAAAATAATAATTATTTTATAATTTTTATTTGAAATTTTTCGAAGTTGTTGTCATCAATCGAAAATTCACTCTTATACACTTCACTCAGTGTTAAAACCTAACGTGGGACCTCGTGCCTCGCTGGCATCGAGAGAGCGTGGGTTCGAATCCCACATCGGCCGTCCTGAAAATGGTTTTCGTGGTTCCCCATTTTCACCACCAGGCAAATGCCGAGTCGGTTCTTTTCAATGAGTCCACGGCCGATTTCCTTCCAATATCCCTTCCCTGACACGTCCTCAAAATAAAAAATTACATGGCCATTGGTTGCATTATTAAAATTATTTAAACCTTACTTATTCCCTCTTCAAAGAGTTTAGACACAAGTATCTACTATATATTAGTTCCGACTAATAACGTAAAGAAACGCACATTCAAAAGATCACACACTGACTACAGTATGTTCAAAGAACTAATGAAAGAAAGCTTTCAAGTCGGTCAACACACATTATTTGTGTTAACCGACTGGAAGAGCTTTCTTTAAAACAACTAGGCAACACTGAAAAATGGCTTCTATAATTTTAATGTTCAAAGAATACTCATTTCTATTCAAGTTATTCACGGAATTTAAACAAATCGATTTATCTAGAGATAGACTGATTCCCGCGCTGCCTTGGTAAAACACTGATAGCACTGCTTGGCTGAAAATATAAATATAAATATTTATAAAAAGTCGTTGCATAAATGTATGCTCCAATTTAGGATAGGAGCTGCTCTCGTGAGCTACGCATTTACTACACCATACTACAGCTGCAGAGGCCTCTCACCAAGGTGGACCGGGTTCGATTCCCGGTCAATGCATGTGAGATTTTCGAAGTGAAATGCCATGTCCTGTGGTTCGGATTCCACGTAAAAATGAGGTCCCGTGGTTCATGATCCCATGATTAACGGTCACGTAAAACTACAAGATTCTTCTTCTTCTACAGCTGCAGAGTAATGTGGTACACAATAGAAAGTCTATAAATGGGGAGGGGGGTTGGAAGATTTGCAATAATAGACATGGAATTGTGAGTGGATGGTATACTATTCAGTATCAAAAGAATGTAATTTTGATTTAGTACTGAATGTTGGTCAATTTCATAGAACTTAGCCTTGACAATGCAGATTGACTTATACAGAATGTTACAAGAAGTATGCAAAAAGTTTTGGTAAACATTTATCTCACATTCAGAGTGGGAAATACGTAAGACCTATATGCATTATTAACTCTGATGAATATGTGTTTATCAGTTGAACCCCTATGGACGTACGTTTTTAGAAACATGAACATGGAAGTGAGGTATCAGAGACCGTTTCAAATTCATGAGACTGTGGAAGAAACGGCTAGAAAAGGAAAGCGCTGGAAATTCTTATTTGAATAACATCACCTTTAGCAACCCAGTATCGTTAATTTATAGAGCTTTCCTGCCTTTAGATCACCGCAATTCAAGTTGGAAAAGGGATGAGTAGTTAGCACCCCAACTGGGAAAAGGGGGATTGGGATTCGGGCACACAGTGAAATTTAAAGAGCGATGAGGAAGAGACCAAATATTGATAACCAAGGTTTGATACATTTATTTGATTTGTGAAGTAATAACAAACATTTTCATTTAGAAGAATAATTAAAAGAAGCTAATAAAAAATGCAAGGTTTCTCCAGGAAACTTAGAATAAAGAAGAATTATAATAAAAATGCATAAAAAGGCCATATAAAGGCGATTAAAAAAGTATGTTTAAGAAAAATATCTAAAAACAAGCAAGAAGCAAGAAAAAAGGCTTAGCCTTGAAAAAATGTATAAACCAAGTGAAGGTAGTTCACGTTACCAATAATTCGATACTTTTGTACTTAGTATTTGGCCCGCAGGAAGCGGGTTGTGATCCAAACGAAGGCTTCCTCTAAGCTGCCTCGGCATGCGTTCCGAGAAAGATGGATGGTGGCTCCCTTGGCGAATTGCACCCCGCAGGAACAGACCTCTTGGTAATGATCTGTCCGGCGGTTTACAATCAATTGTAGTTTCTCATCGCCGAGTTGTAGTGAGCTAGCGGGCTGACTTAGTTGCTGAGGTGAAGGTCGTTGACTCATGCCTCGCCCAGCATGACAGAGTCCGAGTGATGAAGCATGCCGCCTGGCAAGGTTCCAGCCACTCAATGTTTACTAACAGGGCCTTCCCAAGAAGGGCCTTGCTGTGGAACGGCAGGCAGCCGTGGTCAGACTGGTTCAAGCAGGTAGATGTAGACAAGGCCGCAGAACGGCGAAGCGGAGAATTTATAGTGGAAATGACGACAGCGCGTCGAACAATCCAGAATGAAGGCGGGGCGTCAAACAGCCAATCAGCGCACAGCCCAAGCACATTGCGACGGTTGCCGCTGAGATGAGCACAGTACCTCATGAAAAAGTGTGACAGTATGGTGCGTCTAGAAAGACACTTCAGAAAAAGGTGAGTTGACAAGAATAATAAAGAACAATAATTCAAAAGAAACGTGAGTTAAGTAAATAATCAGAACACCGTGTTCATACTGCAATTATAACGGAAAAAATAATGGGGCAAAATTGAACGAGTGTTTCAAACCGTGCGGGAAACATAGCCACAAAAAAAAACATTCGCAAAAGCGAACATGCTGGGAGGGGCGAGAAAAAATTGCAGTAAGAAGTCGCAGAAGTTAGGTCTCGCGTGGCAAAGGAGCAATCATAGTGATTGGCCTGAGAAACTGGCCAGCAGAAGTCTGCAGTTTTACCACGCGAATCCTACCATCTCTGCCAGGAAAGCACTCAACAATCCTACCCAAATTCCAGACAAGAGGGGGACTAGGGTCTTTCAAAAGGACCAAGTCCCCAATCTGAAGGTTAGAGCAGGAAACACGCCATTTGCCACGCTGCTGAAGCAAACCGAGGTATTCCAACCTCCAGCGGCGCCAAAAATTGTTGCGCAAACTTTCAATTTTGCGCCAAGAAATGGCTAAAGAAGATGGAGAATTAGAATATAATAAAGATGGGGAGGCAGTCAATGGACCACCGATAAGAAAATGGCCCGGCGTTAATGGTAGAAGATCTGAAGGGTCATTAGATAAGGGTGATAAAGGACGAGAATTAATTATGCCCTCAATAAAAATAATTAAGGAGTTAAACTCTTCATGAGATAGGGGGGTGTGGCCACAAACACGTCTAAGGTGTTTCTTGGTGAGTTTCACACAAGACTCCCACCGTCCACCTTGATGGGGCGCATAAGGGGGGATGAAGTGCCACTTGAAATTTCTCTGGTGAGCATAATCAGTAATCCTTTCCAGCGCTGCATTTTGAGTAAGAGCTCTCTTAATTTGCTCAGAAGCTCCGATAAAATTTTTAGCATTGTCGGAGAATACTTCTGAAGGAAGCCCTCGGCGAGCAGAAAATCTGGCAAAAGCTGCCAAAAAATAAGCAGTAGAGGCGTTGGTAACTAGTTCTAAGTGTACTGCTCCGGTGACCATACATACAAACAGCGAAATATAGAGTTTTCCACAAATACATCTTTTGGCCTCAGGAGAATTTTTTCTGTAAACAAAAGGCCCGGAATAATCCACCCCCGTAAAGGCAAAAGGTCTAGCAGGCGCAGATCTAAAGTTGGGAAGATCACCCATGAGCTGAGTGGTAATTTTAGGGTTGGACTTAAAACATGGAATGCACTTCCGGATAACAGAGGTAACTTCATGGACTCCGTTTATGGGCCAATACCTTTCCCGAATGATGGAAAGTAATGTACGGGTTCCAGCATGAAGATGCTGGTAATGATACTGACGAATGATTAGAGAAGTGACATGATGCTTTGAAGGAAGAATAATTGGGTGTTTTTTATCCTCAGAAAGATCAGCCAAAGATAAACGTCCTCCCACTCTTAATAAACCATCAGCATCCAAAAAGGGGGCGAGTGAGGATAGCCTACTCGATTTCTTGAGGGATTGACCTTGGGACAACACCTGACATTCTTCAGAGAATATTTCTTGTTGAGTAAGCCATAAGATTTTTGTAGTGGCTAAACCTAATTCAGAAAGGGTTAAATATGGCTTAGGAAAAAGAGGTTGTTCTACCACAAAATATTTCCAACGAAGGAGATAAGCCATAACCCTCACCAATTTATGAAAAGAGGAATATCGCTGCAAGAGAAGGGGAGAGTCAGAAACGAAAAGAGAAGATCCAGTAATCTTACCAACATCTGGCAAGTCTGATAATTCCGGAAGAGGAAAATTTGGCCAAGCGGAAGGTTCTTGTAGAAGCCAAGAAGGACCGTGCCAGTATAATGTCAGGTTAGCCAACATAAAAGGGGAACATCCCCGAGAGATGACATCTGCAGGATTCTCCTTGCCAGATACATGATGCCATTGTTCAAAGTGAGACAATTGTTGTATTTTGGACACTCTATTAGCTACAAACACCTGCCAATGCGAGGAGGGTTTGGCAATCCATGCCAACGTGATGGCTGAGTCACTCCAAAAGTAAGTTTTGCTAAATCGGATTTTCAGAGATTGGCGGATTTTGACCGATAATTCAACCGCCAGAAGAGCAGCACAAAGTTCCAGTCGTGGCAAGGATAAGGATTTAAGAGGAGCCACCTTTGACTTAGCGCAAATTAAATTGGAAAAGAAATATGACTGGTCAAAATTGCGGCAAACAATATACGCACAACACCCATAAGCTTTCAATGAGCTATCGGCAAAGATGTGAAGTTCATATCCTCCACAGGAGGGAAAGGGAATAATCACTCGCGGGATAATGACATTGGAGAGATCTTCCAAGCTATTTCTATAAGAAATCCAATTTTTTTGCAACTCGGAAGGAACTGGTTCATCCCAACCAGTTTTCAAGGACCAAAGGTCTTGCATGAAAAGTTTTGCGGTGACGATAATTGGCGCCAAAAATTGGAGAGGATCAAATATTTTTGCAATCTCAGACAAAATTTGCCGCTTAGTTTGCGGTTTGATGTCACTGAGATTAATTTTGAAAAAGAAAAAATCCTTTTGAGGACTCCAATAGATGCCTAGAGTTTTGATAGAATTATTTTCATGAAGAAGCTCTACTGAGTCGTTATAGGCTGACGTTAATGGAAATTTAGAAAGGAATTCTTCCGAATTAGAGTTCCACTTGCACAAGGAAAATCCGCCTCCCAAAAGCAAAGCTGTCAAATCCTTAGAGACTTGCAGGGCTTCAGGCACTGACTCAAATGAATGAAGAAAATCGTCAACGTAGAATGATGATTTTAACACTTCAGAAGCCTTAGGAGAATACAACGGGCCATCCTGTTCAGCAAGTAATTTCAACGTACGTATGGCTAAAAAAGCAGAAGGCTTTAGTCCATAGGTTAAGGTTTTTAGCCGAAAGATCTTGACAGGTTTAGTAGGCTCGTCGCGCCAAAGAATTCTCTGAAGGTCGCGCTGTTGTTGATCGACCAAAATCTGTCTATACATCTGCTTGATATCAGATATCACTGCGATAGGGAACAAGCGAAAATTCATTAAAACAGAAGAAATGTCAGATTGAATAGGGGGGCCTGATAATAATGTGTCATTCAGAGAAGTTCCATTGGCATCCAAAGCAGAGCCATTAAAGACCACCCTTATGTTTTCCTTTAAAATCTCATTCTTCCAAACTGGATGATGATTGAGGTAAATGACTTCAGATGGGGTATAAGAAGCCTCATCTTTCTTGGTAACAACCTCCATGTGATCAAGTGCCTCATATTCCTCCATAAACGTGGAGTATTGGGCTTTAACAACAGGGTCACGTTTAAATTTGTTTTCCACAGCATAGAGTGCTCTAAGAGCCCTAGGGTGTGTTTCAAATAAAAGAGGTGGATTATCCACTCGGGGCATTGTTACAACAAATCTACCCTCTGAATTGCGTTTGGTTGTTTCACGAAACAGTTTTTCACACATTTCATTTTCAACCGAGGAAGGTGAAACTGAATCTATAGTTTCGATTTTCCAAAATCTTTCTAAGTTGTAATCGAGACTTGTATTGACAAAATGACATTGAGAGAAATTTTGAAACGACTTACGAGGGACCTGACCCGTTACTAACCAACCTAGCTTGGTATGATGAACAAACACTCCAGGTGATATTTTAACCTTAGAGCTAAGGAGACATTGCCAAAATACTTGGGCACTGAGAAGTATGTCTACCGGGGCGCTCGTATTAAATGTTGGGTCCGCCAACTGAATGTTATGAGGAAATTGCCACTTTCTAATTTCAAAAGAAGTACTAGGGGTATTACTGCCAATAGTATCAATGGCAAGGCAATTCAACTGAAATGTTGTGTTAGAATTAACAGCATCTTTGATGTGAACACGAACAAAATGCAAAGATTTAACATTGCTATTGTTAATACCGGTAACCTGAATTAATGTAGGTTGCTTGGGAAGACCAAGTTTCTTAATGAGACGCTCACTTATGAAGTCATGGGTGGCAGCATTATCCAATAGGGCACGTGCTTCAAGCCATCTACCAGAAGAGTCTTGAACTTTTATTAACACGGTTGATAGTAGCACCTGGGAACTACGAATTAAGCTAGAGCTCTGAGTATAAGATTGCGCATTAGCTCCTGGGGATGCATCTTTAGAACATCCAGGGGAAGGAGCCTGACGTGGCTTTTCAAACCTATGAAGCAAGGTATGATGTTGAGCCTTGCAATGGGAGCAAGTATTTTTAGATAAGCAATCAGGCACCATATGCCTAGTTGACACAGTTATAGCAATATCTTTTTTGAGCTATTAATTTGCGTCTTTCATCGGTAGAAAGGGCTTTAAAGGCAACGCAGGAATATAACCTGTGAGGTGCTTTACAGAGAATACAATCCGTTGAGTTATGCTGAACAGTAAAGACAGCAGATTTGTTTATTTTTGCACCGACTGGTTTCACAACATTAGATTTGTTATCTGCACTCCCTGACATATGACAGGCTACAGCTGACAAAACCTGACATCTATTATTCATAAACGTAAGCAATGAGCCATAAGTATATGAAGTGTCATTTGTTAGTTCCCTCTCCCATGCCTTTAAAGTTGATGAATCAAATTTAGAAGTAACCAAGTGAACTAAGAATAGATCCCAGTGCTCGACCGGTTGATTCAACCGTGCCAATGCTCTGACGTGTAGTTGGACCGTGTCACTTAAGGCTCGCAGTGTTGACAAGCTGTCAGCTCGCAATGCGGGCAGGTTAAATAAGGCTTGAATGTGCCTCTGTAAACATAATTTTTCATTGCCATAACGGCCCTTAAGAAGCTCGATAGCAATGTTATAGTTTTCTCCTGTTAAGGGAAGTTCTCTTATAAGTTGAAGGGGTGGCCCCTGCAAAATGGATTTTAAGTAATGAAATTTCTGAATTTCCGGAAGTGTGGCATTATTATGTACTAATGAACTGAACAATTCAAAAAATGATTGCCACATCTCTTCCTTTCCTGAAAAATGCGGAATTTCAATTTTAGGTAGCAATGGTTTGATACCATTCCCATGGTCGCTAATTCTTCCTTGAGTTTCCTCTACCTTCAACGCCAGGGTCAAAGTTCTTACTAATGCCACAGCCTGAGCGTGTGTATCAAAGTAATTACTCTCTACTTCTTCCCTATCTGATTGATGTTCTGGACTTTTGATTTCAATTTCAAGTTGCACGAGATCATATTTCTCGTACGCCTGTTCAAAAGCTTTTAAACGCTGAGATATAATATCAAGATTTTGTTCCTCTTTCGGTAGAGTGGCTAGATATTTTTGAAAACGGGTAAGTTGACCTTTGTAGGCCGCCCGAGAGTTTAACAGTTTATCGTCTATTATTACTGGCATGGCTGGGAAGTTGGAATAACTCA
The DNA here is from genome assembly GCA_946902985.2 of Meconema thalassinum. Classification (NCBI taxonomy): domain Eukaryota; kingdom Metazoa; phylum Arthropoda; class Insecta; order Orthoptera; family Tettigoniidae; genus Meconema; species Meconema thalassinum. The sequence continues at coordinate 1,089,579,799 of OX336389.2, forward strand.
CCTACCAAAGCTGCTTGCGGCACCAGACAGACCTGCTTTCCAGAAAGAAACCAGTTATGGAGTAAGCTGGGATTGTCTCCGCTTTCCCGCAGATCTCCTGCGCTAGCCACGATATACTGAAATGTATAAGGCAAATATTAGATTACACAAGTTCTGTTTTTTTTGGAATAGAATTTGTGGTCTCAGAATAAAGGTTCTGGGTTCGATCCCGGGGTTGAGGTACCATGGAAAGGGGTGAGTAGTTAGCACCCCAACTGGGAAAAGGGGGATTGGGATTCGGGCACACAGTGAAATTTAAAGAGCGATGAGGAAGAGCCCAAATATTGATAACCAAGGTTTGATACATTTATTTGATTTGTGAAGTAATAACAAACATTTTCATTTAGAAGAATAATTAAAAGAAGCTAATAAAAAATGCAAGGTTTCTCCAGGAAACTTAGAATAAAGAAGAATTATAATAAAAATGCATAAAAAGGCCATATAAAGGCGATTAAAAAAGTATGTTTAAGAAAAATATCTAAAAACAAGCAAGAAGCAAGAAAAAAGGCTTAGCCTTGAAAAAATGTATAAACCAAGTGAAGGTAGTTCACGTTACCAATAATTCGATACTTTTGTACTTAGTATTTGGCCCGCAGGAAGCGGGTTGTGATCCAAACGAAGGCTTCCTCTAAGCTGCCTCGGCATGCGTTCCGAGAAAGATGGATGGTGGCTCCCTTGGCGAATTGCACCCCGCAGGAACAGACCTCTTGGTAATGATCTGTCCGGCGGTTTACAATCAATTGTAGTTTCTCATCGCCGAGTTGTAGTGAGCTAGCGGGCTGACTTAGTTGCTGAGGTGAAGGTCGTTGACTCATGCCTCGCCCAGCATGACAGAGTCCGAGTGATGAAGCATGCCGCCTGGCAAGGTTCCAGCCACTCAATGTTTACTAACAGGGCCTTCCCAAGAAGGGCCTTGCTGTGGAACGGCAGGCAGCCGTGGTCAGACTGGTTCAAGCAGGTAGATGTAGACAAGGCCGCAGAACGGCGAAGCGGAGAATTTATAGTGGAAATGACGACAGCGCGTCGAACAATCCAGAATGAAGGCGGGGCGTCAAACAGCCAATCAGCGCACAGCCCAAGCACATTGCGACGGTTGCCGCTGAGATGAGCACAGTACCTCATGAAAAAGTGTGACAGTATGGTGCGTCTAGAAAGACACTTCAGAAAAAGGTGAGTTGACAAGAATAATAAAGAACAATAATTCAAAAGAAACGTGAGTTAAGTAAATAATCAGAACACCGTGTTCATACTGCAATTATAACGGAAAAAATAATGGGGCAAAATTGAACGAGTGTTTCAAACCGTGCGGGAAACATAGCCACAAAAAAAAACATTCGCAAAAGCGAACATGCTGGGAGGGGCGAGAAAAAATTGCAGTAAGAAGTCGCAGAAGTTAGGTCTCGCGTGGCAAAGGAGCAATCATAGTGATTGGCCTGAGAAACTGGCCAGCAGAAGTCTGCAGTTTTACCACGCGAATCCTACCATCTCTGCCAGGAAAGCACTCAACAATCCTACCCAAATTCCAGACAAGAGGGGGACTAGGGTCTTTCAAAAGGACCAAGTCCCCAATCTGAAGGTTAGAGCAGGAAACACGCCATTTGCCACGCTGCTGAAGCAAACCGAGGTATTCCAACCTCCAGCGGCGCCAAAAATTGTTGCGCAAACTTTCAATTTTGCGCCAAGAAATGGCTAAAGAAGATGGAGAATTAGAATATAATAAAGATGGGGAGGCAGTCAATGGACCACCGATAAGAAAATGGCCCGGCGTTAATGGTAGAAGATCTGAAGGGTCATTAGATAAGGGTGATAAAGGACGAGAATTAATTATGCCCTCAATAAAAATAATTAAGGAGTTAAACTCTTCATGAGATAGGGGGGTGTGGCCACAAACACGTCTAAGGTGTTTCTTGGTGAGTTTCACACAAGACTCCCACCGTCCACCTTGATGGGGCGCATAAGGGGGGATGAAGTGCCACTTGAAATTTCTCTGGTGAGCATAATCAGTAATCCTTTCCAGCGCTGCATTTTGAGTAAGAGCTCTCTTAATTTGCTCAGAAGCTCCGATAAAATTTTTAGCATTGTCGGAGAATACTTCTGAAGGAAGCCCTCGGCGAGCAGAAAATCTGGCAAAAGCTACCAAAAAATAAGCAGTAGAGGCGTTGGTAACTAGTTCTAAGTGTACTGCTCCGGTGACCATACATACAAACAGCGAAATATAGAGTTTTCCACAAATACATCTTTTGGCCTCAGGAGAATTTTTTCTGTAAACAAAAGGCCCGGAATAATCCACCCCCGTAAAGGCAAAAGGTCTAGCAGGCGCAGATCTAAAGTTGGGAAGATCACCCATGAGCTGAGTGGTAATTTTAGGGTTGGACTTAAAACATGGAATGCACTTCCGGATAACAGAGGTAACTTCATGGACTCCGTTTATGGGCCAATACCTTTCCCGAATGATGGAAAGTAATGTACGGGTTCCAGCATGAAGATGCTGGTAATGATACTGACGAATGATTAGAGAAGTGACATGATGCTTTGAAGGAAGAATAATTGGGTGTTTTTTATCCTCAGAAAGATCAGCCAAAGATAAACGTCCTCCCACTCTTAATAAACCATCAGCATCCAAAAAGGGGGCGAGTGAGGATAGCCTACTCGATTTCTTGAGGGATTGACCTTGGGACAACACCTGACATTCTTCAGAGAATATTTCTTGTTGAGTAAGCCATAAGATTTTTGTAGTGGCTAAACCTAATTCAGAAAGGGTTAAATATGGCTTAGGAAAAAGAGGTTGTTCTACCACAAAATATTTCCAACGAAGGAGATAAGCCATAACCCTCACCAATTTATGAAAAGAGGAATATCGCTGCAAGAGAAGGGGAGAGTCAGAAACGAAAAGAGAAGATCCAGTAATCTTACCAACATCTGGCAAGTCTGATAATTCCGGAAGAGGAAAATTTGGCCAAGCGGAAGGTTCTTGTAGAAGCCAAGAAGGACCGTGCCAGTATAATGTCAGGTTAGCCAACATAAAAGGGGAACATCCCCGAGAGATGACATCTGCAGGATTCTCCTTGCCAGATACATGATGCCATTGTTCAAAGTGAGACAATTGTTGTATTTTGGACACTCTATTAGCTACAAACACCTGCCAATGCGAGGAGGGTTTGGCAATCCATGCCAACGTGATGGCTGAGTCACTCCAAAAGTAAGTTTTGCTAAATCGGATTTTCAGAGATTGGCGGATTTTGACCGATAATTCAACCGCCTGAAGAGCAGCACAAAGTTCCAGTCGTGGCAAGGATAAGGATTTAAGAGGAGCCACCTTTGACTTAGCGCAAATTAAATTGGAAAAGAAATATGACTGGTCAAAATTGCGGCAAACAATATACGCACAACACCCATAAGCTTTCAATGAGCTATCGGCAAAGATGTGAAGTTCATATCCTCCACAGGAGGGAAAGGGAATAATCACTCGCGGGATAATGACATTGGAGAGATCTTCCAAGCTATTTCTATAAGAAATCCAATTTTTTTGCAACTCGGAAGGAACTGGTTCATCCCAACCAGTTTTCAAGGACCAAAGGTCTTGCATGAAAAGTTTTGCGGTGACGATAATTGGCGCCAAAAATTGGAGAGGATCAAATATTTTTGCAATCTCAGACAAAATTTGCCGCTTAGTTTGCGGTTTGATGTCACTGAGATTAATTTTGAAAAAGAAAAAATCCTTTTGAGGACTCCAATAGATGCCTAGAGTTTTGATAGAATTATTTTCATGAAGAAGCTCTACTGAGTCGTTATAGGCTGAAGTTAATGGAAATTTAGAAAGGAATTCTTCCGAATTAGAGTTCCACTTGCACAAGGAAAATCCGTCTCCCAAAAGCAAAGCTGTCAAATCCTTAGAGACTTGCAGGGCTTCAGGCACTGACTCAAATGAATGAAGAAAATCGTCAACGTAGAATGATGATTTTAACACTTCAGAAGCCTTAGGAGAATACAACGGGCCATCCTGTTCAGCAAGTAATTTCAACGTACGTATGGCTAAAAAAGCAGAAGGCTTTAGTCCATAGGTTAAGGTTTTTAGCCGAAAGATCTTGACAGGTTTAGTAGGCTCGTCGCGCCAAAGAATTCTCTGAAGGTCGCGCTGTTGTTGATCGACCAAAATCTGTCTATACATCTGCTTGATATCAGATATCACTGCGATAGGGAACAAGCGAAAATTCATTAAAACAGAAGAAATGTCAGATTGAATAGGGGGGCCTGATAATAATGTGTCATTCAGAGAAGTTCCATTGGCATCCAAAGCAGAGCCATTAAAGACCACCCTTATGTTTTCCTTTAAAATCTCATTCTTCCAAACTGGATGATGATTGAGGTAAATGACTTCAGATGGGGTATAAGAAGCCTCATCTTTCTTGGTAACAACCTCCATGTGATCAAGTGCCTCATATTCCTCCATAAACGTGGAGTATTGGGCTTTAACAACAGGGTCACGTTTAAATTTGTTTTCCACAGCATAGAGTGCTCTAAGAGCCCTAGGGTGTGTTTCAAATAAAAGAGGTGGATTATCCACTCGGGGCATTGTTACAACAAATCTACCCTCTGAATTGCGTTTGGTTGTTTCACGAAACAGTTTTTCACACATTTCATTTTCAACCGAGGAAGGTGAAACTGAATCTATAGTTTCGATTTTCCAAAATCTTTCTAAGTTGTAATCGAGACTTGTATTGACAAAATGACATTGAGAGAAATTTTGAAACGACTTACGAGGGACCTGACCCGTTACTAACCAACCTAGCTTGGTATGATGAACAAACACTCCAGGTGATATTTTAACCTTAGAGCTAAGGAGACATTGCCAAAATACTTGGGCACTGAGAAGTATGTCTACCGGGGCGCTCGTATTAAATGTTGGGTCCGCCAACTGAATGTTATGAGGAAATTGCCACTTTCTAATTTCAAAAGAAGTACTAGGGGTATTACTGCCAATAGTATCAATGGCAAGGCAATTCAACTGAAATGTTGTGTTAGAATTAACAGCATCTTTGATGTGAACACGAACAAAATGCAAAGATTTAACATTGCTATTGTTAATACCGGTAACCTGAATTAATGTAGGTTGCTTGGGAAGACCAAGTTTCTTAATGAGACGCTCACTTATGAAGTCATGGGTGGCAGCATTATCCAATAGGGCACGTGCTTCAAGCCATCTACCAGAAGAGTCTTGAACTTTTATTAACACGGTTGATAGTAGCACCTGGGAACTACGAATTAAGCTAGAGCTCTGAGTATAAGATTGCGCATTAGCTCCTGGGGATGCATCTTTAGAACATCCAGGGGAAGGAGCCTGACGTGGCTTTTCAAACCTATGAAGCAAGGTATGATGTTGAGCCTTGCAATGGGAGCAAGTATTTTTAGATAAGCAATCAGGCACCATATGCCTAGTTGACACAGTTATAGCAATATCTTTTTTGAGCTATTAATTTGCGTCTTTCATCGGTAGAAAGGGCTTTAAAGGCAACGCAGGAATATAACCTGTGAGGTGCTTTACAGAGAATACAATCCGTTGAGTTATGCTGAACAGTAAAGACAGCAGATTTGTTTATTTTTGCACCGACTGGTTTCACAACATTAGATTTGTTATCTGCACTCCCTGACATATGACAGGCTACAGCTGACAAAACCTGACATCTATTATTCATAAACGTAAGCAATGAGCCATAAGTATATGAAGTGTCATTTGTTAGTTCCCTCTCCCATGCCTTTAAAGTTGATGAATCAAATTTAGAAGTAACCAAGTGAACTAAGAATAGATCCCAGTGCTCGACCGGTTGATTCAACCGTGCCAATGCTCTGACGTGTAGTTGGACCGTGTCACTTAAGGCTCGCAGTGTTGACAAGCTGTCAGCTCGCAATGCGGGCAGGTTAAATAAGGCTTGAATGTGCCTCTGTAAACATAATTTTTCATTGCCATAACGGCCCTTAAGAAGCTCGATAGCAATGTTATAGTTTTCTCCTGTTAAGGGAAGTTCTCTTATAAGTTGAAGGGGTGGCCCCTGCAAAATGGATTTTAAGTAATGAAATTTCTGAATTTCCGGAAGTGTGGCATTATTATGTACTAATGAACTGAACAATTCAAAAAATGATTGCCACATCTCTTCCTTTCCTGAAAAATGCGGAATTTCAATTTTAGGTAGCAATGGTTTGATACCATTCCCATGGTCGCTAATTCTTCCTTGAGTTTCCTCTACCTTCAACGCCAGGGTCAAAGTTCTTACTAATGCCACAGCCTGAGCGTGTGTATCAAAGTAATTACTCTCTACTTCTTCCCTATCTGATTGATGTTCTGGACTTTTGATTTCAATTTCAAGTTGCACGAGATCATATTTCTCGTACGCCTGTTCAAAAGCTTTTAAACGCTGAGATATAATATCAAGATTTTGTTCCTCTTTCGGTAGAGTGGCTAGATATTTTTGAAAACGGGTAAGTTGACCTTTGTAGGCCGCCCGAGAGTTTAACAGTTTATCGTCTATTATTACTGGCATGGCTGGGAAGTTGGAATAACTCACCTACCAAAGCTGCTTGCGGCACCAGACAGACCTGCTTTCCAGAAAGAAACCAGTTATGGAGTAAGCTGGGATTGTCTCCGCTTTCCCGCAGATCTCCTGCGCTAGCCACGATATACTGAAATGTATAAGGCAAATATTAGATTACACAAGTTCTGTTTTTTTTGGAATAGAATTTGTGGTCTCAGAATAAAGGTTCTGGGTTCGATCCCGGGGTTGAGGTACCATGGAAAGGGGTGAGTAGTTAGCACCCCAACTGGGAAAAGGGGGATTGGGATTCGGGCACACAGTGAAATTTAAAGAGCGATGAGGAAGAGACCAAATATTGATAACCAAGGTTTGATACATTTATTTGATTTGTGAAGTAATAACAAACATTTTCATTTAGAAGAATAATTAAAAGAAGCTAATAAAAATGCAAGGTTTCTCCAGGAAACTTAGAATAAAGAAGAATTATAATAAAAATGCATAAAAAGGCCATATAAAGGCGATTAAAAAAGTATGTTTAAGAAAAATATCTAAAAACAAGCAAGAAGCAAGAAAAAAGGCTTAGCCTTGAAAAAATGTATAAACCAAGTGAAGGTAGTTCACGTTACCAATAATTCGATACTTTTGTACTTAGTATTTGGCCCGCAGGAAGCGGGTTGTGATCCAAACGAAGGCTTCCTCTAAGCTGCCTCGGCATGCGTTCCGAGAAAGATGGATGGTGGCTCCCTTGGCGAATTGCACCCCGCAGGAACAGACCTCTTGGTAATGATCTGTCCGGCGGTTTACAATCAATTGTAGTTTCTCATCGCCGAGTTGTAGTGAGCTAGCGGGCTGACTTAGTTGCTGAGGTGAAGGTCGTTGACTCATGCCTCGCCCAGCATGACAGAGTCCGAGTGATGAAGCATGCCGCCTGGCAAGGTTCCAGCCACTCAATGTTTACTAACAGGGCCTTCCCAAGAAGGGCCTTGCTGTGGAACGGCAGGCAGCCGTGGTCAGACTGGTTCAAGCAGGTAGATGTAGACAAGGCCGCAGAACGGCGAAGCGGAGAATTTATAGTGGAAATGACGACAGCGCGTCGAACAATCCAGAATGAAGGCGGGGCGTCAAACAGCCAATCAGCGCACAGCCCAAGCACATTGCGACGGTTGCCGCTGAGATGAGCACAGTACCTCATGAAAAAGTGTGACAGTATGGTGCGTCTAGAAAGACACTTCAGAAAAAGGTGAGTTGACAAGAATAATAAAGAACAATAATTCAAAAGAAACGTGAGTTAAGTAAATAATCAGAACACCGTGTTCATACTGCAATTATAACGGAAAAAATAATGGGGCAAAATTGAACGAGTGTTTCAAACCGTGCGGGAAACATAGCCACAAAAAAAACATTCGCAAAAGCGAACACAAGTTGCACACAATGTACAGTTTCATTTAAATATACGTATTCTGTACACTGTCAACAAAAAAGGATCGTAACTTAAGTATTAACTAGTGAAAATTAAGCAAACGTATGCCTGATCTATTGTTATGTAAGGAATTGCAAGCACTGAAGTGCTTGTTTCAAACCATGCGCATCCGATCACCCGGACCTTACGCAACTCGTCAGTTTGTTACCACGGCTACGGGCAAGTTGAACACAGTGGAGAGATTTTCTTACCAGAGAAGGGTACAAAATACTCGGAGAGTGTGGTAAGGCAAGGGTGGCACTTCTTTATTTTTCCATCACAGTCACGTTGGCCCCACGCCAATAGTTACGAGTTAACAACAATTGATTGAGTATTGTAATTTTTATTGAGAGCACGCATGTTCCCTCCCATCATTATGTCGTGGAATGAAATATGTCCTCTGAAGTTAATTGCAACGTGCTCCTATCTGAGGTATTTTGTTACTTAAACATTTTAGCCTACTTTCGAATTATGCAAAACAAGAATGAAACTAGACTTTTGAGATCTACGGTAACTTACGTGGTTAAAATGCCTGTCTGACTGTTTGTCTGTGCGTATGTCTGTCCCACTAAACAATTCCCAAAGGACGTAGCTGAATTAAGAATTTGGTACAGAAGTAGTACTTGTGCAGGGCACCTCAATCTCATATTTTGTATTGCCTCCATCTTAATGAAGACAAAATGATGAACACCTGAATAGTCAAGTATAAATCAAATACCGAGCAAACTAATCATCGTAACACTTCTAAAATTTGTGCAAACTATCTTATAGAAAGCATTAGAGGTCCATGGAACAAGGTCATCAGTGCTATAATTTCAAGATGATGAGCGTTGGAAACATTCAAACAATACAATCCGTAACGCATGTTCCAATTAAGCAATGCTTAACATAGTTGTTATTCGAGGGGTTTTATAGAACGAAGTTATGCTGACCAAGTAATAACGTTATCAATTTGAGTATTTACGTGCAATCGCAATATTGAAGTCATAAAACATAAAAACAAATAACTCTCAATATTCTAGAGCTAGTTTAACAAGAATTAGGTTTATGATAGAACCTTATAAGTGGCTTTGCATGCCCGAGTTAAAATAACAGCGATTTTTTGCAGTCAAAATGACGGCTGAAAATACAATTAAAATATTAAAATCAATATCTCATAATGTATTTGTGCAAATAACTCGTAACCTGGTGCATCATGTACTGTACTAGGCCTCACTAGCATTTATGATCAGACTATCATACAGCATATAGCGTGCAACTGTCATATTGAAATATGAGTATTTTAATTTGATATCCCACAAAGTATTAAAGCTACAATTATGAAACTTCGCAAGAAGGTACACATTATTTACAGGACACAATTTCAGTGACATTTTGAATGCTAATAAAACTTTAAAATCAATTAATTAGGATGTGGTTGCTTAATCACAATGGAACATGGTAAACTGTGAGTTTTATAAAACGTATCTAGCCTTATGTCTATCACAATGAAAATGGCGCACAATCTCCATTTTGAAACTGTAAGATATTAAAATTGATAATCCACCATATAGACTATCAGAGCTACAATTAAACATAGCAAGTAGATAGATGCGCACAAGAGGCTTTCTATGTAAATGGCACAAGTTCAGCGACTCCACATTCAAAATGGTTCTTGAACGTACAATTCAAACATTAAAGTCTACTACTCCGGATGCAATAGAGGAATTACAACAGCATACAGTAAGCAAGATGTCTTATATCAGATGCAACGTACGCAGTTGACACACGACTATGACATTCATTTGTATGTTTAAACGCTATCTTCAAAACACAAAATGTTAAAATCAGCAACTTCCAATATATTGCAGTTTCAACGACGACACTTACCATGATGGAAAACTTATATCAGGCGCTATCACTGTAGAAGGCACAAACTCATGGAATTCACACATTCAAAATACCACTGTGCAAGTTTGTGTTACACACCACAGCAGATTTCAAATCAATACTGTTTTACTATTATGGATCATAGGGGTGCAAATTATTTGACTCAGTGTATGTACTCTCTGTACAGAACATTGATAGTCGACCGTTCTCATTCTACGAAATTATACAGCATGATCAGGAAAACAATACAACTATACCCATGAATTTCAGAGAAAATAGGCTACATATTCTTTACAGAAGATCTTATTTTATAAGGGTTATTGAAGTTTAGGGAAGGCGTTAGTACAAATTATCTGTATAATATATGTTAAAGTGTGATGTATTGATGCCAATTGTGTGCAAATGAAACTCTAGGAGAATGGCATCTTGAATTAGAGGACCTCAACATGCGTCGAATTTTTCTTCATTGATTAGGAATTATTTTCCTAGATCACATATGTGTGATTCAATTGACGTCCTGTTTTGTAACTAAGAATGCCAGTAAGTCAGAAATGAGGTGGCAATGGGAGTAGAATATTTTTGATTTGAAACTAACGATCTAAACGTTCGACCACATAAAACACCAAGTACTGTTATGTCATCAGTATCACTGTCGTCATCAAAAAAGAAGCTTGTAGTTTAACGTGACCGTTAATCTCGCGATCATAAGCCACGGGACCTCCGTTTTACGTGGAATCCGAACCACAGGACATGGCATTTCACATCGAAAATCTCACATGCATTGACCGGGAATCGAACCCGTGTCGTCATCAACAACAGTATGGAAATTTAGATATGAAAACTTCCATTTCAAATGAAGTTGAGTTATATCTGATAAGATACATTATCCTCATACTTAATAAATAGCATATTTTAATGTTTTCAATTTGTAAGTAAGAATTATTAATGGAGTCACAGTTTTTGTTACAGCGTTTATAATAGAACATGAAAGTACATGTATCGAATTGAAACCAATAGTGATACAGGAGTGATGCTACAGATATCATCTGTGTATTTACTTTCAACATTAAGTTCTTTGCTGAATAAAGAACGACAATTACATAAATTTTCACTTAACGGACCACTCATAGTGTATCATTCCTCAATTCGTCCTTATCTATATATTTGAAAAACTACGTTGATGGTTTATGTTACCGCGAGATTGAGAGAACGGCTGAACCAATTGACTTCGTTAAACACTCTGACGAAAGCTCTTGGCCTGTACATTTGCAAAGTGTCTTTAATTGATAAAACTCTTACTGTATATGTTTTAATTATTAAATAAAATCTAGCATTCCTGGCCCACGCGCATGCGCACTTTCTCATTCGTCCATGAGAGACATGGCAGAGATCATTGTTCTCATGGGATTTACTGGAATAAAATTATAAAGAAAGGTAAACATTGTTTATGATGTTCCCATGAAATTTACTGGAATAGATTTATTAAGATCGGGAAATATTTAAGAACTTAAACTGGCAGCTGTGTGTATAAGTTGCTTACCTACCTAAATAATACGCTCACTAATCATTGCCTTGTTGGCTGAATTGATAGCTTTTGCAACTGTTGCCATTGTGCGGAGATGAAGGAGTTGAAAATCCCACCACGGGTATGGTTTTTATTTTAGTATTCTTATTTCTTGCTGTTTGTATTCTATTGTCATAATCATATTTTTAATAGCTTATGCTCCCAGTTCGGCTTCACCCACGGGCTCTGCGAGGGATTATTCCTCTACCGTCACAATCATTCGCATAATTCTCCACACACCCTCAAGCACACGGGACTACATGACAACGATGTCCAAGCCCCACAAATGAAACAACAACAACAACAACAACAACAACAACAACAACAAAGACCTTTTCAGAAGACGTATTGACCATGATATTCCCATCGTAATAACGTGCTCTAGTGGACACAATCTACTAATGGACGAAGATGCCGTCAACGTCCTTGCTACGCTAAAATAGAATTCCCATCAATGACCAGAATAAGTTATTGACGAGTGTTACCGTATCCCAGCTTCCATAATTACACAGGTTGAAATCACTGAGCTGGGAATGCAGGTGAGTAACATTCTTTTGTTATTTCTCGAAAGCTTATTCAGTTTTTCGTACGTAGACCTTTGTATCTCTCTCCTCATACAAGTACATCAAAGTCAATATTGGAATGAATTCTCCTTGTGTAACATGTGGCTTCGTATAGAGTTCTGGCATTATATATAGATATGAAGTTTGCCTCGCGTATGATGCGATCAAAGCTCACCAGCACAATATTCCTAAGTCACTCAGGAATAAATTACGGCACTGTAGTGAAATCAGAGAAGTAACACATTGTATTAGCAATGTCACATGGACTGACATTGAAACTGTATTCCTCTACATATCCGGGTGCTCATCTAGTCTGATTGTTCTACTCCTGGAAATGGAACAGTTAGACCAAGCTAAGGCCAAAACACTCAATGACAGCATGGACACTAGATACCTACGTTGCTGTCTTTTTGCTAGATTTGTCTCCGATTTGCAATACAGTATTTGTAATTTTATTAATATTAGTTTTATGTTATTAATATTAATATTATTATGCCGCTTTATGTGGTCTTGGGGTACGTATTGAGCGTCAGGTCCCAAAATCCTGGGTTCGATTCGCAGCTCTGCCAAGAAATGCAATTCTTTTCTGAGGGTTGAAACTGGGTACCCTCAGACTCGTGAAGCAATACTGAAGAGACGCGGGTACGCTGCCCACCTCAACAAAACAGGAAGTGGTTTTCCGTGGTTTCCTACATCTGCTGCAGGGAAATGTCAGATTAGTCCCTAATGTAAAGCCACGGTTGCTTCCTCCTAAATCCTAGTTTCAATTATAAATTCACACACTAGTACACACAGCATTAGCACAGGTTATCAGATAAACTCCTACATACACACACCCAAATACACGGGGCTGAATTAATACGATGAAGCAAGACCACTAAATGAATCAACAACAACAAACGCTATTATTATTATTATTATTATTATTATTATTATTCTTACCAATATTGGTAGTGGTAGTCGCTTCAGTAGCAGTAGAGTGTGGGCGTATTTGAAAACACTTTTAAATTCAATTGCAAGTTGATTGTTGGTGTGATATTTGTCTCCGAAATTTATTATCCTAATATTGTTTGTAATTCCTCTTTAGTCACACACAGTTTTGAATCATATAATTTTAAAATACAGTGTATAGTACCGTACGTTTAAGAAATTAACAAAGAAAACAGTTCGTGTTCAATTTATTCTCATGCCTGGCTACCTTTACCCATGGGTTAAAGTAGATGAAACATAAGCAGAAAAATGTTTAAATTTCGTTCATTTGAAAAATATTTTGTACAGTTCCATATACCAACGTAAACACAAATAATAACAAAGTTCAATAAACATACTATATGAATACAATATTTCCAAATAGAATGACTTATGTTGACTGAAATACTGTAGATTAAGTACATGGGATAAAATGAGCATTAATGTGCAATACAGCATTACCTTTTTAGAAACACTCTGTTTTCACAGCTGACAATGTTGGCATTAAACAAGTAGTTCAGTGAAGAACTAGATAGTAATTTTTGTATATATTCTACTACTCTTTGCATTAAAATCGTTTCGCTCCAATTAAAAGGGTTTTCCATATGATGCACTCTACCCAATGGCTATTGATGCCATTGTCTACTATATGACCAAGTCATATTAACCTTGACTATGACTACTGTAATATCACAGCCAGAGATCCATGGTTACAAAGATTTAATGGAATCTAATAGGAATAAATTGTGTAAATATACAAGAATAAGGTATAAGTTGCCGAATTCAGTACAGAAGGCAAGATTCAAGCCCTCTGTTAAAATCAAGAGAAGAGGAAATTTCGACACAGGAAGTCCAGAACATTAGTGGACAATGGAGGAGCTGAGAATCTTTTATTGCGTCCTCTCTGGAATGTCAAGTGAGTATATCCCTTGATACACCCGCGGGTGATAGTTGACATACATCAGACCCTGTTAACGAACCTCGGAGTGAGAGAGATAGCAGGCCTGAACGTGAAATCACATACTATCTCACTTACGGGAGGTGCGAGTGTAGTGTAAAGTAAAGATAGTCCTTATAAATTGCCAGGCAAATTATAAACAGCCTCCCTTGGATAATAAAAAGGCCTAATATTAAATGAATACACCAATTAAAAAAGATTAGATGATACATAGATCTCCGCCAGCCGTGAAGACCCACTATTGGTCCGTCCAAAGGAAGTGCCAAAGGGAATCCCTGTACTAGTTTGGAGAAATAGGATTATGATTAATCCAGCGACCTATTGAGAGGATGAACATCACCATTGAAACCTGTATATTTTATTAAACGGGAGAAGACCAGGCAAGCATGTCTTTGATTAGTGGATAGTGTGCCGGTTAGAGAAGGTTATCTGGTCCACCACCGACCGAGCGTGGCTTCCCATATGACCCCTTCCTCGAACACATATGGCCGAAGAGGATCGGAGTACACTCCTTGTGGGGCCATTCCGGCACAAGACTCCTCGTCTCAATAGGGATCAGGTTCCCATCATAGCATAAGTCAAAGACACCCCAAGGAAAATGCACCTCCAAAAGGAAAACAAACTACTAAATTAAAATCCAGGCTGAAGTAAAATTCATGAAATGATTTATTCAAATATCAAACCCCTAGCCTACCATCGGAGGGTAATAATCGGCTAATCCCCTGAATGAATAAAAAAACATAACAAAAGAAACACCCCTAACTCTAATGAATTAACCCTCTTGTTTGGTCCTAAATACATAAACAAAACAATGGCAAGGCTTGGGAAGTGGTACAAAATAACCCTAACTTAATGTACAATAGCAAAAGCATGATGTTTCGAAGTGAAACATCAGGTAAACAAAGAGTAAATTCATGACAGAAAAATCTGAAATAATTTACATTTAAATTTACATAATTGAAGATAAACCTGACATTAACTGACCTACGGCGAGAACCGTCCGTTGTAAAACAAAACTGAACAAAAGTTTAAGTGTGATTAACAGTCATCATTTACAACACAAAGATATACAGCAACTGTACAACAAGATCTACAACCAAAAGTTTGGTGCTTTTCAGTCGGTCAACACGAATGTACCCAAATAGAGCTGGGTTATGCCCTAATCCTGAAATAAATTACAAACTTTTGTTTACTTAGGCAACACTGAAAAATGGCTTCAAACCTCACAAAGATCTACAAAGTAGAAGAATGATGGGTAACAGTTGGGTTAACAAATCACAATGAATAAATATGACAAACACAATAGCATTGTTATTAATCCTGCCTACAACACAATGGTTACTCTTTGTTTCCATTGGTCATCTGAATGTGTACATAAGAAACTGAAAGTACTGTTCCATAACAGTTGAACTCACTCAGATTCACGGCCCACGAGTTGAACACTCTAGGTAACCAGTGATCTCTGTCCGTCGATAATGTCAGCTGCTAAAATATTCCTCCAAGGAATACACCTGGCAAGCACAGGGCAATGGTCAGCAAGATTGCAATTGTCGATCAAAGTTTAACAATCGATTAACAATTAACGAGTATTTCAACAGTCGTTTTAAATAAATTAAATTTCATGATTTAATCTGAGATTATTAGTTTATAATCGTAGGTTTAAGAGTCCATTAATTATGACGATTGACCAAATTGCAAGACTTCCAAAATAAGTGGACTACCACTTGTGTACAACAAAGTACTTTTGAACTTCACTACTCCGAGCTATCAAATGCTCAAAAAACCATACTAGCAGGAACCTGCCTGGCTCAATGGCTCTAGCAATAACATCCTCGGCTAGATTTGTGACGTGACAGAGGTCTACCGGCCTTCACAAAACATGGGTATCACCCCTATTATCGTGTAACAAGACGACAACACAACTTTCACATCATGTGAGAAAAATATAGCCTGATGAAAAAACTGTCAATAGCGTCTAAATGCAACTGAGATTGTTTCAACAAAATGTCATTAGAACATTCCTCGCTTACAACATTTGCGAGTATCATAAATATAACTGGTGACTAGGCTGTCACATTGTATCCTCGTATTTCGAAGAATTGCCGCTATTTTGACCACATTACAATACAAGCCTATAAAGCTGGCTCGTCTAGAAAAATCCCTTCTACAGAACTGGTAGCAATCAACTTGTCAAGTGTCAATGGTCTCATTTGAGATCTGGTTTGGCATCACTGTGGCGTGACCTTGGGTACACCTGTACCGCTAGTATATTGCCTTCACGCACTAGCCTCACAGAATGAGTTTCTTTGGCAAGCAGTACAATCTAAAATGTTCGTTTCTTGACGTACAGTATTTGGGTTCACAAAATATTGTCCTATACGTGACCCTTCATTTGCAGTTCATAATAAATACACTTTAGAATGCTAGTAACGTTGCAATATAATATAAAAATATATCAGCCTAGATGGGATTGCCTTAGCAAAGCAAAGAAGATAAAACGAGAGATATTCCTCCCTTATTAATGTCTTTGACAGATATGTCACTCACTGCGGGTTGTGAAAATTATAATTTCGTGCACTCAAAGCACGTTAAAGAAGTCAATTAACATTCTCACCATCTAAACCTATGGTGTTAACTTGAAATGATATGTGTTGAGTGTGAATCGGGATTATGAGTAGTATTTGAAAGATATTCCACTCCTTCACATTGATGTTAGATTCAGCTCGAATCACGTGGTCTTCTTGCCACTACAAAAATGTATTTACAATAACTGTAAAGTGAATGAGTAAGCTCTCCCATCAAATGATCTGCCCGTCAGTGGTGTTCCAACACTATACAAAAATTGGGAGCTTCAAAAGTGAAAAATATCAGCAACAGCTGTTCCAAAGATAAATTACTGCTCCTTCAAAAAATGACACAATTAGTTTTCCATGATGTGGACATCATTATTACAATGGTGCACCGTGTGTAAACACACTGTTCTGGTGACTAACTCTATGCTTTGGAAACGAAACATGTCGTCATTCGTGAAAAGTGAAAATACCATAGACGGTACTAAAAAGAAGAACAACTAAAATACCCTACCTAGATGACTGAAAATCGTAGTTACGGACGCTAAACTAATCCACCAAGAACCATCACCATACAAATGGGCATTAGATCATGACTCACGGCGTCTGTTGATCACCTCGTCCACAAAGGAATAAATCTGAGGGGTAATTTCCTTCCATAATTGTTCGGGCGAAAACTTCCATCGCTCGTCCTCAGACATCTTTATCCACTCTTCGGCTTCCATTTTATCGTGCTGCTCGGATGTTCGGTATATCTCCCATCAAGTAGCTTACGCCATCATCAACTGCATGGTGAACGGTGATGAAGTTCTCAGCACGTGGTGATACTCTGACATATTGTAGGTTAAGTAGTTTCGACGATGAAACACTGCTTCTATATTAGTTTTAATAAGCAACACTGCTGTTACAGTTATAATTGCAGACTATGTTTTAATAAATGGCCTTGTCTGCGGCACAGAATTTAATAGACACAGCACGTGTCTGCTCACTTCGACAATCACTGTTAGTGAAAATGGAAATCACATTTCATCTACGACATCTTGTGCTTATAAATCACGGCTTTGCCCAGCTCAGATATTTTTCATGTTATTCACACTGTTATTAAATGAAGCACTTTGCAACATTGATGATTCAAAGAATTTACACTTAGTAAATGGCACAATAGTCGGCCATGCTTGGTGTGGAAAAAGTGTGACCATGTGCAAGATCACAATCGTGGATATTTTAATATTTCCTTCGGGAAATAGTTCACTTACTTTAGTAAAATACCACACGGTAATCACTAGCACACATCGTGCTTAAAATATACTTGACGTCTTACGATTTTCACAAGGATGTAATCCATAATTGCTTCTATCATCGGTCAACTATACCGGATTTGTAATGGCCTCGGCGTGCTACACTCGTACGCTACAAGTAGAGGAGTGAATTCATCACGGAAGCGGGTGTACCGGCTTCGTGACAAATGAAGTCGTTGAGCGACTCTGGACAATCCTTCTGCATATCCGCAGGGTAATACCGTCGTCTCAAACGTAAAATATATATGATTATGCCATTTCCAACTGGCAAATTAAGCAGAAATACTGTAGATTATATATACAAATATCCACATTAAAGAATACATTCTTTAATCATGAGAAATAAATATTAGCAGCTTCTTGACGAAGTCAAAAGTGCGCCTGCATCTTCCTAGACGCGTTCAAAAATTCTTCTATATAGAATTTCAATATTAGCATAAAATTATCACCCGCATGAGCAAATTCGGGCTCAATAGAGTTTTAGAGAGCGGCCCGCCATTTTGGTTAATATACAATAGATGCTTAGGCCTATATACAAACTAGTATGTGGAGTCATTATTGGAAATATTGGAAATGATAGGCTTATGCACAGTGCTTCGTGCGGCCGCCAGGTGTAAATGGGAACCTTTGGCTTCCTAAGACACACAGTTTCTGGTCACCAGTTGTAGGAGGAGGCTGCGTGCTTTTTAAATTAGCACACGGTTTCCAGTCGCCACTTGGACTATTTTCACGGCACTCAGCACCGAGAAAATGTGCGCTTTATAATTACACTGGTTTGTCAGTAAGGTGGTTCTATTCCACGCTCCTCAGTGCAAGAAAAGTGCGTGGTATTTGTTGTTATGAAGACAGTACACAATTCTTCATAGCTAAGTGGGCTGTGGGCGGTGAATTAATCAGGAGAATAATAGGAATTGTTATCAAATCTTTATAAACAATGCAGTTTGACGCGGGAGGTTTGAATCTGAATATTTGAAGTACATTAAGTGCAACGGTCAAGAGTGACAGACATTATAGTAAAGCTTAGGAGCCCGCTTAGTTATTGAGCGGGTATGACTGACGGAATAGTTGAACATCTCTTTACTGTTGTGTATAACGTGCAGTCATAAACAGTACTCATATGCGCCGATTGCGTGTGTATAGGATATATCCATCAAGGCAGGAGTATCGGTTTTGATTAGGAGAGCGAGTGATTCTAGTTCGCACCAGTTTTTCGCTGGTCTCGAACCAAAGACACAGTGCAGTGCCGTACTGCGATAAATTAGGGCAGATATTATGTGTATTTAATTGGCTCAATAATTGCCTTAATAAATGTTTCACTTAGAAGCATCAACTGGAGGAATGAAGCCACTACTTGAAGCCAAGGAATTCGGAATTCAGATAGAACATGATTTAAGACAGGGCATGCACTAACATCATAGTAATACCGTTTTATTTTCTTAATTTCTTAATTGTAATTACTTTCTCTAATGGTCCTTGTCTGACATTATAAGTACGTTTGGGAACTGAGTTTTGAGCTTTAAAATATTGCTGTATCCTTCTTCGAATTCCGAATTCCGTATTTCACGAGGTGGCTAGTGGTTACTGTAGTACCCGATGTTTCGCATATGGAAGTGGGAACAGCTCGGAGCTGAACACGGAACCGTCAGATGGTGTCAGAAGATTTTAGTGTTGATTTGGTGACAACATTTGAGACAAGGAGATAATAATGTTATGGGTTTTGCGTCTGGCTGGGAATCGACCCTTTGGGTAGGAGTCCAGCATTCTGGTACCTTAACCACAGACAGTGTTTTACTAAAGGCATTGTATTTATTGTTTTGTTGGGTAGTATTGTGGACTGTGGGAGAGAGTATGGGTGGCGGAATTATATGTAATCCAGTGAAATACAGTAATGTTTTGCAAACGCTAAAAATTGAGTAGGGGCGTAACAGCAAAATAGTACATTATGCAACGAGCCTATAATGGCAATGGTAAGTCACTCGCTTCACTCGTTTTATAAACATACTCGTGTCTTAATTACCATTATAGGCGAGTTGCATACGACTGTCTATGTTCGATGATAATTATAATTTTATTATATGTTTTAGCATAAAGAGTATTTCAGATTAAATACATTCATAGGTCTGTTAATATGCAAAATTGGTATTCTATCCGGCCGTAATGTTATTCTTGGACATTCAGTGGTGAAGCCTTTCTCGTTAATTCGCGTACCACGATTGTGATGGGAAGTTTCAGCAAGTACGAGATCTGTGGTCTGAATCCCGGCACTGACAGGGGACATCTAGAATTTTATTTCCACCCTAATTTTCTTGTAAAATAATTGCTTTTCAGTCGATCAACACGATAATATGGCTAATTTAATTGGGCGGTGAATAACACATATAATCACATCTACTAAACTGAAAAATTTACATACTTCTATACACTTCGAAAAAGAGGGGGGATGTAATTGGGTGACATGATTCGTTCATCCGGAGAACATCATCAAGACCTGTTCAGTTATGCCTTTTTTGGTTGTCCTACGGATATGTATTTAACACTTGTCTTATGTACACCATTATATACAGTCATTATGATATACGAAATTTCATTACGTGTCGAATTTCTACGTATACCGTTAGTTTGTAGTGCTCCTGTAAATGCTGCGTTTGTGTTGTTAGTAATAGATACTTTATGTAGTTATGAAATGCGACTGAAGTGAACCTTCATGCTCATTAATGGATAAATCCTTTAATGGTGCCCGTACCTCACCAATTCTACTGTCTAGCTCATAAGATTTTCTGAATACTGTTGGTTGTGTTGTAAAGACATGCAAACACCTAGGTAAAATTAACAAAATATTGAATGCATGGAATTTGAAACACTTATCTGGCTGCTGGAAAAACCTGTTGCACGTATCCACTGTTCAGCACTGTGCACTGCAGCCAGATAGACATACAGTAGGTGTTTAAATTTCCATACATTCAATATTCAGTATGCATACGTACATTACCCAATCTGACTCGGAGCGAACAGCTACGAGGGCGCACCATTTGTTCGCTATGATATTTACGAAGCCTGACGTCACCAAGGTGCTGGAAGAAGAGGACACGAGGGAATGAGGCGTGAGGTACCACATTTGACGTGCCATCACAGGGGTGTAGACTGTTCCACCTACACACCATAAGCACGATCTAATGACCTTCAGAGGAGAGCTCAGAGGGAATTCTCTAGAAAGAATCAGAAAACTGATTTTAAACGCGAGGAAATATTATTGTAATGTTTGAGAATATGTCGGAAATTCTAATGCACATCGTGGGAGTTATTTTATGTGATATGTTACTGCGATCCAACGATATACTGTAAGAATATACATGAAAAAGAGTGGGAGGCACTTAATCTCTCATTTTCCACCCCACCTATCATCAAATATGTACAGCTGATACGAGACAAATTGCAGACAGTTCAGTTGATATTTTGTTCGCGTTTGGATACAGTACAGTTTCTGTGTTGAGTTGAGACACAATTCAAAGCGAGCACTCTCACATACAGTCATCGTCTTTACGACGAACTGCTAGCTCCAGTGGTTAGGCTGAACTTAAGTGAAGTTGAGACTTCACTTTGACGCAATATAGTGCGTGCAGTCAAGTTTCGCGATGTGAATTCTAAACCCGTGCGAACAGTGGAACGGCATGTTTCTTTTATGCAGTGGTATCTTTGCGCCTTATTATTACGGAAGATCTACGTGAAATACGTTAATTCTGATAAAATTTACATGTGAGGGAATTTTGGAAAAATATAACTCAGCAAACATTCTTAGTGAGAATAGGAGTTGGGATTTACAAAATGTTTTAATTCATCGCATTTGTGTAGCAGTAGCAGTAGTAAGTACTGCAAGCGAGCATAAGACAATTGAGCAACGCGGCTGTCACCTGACTGCAGCCAAGGTTAAAGCAGGGTCAATCAAGGTGCGTCATACGGTGCATATCTGTTCGGGACTTTGAATTACGAGATGCACGGTTGAAATACGAGAGAACGTGCACAACTATTTAAACACTGCGTTTGTTCAAAAGAAACATAATAGGCTATAACCCTGCCTGTTAAGCCACGTCATTAGAGACATCACAGAGCAGTATATTTCGAGTGGAAATACGAATTATTGCGGCTGTGGAGTGCATTACTGTGCGATAAGAAGGGACAGTGGCGTATTATATTAACAGATTGGGAGTCGCAATGAATAATGTGCGAGAATTTGAATCGAGTCGTGGGATTTGTTACATACTTTATTAACTCAGACGTCATGAAGATGAACTAGGAAAAGTCTGATGTAATTAGATATCGAATCGAACGATTGTAACGACGGGCGAAATGGAACTTCAAATCATCAGTAGAAGGGAGCTGAGATTCAACTGAGTGGAAATTTTCAGACCTTTCCACCAAGAAGAAGGACATGATGGAGGAAGAGGCCAGAGGATCTTGTTTCACATTCAAGCCAACAGTAAGTTAAAGGAACGGCTTACATTATACTGTACATATCACCCTAAATCAATTCGTTAAGTGATGACCGGTCATTTTTATATAATTTCTACGATATCTAAGTTCATCATTATATCACGAACATGATAAGATTAATTCGAGCATTTGACAAACATTTTGATAGCTTGAAAATCAGTTTTGGTAATTTACCATGTGTAGAATATTAAGAAGTCTACTAGAGGAGACTGATCAGTGTGAAGGTCACACTGTGACACTAATCACAGTGATGATTTCGTTAGATTTTAGAATCTGAAGAATAAATTGTAGATCGATATTATTGTATTAATGAGATGATAAGAGATGATGATAGATCAATCTATAATGATTCAGAATCAGATATTTGAGAGAGAATAGGAGAGACCATTGGTTTCTTATTTGATGTTGTTGACCATGATGAAAATTAAATTGAGATGGGGTTTGAGACGTTCGTTTATGCATATTTAAATAAGGTTTAATGACACAGCAATAGAGGCCCTATGTTCATGAGTGAGTTAAGAAAGGAATGACTGATATCTAGTGTATGAATCACGATGTACGAGGCACGTCCAGAAAGTAAGTTCCGTTTGGTAATAAAATTAAATTGTGTACAGATATAGAAAAAATTATTTATTGCACAACATTCTACACCTCTTAAACTACTTTTCCACATAACTGCCGAACTTTTGCAGGCATTTGTCATAGCGTGGCACAAGTTTTGGGATACCTTCTTCATAGAAGTTTGCTGCCGACCCGTAAACGAGAGTGAAGACTCCCCTGTAAGATATCCTACTGCTTGGCCACCACTGTTAGGCAAATTGCGTGCTTACCAGGAGAACTGCGTATGTTTAGGAGTTCTCCTGACCACATACGCAATTTGCCTAACAGTGGTGGCGAAACAGTAGGATATCTTACAGGGGAGTCTTCACTCTCGTTTACGGGTCGGCGGCAAACTTCTATGAAGAAGGTATCCAAAAACTTGTGCCACGCTATGACAAATGCCTGCAAAAGTTCGGCAGTTATGTGGAAAAGTAGTTTAAGAGGTGTAGAATGTTGTGCAATAAATATTTTTTCTGTGTCTGTACACAATTTAATTTTATTAACAAAGGGAACTTACTTTCTGGACGTGCCTCGTATAAGTATTTGAGGGTTAAAGATTTGTGCCAGTGTGATGAGAATTGTATACACCAGCGTGAGGTAGAATCATTAGCAAGATTGTGCCACACATATCAATGATGATAGCCTACGTTGTTCTAAGGAAGCGAACATCAGTGATGTTACGGGCTTTAGAATAGTTAATTATGCATTAGGATGTTGATAAGTCGTTCAATGCTGGATTGGGGTTATTCATTAAGCTGAGAATTATAGGAGCAATGAGTCGTGAAATATATTTCAAGAAGGGAGTACAATTTTGAATTTTCATGGGAAGATTTTGAATTTAATTTTCAATTTATTGAAATACAAGCCAGATGACACAATTAAACGAATACATAATTGATGTAGTCGGACGTGATAGATATATGAGATGAATATGACGGCCATAAGGAAGTTTGAAGAGTGAGGAGGAATTGTGTATATTCTTGTCCAGTATTGTGTCGAGTGAAAAATGTAGTCTATAGATAAATTTAGGGATTAGAAATTCGTAACGGACACCTTCTGTGTAATATTTAATTTAGTTTTTTTTTATTTAGTCAATTTACCCTCAAGGTTGGTGGTTCCCACGGACTCAGCGAGGGAACTCACCACTACCGCCTCTATGGGCAGTGTCCTGGAGCTTAGAACATCTGGTCGGGATGGATACAACTGGGGAGATGTGATCAGCACTTCGCCTAGGCGGCCTCACCTGCAAAGCGAACAGGGGCCTCATGAGGGATGGGAAGGGATGGAAGATTGGGATAGATAGGCTAGGAAGAGGGAAGGAGGCAGCCGTGGCCTGACAGTAGGTACTGCCCCCGTAAAATGAATTATAAGGGATGAAAATGGGAATAATACATTTTATTTCGAAGCCCATGATAAAATTTAACCAAGGAATATGATGGCTGGAACTTGGTAGAAACCAGTCGTGAGGCGACGTCGAGCAAGGAGGGAAATCCGTCACGTGATTGTATTGCGCAATGGAAGTTTCTAGAAGCTTGGAATCGACCTAGCAACAGCGAATATTCCCAGGATTTGTTTAAGTATTGTTATAAATTATCCCATTGGATATGAGCTTACAGCCAAGACGGGAGTTCCAGCAACTAAATTTTTATGGACATTTAATTCATTTAACCCCTTTCAGAGTGAATTTACATAATGGAAAAGAGAAGAATATGATAATACATAAGTCAATAGCAGGTCGCTATTGGAAGAAATAAGCGATTTGCTAGAGCCCGCGCGAATTCGAGAGGGAACTCGAAAAGGCGGCTAGAATCGGTAGACATGGAGGGGAGACGCCAAGCACCGGGGCTCTTGTGTATCTGAACGTCGAAGAGGTCAGACGTGTGCAATTGGAAGAGAAAGGAGTTCCGAGCGTTTCACCGAGCTAGTAGAAGGTGACTCGTGGAGACAAGGCATGAGCAAGGGCGTAATTAGGAGACGACCGCGCTTTGAATCTAGGTGAAGTTGCGAGGGACACATATACCGCAATCACTTCGGTCTGATCGGCTTCAGAGATTTTATTTCAACTACATGTTGTAGCTGACTAGCAGATATTGTATATTACGAACTTTCAGAAGTTTGAGAGAAGTATTTCAGCAATTATAAGCAGTTTTGTGGAGCGCGAGAAAAGTGTTTCTTTCCAGCACGATATGACACTTTGTCCTAGCGACTGCAGCTCAGGCAACGGCCACCCGTGAGTACGAGTGTGCATTAATATTGCTTGTGTGGAACTGTATTACAACACTTAGGATGGAGATGTATTCCATAGTGAAGAACAATATTCAGTCTACTATTATGAAGATTATTATGGACTAAATTATTATGTGCGCCAGGAGTATAAGCAAATAGAAGCGATACAGGCAGCGATGGAGCTTCGTTAGAGGAGACTGTTCGTGAATGTCTACTTAGTGAGCGAACATGAGACTTGATGCACAACTCTCTATTAGTGCATTCTTGTCAAACATGAGCTCAACATTAACATCAGAGACTACAGAACGATGTTCAGATTCCACCTACATGAATGTTCGTTATACGAGTGAGGTCCAAGACTTTCTCTTCAAATGTCTTTTGAAGTGGAAAGCAGAACTTTCGACGCTACTCACTGTTATGATGAGACTGTGCTGTGACGGAGATAGAAGAAACATCAAGATTATCAAGAGGTCCAGGGTTATCCCGGTCAAAATGAAGATGATGATTGGAGGCCCGCAGTTCGATTCCGGTCGGAGCTTGCTGTTTCCAGTGGGGGAATTCGTTCCTTTCCTGAGGTCACGAGTTCGTGGAGACGAGCTAGGATCCAGCCCAGATCTTTGGGAGATGTAACATCCGAGTATTTTGTTATACTCTATCTTGATCTTCTAGACTTCGAGACCAGGTAGCAGTGTTCACTAACCTTGTAGTTAGAGCTTGTAGTGACATTTTCTGAGCAAATCCTTTATCCATATTTCGATACAGTATTTATGTACTCCATGTATAGCATTTCTATTCTTCGAAATTTATTATAGTGATCGTCTTGCGACGATATTAACTTCGTTTGTTAGGAATCCAGTTTCTGAACTGAGATTATTTACTTGTTCTAGGAACAAGCTTTTGTCATTTCCTTTAAGGAACAGTATTTTATTTTCAACGTTTTTGTATTCATTTTGAATGCAGACATTTTCGTCTATGTTTCCCATTAAATTAATTTTTATTAGTTTAATTTGGGCATTTTATCCGTCGAGAAGAAACGTCAAGAAAGAAGATCTTGGTAGTGATATATTGTGACATATCATGTCACATTGTGGAAAAGAAACATTTAACGTGGACACGATTATTATCTTCAGAACTCATGTTCATTCGTTCTGAATGAAGAGAATACGAATATGACTACCTGTATGTTTTTATTGAAGAAAGCTTTGAACTTTCAGTCATTTAATTTATTGGAAGCTAGAATCTTCTTGGAAGATTAATTATCATCCGACGTTAAGGTAGTTATCGTTCGATATCCTCGTCGTGATAGATTCTTGTTGGACGCAAACACATAGATATGATTTTGTGATTAAATACTTACGAGGAGTAATATCATGTCACGTTGTAGACATAATATTCCTTCTTCGATTAAAGTCGAACCCAGATGTGTGAAGATGAGATGTAGTATTTTTATTAAACGTATGCACGACAGTTTATACTTATCAGAGTATCGTTTCAAGAGTATTAAGTGAGGAGGTTCAGTATCGAGAATTCCAAAGGTCGTTAAGATGTATAAATTAATAATTTAACAATTGTTATTGTTCATGAGACCAGCGATTGTGGTGACAACGCTGAGAAATTATGCCCTTTTGTAAGGAATGCCAGGTTGAAAGAAGTGGAGTTGATAACCCTTTGATAGTGGTTTTTTGTGTATTTCCGTATGTAGTTGGCGTACGAGGTTATTGCGAAGGTGTGTTCCGCATTTTGAAGTACAGTCATTGCGTGGGCATGACTAGGATTGGCATGGCATTTAAAGTGTGAGTAGAGAGTACTCCTTATTTTGTTATACACGACCTGGGATTTAGAGAGGACAGGAAGGGTCACGGTTGAAATTGGAACGGGTATTGATGATGACAGCTGTTATGCTATACTTTTATCGAGATTATTAAACCAGACTTGTAACAGCATATGTTTCACCTTAAGTGGTCGAATGTATTAAAACTATATTGACACCAGATCAGAGAGGAGAGACTGGTGGTGGTTATTTCTGGTGATGTAGAAGATTTTAAAGATCACAGTTCACTGTATTTGACATAACTGCTAGATCAGAGCACAGGCTCGAGTGTATTTAGACGCTAATACTTTGAAAGGACTATAGCAGGTGCTATAAGCGTCATTATAAATTCATTTAGTGTTCATCTTTATTATCTGCCAATCGAGTGTATAACATGTTAGGAATATCAAGTTTATAGTTTGTTTAACGTAGAGGTTAGAGTATGAATGAGTATGTGACTGTATGTGGTGTGTTTCTTGTTCAGTGCGAATGAAATGAACTCCATTGGGACGTCACAATGCGAGAGTATGAATGAGAGTGTGTGTAGAAGTTTTATGTCAGTAGCATGTAGGATTTGTGTGCAATTCACGTATTTGTCTGACGTGAATCTACTTCATTTTTTCACAGCTTTTATTGTTATGGAGAGCACATTTGTGGACCAGGCAGGAATAGCGAGGACTTTTTTAAAACTCGTTTCTAGCCAAGGCCATAGTTCGGCCAGGCCACACAAATGGGGAGAATTGTTGTGAACCGCACGGCTCGCTCTTTTTCTTTTTTTAACCCGACAGACTGGGAATGTGGCGGAGAATGTTATGTTATCAGACACGTGGCAAGGGTCGCGTGCGCCGAGCGCCCGTATGTTCTTGGGAGCGTGCCAGAAGAATGTAAATACACAGAGGTGTGTAATTGTTGTTCAGCTTGATCTATGGGCACAAGCTGCACCAAATTTTGTCAAAATGTTCATAGAACGCAGTTCTGTCAGTGGCGTGAGTGTAGAGATGAGCGAATGGGAGTGTGTATTTTATTTTGTCGAGTGAATGTTTAGCCCTAGTTTACATTTTGTTATTAAATCGTTTAGTTTTATTAGAAGCCGTGTCGTCATGACTTATTTTAGATATAAGGAGATGCAACTGTGAAACCCATTTTAGGTCCAGAGAGGCTGACCACGAGATCCCCCAGAATAAGGTAGGTGTTCTACCGCGAGCTAAGTGTATTTTTCTTGTAACTCACAGTTGTATTGTAATTTCCGCCACGTATATTCGCGAGGGTCTAGTTGGACGTAGATCCTTGACTAGTATTTTGCGCCGGAGCAGTCAAGGTCTACGAATCCAGCCGTTGCTTCGGATATCCAACAGACCGCCTCTAGAATATACGGGGACAGTGGAAAGATGGCACCCTGGACTTTGGGGCCACAAAAAATAGCTTCGTGAGGCCATTTAGAAGCTATCCAGTTGACAGCTTAATTTTTAAATTTATGGGATTAATTAACCATATCATCTGCGATGAGCTAGAGTGTAATTATATAAGTTATATTTGCTTTGTTTTTAATAAAATTCCACTCAAACGAAAGATCAGATCTCATGGATAGCCTGAGAGAGGAGTAATAAGTTAAATTTTTGGAATGACTTATGATCTGAATCTATTTTCATTTTACCGGCTCATGGTTATTGATAGCCATGCTAATGTAAAGCTAACTTGTTTAATGGTGATAAATGTAAATATTCTTTATGGTAGTATATCTCAAATAAATCACACGCGAACGTTTAGGTACTGGTATTTTAGAATAAGATGTATGGTGATTTAGCATTAAGTTAATGTTAAGGCGAGACGATAAGATGCCCAAATACATGGATTGAAAGGATGCTCTAAAGTGTTGCTATATTGCTCAATTTTTTGTACTCCTAGAGCACTTTTATTATTGATATTGTTGTAATGGCAATGATGGCGGCAGACGATGTCCGTAAGATGATGGGAGAGATGATGGAGAACATGAATAAGAAATTGGATACTGTGGAAAATCAGATTAAAGAGAATCTGAAAGTAAATGTTATTGATTTACAGAGGATATTGTACGAGGCAAAGCAGGACCGAGAGCAGTTAAAGAAAGATCGACAGGCAGATCTTGACACTGTCGTTAATAAGGTCAGTGGTGTAGAGGAACATTTTTAAGGGAGATATTCAGGGTATGCAAAATTCTCTACAGGGATTGCAGACCAGCCCGCTGAATTGAAAGAAGATGTTTCTCTTGTGAAATCCAATGTTGAAAGTGTACAATCTAAAGTAGAGGGTGTGCATTCTGATGTTACCCTAGTCAAAGATGATGTGACTTTTGTTAAAGATGATGTGTCTCTTGTGAAATCCAATGTTTTTTGCAACCCCCTCTATCTACGGCACAATTGATAGATGCCATTGCCAGAATGTTGCCAGTTAAAGTGAGAAGACTGATAATTTCGTCAGGAATCAGCGATTTGGCCGGCATGGACGAACTTCTTCGGAAATTGGATTATACTAGTCCAACGCCCAATGTCGTAGCTAGAAACCAACGTCAGGACTACAAAGATATTAATACTGTGTATATCGATCAGACACAGCAAACAGAAAGCCCTAAAGAACAGGAGAAAGGAAATGTAGGACCAGAAAGAAATACCTATTTTAGAGATAGGCGATCTGAATCAAGGTATAAGAGATTCCGTGGTGGCCGGCCCTATCAGCAGCAGCAAGGACGTGGAAACTACCAGGAGAATCAAAGAAGCGGTTTCTTCCACAACAATAATAATTATCGCAATAACAATAATTATAATGGTCGAAACAACCGCAATTACCAGAATCAGAACCGCGATAGGCCACAAAGAAATGAGGTTATGACCCAAGAGGACTACGATGAACGCCATCAAGAAGGAAAGCGATACATGAAGGAATTAAGAGAAAAGGAAAGCGGAAACGGAAGTAATTCGAACTTGAGTGAAGATCCGATTCCCAGTACGAGGAAAGAGAACCCCAATGAGAAAGACTCGTATAGGAGATATGGAGGAACACCGGTAGGACGAAGAGAGAAGTAGGAGGAGAGCATAAATACCACCACGAAAGACTAGAAGAGGATAACGGTCCAATAAATATATCTGAGACCGACGCAGGGAAAGAAGAAAGAGAAAACCGTTCCGAATTGAGACTGAATATGGGAATAATTGTTATGAGCTGTATGATGGAGAGAACAATGTCATTTTGGGAAAATACAACGCGAAGAACTTGAAGAAATATTTTAAGAAAGTAGGCTGAAAATTATAATTCATTTTCAAGTTCAGTGACATGTGTAAGGTCCTGATTCGAAGTGGTTAAAAACAATTTTGCAACTGTTTTTAAACTGAGATGGGAGGGGAATGCCCCCGTAAAATGAATTATAAGGGATGCAAATGGGAATAATACATTTTATTTCGAAGCCCATGATAAAATTTAACCAAGGAATATGATGGCTGGAACTTGGCAGAAACCAGTCATGAGGCGACGTCGAGCAAGGAGGAAAATTCCGTCACGTGATTGTATTGCGCAATGGAAGTTTCTAGAAGCTTGGAATCGACCTAGCAACAGCGAATATTCCCAGGATTTGTTTAAGTATTGTTATAAATTATCCCATTGGATATGAGCTTACAGCCAATAGGAAGAAGTTTTAGAGAAGAAAGGAGTTCCAGCAACTAAATTTTTATGGTTATTTAATTCATTTAAGCTTTTGAGAGTGAATTTACATATTGGAAAAGAGAAGAATATGATAATAAAATATTGGAAATATTTTATAAATCAATAGCAGGTCGCTATTGGAAGAAATAAGCGATTTGCTAGAGCCCGCGCGAATTCGAGAGGGAACTCGAAAAGGCGGCTAGAATCGGTAGACTTGGAGGCGAGACGCCAAGCACTGGGACTCCTGTGTATCTGAACGTCGAAGAGGTCAGACGTGTGCAATTGGAAGAGAAAGGAGTTCCGAGAGTTTCACCGAGCTAGTAGAAGGTGACTCGTGGAGACAAGGCATGAGCAAGGGCGGAATTAGGAGACGACCGCGCCTTAAATCTAGGTGAAGTGGTGAGGGACACATATACCGCAATCACTTCGGTCTGATCGGCTTCAGAGAATTTATTTCAACTACATATTGTAGCAGACTAGCAGATATTGTATATTACGAACTTTCAGAAGTTTGAGAGAAGTATATCAGCAATTATAAGCAGTTTTGTGGAGCGCGAGAAAAGTGTTTCTTTCCAGCGCGATACGACACATTGTCCGAGCGACTGCAGCTCAGGCAACAGCCACCCATGAGTACGAGTGTGCATTAATATTGCTTGTGTGGAACTGTATTACAACACTTAGGATGGAGATGTATTCCATAGTGAAGAACAATATTCAGTCTACTATTATGAAGATTATTATGGACTAAATTATTATGTGCGCCAGGAGTATAAGCAAATAGAAGCGATACAGGCAGCGATGGAGCTTCGTTAGAGGAGACTGTTCGTGAATGTCTACTTAGTGAGCGATCATGAGACTTGATGCACAACTCTATTCTAGTGCATTCTTGTCAAACATGAGCTCAACATTAACATCAGAGACTACAGATCGATGTTCAGATTCCACCTACATGAATGTTCGTTATACGAGTGAGGTCCAAGACTTTCTCTTCAAATGTCTTTTGAAGTGGAAAGCAGAACTTTCGACGCTTCTCACTGTTATGATGAGACTGTGCTGTGACGGAGATAGAAAAAACATCAAGATTATCAAGAGGTCCAGGGTTATCCCAGTCAAAATGAAGATGATGATTGGAGGCCCGCAGTTCGATTCCGGTCGGAGCTTGCTGTTTCCAGTGGGGGAATTCGTTACTTTCCTGAGGTCAAGAGTTCGTGGAGACGAGCTAGGATCCAGCCCAGATCTTTGGGAGATGTAACATCCGAGTATTTTGTTATACTCTATCTTGATCTTCTAGACTTCGAGACCAGGTAGCAGTGTTCACTAACCTTGTAGTTAGAGCTTGTAGTGACATTTTCTGAGCAAATCCTTTATCCATATGTCGATACAGTATTTATGTGCTCCATGTAAAGCATTTTTATTCTTCGAAATTTATTATAGTGATCGTCTTGCGACGATATTAACTTCGTTTGTTAGGAATCCAGTTTCTGAACTGAGATTATTTACTTGTTCTAGGAACAAGCTTTTGTCATTTCCTTTAAGGAACAGTATTTTATTTTCGACGTTTTTGTATTCATTTTGAATGCAGACATTTTCGTCTATGTTTCCCATTAAATTAATTTTTATTAGTTTAATTTGGGCATTTTATCCGTCGAGAAGAAACGTCAAGAAAGAAGATCTTGGTAGAGATATATTGTGAAATATCATGTCACATTGTGGAAAAGAAACATTTAACGTGGACACGATTATTATCTTCAGAACTCATAGACATTCGTTCGGAATGAAGAGAATACGAATATGACTAACTGTATGTTTATATTGAAGAATGCTTTGAACTTTCAGTCATTTAATTTATTGGAAGCTAGAATCTTCTTGGAAGATTAATTATCATCCGACGTTAGGGTAGTTATCGTTCGATATCCTCCTCGTGATAGATTCTTGTTGGACGTAAACACATAGATATGATTTTATGATTAAATACTTACGAGGAGTAATATCATGTCACGTTGTAGACATAATATTCCTTCTTCGATTAAAGTCGAACCCAGATGTGTGAAGATGAGATGTAGTATTTTTATTAAACGTATGCACGACAGTTTATACTTATCAGAGTATCGTTTCAAGAGTATTAAGTGAGGAGGTTCAGTATCGAGAATTCCAAAGGTCGTTAAGATGTATAAATTAATAATTTAACAATTGTTATTGTTCATGAGACCAGCGATTGTGGTGACAACGCTGAGAAATTATGCCCTTTTGTAAGGAATGCCAGGTTGAAAGAAGTGGAGTTGATAACCCTTTGATAGTGGTTTTTTGTGTATTTCCGTATGTAGTTGGCGTACGAGGTTATTGCGAAGGTGTGTTCCGCATTTTGAAGTACAGTCATTGCGTGGGCATGACTAGGATTGGCATGGCATTTAAAGTGTGAGTAGAGAGTACTCCTTATTTTGTTATACACGACCTGGGATTTAGAGAGGACAGGAAGGGTCACGGTTGAAATTGGAACGGGTATTGATGATGACAGCTGTTATGCTATACTTTTATCGAGATTATTAAACCTGACTTGTAACAGCATATATTTCACCTTAAGTGGTCGAATGTATTAAAACTATATTGACACCAGATCAGAGAGGAGAGACTGGTGGTGGTTATTTCTGGTGATGTAGAAGATTTTAAAGATCACAGTTTACTGTATTTGACATAACTGCTAGATCAGAGCACAGGCTCGAGTGTATTTAGACGCTAATACTTTGAAAGGACTATAGCAGGTGCTATAAGCGTCATTATAAATTCATTTAGTGTTCATCTTTATTATTTGCCAATCGAGTGTATACCATGTTAGGAATAGGAAGTTTATAGTTTGTTTAACGTAGAGGTTAGAATATGAATGAGTATGTGACTGTATGTGGTTTGTTTCTTGTTCAGTGCGAATGAAATGAACTCCATTGGGACGTCACAATGCGAGAGTGTGAATGAGAGTGTGTGTAGAAGTTTTATGTCAGTAGCATGTAGGATTTGTGTGCAATTCACGTATTTGTCTGACGTGAATCTACTTCATTTTAACACAGCTTTTATTGTTATGGAGAGCACATTTGTGGACCAGGCAGGAATAGCGAGGACTTCTTTAAAACTCGTTTCTAGCCAAGGCCATAGTTCGGCCAGGCCACACAAATGGGGAGAATTGTTATGAACCGCACGGCTAGCTCTTTTTCTTTTTTTAAACCCGACAGACTGGGAATGTAGCGGAGAATGTTATGTCATCGGACACGTGGCAAGGGTTGCGTGCGCCGAGCGCCCATATGTTCTTGGGAGCGTGCCAGAAGAATGTAAATACACTGAGGTGTGTAATTGTTGTATAGCTTGATGTATGGACACAAACTATACCAAATTTTGTCAAAATGTTCATAGAACGCGAATGGGAGTGTGTATTTTATTTTGTCGAGTGAATGTTTAGCCCTTGTTCACATTTTGTTATTAAATCGTTCAGTTTTATCAGAAGCCGTGTCGTCATGACTTATTTTAGATATAAGGAGATGCAACTGTGAAACCCATTTTAGGTCCAGAGAGGCTGACCACGAGATCCCCGAGAATAAGGTAGGTGTTCTACCGCGAGCTAAGTGTATTTTTCTTGTAATTCACAGTTGTATTGTAATTTCCGCCACGTATATTCGCGAGGGTCTAGTTGGACGTAGATCCTTGACTAGTATTTTGCGCCAGAGCAGTCAGGGTCTACGAATCCAGCCGTTGCTTCGGATATCCAACAGACCGCCTCTAGAATATACGGGGACAGTACCATCCCGGCATTTGCCCGAAGACGAAGTGGGAAACCACGGAAAACCACTTCGAGGATGGCTGAGGTGGGAATCGAACCCCCTCGACTCATTTGGACCACCCGAGGCTGAGTAGACCCCGTTCCAGTCCTCATACCACTTTGCAAATTTCGTGGCAGACCCGGGAATCGAACCCAGGACCTCCGGGGCGGCAGCTAACCATGCTGACCGCTACGCTACGGAGGCGACTTAGTTAATTTTTGAATTGATTATTAAGGAGGAATAGGAGCGTCACCAAGAAGAAATGGTGACAGTAAAATATTACCACATGTAACAAGGTGACAACGAAATTTAGAAATTGTCTTTGACCATTTATTGTTGAATTTCCTGAGACCAGAAAGAATATGATAAGATTTATGTTCGGCTTGCACAGACTTTCTTTGATTTTCATGAAATTAACTTTATTTTAGGGACATGGAAGTTTCTTCTAACCATAATTTATTGCTTCAAACATAAATCATGCTGGAGTTTATGCCCAGTCAAGTGAATAAACGAAAGTGAATAATGTTTTCAGGGTTTTCTGAGTTCAGACTGTCGACTGATTTTGTTGCTTGATGAATCCCACATATCCATCGCATTAAAAACTCGGGATATGTAGATCTCAACATCAGGAAAACATTTATTTTGTCTTGTCAGAATTAAAATTCCCACACATTTTCTTGGTGGGCATGTTGTTTGTAGCCGTGTCATCAGTTCTCACCTGGAAACAAACACAAGTCATACATACACTATATAGAGACAGAGGAGAAAATATTGTACTAATAGACACAATTCTACAGTTACCACAGTTAATCAGACGTTGCTACATACATTCTAGCACACGGAGATAATGACCTGGGTGTCAAAGCTCCTAAATAAAACAGCAAAACTAATTCTCAATTTTCTGCAAGAAATTAAAATCTCAGACACACAAACAGGCGACACACAATACTGTTCAATTTGGGTGGATAGGAGATTCATGTGGGGGGATTAGGATATCTTGGTCATCAGTTCCATGTACCGTGTGGTCCAACCGCCCCTTATTATTTAGTTTTATGAAACCCAACTAACATCGCATTTCTCCCGATGGTCAATATTGCTCTGCGCTCTGACTGTGTGACAGCAATGTAATTGGGTCATGGGTCTAGCAAAGAAAAAACGACCTTAAACTTTTCCCCGCCAAATACTATGGCCCATTCTACTAACATATGACTTACTGCTCCTTGAATAACACACATACTCGTAATACGATCGAATTAATAGCTTACGCCACGTGATCTGTAATAGTTGAAAGTTAAATCAACACCATAAACCGTGATTGAAGACTTTCAGATGGACTTAAACGTTTGAGGTGGGACGGCTACTGTAACTACAGCACGTTTAGCGTGCGGTATCTGCTATTTGTCGGTGGCTGAGAGAGTTAAAGCTTGACAGTACGTTGTGGGCACGAGTAGGTAGAATGCTGCTTCGAATCCAGTAGTAGGCATACTTTTTTGAACGAAAGCCCACATTCCATTTATTGCCTTACGATATTTTTGTGAAGAGTACGTTGCATTTTGCTGATTCCCCGTTCGAATTGATACGTTATGCCACGTGACCTCTAATGGCAGAAAATTAAAAAACTGGCATGAATATTAACATAACATATCGAAGTGTTGCTCCGGAGGTCTGGGTTCGATTCCCAGCTCTGCCAAGAAATGTAATACTTTTCTGAGGGCTGAAATTGGGTACACTTAGCCTCGTGAAGCAAATATGAGAAGAAGTGGGCTCGATTCCCACCTCAGCCACCCTGGAAATGGTTTTCCGTGGTTTCCCATTTCCACTCCGGCCAAATTCCAGAACGCATTCTATCTTAAGGCCACGGTCGCCTCCTTCCAAATCCTTAATGGCAAATACACACATCATTACAAGCCCGCAATAACTCAGGTTATCAGACAAATTCTACACACACACCCAAGTAAACGGGGCTAAATGACCGAGATGTTCTAGCCCCTCAAATGAAACAAAACAACA
This sequence comes from Meconema thalassinum, assembly GCA_946902985.2. Lineage (NCBI taxonomy): Eukaryota > Metazoa > Arthropoda > Insecta > Orthoptera > Tettigoniidae > Meconema > Meconema thalassinum. Next base: position 1,089,616,224 of record OX336389.2, read on the forward strand.
ACATATCGAAGGATATTCTGATCGCCAGTGCTTGCATCGAAGTATACGTATTCCTCAGAAATTTCCTTGGTATTATTAGCATACTTTCGATGTTTGCAAAAAATGAAAGTAGACTTATGAGATCTAAACAGGGCCAAAAATTATGTGTGTGTTTGTGTGTGTGTGAGTGTGTGTACTCTGAATGTCTGCCCCCCCCCCCCCCTATCAATTCGAACACGGTGAAACCGAATTGCACGAAATTTTGGTACAGAGGTAGAACTATCAAAGGGCACCTAAGTGTCATGTTTTATATTGCCGCCATCTTGACGGAAACGTAATGGCGGCCACCAAAATGTTCAAAGCTTAAATCAAATTACGAATAACCTAATCGTCCGATCTCTACCAAATTTTGCAACAACATATATTTATATGGCGAGCGTCTTTTGACTAAACAACAAGATAATCAGCCCAATAGTTTGCTGATGGCGGCCATGTATGTGTGCAAATCGATTCCCCCTATCAATTCAAACACGGTGAAACCGAATTGAACGATATTTGGTACAGAGGTAGCACTAGCAAAGGACACCTCAGTGTCATGATTTATATCGCCGCCATCTTGACGGAAACGGAATGGTGGCCACCCAAATGTTAAAAGCTTAAATCAAATTACGACCAACCTAATCATTTGATCTCTACCAAATGTTTCGACAACATACCTTTTTGTGGGAAGCATATTTTGACCAAACTACAAGATCATCAGCCCAACAGTTTGCATGTACAATACGTGTGCAAATCCATTCCCCATATCAATTCAAACACGGTGAAACCGAATTGTATGATTTTTTTTACAGAGGTAGCACTAGCAAAGGGCACATCATATTCATGTATAATATCCGTATAGCTCGTTGTATTTCAAGAAGCTACTACAACCAACATTCAATTATACTCCTTGAAAAGGACAAAGAATTATAACAATACCCATGCATTTAGGAGAAAGTAGGCTATATGTTCTTTACCGAACATCTTGTTTTGTTATTAAATTTTAACAAAAAGTCTTAGCATATCTTTAGGCCCGTATCACACGACACTCGCTGGCAAGGAAGCTGCTGTAATCGCTGGTACAAAATCCTGTATGATTCTGCACTCTTCGTCGGTACACCTGCTTGTGTATCACACGCTAGCGTTTTGTACCCTAAGTTGTATGAAATAAAACCGAAGGGCTGTCGTTTGAGGGTATTATTTGCAGTTCTTTCGCTTTATTAACGCAAAGCGGTCGCGAAACTTGCTTTAAGTACATTAGAAAACATGCCAGGTACTGAATGAATGCATTTCAATCAATATTTAAGATCTAACTGTAATAATTGAATATTTTACCATACGCGTTAATAAGAAGCGCAACAAAAACCTCCAGAGTGTGTTGGAAATGTGTGCAAGTGCTATTGCGCCCGCTCGCTCTTTCGAAGATCCCGGGTTCATGACTATCCAACGGCAGATTTTTTAAATTCTTTTAAACTATTTTATTATACCCTCCCTACCTCGTACAGCAAGATTTCAACTTGGTTTTGTTCACATTATATAAGAAGACGATAGGGAAAATTATTTTCTTGTCTCATTTAAATGGTTATTTTCCCTAAATACTGTTCAAAACCATGGATGGATACTATTCGTTATAACTATTATATTTTAATCGATTTTACCCTCCAGGTTAGGTTTTCCCACGGACTCAGTGAGGGATCCCATCATTACCGCCTCTACGGGCAGTGTCCTTGAGCTTGAAACATCTCGTCTGGGGGATACAACTAGGGAGGTGGGATCAGCACCTCGTCCAGGCGACCTCACCTGCAAAGCGAACAGGGTCCTCTTGAGGAATGGGAAGGGAGGGGAAGATCGTGAGGGATAGGCAAGGAAGAGCGAAGGAGGCGGCCATGGCCGTACGGTAGGTAACATCCCGTCATTTGCCCGAAAGCGAAGTGGGAAAGCACGGAAAACCACTTTGATGATGGCTGAGGTGGGAATCGAACCCCGTCTACTCATTTGGACCACGCGAGGCTGCGTAGACCCCGTCCCAGTCCTCATACCACTTTTGAAATTTCGTGGCAGAGCCGGGAATCGAACCCAGGACGTCCGGGGCGGCAGCTAATCACGCTGACTACTACGCAACGGAGGCGACTCTATTCGTGATAATTAGAATTTTAATTGTTCGATATTTATAATAATATGACACGTTCTGTAATTACGGCCTTGCTGCGAGGCTCAGCGGTAACGTTCTCGCTTGCTGTGGCCAAGGTTGCAGATTCGTATCCTGGCGCAGTCAGCTGGCATTTGAGGGTGCGCAAATGCGAGGGAGCCGTATCAGTAGATTTACTGGCACGTTGAAGATCCCCTTCGGAGCAAAATTCCGGCACCCCGGCGTATCTAAATGCCAGAGCAGTTAAAAGGGACGTAAAACCAATAATGTTATTATCTGTATTTACTGTATATTTCGGACAGATGATCTCGTAGTTCCGCCCCTTAAAACCTAACTAACTATTACTGTAAGTGCATAGCAAGAGCTTTTCGCACAGACGCCGTTGAAAGAAATTATAGTTTCGGTCTGATGTATTTATTCGTGAGCCTACCCATATAACAAATCTATTTGTTATGTGGGTCGTCTGAGTGATTCGGAGTTTTCCTTTAAACAAAGGTGGTCCAAATTTCGAACACTTGCTACCTTGAATATACAGGATACCTTGCTTTCGTTCTACAGATCATTATGTCGTCATCCAATCTGGCTGCGTACCATCGGATAAGTACGGTCCTTTTGAGGACCAGATAAAAGACCACTCGTTGGAACAGATAGATATGCGTCCATAATACATCTACAATAAACGACATTAAGCAAAAAAAAAAAACATGCACTAGTTCAAGGTTCGAACCTACTACAATGCGACTTCGTTGACGCTACTCTAGCAATTCTTGATTTAGCCACCACAGCTACCGAGGACCACGGTGTATTGCTGGCACGTATTCAATCTATTCGTAGACACTTCCTGTTCAAACGTAAGAAGGTGTTATTCGGAGCTCTGATCGTTTCAATCATGCATTATATTTAAGGTCATTGAAAGAACACTGCCACTATTGATTTCTACTAGGCTATATTCGCGAGGATGTAATCAACGGTAAAGTTGTAGTATGGACGTAAAGGAGCAGGTACTAATGTTTTAGGATGACTGTGATATACGCGTTAGTTGGGTTGCCTTCTTCAAAAAAAATAAAAAAAAATAAGGGGCTGGTGGACCACACTGTACATAGATAGAAGATAAACAAAAATATTTACAAACTTTTTTCTGTTGTGAAATAATTCTTCACGTCATAACTGAGAGAAGTTGTTTAAAGTTGAATTCGATGATTCTAATGTTACGAACGTATAAGTTACATTACACAGCAGATACTAACCCAACATGGAGAACTTGATATTTCTCTTTTAGGGCCAGCATATTCTTATCTTCTTCTGTTTCATGGTTTTGCCAATCCATTATAAAGCAACGATAATATCGCGCAACCGGGAGCTGAGCTCCGCTGATTCTTGTATCACACCCTAATTTAATTAAAATCGAGCCCATTTATGGACCAAAATTAAAACTTTGAAAGCACCAGAACGTGTGGGAGATACCAGAAAACCCACAGCGTACTGTGCAGAAAGGAGAATCAATGTATAAGGGGAAGAATAAAAAGAGCAAGGAAAGAATTTTAATGCAAGGGAAAGGAGAAGTAAGGAAAAAGAGACTGAGAAATAGAAGGTTTAATTAAAAGAAAGCAAGCTGGAGAGAAATAAAAGCTACTAAGATAAGAGGGGGAAGCAAAGATTGAAGAAGAGAACTGTGTGAACACAAAACGAGGGGTTGTGAGGGGGAATGGGGTTGAAAGGAAATGTCTGACATTAGACAAATGGACGTAAGTGTTATTTCATAAAGCCATATTTAGTAGAAACCTGCAGCTCCTCCTTGTCAGAGGTAATAATATACGAGCTTAGGGAAAAGGAACAAAAGTCAGGCTTGAATATCTCAACTTATGAAGATGCTACTTCATCTACGTAATAAAATTCTTGAAATAAGTGCTTGTAAAAACCATTAGACAAGTGGTTCAATGAGTTCTTTTATGTACTTGTTGGAGGAGACTTCTAAACATAACGATTCCAATTCATTATCCATAATTATCATATTTGAAGAAACTGTAGCCAGAGGTTAACCGTGAACACAAGGCGTAACCTAAGCACTCTCGTACGGGCAACGATTGATAAAACAATACATTGCGTGGGCACAGGTGCCACGCACGCTTCTCATCCCAGGTAAAGAAATTGAGCAAGGTCGGGCATTCGAACTCGGCTTCTACAAGAACGAGGAATTCAGGTAGTAAAGGGACACTCTCCCTGCGTAACGACTGGCCAGTTATTAACCTTTTGTTATTCTTTTATCGCCCGGGAGTTAATTCAAATGAAAGTGAATTAGATAGTGAGAAAACATAATGGATGAATGGTTTGGAAACTGTTATATCGATTTCAAAATATATATTATTATTGTTATTATTACTAGTATAATTAATATAGGGGTTAATTGAAGGCTGCCATATTATCAATGGTATTTTGAGAGCCACAGAGAAGAGTATGTTTCCACGTTTGAAGCCAAACAGTAGTCTGCTGGGCCGATAACCTTGATGTTAGGCCTCTTAAAACTACATTTTGTATCGTGTTTACTGCTAAGAAACAACGGTAAAGAAACAGCGAAAATAATTGGCTGTCATGAGTACGGGCAGTGTGGCTGCCAAGGCAAGTGAACGCGGACACTATAATAGGCACTAGGGCTGACCAGAAGAACGACCGTGAGTAGAACCGGTCAACCAGTGAGTGAACTTGATTGCTCAGGCACATGGTGCATAAAATCACGAATACCCGTAAAGGGTTTCTGATGTAACTCTCTGTAAACATTTAAATAAACAAAATCAAAAGTAACGTAGCAATCAATACTGAGATACCACATAATACAGAGAGAGCATCAGTTCAGTTGCCGATAATTCTCCATGCCGTGTATGAGAAATGCATTAGCCATCAGACCCATATAGCTTGCCGGGTGATACAATGGTCTCAGCTAGTCTACGATAAACTTTGGTTCAGCTCACATTACGATTGCTTGTAATGGATAGGTTTAGTGCGTTTCAGGCCTTTTGAATTAATAGTAGAACAGCGTATTTCCGTGGGATGTAAATTTTTAAATCTGCTTGGAGAGTGAGAAGAGAAATCCACGAGAAATTTCATGGAGTACAGGATTTATTGTACTTGGAAGAGTGGTTAACGGGAATAGCGAGGGAAGAGCCAGATCTAGTATTAATATTATGAAATGAGGACAGGAAATAAAATTTCGAAGAAATATACAGTGGGAGATTTTCGTCTAGGGTTCGATATACCGACGTCAAAATATGAAAATTTCGACGCCCTTCAGGTTTCAGCCAAGAAAGAGCTTTGTAGCTAGGGGTTACGTGAGAATCGTAATTCAAGTTGAAAGCAAACCGAAGACTAGAGTTCAATGCTCGTTGCAGTGTTTTAGTTTGTTCGCTAGTTGCATCAACAAGGACCACGTCGCAATAGTCAAGTATTGGTAGTATCAAACTCTCAATAAGTTTTATCCTCACGTCTTGTGGTAAAATGTCCTTATGACGTTTGAGTGGGTGTAGCGTCGCGTACATCTTCCTGCAAGTATTACTTACATGTGCAGACCAGTCAAGAGTTTCAGTCAGAGTCATACCGAGGTTTTTCACTGTTTTACTAAACGGGATTACGGTTGCATTTAAAGTCACAGGAGGGATAGTGTAGTTTTTATACATGAAATTCAATAATCCCTGCGAGTCGATCATAATAACTTGGGTCTTTTTGGGGTTGAGAAGGAGAGCGTTATCACAAGCATACACACTTAGTTGTTGCAGGTCGGTGTTTACACCTCGTATCGCGTTCGCTATATCTTTGATACCAACGTGACAGTAAATTTGGAGGTCATCCGCATAAAGATGATATCTATTATATTTTATTACTGAGGTGATGTCATTAATATAAAGGACAAACAAAAGAGGACCAAGAACGGAACCCTGAGGGGTTCCTGCCTTCCTGAGTCGCCACTGTGAAGCAGTATCTTGTGTTATTACACGTTGCATGCGATCTGTAAGATATGCGGTGAAAAATTTTAAAGCCTCATTACCGAAAAGGCATGCAAGTTTCTTCAACACTGTCTGGATATGTATCGTGTCAAAAGCCCTACTGAAGTCAAGGAGTGTGAGTATTGTCAGTTGTCTTTCGTCCATTGCTTGTCTGATATCATCAGTCACATTTAGTAAAGCAGTTGCTGTGCTATGGCCCTTCTTGAAGCCAGATTGAAGTGGATCCAGAAGAGAGTGAGCGTGCAGGTATTCCAGTATTTGAGTATGTACCAACCGTTCTAACGCTTTGGAAAGAGCGGGGAGAATAGAAATTTGACGGTAATCGGATAGAAGTTTAGAGCCTGGGTTCTTGGGAAGTGGGATTGCATTAGCGTACTTCCAAATTGCAGGTAATGTGCCGTTTTTGAGACAGTGATTAAAAATATGGGTGAGAATGGGTAGAATAGCGCCAATGATATTATGTATGAAAGTTATAGGAATATCGTCGACACCACTAGCTTTCGATTTAATGGAATACAAGACTTTCTTAACTTCATTAGTGCTGACAGTACGAAAAGCAAAGCATGGGCGACTTTGTGGGACAAATGATTGGTCATTATTTACATGAGGTATGTTAAGCGGATTAGACTGAACTCTCTCTTCCGTGAAATACGCATTTAAATCGTCAAGTGGAATATCAGGTACCTGAAGCTGTTCCCGTGTTTTGCCTATGCCCATGGCTCGGAGATGCCTCCAAGCACTAGCCGTATTTAGATTCCTTGTTGATTCACGAACATATTTAAACTTAAGATTACGGATGATTTGTTTAGTTCTATTCCTCATAGAAGGGAGTAGCAGCCTTTCAGAATAAATCAATTCTTTACTAGTCTTATAGACGGTTAAGATATTGATAATATAAGCCAATAATGGCTACACTTCGTCCTGCTGCACGGCTGAAAGCAACGGGAAACTACAGCCGTATGCTATTCCCGAGGATATGCACCTCTCTATGCATAATTACATGTGATGATGGCCTCCTCCCTTGTAAAATTTCAATGCGGAGGTAAACTAGTCCCCCGTTCGGATCTCCGGGTGGGGACTACTCGAGAGGGGGTTAACATCACAGAAGTGACAAAGAGGAAATCTGACATTCTACGGATCGGAGCGTGGAATGTTAGAAGTCTGCTAGGAAGTGGAAGGTTAGAAAACTTAGAAAGGGAAATAGATAGGTTGAGGTTGGATTTGGTTGGGATTAGTGAAATGCGCTGGCAGGAAGAACAGGACTTTTGGTCAGGAGACTATAGGGTCATTAGCACTAAATCAAACAATGGCCAAGCAGGGGTTGGCCTCATATTGAGTAGGAAACTTGGACAGCGGGTGGTATATTATGAGCAATATAGTGAACGGATTATTGTAGCAAAAATCAATACAAAACCTACCTGCACTACAGTGGTACAAGTCTATATGCCTACCAGTCAAGCTGATGATGAGGATGTTGAAAAGGTCTACGAAGAAATAGACGAAATTCTGAGGTATATCAAGGGTGATGAAAATGTTATAGTAATGGGAGATTGGAATGCTGTGGTAGGAAAAGGGAGAGAAGGGAAGATAGTAGGAGATTTCGGATTAGGTGAAAGGAATGATCGAGGAAGCAGGCTGGTAGAATTCTGCACCGAGCATGAATTGGTCATAGCTAACACCTTATTCAATAACCACAATAGAAGAATATACACATGGATGAGACCAGGAGATACAGGGCGTTACCAAATCGACTTCATTATGGTCAAGCAGAGGTTTCGAAACCAGATTTTGGATTGTAAAACATATCCTGGTGCTAGACACAGCTTATCGAAGGATTAAGAATACTTTTGGGGAAAAGAAGACTAAGTGCTGTAATATTAAGGACACAAATGGAAAGCCTCTAACAGATAGGGAAGAAAAGGTTGAGAGATGGAAAGCTTACATAGAGAGTTTGTATAAGGGAAAGGAGATTGAGAATCATGTAATGGAAAGGGAGGAGGAAATTGATGAGGATGCGAAAGGAGATTTAATATTGAGATCAGAATTTGATAGAGCTTTGGAAGACTTAAGCAGGAACAAAGCACCAGGCATAGATGATATACCGATTGAGTTGCTACGCTGCATAGGAGATGAAGGTCTGATCAGGTTATTTCACTTGGTGTGTAGGATTTATGAGACAGGTGAGGTACCCCCTGATTTCAAGAAGAATGTAATCATCCCTATACCAAAGAAAGTGGGAGCTGACAGATGTGAAGATTACCGTACAATCAGCTTGATTACTCATGCTTTTAAGTTCCTGTCTAGAATAATTTACAAGAGGATTGAAAGCCAGATAGAAACGGAGTTGGGTGAAGACCAGTTTGGTTTCAGGAGAAATGTAGGAACAAGGGAAGCTGTACTAAGTCTTAGGCTGATTTTGGAAGGTAGAATATGGAAAGATAAGAGAACGTTCATGGTTTTTGTAGACTTAGAAAAGGCTTTTGATAACGTTGATTGGACTAAATGTTTGAAATCGATTGGAATAAAGTACAGGGATAGGAGGGTGATATACAATCTATACAGAAACCAGACAGCAGTCATTCGAGTTGAAGGACATGAGAGAGAAGCTGGTATTCAGAAAGGTGTAAGGCAAGGCTGCAACTTATCACCCATACTTTTCAATCTTTACATTGAACAAGCAATGAAGGAAATTAGAGAAAAATTTAAAGTGGGAGTGAAGATTCAAGGAGAAATAATTTCAACTCTGAGATTTGCTGATGACATCATCATCTTGGCCGACAAGCCTGAGGATTTGAATGAGTTTTTGAATGGTATGGACTCCGTCTTACGGAAAGAATTCATGATGAAAATTAATAAATGTAAAACAAAAATACTGGAATGCAGCCGAAATAAATCAGAAACCTCTATGGAGATCAAATTGACAGGTGAAAAGCTGAAGGAAGTAGGAGACTTCTGTTACTTAGGAAGCAGAATAACCAGTGATGGACGAAGCAAAGAGGATATAAAAAGTATGTTGGCTCAGGCAAAGAAAGCATTTCTACAAAAAAGGAATCTGCTGACATCGAATATAGATTTAGGTATTAGGAAGTCATTTTTGAAAGCCTTTGTCTGGAGCGTGGCGCTCTATGGAAGTGAAACTATTGGTGCAGCAGAAAAGAGGAGAATTGAAGCATTTGAAATGTGGTGTTACAGGAGAATGATGAAGATCAGATGGGTAGATAGGGTTACAAACAAAGAGGTATTAAGACGAGTGGGAGAGGAGAGATGTTTCTGGCGACTGCTAATGAAGAGAAGAGATAGATTGATAGGACACATACTAAGACACCCAGGAATAGCAAGCTTAGTTATGGAAGGAAGGGTCGAGGACAAAAACTGTAGGGGTAGACCAAGGTTAGAATATGTTAAACAGATTGCCTCCGATGTAGGGTGTCGGAGCTATGTAGAGATGAAACGTTTAGCTCAGGACAGGGAGGCATGGAGAGCTGCATCAAACCAGTCAAAAGACTGAAGACTCAAACAACAAACATTCCTCATTATTCTATAATTTTCATAGTCACTTGGGTCTTGGGTACGTTTGTAATGTCGGTAGAGTGTATCTCGTTGAGACATCATATGTTTAACATCAGAGGTTAACCATGGGTTAGGTTTGCGTGATATTCTTATCTGTCTTTTGGGTGCATGTTTGTTGTATAGACTGTGTATTAACGAATTAAATTGATTTATTTTTGCATCAATGTCTTTCAGATTTAAAATGTCATTCCACGGAAGAATGTAGGCATCGTATCTTAGTTCCAACATATCGATATCTTTCATATTCCTGCACGTTATATACCTAGGTTTATATTTTGGAACGCGTAGTGAGTAAGCGAGAAATATGAGATCGTGGGTGGACACGGCCGGTACTGAAATCTGTCCGTGAGTTACCACTTTCTGAGGGTTGTTAGTCACTTTGAGATCTATTAAGGTGTGGGAAATGTTGTTGGTAGTATGTACATGGTTAGTAGGATTTGAAGGAAGGAAAGTCACATGAGGAAAACATGTCTTCTAATTTCTTAGTATCGTAATTCTTCGTAAGTAGATTAGTGTTGAAATCCCCTAATATAATATGTTCGTACCTTGGTAGCAAGTTAAGTAGATACGTTTCAAACTCGGCCATATAAGATACTTTAGGCGGTCGGTAAACCACTCCAATAAGTATTTTCTGTCCACTAGCAACTACTTCAACGAACATGAACTCCGTCCTCGGCAAATCGCCGGTCGATGAGGTACAATTGACACGGCTCTTCAGGTCATCTCTACAGTAGAGAACGATACCTCCTCCCCTCTTATTAGTGCGGTCATGACGATGGACATTATAACCATCAAGTTGAACCATGCTGTTTGGAATTGAAGGCGATAACCAGGTTTCACTCATTCCTATCAAATGGACACTAGTTTTGCTAAATATAGCCTGAATTTCGTCAAAGTGTGCGGGCAAACTTAAACTGTGACAACACTGGAGGGAGTGAGGATATGGTGAAAGTTCGTGTTTCAATAAGCTGCTGGCGTCTATGGTAGGGAGGGGGGTGAGGAGAGTTCTATTCTTAGAGCTAAGGTCGTTGTCATTGGAAAACACCGTAGCTACCTGACTAACGGACATACTTTAACTGAGACCAAAAAAAAAAACTTACCTGGATTTCCTGGAGAACTGGACCGCTTGCTGGTTAATATACCACACACACACACAATCACACACGTAAACCTAGTAATAATGATAATAATAAAAATAATAATAATAATAATAATAATAATAATAATAATAATAATAGTAATAATGTTTAGTGGGCACATCACAATGGTCTTATCGCTCTGATAATCCACCTAACCGCCCCATGTGAAAGTTCAATTCCTTAGGTGTGCTAATGTTTAGCTTCTTCCCGTCTTCTAAATGGACGATAATAAGGCCATCCTGCGTTGAAACCCGCCGCATACCCCCGAAGTCTCATGCTTTACGCAACACTTCCTTCCTTGTGGACGTCAGAGATTCGGTAACGAGTAGTTTGGTACCTTTAAGAGCTCGCTTGGCACGCCAGATGCGGTCTCTCTCATGGTACCTGAGAAATTTAATGATGATAGGCCTGTTTCCTGCGGATACCACCTCAGCTGTCGTCCTCTTCATACGGCCCAGTCTATGACATCTATGTATACTGTCCATAGTCAATTCGATGTTCAGTCTGGTTTTTAAAGTTCCTAATGCCACAGCGTAGGTGTCCTCGCCAGGGGTCTCACTTACTCCATGAAGGAGGGGGCAGTTCCTTCTGCTATATTGCTCTGCCTCGTCAATCTGAATGTCCTGCTGGTCGATGCGTTCCTGCAGATGGTTTACTTCCTTCTTCATCTCGCCTAATTCATTTGATATAGCTTCACGAAAGTCCTTACAGTCTGAAGCGAGGCCGGTGAGTGTGTCGCAGGGGTTGGCAGCACTGGTCGCACTAGCAGCCATGGCTTGTTCCAAGCTTGCTTGGAATTCAGCCATTCGCTCTTCGAACTTAGTTATTCGTTCATTTACGGCCTTCAGCGTCATAGCACTTCACTTTTATTCGAGTAAACGATTAACTAGAAAACTAGCACGCCCACGAATATTCAAATGCAACTTATCTTGCTGATATGGCAGGTGAATTGCGGAGCACGTTTACTCGTGTTGTACAGCGTGCGCCATCTTGGATGCTATCTGAATTAACGGAAACAAATCCAGGAAATTTGTGTAAAAAGATGAGGCTCAGCAATTCTTCTGCACGGCGGACGGTTAGAAAACTGAAGTTTGAGTATTACAAAAGCACAAAAGTGTAAAGTTTAAGCCCAAGAGATGCAGCCGAAAAAATACATTATTGTGATATGTTTCTTCAGTCCTTCAATAGTAATGAAATGAATCCTAAATTGTACTCCTTTCCATGAGGGTCCACGTCAGGCGCAGTGGCTAGCAGGCCCCGTGAGGCAAAACTGAGTGTAAGTGGATTCGATTTTCACCTCAACCATCCTGGAAGTGGTTTTCCGTGGTTTTCCACTTCTACTCCAGGCAAAGGTTCCTAACTTAAGGCCAATCTCAATACTCACGTGAATTACAAATGCGCGCATTACGCCAGAACAAGTTTTTATTTTTCCAACAGTATTTCAATTTGAACTTTTTTAAAACAAATATTCCCACAGAAATAAGACCGTTTATTTTATCAATGCAAGCTCAAGAATTAATAAATGATTAATAGAGCTTGTAAATGGTTCCAAAATGTCTTGTTTTAAGACCAGTGTCGGAATTATATTACAAAGCTATTTAATTTTGCACACGCAATATTTAATTTGTAACTTTGTTTTAAGATGCTGGAACGATAACCTAGCAAATACAAGAGATTCTCACCGTTTCGGGACAGCCAATTATTTACTGCATGATGCCAGACGCTTTGTCGCTCAGAATTAATACTATTCACTAAAGTAATTCGTGAGCGTCAAGGCTTTGTAACTCACGACAACGTGGACATTCAGTCCATGTTTTTATTCTCTTGTAACATTTGAGTGCTCCGTTTGATGTCAAATCATTGTAAGCTGCTTTGGATTTGATACACATGATTACTGCATGCCGTCATATTCAATTTCACTAAAAGGAAATAATTAGTTGCTACTGATGCCGCCTCTTTGATCATACATGGATTTTAACCCATTCAAAAGCACATGATTAAATACTTCCAATTTAATTGATGGACACTTGATAACACCTCCCTTACTTTGACATTAAAAGGACAGATATTGACGCATGTGGAGGGTAATCATTCAGATTGGTGTCTGTAATAAAACTGCCATAGATGTCAGTAGGCAAGAGATAAAACCTGAGTAGTATTTTTTTTATCATAACAGCACTGTGCTATAAAGCTGAATGATTTGTAAATTACACGCTTATGTAGGGATAAGAGTTTGGTAACGCTTATTCCAATAAAGGAATATACAATACCTGCTCTCGGTCTGTGCGTGCACCTCCTGTTATAAAGTACTTTTACTGCGTAACTGTGCTCGTTTTAAGGGTTCATTCGAGGTACCCATACTGAATTAATAGTGGCACTCATGATTTCTGCTGTCTTCTAACCCGTAAGCACACATCTTGTTATATTACCCCAGTTTAGGGAGAGGAACCGATGTCTTTCAGAATTGTAGTACATGTGACGGGATGCAAAATACTGGATCGCAAGTGTCTGGCGGATCACCCGGTATAAACAACAGGACTATAAACAAGAATATGTATATCACCACCTTATTTTCTCAAAGTATTAGTAGTCATTGTCTGTTCTGGTTTTTAGAAAACCAAAGCGATAAAGCTTAGTAACAAATTATCTTCGAAATTGTGAACAATACAGACAGGATAAAATCTTACTAATTAAGTTACATCAGTTATTAATTTAAATTTAATAAACAGCTGCTTCTACAACTTCATTAACTTTAATCTCGTCTTTTTTTAAATAAAAGCTTTACCTTCAATAACATGTGGCATTAATCTCCACATTACTTTCCTTACAACGCTTGCTTTACTAATCATCGCAACACTATGGAATTATCTTTCATAACGAAGCTTCTCCAATAATAGTCTACAAATACCAAATAACCTTCAGTTGTGAAAAACATCTTCATCAACTATACATAAACCTTGTACCAAATACATTCAACATTTTGCATAAAATACGTCGTCAAATTACCTTCATGTTCCACAACTTCCTAGTTTCAATAAAATAATTTTAATAACTTCTGAAACTTACTGAACGTAGAAAATAACCAGCTTCTATAAATAATACTGTACTAAAATTACAAAGTAAGTCTATCCTCATCCTTATCATTCCCAACCTTGTAAAATCATAATAATAATAATAGCACATTGTCGGGAATCGAGTGTATCATTCTCACTTCATGTGATTATTAGTAGCCTTCAACTATCTATTCTGCTTACCACATCGACTATCAAATTTGACAAACATTTAATATTGCCTGGAGTAAGAAAATAAAACAACCATCAAATAGATCTAGAAATATCTCAAAATTAAGGATAAAACACCTAGCAAACTCCAGGCTTAAATAAATTGTCAATTGACATTATATTCTCCGAATGTGAAGCAACATTATGACGTATTTATACGAGTGAAAGACTTTATAATATTCTCCAGAAAGCATTATTAGCATCTACAAAAGGCATTATTGGTTGAAGATATATCAAAAGAACTAGGCAACATTATTCTTCGATTCCAAGCATTAAAATATTCACTGAATTTTTCGATAATTTTCACACATAAATATCGCTGATAACTATAAAACTCAACCAGTGTTGAATATTTATAGTGCTTTTCTTCGGCGTTCTACTGGTTAGCCAGAATACACCTCACAATCGCCGACAACTTATCAATTTACGCACTGCTACATTAGAGAGCTCACAAACTACGTCTACAATACATCAATCCGTTGACATTTGGAAAACCTACAATTCTACTTCAAAATTATTTTGAAAATTGAAAAATGGTATTCAATGTTTGAGAACCTGGAGATGGCTTGCTAAATCACTATGGATTGGGAAACTGGATAGTTGAATATCAAGAGAATGAAAGGAGTGAAATAGAAATTCAAAATTTTCATCTGCAATGGAAATTCGACGGGAGATCTTCGAGAATTGTTATCTAATAAGACCGATGACAGCGAAGAGCGACACGATGTCTGAAGGAGATGTGGACGTTTGGATCGTTGGTTCGAGTCGAGGCTATTCTGGAACGAGAGGAGGAGACGGAATGGTTCAACCTAATGCAATTTCGAGATCCAGAACCAGGCGAAGGCTGAGATGGTTACATCAAAGTGGAAACCGGGTATGACTAGGAAATATCATCTATGCAGCAAAGGTAGAAAGAAGATTTTTCCATTTTTGAAGATTGTTGAAACATGTAGAGATTTCGAGTTTGACCATATTTATTTTAAATTTGCGTATTGTTCTGTGTGTCAGATAGCTAATTCCGTTTGTAGACGTTTGTTTTAGATGATTCGCATGATTAGGACACAAGAAATGAAAACTTACAGTAATCTTAAAATTTCGCGCAGCCACTATTTTGAGGTTATGAAAAAAATTACCAAAATTACATGCCAGTGCATTAAAATGAGTATTAACATTAAGAGTACCAAGTTTCTCTTCGCTCGGATGGTTAAATCGCGTGAAAAGTCCATTAAATATTTCAACTTTGCTTTGCCACCATATTTGTTTAGTACTTAACAGGTATTTTTAAATTACATGGGTGAACTGCTAGTAGTACTGTTCATCACAATACAAAATTGCAGGGTGGTATCTGTTACTGTTACGGAGTTATAAAATGCCAGTGAATTATTTCGCTCGGCCGCGATTTTGGATTGGTGAAACGTATTAAAATTTGAAAGGTACGGTCGAGGTCGGACAAGTTAGTAGAATGTACTTTCCGAGTTTCACTGAAATCGTTACGGCCGTTTTAGTGGGGGACGCACACATACACACACACATACGCGCACACGCAAAACACATACTCACGGACATGGGGTGATCTCAGAAGTCTATTTTCTTCGTAAATGAAAAGAGGCTAAACATTCGGGGGATGGAGGAATTAATGTCAAAACTGAAACCAAATGTGCCGTTTATTATCATTGAGATTCTGATGACATCTTGATTTAGCCCCATGTTAATGTAGAATCTGATATCGCGTGTTATTGTGTTTTTTGCAATAGAGAAACTGTCCTAATTGAAGAGCTAATTAATTCCAAACTGACGTAAATCCTTAAAATGCAAAACTCTATAAATCGCGTTTTTGTTTCTTCGTATAATTAAATTCAGATATGGTAAAGAATATAATGTAATTTCATTCATTACTTTTATGCAAATCCTGACACTGTGTTTTAAAAATCTCCGATGAATGGAAACGGTGGTAATCGTATCTTGTTAGTTGGAGTTAAGACGTTTTAGAAATAAATCATATATTGACATACGCTTTGAGTGACATTCATGGAAATGTAAATGGTGTAAACGCGACAAACACAAACTGATGCTCGACATATTCTTCAAAGTTAGCAATGGCCTTGATTTATCACTAAGAAGCACAAGAAATCACAAACACTCTACCACCTGTAAGCAGCCATGTTTCCGCGTTATATCACGTGATGTCCAAAGAGCCAGCGGATTGGTCAATATGGATATAAGACACATTGGAAATAAATACAGGTTGGAGCTACGTCACTTTGCAAGTAAACTTAGTTTCTTGATCGCTGTTAATACGGGATATAAGACATATTGCGACTTAAAACCTTTGCTATACTTTAAGAGAACCTATAAACTTGCCTTAGAAATAAACTCTTTAATTAGGTTTAGAATTGCGATAAGTGCCATTTCCTCATCATTCAACCGATATAGCAGTCGGACCTGACATATTCATTCCGTTAACACTCCAACATTACTACTGCAAGGAGTAGGCATTAAAATTGGAATGATTACATGCGGAAAACAACAAATGCCTGATTTACCAGCATGTTGATTTGCATTCATATCCCGTCAGTTGTCCCTAAGAAACATTTAGTCTCCCTGAATATTTTCCGCACTCGCCAGATATCCCTTCAGCTCACTCCATTAAAGGTGGTAGCTAAGGCTGTTGATATATTTCGGAGCTCCTGAGTCTAAATTCTGAAGCTTCCAATCCTTCGAAACTTCAAGGTCGAGGCCTTCCATGAATGAAAATCTTGTTGTTGCTTCAGAGTGCGAATGTGTCCGAGGCAACAGCCCAGATTCCTCTCCTTGCAACTATCACGTGCTTGGTTTATTGAAAAAGTCCTGGACGGTAAGCGTTTCACCACTGAGCAAGGGGTTCGTGATATTGTGGAAGAGAGTTTTCAACAGCAACCAGCGTCCTTCTTCGTGAAATGTGTAGGGAAACTTGTTCAGAGTTGGGATATGTGCCTAAACAGTGGTGGTGAATATCTGTTGACTCCCTCAAACTACCTTATATATGTTGTTGTAATAAAGATTATACATATGATGTTCATTAATCCTAGACATCGGGCTACTTGCCTTATAACTACATAGAATATCGCCCCATTTACGTGCTCCTCTACACAGTTCATATAAATGGCTAACGTGTGCTATGTCGGTAACGATATTCTGTTTGACTTCCACAAAGATAAATAAATTAAAACAGGTAATGTTAAATGTAAGGAAAGCAAGCGCACAGTCCTTATTATTTCAACGACCACTAAAAAGGAAAAATGGAAATCGGTGAAAACAAATGTGACGAGTATGATTGACCAAGTGCACAAAACGTTCATATCCACTACAACTGACGATGTAACTGGATACATCTGTTATGTTACGATGTATTGGAACAGAGAAAATGAGCTCGCAAGATTTTCGGGTGCTCTTATACGTTAGTTGAAGTAATCAATTTGTGTCCTGTACACTTTGATAGCCAAAGTATTCAAACTTTTAGGGCACAATTGACGTAGCTGTAGCTTTGTTATTATCGTTCTAAGGAGCGGAACAGAGAGGCCATCTGCCCTTTACCTGAGGCTTGTCAGATAAAGGGTACTTTCCAAGAATTATCGCACTTGGCATCATCATTCTGAGGAGGCTGTTACGTAAATGTCCAATGTGTACAATTCTGGGTTCATCACATTGTTCGTTGATGACAGTCACAAATAACGAACTAAAATGAACTGAAGTCAAACAGGTTCAAAATCAATATATATATATATATATATATAGATCACTCTACGGCAAGAAGACAAACGTGCTGTAAAAAATAGTGAATAATCCATTTGTAACAGCTTACTCACAAATTATCTTATCGGTTATTTTAGACAAGGGAGTGCAATTGGGTCCAAATTTCTGAATATGTTACGATGTTTCTTTTGCATGTTCAATAAGTTATTCTTTAAAAAAATGTATACATTTTAAGATACCGTAACTTAATTATGTAACATGTTTTCAATTATGTCAGTATTAGTGACCCTTTTCAATTCAGCCTCACCGACTCAGAATGATCTTGTAAACCATGATTTTGTCCCAAGAAAATAACTTTCTTCAAAGGTGTATAGCAATCGTAGCAATCTCTGACGTTATATGGGCAATATTCCATTACCCTTATGCCTTTTCATCTCGTTTCTGAAAGCCATTGTTTAACTGAACACGTACCTCTTTCTCTTGACGAGATTGAGTTTTTTGAGATGACATTGAAATTTTGGAAATGAGGAGTCATATCGGTAACCCTCGTCATTATGCTACTAGTTAGTGTTATTTATCGATAAATCTCGAACACCTCCAGTGATAGTATTGTTAATTCATTTAAGGCGCTTCAGACATCTTGGCCATCAACCTCGTGTATTTGGGTGTATGTCCAATATGCCTGATAACCTGTGCATCTTTGGTTGGTCTAGTAGTGTGTCTATCTGTAATCAATAGGTTCGGTAATATGGTAAGTATCCCGGGACTAGGAATATGGTTCTATCCCAGCATTTGCATGGAAGGGGTGTACAAATAGGGAAAACCACACTCAGGATAGCCGCTGTCAGAGCTGGGATCGAACAACCGATCTCCGGAGTTGCTGCAGTTCCCTATCGCGATGTGAGAGATACAAGCTGAGTTAATAAAGCAAATCAATGGAATTTTCGTGATAACATATTCGTCATGATAAAGCAGAAATTTGGAACAGAAAGCAGAGCACTTGGGTGGAACTGCGAAAATCACGGCGATATTAGCGCAACCATGGACACAAAACGATTCCTGCTATAAATTTAATTCAAGTCTTAATTACATTGGCAGAGCTGAATGCAGTTCTTTGCCAAGTAGCGGTGGGAAGTCCACTAACAACCGCAGCATGTTACGTCTCAACGGCTCATAAATTTTCAATTGCACATGTACACGATCCAGTAAAAGCTAGTAGGTCAAAAAAGTAACTATACGTTAGCTGAGACTATCAGTCGCAAGTGATGAGGGATGTAAGTTTCCTCTATTCCATAAGTCCACGCCCAGTCTATTATATGTCTGTCACACCGTCCCTATTGATAATGAGGTCTGCTTAAGTCTACTATACTTATAATTCACACCCAAACGTGCCGCACATGTATGGCACTCCCAATTCAGGGCTTGCTTAACTCGATGATTACGGAAGTTTTTTCAATAGCGAGATTTCTTCGTGAACAACCACAGTCTTTTATGGAGCAAATTTTAATATAGGATATTGTTGTATCGATGCCAACAATGAGAACGAATTCCTTCATAAATTTGGGGAAATCATGTCCCGGTTCTTTTCCACATAGGCACTACCATGGCTACAATGGCGACAATGCTTTAAACTGATATGTGCCGTGTTTCTCCGTAGGTCTCTATTTTCCAGCTAGTTTGCCGGCGTTCCTGTTCACTACGCACACTTGTAGCGAGAAGTCCCAAACTGTCAAGCACTGTTTAGATCAATAACATTGATTCTACTAGAAAACACACCCCGTTAGAAACAGGTCACAACATAACGAAGTAGCCAAGCTATATAAGGGATCAATAAGGGAAACACGTTATTGGAACAGGATATACGATGCATCTTTTTCTTCAATAAACCGAGGCCGGTATTAACGGCAGTATTAAAGGTGCCGGTACATTCGCACTAGACCGGGCAGCGCTTATATGCCTATTAGCTTATGCGTGGCGAGATTTGAAACCAGGTCTTTAATAGTTGAAGATTATCCTGAATACAGTAACATACACCACATTAGGGAGACTAGACTTGGCCACATACAGTCACATTTGTACGACGAACACATAAATTAAGGTATGCGAGAGGGGAAATACCCAGGTATATAAGAGACCCTGGCACACAGGAAGTTCCCCCAGTTGAGTGCAGATAGTGACGAAGACAACTGCTCTCACCAGGACACGCAAGACTCAATCAGATAAGTAGCCTGTACAATAAAACCTGAACTGACCATTTAACTACAATCACATATTCACTCTAAACAAGCAAGTTTGGAGGTCTATCACCACTTTCGGTATTTTAACAAAACATCACATAGACTAAAACTAACAAATATCGACGAGTTGAACTATCTCAACTAATATCGCAACTAAAGAAGGGTACATATTGTAAATATTTTCACCCATACTTTAGGACATACACATTTTTTTAGCCTAAGTGTAATGGATCCGATGATGATCGAGTGACGATCGAAACTGGTCATCCAACTGCATTTATTGATCTCATGTAATTTTTTCTGGATTAGGGAATAACCCATCTCATTTGGGTACAATCGTGCTGACCGACTGAAAAGCATCAAACTTTCATTCATGGAATATTATTATTTTTACTTATATTATTGTTATTATTACGAGTATTAATTTTCTAATGATTAATTCTGAACATTTCTGAAGAAATTTAAATGCTGTTATCTGGAGGGTCGTGCGCGGTTGATCCACGTTCAGAGTTTCTTTAGTTTTTCCGAAGAGAACACGTCTTGGGTGACTAACCCTCTGTACTGTGGTGTATGATACCCCGAAACAAACAATGCTTCAAACATGAAAAGGAGTGAAATTGATCGTACGAGTCCTTGGTTTCTGTTTTATTTCTAAATGGTAATGTAAGTAAATCCAATAAGGAAAGCAAATTTCTTTACGTTACACATTCATACATACACACATTTATACATACACACATACATACATACATACATACATACTGTACCCTTAGAAAAGAAGCACTACACAAGACTTAGATTCGGTGTCGTGATCGGTCCTTGAAATAGTATGAGGAGAAACGTGCTTCTTACATTTTCCAGGATTCATAGGGGAACTTAATATTATGAATAACTTACATGACAGGTTTCAAACAATAACAACTTAATTCTGAATCATCACTGACAAAACAACACATTTAAACCACCCTGACGTATGACTTTGAATTGTTTGCCTACCATAAATGACCTACAAGCAACCCAATAGCCCACATGCGACCTCCAGGTATCCGATACTATGTAAACAAACAAAGCCGGAACCAAGAATAGTCACCCCCATATTTTACACCATAGTGCCCTCAAACCATGTTAGCCGACAAATAAATGACTGAATCAAAAGCTCAGTCCACAAAATAAATAATTCAAGCACTCAGCTTAGATAGCTGTTAAATAAGGTGAAGCAAAATGTCACATAAAGAAAATAAATACACTGAATCAAATAACAAAATACAAAATATCCAAAGAAAAACACGTTTATATATGTTAAGTGCGAGGTCCGACAACTAAAAATAATGAGTACTTTGACGAGAATTCATTCCCGTTCGACCACTCTAGTAAGTCATGTATTCCCGTTCTGCGGGTTGGAAATCACGACAATAATGGGAATACACAATAGCTAATACTAAAATAAACAAGCTGACTTAGTCTAACCCTTCAGATACAAGCAATAATACAGGAATTGTATTTTATAATTTATTTTTGTCGTGCAGCCTCCTGAGAGGCCGAGTGCAGGTCATTCTAGTCGACGCCCGTGGGCGACCTGCGCGTCGGGATGAGAGATGGAATGGATGAAGATGAATGAAACTGGGCAAGGATGCGGAAGGAAGCGGCCGTGACCTGTCAGAAGGTACTGTCCCAGCATTTGCCTGGTATTGAAAATGGGAAACCACGGAAAACCATTTCAAGGACAGCCGACGGTGGGGCTCGAACCCACGCGTCTACCGAGTCAGCAGAGAGCTTGGCCCCTTGACCTAACGCAGCGCTTTAGCCCGCGTAGCCACTACTGTCGGTTATTTTATAATGAATAGGAGCCGAAACAAGTGGTCTTAGGCTCACAAATCAACACAATGCAACACGTGACATACAAGAACACAGGTTAGCCGATTGCAACCTTGACGTGAGATCTTAAAGACTTGGCGAAAAACACTCCAAGCAACAACAACAAAAGTAAGAACAGGCCTCAACAGGCGTAAAACACATATATTACACTTCGATAAATATGGTCGGAAACTGGTTAGAAAGTGGCATGAATAGCTCCCAATTAATTCAACACATTATAATCTTTCAGGCAAGACATTTAACTAATTACCAAAACGAAGAATGCGTAGCGCGCAGCTACGGCTTATCAACATTCTCAATCTGAGTACGGTGGTCAATCAAGCTCTCCGTACTTTGCTCTAGTGTGTAGACAAATACCCAAGCCCGAGGCCTTGAGTTTCGAAGACAGTCTTCACTGGCTCCTGCAAACGCGATACATAAAATCAACACAATCATAATTTCTTGAAAAATCCACACCACGGGATATCAAGATTCAGTCGTCAGCAATTACGCCCCGTAGGTCACGTAAGCTGGAATAAAGTAGCAACGGTAGAGGACCCACAGTCCTTACCTGCTCACAATCGAAGATTCACACAATAGCACACACACCTGTCGAAGCTTGACCAATGACCCAACTCATACGTCAGACCAAGAATAGAATACCAAACAAGGCTAACGACATGAATACGGTAAGGCAGACGGCCTTCCGTGTCAACAAGAGTTGCACCAAGCAAAACAAAATAAACTCGCATTGCCTGAACAATTATGACCAAACAACGGGCAATTCCCCCCCCCCCTGTCTAATATTATAATCAACACGCTCTCTAATCAAGCAAAGAAAAGAATGCATAAACAAGAAAAACACACAAAATACTATATTTACAAAAATTGTAACGTGATGCTAAGAAACTAATTATGTCAGCCACAAAAGAATCTACATTTAAAACACGCAAAGCAAAATTATTTACAAACAAATTTTCCAACATTGCGCGTGACCCCGTCCCGTGAAATTTATAAATTAATTTTGTACTCATCACTTACAACTTGCCCGGTGCCATGACGCCACCACGTCACCGTCCCTCCTGATGATCTAATCCATGGTATAATTCATCGCGGAAGAACCAATATTCTTCAAATCTTCCATCACGTGGGCGAACATCTTGCTGTAGGAAAATTTATTAATATTATTAAAATCTCCAAGTAGCTAGACTGCGTAATAAGTTACTTAATTCGCTTATTTAGTCCTGTACAGTACCGAAGAAACATTCCCTAAAACTGTGGAATTGTATCCACCTAATATTAACTGTAATTGGCATAACATGTTGCTCCGCACACAACACAATTACTCTACAAATTCTAAGTGTTAGCATTACACTTCGCAAAATGTTTAAGTACGAGACTGCCTCGGACAGAGTTTCACCCTACAAACGTCTTCAGATTCACAAAATCAAGTCCTCGTCTGTTCACAGATCGTCGTATTTAAACAGTTTATCAAAACAGTCAGTGGGAGGGGAATATCGCTCCATAATAAATCTTAAAAATTATCTCACATACTTCGGAGACATCTCAATGAACTCATAAAAATTAGCACTTGCCAATGATACTCGCGTGCAGAAAATCGCATCGTAGGAACACACATTTATCGATTTAGCGGGCAAAATGAGTTCCCGCCGTAAGGTGCATCATATTTCCTATTGGCAGTTCATTCAAATTATTGAAAATCTCAGTTGGTGAACTCCTCCCACTTCGTGACGTCGGACACTATCTCCGTCCTTACATTGCGACACTGCTTTCTCCGTCTTCCTTCCTCAAGACAAGGGCACTTTACTGACCTCCACTTTGAAACAAGTAACGAACTTTCAGCTCACACCTGTCATCCTTTTCTGAGAATCGGATAAATATAGACTGGCCTGTTGTTCTCACTGGCGACAGAAGCAAGACACTTTGTTCACCCAGACAGCCTATTCTTGCGAAATATTACCAGCACTTTCCTCAACTGAGCTAGATCAGAGCTGTAGAAAATAAAATACTTGAAGACTTAAATATGCCTTTATATTTAAGGGTTCAATACATACATACATTTTCTTTTGACACTGTTTTGCCTATCAACGTCGAGGCTAGTCTTCAAGTCTCTGTTTGCGAACAAGTCGCCTCCGTCATCCCCTATTAGCAGTTAGCACTGCGGCCTCATCTGCTTCTAGTTTTAGTTTTAGACTTACTTTGAAATCGTTCAACACTGAATCTAACCATCGCCCCCTAGGTCTATTTTCAACTAAATATAATTCTAACTACCCAGGTACTTTTTGTACATGAAGATATTTATGAAGGTCTGATCTTTAAATCAAGAATATTTGGAAGTATTTTTACAATTGTAGCAGGAATTATGATCAAACTACTCGTATTTATAATCCCACATTTGATATAGGTTTATATGTTCCTCCGGATCTCCGTGTTTGTACCTGTTATCGGTATGAGTGTGAAGTGTGTGAATGTACCCGTAAACCCCACCTCATGCCATTCCATAACGCCTGGACTAGACTGAAAAAATTGCTGAGATGTGGCCATCCTCCCATGCATCTGAACCACATTGTTCACATCGCTACCATATTATCGAAAAACAAATGGTGGCTTCTTGAATTTCCACCTTTATGAGGTTAGCGTGTCGATGGGCATCCGACCATAAACACGTAACTAAATACGCACTCATCTCACCTGACCACAGACCCCGTAGGAACAGGAATAATGTGGGGTAGATATTATGGTATTTGAAGCCAAGTGTATTTATTAAACTCATGTATTTTTTTCAGGATTAGGGAAGAACCCATCTCATTTGGGTACAATCGTGTTTACCGACTGAAAAGCATCAAACGTTTGAAGGGGTAGATATAAGTAACAAATATCTGATATACTTACAGTGGGTTTCCTATAAAAATATTTGCATCCACAATCTGCAGGACTCGGTGTAATCTACTGTATTGTTAGATGCATTTCTATGAAAATGAAGGATAGCTGTCTCAGCAGGGTTAGCAGCAAGGAACTACTTTTTCTGTCTATCTGGTTGCATACTCCATTTTAGTATAGGCCACCTCGTGGTGTAGCGGCTAGAATTATTGTCTGTCACTGAGGAGGTCAGGGTTTGATTCCCGACTCTGTAAATTAATATAGGCCTATTTGTTTTCTGAGGGCTAGAAGGCGATGCACTCAGCTTCATGAGTCAGAACTGAGAAGAGGCAGGTTCTGTTCCCATCTCCGCTTTCCGCAGTTTTCCACTTCTACGCTATGCAAATGTTATGATGAAGGCCTCAGACGCCTCCATCCCAATTCTCGCCTCAATTATATATACGCACACTTATGCAGACACCACAAGAATACCCGTTATCTGACTATTTCTACACACACCCAAGTACATGGACCTGAGATGACCACGATGCCCAAGCCCCTAAATGAAACAACAATTATTATCGTACAGGTGGGGCTTGAAGTGGTAAAAAACAGCTTAAAACATCAGTTGCATCAAGTGGGAAAATAAAACTCTTTCCAAGGACAGATATTAAATATAACCAATATTGCTAACCTACGTTATCATAGTGTTAGTCGAAATTCGTGCTAATGAACTACGAAAGTTCGATTTTCAGGCCCACACAAGCTTAGACCGACGCAGTACTTGGACTTGCCAACCCTTCCCCCTCATAACCCAAAGCGTTCAGACCATTTAAGAACACTTCAAGTGTAACAAACACTGGACTTTATGCTTTAGACTACATGCTTCAGCTAACTTCCGTTACACTTGCACCACTTCCTCCTGGGATACGTGCCATATACATTTTGAAATTTCTTTGAAATGCGGCTCTCTCAAAGACATTAAATCCCATGGAGCTAAACGATCTTTGGCCATGCAGCTCGAGATTATTTGTAAATGAAGGGCTACGCTGTGGCCGCAGTGGCGCAGAAGAATTCTAAGAATAACCGAGAGATATTTTGTTGAAGGAGTAATCTCCTCTGACGACTGAAGGAATTGAACAGAACTCCCTTGCGTGCCATCAGCCTCCTTCCCAATACCTAACATTGTTATTGTTACCTTCCCTGATCCCCAGGGTCCTATTGATTGCATTACCATTCAGAAGTATTCATACGAAAGTGAAGGATATAGGGAAGAATATTGTTCTTGTTGATTCATTCAAGGGCTTTGCAACATCGTGGCCATATAGCCCCGTGTACTTGGGTGTGTGTGGAATATGTGTGATAAATTTTGTTATTGTGATGGCTGTATTATTAGGTGTATTTGTAATTTAGATGAGGATTGGGAAGGAGGTAGCCGTGGCCTTAAGTTAAGAACCATCTCGGCATTTACCTGGAGTAAAAGTGGGAAACCACAGAAAACCACTTCCAGGATGGCTGAGGTAGGAATCGAACCCGCCTCAGTTTTACCTCACGAAGCTGAGTGTAATCCGTTCCTGCCCTCTAACCAGATTTACATTCCTTGGTAGAGCCGGGAATTGAATCTGGGCCTCCGCGGTGACAGCCAAGAATGCTAGCCTCTACGGTAAATTGCACCGACTCGATTTTCCGTTAAGAGTAAAGTAATTGTTGACGTTGGGATCTATAGCACGAAATCATTGTTAGCTCATTCTTTGTCGAAAAATGAAAACAGTGGAGTTAATAGCAATAAACATAAAATAGTTCTGAGGAGAATGGAACGTCCATACTCCTAGGTGGAGATAGAAATTATAGACTCTCTCCATGGTCCGGTAATAGGGTCTCAAACACTCATAAGGGCGGGCAACAGGCAAAGTGGCCTAAGTCAGAAAACTAACATTTGAAATAAATTATGTTTTCTAAATTTTGCTACAAAATATTTGTTTCAATTTTAGGTGTTTTGCCATTTGATACCTCAGTTGAGCTTTTAACAACATTATACTCAATTCATGAGCAAAAAAGGAAACTTAGACCATTTTGCTTTACAAGTAACTTTCGATGTCCAAAATCTGACCTATTGAAATCATTTGCGGAAATTTTGGCCTAAGTTTGACTAATGCCACTCTGCCTTTAAACAACGGCTCAGGCCACATAGGCTTTGAATATTGTTGTTTAAACCTGCCAGGAGAAATGGTGTAAAGTAATGCAATCTATTACAAGCAAAACATTTCTTTACTTAACAATATAACGTGAAATGACACAATATTATACTAACTATATAGGCTCACAAAGGACGTATAACTGCCAAAGTACTGAGCATCATTAGGACTATCTCCATCAGGTATTAGTATATCTTCCAAAGAGCTAATGAATGCCCTATATGGTATCACAAGTAATTAGGCCACATATCCTTTGTTTCTTTCTTGTACCTGGACATGGTTCATTGTAAAATTCATTCATAACATGTCCCTGAATATGCCAGTAAACTTGGTTCACCAATATTACAATCATCAATTCAGTCTTCCACTCCAAGAATACTATTGCACAGACAAGAACATTAATGACTACTTGTGTCAACAGTCTGACCACGATAATGAATAACACAGTTCCAGGAAAACTAGTCAAGTCTGACTCAGACCACTATGCCATCTAAATAAACAGCTGACAGCAATCAGGCACAGTGAACTGCTGCTAATTATCGGCGCTACGCTCGAACTACGTCTTAATCCCTCTTGTTAGATAGTGCATCTGTCCATGTAGAATCCAAATATTGGCCTATCTCAATTATGAAAAAAATTACGTATACCACACAGCCTTAAACCCGTCCATATTATAGTGCTGCCTTCTCTAATCACGGGGTAAATATATATTGAGCGTGTGGTTTTCCCAGGATTTCTTCACACTCCCTCCAGACAAATGCCGGGATAGTACCTTGTATCATATCCAGGGGAACCAATCCCATCCCCGACCCTTACAATGACAGCTACACGCACTACTCCAGTCACCACAGAAACACCAATTATCAGACAAATTTCAACACACATCCAAGTACACAAGGCTGGTGACCAAAGACTCGATTCCTGGCTCTGCTAAGAAATTTAGCACTGATACGAGGGTTGGGTGGGGTTACACTCAGCCTCGTGAGGAAACATTGAGAAACGATGGATTCTATTCCCACCGCAGCTGTCCTAGAACTAGATTTCCGTGGTTACACACTGTTATTACAGGCAAATTTCTGGATAGCTCCTAACGGCCAAAGCTACCTCTTTTAAAATCCTAGCATCAAATGACATGTACACACACTGCACAGATATCACAATAACTGGGGTTTTTAGACCGATTTCACTCACACTCAAGTACTACCCGACCAGCGAATTGTTACAGGTGGCGGGAATCGGAACTAATGCGCTCCGCCCAGCCACTCGCCTGCGATGGACATTATTTGTGTGCCTGATTCATACTGGGCCGTGCGCTGTGCGGTGTGTTCTCATTGTAGGCTATGACTGTACATGACACCCCCCCTTGCCCCGCAAGCCGCTCGCTGCAGCCATAACGAGGCGAGATGACGTAATGTATACACAACAGCTGCGCTCTACTTCTAGCGGTAACAATTCCCTGGTAGGGTAGTACAAGAGGCTACATGACCACAATGTCGGATAGCCCATAAACAAATCATATATCACATCTGTGTTACCTCCACATGTCGTGATATGCCGATGGGCATCGTGGGTCATGAGCCCGCGGCAGGTAGTTTAAAAGGAAAGGAAGTGAATGCAGATTGAGCAATTGCTTTACTTCCCTGGACAGAGTTTCGCATCCACTGCATCTCAATAAAGACTCATTTCTATAGTATTAGTTGGAAATATTCATTTCCAATGACTTTAGATCTGTACAGTTACAAAATTAAACCAAACACTTTAAAGAAAGGAGCCAAGTTGAATACAGACATTGCGCTGACGACCATCGACGGGGTTCAATTCAGTTGAATATTTCGTGAACATAAGAATAACGATGAATCTACATGGCAGAAAAACAGCATATATCACCATTTTTTCATTTATGGGGATTTAATTATGAGATGTATTAAATTGTGTTGCTAACGAGTCTTGTATTTATGATATACATGGTTAAATATACATAGAAGAGCATGAAAATAACAGTGCATAGAAATATTATTCTATATGTCTGATTTTAAAGTTTAAATGTATAATTACTTGAATTTTCTGCTCTACATTCAGTAATTAGGAAATATAATCTATACTAATATAATAAAGTTGAAGAGTTGGTGTGTTTGTGAGTTAAAACGCGCTAATCTCTGGAGCTACCAGTCGGATTCGAAAAATTATATTTGTATATGATAGCCAGATTCAAGAGGAATAGTTTAGGCTATGTTAAATTTCGGATTGACCAGTCCATTCCCTGCATTTAGGCCCTTTGGCACAAATCTACACCGTTTCACCTATCTGAACCAAATTTCACATACTGTACCCAATCGTCATCATATGGAACATGTGTTCGTATCCCAGCTAACTCACGGTCTTTCGAGGTATGGGACATTCATGCCCACCATACGATCACATGCTCAGGATTTGAGTCTGTCAGGTGACTACTCTACTTGAAAGAAACAACATATTCCTAAATATAACATTTAATGATAGAAAATCATGGCTATACAACATAAAACACAAACAAAGGATAGTTTACATTTACTTCCCACAACAAAAATCAAAGTTATCTGTGAGTCTTTCCTTAAAATTAGTGCTTCACCGCACTCAAGTCTATTCCAAACTTCCATTTATTGATACTCTCTGATATTTGCGAGTGTCCATAGTGTTCTTCACGTGGCACAATTTAACACAAACTGGAATATCACAACACAATAATCACAATTTATCTTTACATGACATTAATCAGCAATTATTAAACATTTATCTGTTTTACACGGGGCATTTACTTTCAGTAACATTAATTCATTATCTTATGCCTTAATTAATAAGTGTTGTGTCGTGCAACTCGTAATCTTTTTTCCCATCAATTTGAAACGCTGAAGTGGTACGTTTTCCCTTCCAAAATACACATGGATAGAAACGTTTATAGCTTCACCATACAACGATTTTCTGGGTCCGGTCAAAACATTATCGTTACAAACGTGTCATGTCATTGAAATTACTCTACCCGTATGAATAAATTAGTGTAAACTGGGCAAAATACACTTTACAAAGATGCCTATATTTATTTGGTGCAGTATTCCTCCTCAGAGAATAACTGGGCCAAATATTATCCGATCACAGCGATCCAACATGATATGTGTGTGGAAATAAAGCATTTAATTCAATTGGCATCATCACATCAATCATATCTTAATTACTTTTCGAAATATCGAGATTCTTCAGTGTCCCACTACGCTTTTAAAATAAAAGGATCAGGTCACCAGACCTCCTTTCCAAGCGGGCAATAAATTAGTTTCGGCAGACTGAGAAAGATGGCCGCCGGTCTCGTGGCCTTCTACCACCCCATATGGCTTCTCACAAGGTCAAGTTTGTTTACTGGTGCAGTATGCTGGAGGTACACTGAGTGTTGTCCCTAGTAATTGAGTCATTCTAATTATTTAACACCTACATTTAGAGTATAATGGGCTCAACTCGGCTCCTAATTAATATTCATGGCAGGGGATGGATCATGGATAGCTTTGCCGTTCTGTGGCGACATTAGTGGCTTCTGGCGCGCATCTCTTAAGTGAGTATCCAAGTTCTCTCACCGGTGCAGCTGCCTATAATAAGGAAATCGGCGTTTCCTATACGACGAACCATTAGTCTTACCTCTAAGGGCAGCTCAATTAATACATGGGCACACACAGGGTCTCGAACAGTTATCCCTGCTGGCAACAATTCTGCAAGCGGTGGATAACAGACAGTCTCCGTCCCACTTCGCTGCAAATAATACAAGTATGCTCCAAGGCGATACTATCTCGTAGATTATCCGACTTTTCGCCTAACGCGCAAGCTATGTTTGGATGATCCCCGCAACTTATTGACGTAAATCTCTTGATTCTACGTTACTTGCTCGCTGTACGCGGCTCAAACAATACTTCTCATAGATGACTCAATTATTAAAGCACTCGAGTCCTCTCTGCAATTACTCTTAAGCCAAAGCTTTATGTAGCTCCCAAAACAAGCATAAGTTTACTGACTTACATTAACTACCTTAATGGTTCTCAAATACAACCCTGTAGAATTTACCATAGTAAATATTCATTCAACAATTCAATGACACTGAAAAACTCTCATTATCTCGATATCCCAACAATACAAAGTACAATAATTAATGATAACAATATTCACACAAGAGAACTCGTAAATTTTATTAATTATCTTCAGCTAAAATCTTATAATTCAGTACTAAACCGTAACGGGAGGACGCTGGACTTAGTTCTATCCAACAAACCCAACATAAATGTAACGGAAAACACAGACCCACTCTTACCGCAGGATCGCCATCACCCAGCTCTGGATGTGGAAATATCTCTAACTATATGTCGAAACCAAGTAATTATCCAGCCTAATGATACCTATAACTTCCGGGAAGCCGATTTTGAGCAAATGTACACTCGGTTGAGGGATAGTGCCTGGGGTCAAATATACGAGTGCACTGATGTAAATACTGCAGTAGACCTGTTTTATCAGATTTTTAACACAGTACTTGGCGAAACCGTTCCTATATGTAAACGACAAACGGGCAGAAAATATCCTGTCTGGTTCTCTAAGGAAATAAAGAGTAAATTGAAGGAGAAGGAACACCATAGGAAGAGAAAACATTACTCAGATCATCATAGACTACGTTTTGAAGAATTAAGGTCAGAAATTAAAAAGGACATTAAATTATCTTATAAGAAATATATCCATAATATTGAACAAAACATTAGCAGGGACTCAAAGAAATTTTGGACGTTTATTAAAAACAAGAAAAAAAAATAGGAACTCATGCGACACTTTTAAATATAAAAATGAAGAATTGGACAGGGGTGATTCCATTGTTGAAGGTTTCGCGTCATATTTCAAATCAGTGTATGACTCTCAGTCAGCCCAATACAAAGTCCCAGCCTGCAATTCGAATACTCCCAACACCCTTCACATAAAACTTGTCTCAAAGGAAGAGATAGAAATGGCATTTAAAAAATTAAAACCTAAGTCGTCGGCTGGTCCTGATAATATTCCACCGTATGTAGTTAAGGGATGTGCTGAAAGCCTCAGGGACCCGTTACACTTTATATTTAACTTAGCAATTCAAACTTGTACGTTCCCTGACGCCTGGAAAATCACTCGCGTCTGCCCTATACTAAAATCGGGAGACCCATCACTAATTAATAACTACCGTCCTATATCTATTTTATCCGCAGTAGCCAAGGTATTTGAATTCATATTGCACGGAAGAATATCAGTATTCCTCAGACCACTCGTAACAGATAACCAACATGGTTTCCTATCCAGGAAATCTACAGTGACGAATGCAATTAATTTTACTCAAATTATATCTAAAGAGTTAGATAAAGGAGGGCAGATGGATGTCATATTTACAGATTTCGAGAAAGCTTTCGACACAATAAATCACGATATCCTTCTTAAAAAATTATGTATTTTGGGATTTTCCCACCCATTACTAAAATTATTCATCTCCTATCTCAGAGACAGGAAACAATTTGTTTTGTTCCAGAAAATTGTCTCAAAGGAATACATAGTTCATTCCGGAATACCCCAAGGTTCGAACCTTGGACCTTTGATTTTTCTAGCAATGATAAATGATTTGCCACGATGTATACTGCACTCAAATAGTCTTTTATATGCAGATGACTTCAAAATTTTTAAATCAATTTCTTCCACTAATGACTGCACTCTACTACAAAATGACCTAAATAATATACACAAATGGAGTATAGAAAACAAATTATACTTAAACGTACCGAAGTGTGTTGTTATGACCTTTACACGTAAGAAGAACCCAATCACATTTGTTTATGGAATTGGACCTAAGTCATTGAAAACAGTAAGCGAGAAGAAAGATCTAGGGATTCTGTTAGACCGAGAGCTTGCTTTCACTTATCATGTGCAAAAGACGGTCGGGGATGCTTACCGCATGTTAGGGTTTATAATAAGAAACACTAAGCCATTCATTAGGACCAGTACCTGCATAAAACTTTATACTGCCATGGTGAGATCCAAGCTCGAGTACGCCAGCCAAGTATGGAGTCCCTGGCAGAAAACATGCATTAAGTACATTGAGCAAGTTCAAAAGAAATTCCTCAGATATTTACACCTCAAAATAACGGGCAATTACCCACACATGGTACTCTACGGTGAACTTTTGTTGAATTTCGGCATGACTAGTTTGGAGTCTCGAAGGCGAGTGAATGATATGAAATTCCTTTATAAAGTCATTAACGGTCAAATTGATAACTCATTTTTCCTATCACTCCTAAATTTCAACATCCCTCGCTTAACTAAAAGATCAACCATAACATTCAAAACTGATATAACCAATACCACTTCACATAACAATTCACCTGTATGGAGGCTTTGCAGTATTTACAACGATGCGGTTCGTGTAAACTGGAAACTAGATTTCTGTCTCTCAATCAGACCGTTCTTGGAAATTATAACCCTGTCACTCTAATTCATACTTGAAATAAAATTATCACACATAACAGAATCAACAATGTATATATGTGGATAGGCCTGTTCCCTAGTTATTGATGTTACCCATTAGTTTATTATGTAATAATTCCAAAACCTGTTTTTATATTTGGCATTAGATCATATTTAGATTTAGTTTTTATATTATCTTTTTACTACTATGCATTTTGATCTGTGTGAACTTATTAGTTTTAAGAATTACATTAAGATATTAATACTTAATGCAGGAAATGTATCTTACTGTGTAGGTGCACTATTATTGGGGCGCACACTGAGCCCTGTTGTGTACCATCAACAAATAAATAAATAAATAAATAAATAAATATTTTACGTTACTTTCTTACTGTTTACAATAATACAGTATTTTTACGTTAGACGTGACACACTTTGCACGTACTCTAGGCCTGACATGCCTATTATTTTATTTATTACTGTTACTGACCCCAGATTATTATTATTATTATTATTTAACGTTACCGTTACTTTCATCAATATCTCAGGCCTAAATGGCCGTAGACAAATCATCCTCCAAGCCATATTTTACCAATATACGAGGGATGTAAGCTCGTACATAATGAATGTTAAATCTTAGTCTTAGAGTGATGCTTCGTTGTATGGTGAACTATTTAATCATATCAACATATTAAATTTTGTACTCACTTTTCATTTTTGCTGTGTTAGTCCAGCACGCCAGCCACGAACCTACGATAATGCTTAGTTTAAGCCATTATGCTATTTATCACACGACACATGGTATACACTTCACACATGATAATCATATTTTCATCAGTGGCTTTTCTCACTTTGACACAATACATATTATTTTACCACATACATAAACACTTTTAAAATCACTGTAATATAAATAAATTCAATTCCCGCACTATTTCACATGTGGATCCTTAATTGGACTCCTACTAACGCCTGACCTCAGAGATGCGATGCAGCTAACTTCTGACAACCGCCGGTCTCCGTGAAAGTCTATCCTGCGTGTGCGTGCGTTCGATTCCCGTCACCTACAGTTCATATCACCTCTACTGCAATTCTGATCAGTCCTCTGTCACGACTATTTGTGACGCCTTCCAGGCTCCCATAACCGTAGTGATCCTGACAATAATGTGTCATTTTTAGTTATGACAACACCTCCTGGTATGTTCACTGTCTATAAACATCCTAAATTATCCCTACGCTGTCCTGAATTTATACTTGCGTATGTTATTGGTTAAATATCTGCTGTAGACTACATCTTACACGATGCATAATTACTATTGTGGAGCTGCATGGTGTGCTTCCATTGTTCTCCAAGTATACTTGAGCGTCGATAACTTATAAGTTCGCGCACTTTCTTGCGTGATCTGGCAGCATGTTAGTTTACGTGTTGAGTCAAGACGAACTGAAGACGAACTGAAGACGGACTAACTTCCCTTCGAAGCTTCCCCCTTTATAAAGCTTTCTTGTGAAACATAGTCCACTGGACACTCAGGACCGACTCCCTTCCTGGAATAATACATTTCGAGACAAAGTGAAGTATAATCCTCGTTTGTCTAGGTGTGGAGGTCCCAAAATCACTCGCGTGCAAGCGATCGCTTCGGCCAATTAATTACAATTAATTGCCTTCTACCATGGCGTCATAACGCTATCCTGGTACTTCCCCTTCTGCTGGTCTCCAAAACCTTCCTCCCGAGCGGAAGCAGTGTGTTCAGAGGCTCATTTATAGATGTAGAACACTCCTAAATTATCTTTCCTAGAATATATTCAACTGGGTGTAAATTTTATTTCATTTCAATGCTCCAATTGGCTGTAATCAATTAATTTCCGTGGGCGGCTGCCCCCTCTCTACTCTCAGGCCTTGTGAACTTGTGGATCCCAGAGTCATTAATCTTGAGCTGTTCGTGTGGTCCAGACGAAAATGAGTTCCCTGGCGTCACTTAAATACGCCCCTTCGCTAGCTCCGATTTGTCAACTGTCAAGTTGGTTTAATTTCATGAATTCGGGCTTCTAAAACGTACATAGCCCTGCATTTTCTTGTAATTATCCACCTTAAAAAGCTATGATATTCCCATACTAGCAGTGAAATCCTGCGATTATGTTTATATGCAGATATAACTCATTGCTCTTCGGGTTCCCTGTAGCTGTTCCCCCTCAGAGATCAATGATTCGATTCTGGGCAGAATCATGGGCCTGGTCTTCTTTGATAAGACCCGAGTTCGATGCCAGACTGCTGTGTCTAATTGGGCACATCTTTCCCTTGCTAAGCTCGGAAAATTCATTTTACAAGTGAAGTCTTTCGGGCCTCCAGATGGCATCGACTTCATACGGTGTTTACTTAAAGCGGTCAGTGCTCCCGGGCAATGGGATGTCTCGTTCCCCCCACTCCACTACGTCTGCCGTCTCGTATTTCCTCGTTCCGCACCCTTAGCTGTTCATTTATTTCTTGGAGCTCTGCTGCTGCCTCACACAACTGGTTGTAAAATTCTTCCAACTGACAGCTGCATTCAACCCTCGTCTCCTTTGGGTCTACGAGCCGGTTGTCTCGCTTTCTTTCTCCCTGGTGCGGGCTTTTCTCAGGACTCTCTGCGTGCATATATAATGACTCCCTGTCCATATGGGTGTGAATGGCTTGCTCTTCTATTGTTTCAAATTCCTCTGGCGGAGTATATAACTTTAAATTAGCAGCGTTCACCACAACTTCTCTGCCTGTTTCTTCATCTTTGATTCTGTAGGCATTTTTTTGCAAGTCCCTTATAATCAGGTAGGGTCCGTGATAATTATGTTGGAACTTTTTGTGTTTCCTGCTCTCTGGATCTGAACTGGCTGTTTTTTTCAAATGACGTACTCTCCTACGAGTAGTGGCCTGTGGTAGCGTTTCCTTCTATTCCTTCCCTGCCGTCTGTCCGCTTGTTTCTTGAGATACTCGAATGTTCTCTGGATCCTCAACTCACGTCCAGGCTGTGCATCTATAGGTGTCCGAATGACGTTGTTCCATGGCCTCTCCGGTCTTCTATCAAGATGTAGGCTCACGGGCACTTCTCCTGTCGCTTCATGCACTGTATTGTTAATACAATACTCGATAATTTCTAGTACATCTATCCACTTCCAGTTTTCTGTAGAGCAGTATATTTTCATGTATTTCTGCAGTTCTCTCATCACTCTTTCAGCGGAGTTAGCCTCCGTGTGTCGAACTGTGGACAAAATCTGTCTTATTCCCAGATTTTCCAACTCCCTGCGAAATTCTACGCTGGTAAAACAGCTCCCATGATCAGACAATATGTTCTCCGGCTGCCCTAGTATAGGAATGATTCTTTCCTTCAGCCTCTTAAGTACCTGTTTCGTACTGGTCTTCTGAATTGGACATAGGACTACCATTTTAGAAAACACGTCTAGTACAACTAGGATGTGTCTATTTCCCCTTCTAGCTCTCGCAAGCGGGCCGAAATTATCCAGTGCCAGAAGCTGACATGGCTTCTCTGGCAGGAGTGGTATAGGTTTTTGCCTCATTAAATACGAGTTAGGCTTTACTCGTTGGCAAATATCGCATGTCCTGATTGTATTCCTGACTGTATCTCTAAGTTTTGGCCAAATAAATGCTTCTTTCAGCAGGGCAACAGATTTGTCTACGCCGGAGTGGCCAAAAGCTCTATGTGCCAACCATACTAGCCTTCTCTGCAATGCTGGTGGTATAACAATCCTGGGTTGAGTGTGGTCTGCATCGCTCCATTTGTGTAGCATCTGGTTAAACCATAAATATTCTGTTGATAGTGCCTCGGCTTCTATATACATCGGGGATCCTCTGACAAGCTTTCCCTCGAAGTAATTAATCATTAACCGTATCCAGAGATCTTCACGTTGAAAAACGGTGATGTTCCTTAGATCATCTAAGGTCTTCTGGTCTCTATCTTCTATGTCGATAGCTAGAGCTTCCTCTTCATCAGCTGTCGGGTATCTGCTTAGCAAGTCAGGTATGATATTGTCCTTCCCCGGGCAATACTCGATTTCCACTTGAAATTGCTGTATATACAAGGACCACCTCGTCAGTCTTTGACTTGACAAGTCAGTTTTCAACAGGAATGTTAGGGCTTTATGGTCCGTTCTCAATACAATTCTGAACCCATAAATCACTTTTCGCCAATACTGTAAGGCATACAGTATTGCGAGTAATTCAATCTCCGTGACCGTATAATTCTTTTCATTAGATTTCAACCTTCTGCTTATGAATGAAATGTAAGTTTTCTCCTCTGGCCTGTCCACATTTTCCTGGTAAAGCATCGCCCCAATGCCTATAAGTGATGCGTCAGTTTGGATAATAAATTTCTGGGTGTAGTCTGGATATCCAAATTTAATATAATCTAAAAGCATCTGTTTAGATTTCACGAAGGCTTCCTCGCATTTTTCCGTCCATCGCCACCTTCCCCCTTTCTTCAGTAAATCTTGGAGTGGTGCCACGGTCTCGGTATACTTCAGGCAATGGCTCGAAAAGAATCCAATAACGCCTAGATATTGCCTGACGTTCTTCACCTTCGTTGGTCTCGGGAAATGTTTAATGACCCCCAATTTTCCCGGATTTGGCCTAACTCCTTGCGCATCTATTACATGGCCTAGGAATTTAACTTCTCTCCGACCAAAGTTAGATTTCTTTAGATTGACCTTAAAGTTAGCCTGACTTAGGTCATCCAACAGCTTGCGTAGATCTCTGATGTGTTCTTCGACTGTTTCAG
The DNA here is from genome assembly GCA_946902985.2 of Meconema thalassinum. Classification (NCBI taxonomy): domain Eukaryota; kingdom Metazoa; phylum Arthropoda; class Insecta; order Orthoptera; family Tettigoniidae; genus Meconema; species Meconema thalassinum. Next base: position 1,089,654,517 of record OX336389.2, read on the forward strand.
ATGTCAGCAGTATATCATCTACATAGCTTATGGTTGTTGCCTTTACTTCTTCAGACAGGTTTCGATCAAGCGCTCGTATCAACGCTGAACCCGCTGTTTTCAGGCCAAATGGGAGACGCACGAATGAGTATGTATGCTGATCGAATAAAAACCCAGTTAATAAGCTTGTTTTCTCCTCCAGTGCAAGATGGTGAAAACTTGCAGTGATGTCAAGATTTGAGAATACAGTCTTTCTTTTGAACCTTCTGAGGATCTCCTTTATGGGTGGCACTTGGTCAAATTCTGGTATGACCTTGGAATTCAAATTCCGCAGATCCAGGCATATCCTTACACTTCCGTCCTGTTTAGGTACAACTACCAGTGGCTGACATAAGGTGTGGCCGTCTTTACAATGACGCCCGCCTCCAGCATCTCCTGTATTGCTTCCTTGACCTTTAAATAATGTTTCTCGGCTACAGGATAAGGCTTTTGTCTGAATGGTGTCCAGTCACTAACTTGGAACGCATATTGGAAATTCTTGATCCGGCCAGGTCTCGAATCGACGACTCCTTTGTATTCGGAGTTATCAGTTGGCAGTCAAAGTGAAAGGCCGTGTTTTTCCCGAGCTCTCAGGTGTGCTGAAATGGGTTGTTCTCTGGAGTGTTATCGGGCGAGGATCGGACTGAGGTATGCGAAGGGTAGTCGGGATTTCCGGTGTTTGTGTGTGCGTACGGGACCTAGCAACTTGTGGTTCATAGCCCTAGTGATAGCTGCATTGTTAGTTATTGGTGGAGTGGAAGTGAATCCAGGGCCTGTTACTCCAAATGTGAATCAGGCAAATGATCCAGTGGCAGCTTTAAAGTGTTCGACGTGCAGTAAAACATTGAAGAATGGTGTTGAGTGTGGACTATGTGAGAAATGGTTTCACTTCGGCTGTATTAAGGTCAAGAAGGAGGATTGTGATGTCGGAAATTGGTTTTGTTAAGTATGTGATACGCCGGACTGTTTGAAGGTGCAAAACAAAGAAAGGGATCGAATAATACAGGAACTTAGAGCAAAGCTTCGTGAATCAGAAGATACGGTGATGGATGTGACTGAACGGCTTTCTACTGGGATCAGTGTGGAAGAGGGCGTGCAGGAGCAAACTGAGGATGACGTTATCATAATGGGTGATTCAATGATACGATGGAGTGCGAATATCTCGAGGAAATCAGGTGTGAAAGTGCGGTGTTATCCGGGGATTAAAATTGACCAGCTTGCCCAACAAGTGGAACAATCAAATGTAGAGGACTGTGACAAAGTTAAAGTGTTGTTGCTACATGTTGGGACGAACGATTTGAAGAAGAGGGCTACAGCTGATTACATCATGGGGGAGCTCTACGAACTAGGCAGAAAAGCTAAAAGCAAGTTTCGAAATGCAAAAATTATAATGAGTGGCATTGTTCGGCGGGGAGACGTTCCGTTAAGGCGAGTTAAGACTGTAAATGACCGCATGGACTGGGTATGTGCACAACTGGGCTTAGTGTACGTAGAAGCTGACTGCTGGATTGGTGGCCGTGACTTCGCCCGAGACAGGCTGCATCTAAATCGACGGGGCGCTTTTAACCTAGGGAGCCTACATGACAGGGTCATCGGTTCGTGCCGGCTTTTGTGAGGAGGAGCAGGTCCAGAGGTTGCCAGCCGATGGGAACAGAAGGAGCTATTTCGAGATATTTGCTGCGGAGGTAAGACTCTAAGATTACTGCAGGTTAATTGTCAGAGTTTAGAAATAAATTAATTGAATTTTGGAATCTTGTAGAGACGTATTCTCCGGACATTGTCATTGCAACTGAATCTTGGTTATATGAGGACATAAATAGTAGCGAAATAATTCAAGGGACCTACGAAATGTACAGAAGGGATCGGGGGAAGCGAGGTGGTGGGCTATTTATTTGTGTGCGCAAAAATATCGGTAGTTTCTTAAAGTGGGCTGATATGGATCATGAAATGTTATGTGTACAAATTTCGGATGAAGGAAATCAATTCCCTCTTCAGGTGATAGGGGCGTACAGAGCACCGAAAGATAACTTTTCTCTCCTCGAAACACTGTATGATAAAACTTGTACGGGTAATGCTATGAAAAAAGAGCATAATAATTGCTGGAGATTTAAACCTCCACAAAGTAGACTGGTCTGGTGAGTCAACTAGCTGTAGTCAAGCTCAGAGCGCTGCAAATAAATTCTTAAGGGAGGGGGGATTTTCCCAAGTAGTTGACTTCCCAACTAGAGACAATAATACCTTAGATGTTTATCTCGTAAGGCCTGTAGAGCTGTATATTAACTGTCTGAAAGTACCAGGAATTAGTGACCATTCTGGTGTTGAATTAAATATTAGATATGGTGACATTACAAAATTAGACTCTGATGTAGCAAAAAAGATCATATTCCAGTATCGCAGGGTGGATCAGGGCAAGTTTCAGGGGTATTTGAATGAGCTATTTGTAGGATGGGCATCGGAAGGAAATCACATTAATATCCTGTGGACTAACTTTTTGAAAATTTTAAATAGCGCTGTTGATAAATTTGTCCCATTTAAATTGCTGAAACAAAACCAAAATCCTTAGTATTACACACGAGAAATTAGGAGTCTAAAACGGAAAATTAGGAAATTATACAATAAAAGACATGATAGTGACAAGAGAATGTTGAAACTTAAGCCCTTATCAAGAGAGCTCGTCTTAAAAAAGAGGGCTGCTCATGACAGTTATATGCAAGGTTTACTTGGTTCGGGAGGTGATGGGTGGAAAAAAATTTACAGCTATGTTAGGAGAAGAAAGGGAAATCCAAATAATTTGTCGATGATAATGTCCGGTGACGGTAAATCAATTACTGAGAAACAGGCCATTGCTAATGAATTAAATGTATTTTATGGTAGTGTGTTCAATAAATACAATAGCTGTGTGTTGGACCTTAACGGTGAATCAGGGGCTCCACTTCTCCTAATAAACCAGTCAGCAATTGTAAAGCTAATACAAAAACTACGTTACAATATATGGAAGGGTCCTGATAATATTGTTAGTTAAGTACTTAAACTAGGAGATAGGGCCGTGGCACGATACTTAGAGGTGATGTTTAATGTGTCCATAAACAATGCGCAAATCCCGGATGACTGGAAAAGAGCTACGGTAGTCCCAATATTTAAGGGAGGGAGTAGACTTGAATTGGGCAACTACAGGCCGGTTAGTCTTACGTCCATCGTTTGTAAACAGATGGAGCATCTCATTTGCGACTACTTGAGGGAACAGTGGGAAACATTATCATGGTTTAATGATAGGCAACATGGATTTCGGAAAGGTTACTCATGCGAGAGTCAGATGCTATCACTTTTTCAAGACATTAGCGAATCGTTAGACCATGGAGTTTCAGTCGACGCCGTGGTTATAGATTTTGTGAAGGCATTTGATGTCGTGCCGCATGACATGCTACTCCATAAATTAGCTTCGACGAAGATTGATAGAAGAGTAATTTTATGGATCCAAGAATTTTTGACGGGTCGTTCACAGAGGGTGAAAGTCGAAGGCATATTCTCGGATGAAATTACCGTAACGTCGGGTATCCCTCAGGGCAGCGTAATCGGAACTCTGTTATTTTTGGCGTTTATAAATGACTTACCAAATGGGATTCGCAGTGACTGTCGATTGTTTGCGGATGATTGTGTAATATATCGAAAGATACATGACTCACAAGACAATGCAGTGCTTCAAGAGGACATGAACCTGGTCTATAAGTGGGCGATTGAAAATAAAATGAAAATAAACACAAGAAAATGTAGTCTCTTAAAAATAGGGAAAGTGCGGAGGCAGGATTTTCAATATAACATTGGCTCGGAAATACTTGTAGAAGAAGATTCTTGCAAATATTTGGGCGTTCACGTAAGGAATGATATGAAATGGAGTAGTCATGTAGGATGTGTAGTTTCAAAAGCTTACAAATCCCTGCACTTTGTAATGAGGGTATTAAAAGGAAGTAGTACCTCTGCTAAAGAATGAGGCTATTTGTCACTTGTAAGACCTATTCTGGAATATGCCTCGGCGGTTTGGGATCCATATCAAGTAGGGCTCATCAATGAGTTGGAAATGGTTCAAAGAAAGGCCGCTAGATTTGTGCTCAGTGACTTTAATCCCAGGAGCAGTGTGAGCCGTATGTTAAAGAAACTTGGGTGGGAATCACTGGAGGCTAGGAGGATGAAATCTAGACTCTGCGCTATGTACAACACGTATACAAATCAACCAGCATGGTGTGAGCTTAGCAAACGATTGGGAAAGCCCACTTACATGGGTAGGAGCGATCATCCTTTCAAAGTTAAGGGCCGACCACAGCGAACAAATTATGGTAAATATTCTTTTGTAAACCGTGCCATTGATAACGGGAACTCTCTACCTGCCGCAGTCTTAGAGCCTTTTCCCAAACATATAGGTGTGTTTAAGAAAAGACTGACTATTTGTGTAAATACTCCAGTTTAATTGTTGTATAATTGTTATTGAATTGCTATGTATAATTATTTATTTGTTATGTGTATCCAATTTGCCACCGGGGGACACTCCCCCCATTGCAAATAAATGAATGAATGAATGAATGAAAAATAGCAGTTCCCTTAACTTTTGCTTATGCTCTGGGCCAATTTTAGCTTCCTCTATCTTTTCTCCCAGGCATTCTTCGAATTGTGGTTCGAGGTCCTTTTCAATGTCTGCGGCCAGTGTTGCCAACTCTCCCTCGATGTCTTTTGTTGTCAATACTGCATCCCCAGTCATATCTCCGTATGTATGCCATACGTACTCTTCTGGTCTCGTTTCACTGTGTTTTAATGAGAGCTCTAAATTTTCCTTTCCCTCACTTGCGCGAAACCTAAGAATGTCTTGTGAGAGATCTATTATGACCTTATATTCTGTTATGAAATCCATGCCAACAATAATGTTAAAAGGCAGCCTATTCACAAGTAGGAAGCTCTGTGAAAATGTAGAGTTCCCTACCTGTAAATCTAAAAATACTTGGTATCTGCATATAATTACTTTATCTGGTATCACGCCTTTAATCTTCACGCTTGAAATAGGTATTTTCAATACGTGGATTTTACTTTGGATTTCATTATATAACGCCTGGGTAATTAGACATACCGTTGAGCCTGTGTCTAGAAGACTCCTTATCTTCATGCCTGCGATGTTTACAATTATAATGGGTAGTTCCCTTCTTACATTGACCGGCTTCATCTTGGTCTTCAATGAGTTCCTCAGGTTTAGCAATCCAGTTAACCACATTCACTGTATTCCACCCTGCATTTATCTCTCCTATTTGGTCATTTAATTTTGGTGTTTTTTTCTATTGCTCCGTTCTTTGTGGAGTTCTTCTGTCTGTCTTCGTACTGCTGAAATTCCAGACTCTTGGCTCCGTTATCATTCTTATAGATATCGGGTGATCTTCTATTCTTAATCACTTCATCCCAATGCACTTGCGATTTTCTATTGTCGTCTCCACGCTCCTCCATATATCTTAGTGATGCGTGATAACGTTCTTCTGCTTCTTCGTCGAACCCGCGACTCTGTTCTTGGGATCTCCATTCTCGGTTATCCCCATTTCGGCCGTAATTTCTCCTGTTATCAAGCTGTCGGTCTCTTGTATCGCGCTGATTCCAGGTTTTTCTTCCTCGGTATCCGCGGTTCGATCTTCCTCTGTATGCTGGCCTCCAATTCTGGTTTTCCCTTTCTTCTCGTTGCCAGTCTGACTTCTCCGTTTCTGTGCTAGTAGACTTACTTTTAGTCTGCACCTAGTCAATTCAGTTGGTGTACTAGACATGTGGACTTGTTCCGTGTTCCGAGTCTGCCTTGTGTGCTGCGCTGTGGTGAGATCGAGTTGCCTCAGCACTTCCTCCATTTCAGTCGCTGTCTTGGCGTTTGCTGAGATTAATAGTCGTTGTACTTCATATGGTAATTGCTTGGCTATCGCTATACACAGATCCGACTCTCTAGGGCCTTCATCAAGCTCCCGAAAACGGCATAATTGAGCTATGAAGAATTCAGCATATTTCGTTGGATTATTTGTACTATAGCGTCTGGAGTACAAGTCCAATCTGAGATTCTGTTGTATATTTGCATTCCAGTACCTGCTTAAAAATGCCTGGCGAAATTCGTCAACGGTGTCGAACGTGTAACGAAAACTTCTAAACCATAAGGCGCATTCGCCCTCAGTCAGTTTTTCGATAGCTCTTAATCTACGCTCTGGCGGTACCTTCGCGTCATTCAAGTACTCGGAAACCTCTTTGAACCAGTATTTGGGTGTCATATTTGAGTTACTCCAAGAATATTTTCTCGGTTTCTCGTCACTAGCCCTCACAACAGTGACTATCTGATTTTGTACAGCATTTTCATGCGGTGTGGACATAGCAATAGGTATACCAGGCGTGTTATACGGGCTGTCACTTGGCATGGATGTATTCTTCGGAGTGGGCTGTATCTCTATATCTGCCCATCTATTTCTCCTATTTTCATCTATGCTTCCTTCATTGGATCTAGGATTTCGCAATATGGACTCCTCATGTGCGATCATTCTAGTTTCCATTTGGCTGTGCCTGTTTTCCGCTCTTTCTAATCGAGCTAACACCTCTCGTTCTATTTTTTCCAAGCGATCCCGGTTTTTCTCTGCCATAGAGAAGACTTTCTCCTTGTCATCCTTAAGGCTCTCTTTCATATGGGAAATTTCCCCCGCCAGACTTTGCCTTACCTCGGCAAGCGTTTTATCGCTGGCTTCAGTCTTCAAGCCCTCTCGAAGTTCCAATTCTTCTCGTAAGCCTGTAACCTCTTTCTGGATGTGACCATGCATACTGGAGATTTCGGTCCTTATTTTGGTAATTTCTCCCTGGTCCTCATCTTGCCTTTTATGAATGACTGCTAGATCGTTTTGAGTTTGTTCTAACTCTTTTTGAACCTTTCCAACCTGCATTTTCATGTTTGAGATTATTCCCTTATTTTCTTGAGCGGAAGTTTTTATTTCACTGATCTCCTTGCATTGGTCAAGGATATTCTGATCCTGCTTCCTTAATGCTTCGTCTACAGCGTTTGCGTAGCCTGCCATACGATTATTCCATTTTCCGTCGCAGTCTTCGAGCCTTTGATCCACGGTCTGAGTGAACGTATTAAATTGCTCTTGCTGTCACTTAGTATTCGCTTCGTTCTGATTTTGAATATCTTTAAGCTCTACGGACATATTGTTTAAGCTATCATTAATCTCGGGTTTTGATTCTCTGCACGCTTGCAGATTATTCTCGAGTTTTACCTCTATTGACTCAAAGCGTTTGTCGTTATTTGCTTGCATCTCTGAAACCACGCTAACAATATTTTTAGTTACCTCTTGCTTAATAGATTCTTTGTATGTCTACCCCTTATTATTCCCGTTTTTCCAACGGGGTCGGGGATGAGATGCGATGGAAGTCTTAGTGGTGATGTTTTTACGGCCGGATGCCCTTCCTGACGCCAACCAAATGAGTGGAGTTAATGAGAGATGAAATGAATGATGGTGAATGAAACTGGGCAAGGATGTGGAAGGAAGCGGCCGTGGCCTGTCAGAAGGTACCGTCCCAGCATTTGCCTGGTGTTGAAAATGGGAAACCACGAAAACCATTTCAAGGACAGCCGACGGTGGGGCTCGAACCCACTCGTCTACCGAGTCAGCAGAGAGCTTGGCCCCTTGACCTAACGCAGCGCTTTAGCCCGCGTAGCCACTACTGTCGGTGCTTAATAGATTCTTTAACATCATCAATTTTTTTTATTGACCTCTAATAAGTTTGAATCTAATCTTTGACTGACCTCTAACTGGTTATTTTCTAACTGAGTGTTTACTGTAGCCAACATCTGGCTTACCTCAGTTTGATTGGTCTCCAACTGAGTATTTACTGTTGCCAACATCTGGCTTACCTCGGTTTGATTAGCCTCTAATCTAGTGTTCATTTCAGTTTGATTAGCATCCAATCTACCCGCTATTTCATCTTGAAATCCTTTAGCATCTTCCCTACTCTTGGCATGAGTAGTATCAAAATGTTCCTTTAACTCCGCGATACACTTGAGTACCCCCTCAGTACCAGCCATCCTATATTTCTTATCTTGAGATTTAGACAGGCCGTAGCTGAACATGCTGGCGCGTTATATTGGGAAAAGATTTCCGATGTCGCGACAACAACAACATTCATATTACACAGGGCTGTAACCACCTATGGAATGGGTTTAGACCCTCGTACCCGTCTGACAACAGTGTCTAATGTCTGAGTATCACCTAAAAAAACTCACAATCGCTCAAACACAGTTTGAGGAAAAAAAATACTATTATGGTTTTCCCCCTGGAAACCATACTATTATTATGAGGTTTTCTGAATCCCATAAGCCATCACGTATCTGGGCGCCATGATAATGTAAAGGTAGGACCTACCATCCGTTGCCCCACACACGGGCAACATGGTAAATTAATGGGAAAGACACGCACACCTATGGTGACCTGTATTTTAAACTGGCCCCACGTATCAGCGTCATGATAAATATAAGTAGGTGGGTGCTCAATGGTTGCCCCATTGTAAGACATCGGCCATATTCTGATTTATTAGTAAAACTGTCCAGGGAGTGATTTTTATTGCCGGAGGCCCCGCGCTGGGCCATGCCATGATAAATAAGTAATAGAGGGGTGTTCAATGCTAACAGGTTACATTATTTTAAGCATGTCTTATGGATGATTATCAATATTTATTTTAACGTGAAGGCTTATTAACTATCGGACGCGGCCTTTTCCTAATTTAACCTAATTTTTCTGCTGTACTTGCCTCTACCATTAATATCTTAGCCGACCTTTAGTAGTACCTGTGACTCAATTCTAGTACAATAACATGTCCTCCATGTACCCAATCGTCATCATATGGAACATGTGTTCGTATCCCAGCTAACTCACGGTCTTTCGAGGTATGGGACATTCATGCCCACCATACGATCACATGCTCAGGATTTGAGTCTGTCAGGTGACTACTCTACTTGAAAGGAACAACATATTCCTAAATATAACATTTAATGATAGAAAATCATGGCTATACAACATAAAAAAAAACGATAGTTTACATTTACTTCCCACAACAAAAATCAAAGTTATCTGTGAGTCTTTCCTTAAAATTAGTGCTTCACCGCACTCAAGTCTATTCCAAACATCCTATTATTGATACTCTCTGACATTTGCGAGTGTCCATAGTGTTCTTCACGTGGCACAATTTAACACAAACTGGAATATCACAACACAATAATCACAATTTAACTTTACATGACATTAATCTGCAATTATTAAACATTTATCTGTTTTACACGGGGCATTTACTTTCAGTAACATTAATTCATTATCTTATGACTTAATTAATAAGTGTTGTGTCGTGCAACTCGTAATCTTTTTCCCATCAATTTGAAACGCTGAAGTGGTACGTTTTCCTTTCCAAAATACACATGGATAGAAATGTTTATAGCTTCACCATACAACGATTTTCTGGGTCTGGTCAAAACATTATCGTTACAAACGTGTCATGTCATTGAAATTACTCTACCCGTATGAATAAATTAGTGTAAACTGGGCAAAATACACTTTACAAAGATGCCTATATTTATTTGGTGCAGTATTCCTCCTCAGAGAATAACTGGGCCAAATATTATCCGATCACAGCGATCCAACATGATATGTGTGTGGAAATAAAGCATTTAATTCAATTGGCATCATCACATCAATCATATCTTAATTACTTTTCGAAATATCGAGATTCTTCAGTGTCCCACTACGCTTTTAAAATAAAAGAATCAGGTCACCAGACCTCCTTTCCAAGCGGGCAATAAATTAGTTTCGGCTGACTGAGAAAGATGGCCGCCGGTCTCGTGGCCTTCTACCACCCCATATGGCTTCTCACAAGGTCAAGTTTGTTTATTGGTGCAGTATGCTGGAGGTACGCTGAGTGTTGTCCCTAGTAATTGAGTCATTCTAATTATTTAACACCTACATTTAGAGTATAATGGGCTCAACTCGGCTCCTAATTAATATACATGGCAGGGGATGGATCATGGATAGCTTTGCCGTTCTGTGGCGACATTAGTGGCTTCTGGCGCGCATCTCTTAAGTGAGTATCCAAGTTCTCTCACCGGTGCAGCTGCCTATAATAAGGAAATCGGCGTTTCCTATACGACGAACCATTAGTCTTACCTCTAAGGGCAGATCAATTAATACATGGGCTCACACAGGGTCTCGAACAGTTATCCCTGCTGGCAACAATTCTGCAAGCGGTGGATAACAGACAGTCTCCGTCCCACTTCGCTGCAAATAATACAAGTATGCTCCAAGGCGATACTATCTCGTAGATTAGCCGACTTTTCGCCTAACGCGCAAGCTATGTTTGGATGATCCCCGCAACTTATTGACGTAAATCTCTTGATTCTACGTTACTTGCTCGTTGTACGCGGCTCAAACAATACTTCTCATAGATGACTCAATTATTAAAGCACTCGAGTCCTCTCTGCAATTACTCTTAAGCCAAAGCTTTATGTAGCTCCCAAAACAAGCATAAGTTTACTGACTTACATTAACTACCTTAATGGTTCTCAAATACAACCCTGTAGAATTTACCATAGTAAATATTCATTCAACAATTCAATGACACTGAAAAACTCTCATTATCTCGATATTTTACGTTACTTTCTTACTGTTTACAATAATACAGTATTTTTACGTTAGACGTGACACACTTTGCACGTACTCTAGGCCTGTCATGCCTATTATTTTATTTATTACTGTTACCGACCCCAGATTATTATTATTATTATTATTATTTAACGTTACCGTTACTTTCATCAATATCTTAGGCCTAAATGGCCGTAGACAAATCATCCTCCAAGCCATACTTTACCAATATACGAGGGATGTAAGCTCGTACATAATGAATGTTAAATCTTAGTCTTAGAGTGATTCTTCGTTGTATGGTGAACTATTTAATCATATCAACATATTAAATTTTGTACTCACTTTTCATTTTTGCTGGGTTAGTCCAGCACGCCAGCCACGAACCTACCATAATGCTTAGTTTAAACCATTATGCTATTTATCACACGACACATGGTATACACTTCACACATGATAATCATATTTTCATCAGTGGCTTTTCTCACTTTGACACAATACATATTATTTTACCACATACATAAACACTTTTAAAATCACTGTAATATAACGTAAATACAATTCCCGCACTATTTCACATGTGGATCCTTAATTGGACTCCTACTAACGCCTGACCTCAGAGATGCGATGATGTCCCGTGGCTCATAATCACAAGATTCACGGTCACGTAAAACTACAATCTTCCTTCCTTCCTTCAGAGATGCGATGCAGCTAACTTCTGACAACCGCCGGTCTCCGTGAAAGTCTATCCTGCGTGTGCGTGCGTTCGATTCCCGTCACCTACAGTTCATATCACCTCTACTGCAATTCTGATCAGTCCTCTGTCACGACTATTTGTGACGCCTTCCAGGCTCCCATAACCGTAGTGATCCTGACAATAATGTGTCATTTTTAGTTATGACAACACCTCCTGGTATGTTCACTGTCTATAAACATCCTAAATTATCCCTACGCTGTCCTGAATTTATACTTGCGTACGTTATTGGTTAAATATCTGCTGTAGACTACATCTTACACGATGCATAATTACTATTGTGGAGCTGCATGGTGTGCTTCCATTGTTCTCCAAGTATACTTGAGCGTCGATAATTTATAAGTTCGCGCACTTTCTTGCGTGATCTGGCAGCATGTTAGTTTACGTGTTGAGTCAAGACGAACTGAAGACGAACTGAAGACGGACTAACTTCCCTTCGAAGCTTCCCCCTATATAAAGCTTTCTTGTGAAACATAGTCCACTGGACACTCAGGACCGACTCCCTTCCTGGAATAATACATTTCGAGTCAAAGTGAAGTATAATCCTCGTTTGTCTAGGTGTGGAGTTCCCAAAATCACTCGCGTGCAAGCGATCGCTTCGGCCAATTATTTACAATTAATTGCCTTCTACCATGGCGTCATAACGCTATCCTGGTACTTCCCCTTCTGCTGGTCTCCAAAACCTTCCTCCCGAGCGGAAGCAGTGTGTTCAGAGGCTCATTTATAGATGTAGAACACTCCTAAATTATCTTTCCTAGAATATATTCACCTGGGTGTAAATTTTATCACATTTCAATGCTCCAATTGGCTGTAATCAATTAATTTCCGTGGGCGGCTGCCCCCTCTCTACTCTCAGGCCTTGTGAACTGGTGGATCCCAGAGTCATTAATCTTGAGCTGATCGTGTGGTCCAGACGAAAATGAGTTCCCTGGCGTCACTTAAATACGCCCCCTTCGCTAGCTCCGATTTGTCAACTGTCAAGCTGGTTTCCTTTCATGAATTCGGGCTTCTAAAACGTACATAGCCTTGCATTTTCTTGTAATTATCCACCTTAAGAAGCTATGATATTCCCATTCTAGCCGTGAAATCCTGCGATTATGATTATATGCAGATATAACTCATTGCTCTTCGGGTTCCCTGTAGCTGTTCCCCCTCAGAGATCAGTGATTCAATTCTGGGCAGAATCATGGGCCTGGTCTTCTTTGTTAAGACCCGAGTTCGTTGCCAGATTGCTGTGTCTAATTGGGCACAATACTTACCCTTTGGAACCCGTCGAGTGACACTGTCTGCTTGAAATTTCGGACAGACCACTCCATTCCCTGCATTTAGGTCCATTGGCACATATCTACACCTTTTATACTTACCCTTTGGAACCCTGCGAGTAACAGAGTCTACATGCAATTTCGGACAGACCACTCCATTCCCTGCTTTTAGGCCCTTTGGCACAAATCTACACCGTTTCACCGATCTGCACCAAAATTTGTATACACACCCTTTGAAACCCTGCTGGTAACACTGTCCACTTGATATTTTGGACAACGCTCTCCATTCCCTACATTTAGAATAACAAACAAACTGAACTTCAAAACCATGTATTAAGGCCCTAGAATCATTCATGTCCGTAGTAGTGTAACTGTAAGAGTATTTTAATAAGTCTATTGTTGACTGGCAATTCGGGCTGCATCACGTCGCCCCTACCAGTGTTCTGGAGCAGAATTGCGAAAATAGTTAAATCTTGCGCTGCTTATAAATTGCAGTCACGGGGAGTAATTAGTGCAAAATGATTTCTTTTGCCCCTTATAACAGTTATCATCATGAACATATTATGCATCTGTATAAGTGCAATGGTGTTGATGCAATACATTGAGGTTATCAGCTGCAATAAGCGTTGGTGCTTTCAAATTTACCGTAATTTATTCCGAAACTTATCGTTGAGCGCTATGTGACCATAAATGATATACTATTGCTACCTCAGGAGCTCGGGACAGCCGAAGTTTTCCGAGGTTTTCTGATTATTTTCCTACAGCGCTATGTGACAAAAGACGACACTATTGGTCTTTACATTTCTAACAGCCAATGAGATATAGGCCCTAGGCAGCGTCTTATTTCACTTACTCTTCTTTCTAAACATATTTAAAAATTTGTTTGTAAATTACATGTGTCAGTGCTTTAGTTATTAAACAGCCGTTTCCCTATTCATTAATATCATAACGGGAAAATGACCTGAATAATGTTACGTCCATTATACAGTACTACTTATCACCCCCACTACAACCACCACCACCACCACAAAAAGTAATATTTAAAAAATATTTCCTTTCTGTTAATTTAAGTATCATGTGCCAGTTCTGTAGTAGTATTAATTATCATCCATAAAACAAATAAATCCACCGGGCGAACCCCGGCACTACTGCTAGTTAGGAAATATTCTCGTTCAAAGGCTAAAATTAATATTTCTGATTGAAATCAGCTGATTATAAGAATAGATCTATAGCATAGAGAAAGGTAGCCTCCATGGCTTTGGCGGCAGCACGCCGGCCCCTCACTACTGGGTCCGTGGTTCAAATCCCGGTCACTCCATGTGAGATTTGCGCTGGACAAAGCAGAGGCAGACAGGTTTTTCTCCGGGTACTCCGGTTTTCCCTGTCACAATTTCATTCCACCAACACTCTTCACTATCATTTCAATTCATCCGTCATTCATTTAATCATTGTCCCAGGGGAGTGCGACAGCCTTCGGCAGCCGGCACAGTTCATATTCTCGCTGCTAGACGGGGGCTTCATTCATTCCATTCCCTGACCCGGTTGGTCGACTGGAAGCAGGCTGTGGATTTTCATTTCCATAGAGAAAGGTGCAGAGAAGAAAAAGCATAATCTCTACTTTTTATTGGGCGATGATCAGGGAGCCTGCTTTTCTATCCTTATGTGACGGGCAATCATCGCCAGCGATGAGCGCACGTCGATTATCACCGTAGCCAAATCGTAGCTTTAAAGAAAATGTGTATTTCGTTATACTTGAAGGAGCAGTGACGGTAAGTCCAATTGTAAGTGACATTCTTGCTATCCGGTAAATGTGTTGCATCTCAGGTAATTCCTAGTAATAACCAATAATGCAAATAACAGTTTTCAGCTTCCTTTGTCGTAGTTAATTTATCAAACAAATTTACAATTTTTAGAGTTGAAAACCTTATCATGGAATTCACCCAATAGCCAGGCTCCTTCAGTATAATATCAGGAGACGATGCCCTTTGTTTTATAGGGTTTTAGGGAGTAGAATGACATAACTCTTCTCAGACTTCCATGTACCAGGTGAATCAGCTGCCCCTAATAATAATATTTTATGTAGCCCAACTAACGAGTGCTATCAGGAAGATCAATATTACTCTGCCTACATCCCGTAAGCAGAGAAATATTGAATTCCCTGATAACAACGCTGGCTGGGCTGTATAAAACAATATTATTAGGGGCAGCTGATTCACCTGGTATACATGAGAATGTGGCAAAAGAACAATTTAATGGAAATTCATATTACGTTTACAGTTCCCTTAAACTGCTGTATACATCTCTATCTCTACTTAATATAAAACAAAGTCTCCGATTCTTGGATGTTACGGGTAAACTCGAGAACCACTGGATGGATATTGATGCCGGTTTCACCATTCTGTAAAGGGTATCTCGAGGATGATTTCTGTAGAATATAATTTATATGTGATCAAAGGAAGCCGAGCAGTAACGATTTCAGTGGAAAAGTCGAAAAAAACCTGGCATCCGAGCGCTTTGTAAGCTTACGCTGGGCAAACCGTAAAAATATCTAAATCCTATGAGTGTAAGAATTGTTCATCATGAAAAGTTCTACAAAACAGTCCGCGAGAGCATAGGTCTATCTTCAATATATCGCCCACTATAAGTGTATTTACGTTTTAATTTCTTCCAACCATGTCCATTCAACTACTGAGACAACGGTTAACGAGCTAGCTAAGGGCGAGTCTATCATCCCTGTTACAGCCTAGCTAGCGGGCTAACATATTGTCCCAGATACAGCCAGCAGCAAACCGTTGAGTCGTGTTGAGTTAAGACTTCTGAAAAGGGTGGTTGTGTTTGGAGTTTCCCTGGAAGTGCAACTCGGGGTTTCTTCATTTCGCCTGTGAAACACAGTCAAGTTAAGATTGGACGGAAGGGGGATTCGAGTTTTATTCACCTCGCCATTACCAGGAAGTGCAACTCTCATTTCGCCTGTGAACTTTTCATTCCGCAAAATTCACAGTCAATTTAAGATTGTACGGAATGGGGATTATATCTCTACTTAGTATAAAACGAAGTCCCTGATTCTTGGATGTCACGGGTAATCTCGAGAACCACTGAATGGATTTTGATGCGGTTTTCCCCATTCTGTAAAGGATATCTCGAGGAAGGTTCCTGTAGAAAATTATTTATTTATGACCAAAGGAAGTCAAGCACTAACGATTTCAATGAAAAGGTCGAAAAAATAACTGGCGTCCGTGCGCGTTTTAAGCTTACGCTGGGCAAACCGTTAAAAATATCTATATACTATGAGTGTAAGAATTGTTCAGCATGAAAAGTTCTACAAAAAAGCCGGGAGAGCATATCTCTATTTTCAATACATCGCCTACTATAAGTGTTTTTACGTTTTCAATTCTTCCAACAATCTCCATTCAGTTACTGAGGCGACAGTTTACGAGCTAGCTAGGGGCGAGTCTATCACCCCAGTTACAGTTTAGCTAGCGGGCAAGCCTATTACCCCAGATACAGCCAGCAGCAAACTGTCGAGTCATGTTGAGTTATGACTTCAGAGAAAAGTGGTAGTGTTTGGAGTTTCCCTGGAAGTGCAACTCGGCTTGTCTTCATTTCGCCTGTGAACCTTTCGTTCCGCAAAATACACAGCCAAGTTAAGATTGGACGGATGGGGGATTTGTGTTTCATGCACCTCGCCATTCTTAAATTACGTCTGACAAGAATTTGTTGTACATGCATCTCCATGATAATATAATTAACAGTCCAGTCAGTGATATTAACCCATCCTGCCGAGACATAAAACGGATATTGGTCGTTGTTTATTGACATTGGAAAAAAAGCGCTTATCACGTAATGCACTCATAACTGTTCCCGGACGAAGCCGGGTCGGGTTGCTAGTTTAGTAATATGAGAAGAAAATTAAATAGAAGTGCAAGAACAAGTTACTGTATGGAATCAAGAGATAGAGAAATATGGAAAGAAAATGAGTGTGGAGAAGAGTAAGGCTGTAGTGATGACAAGAAACAAGAGAGAAGGAAGACAGAATATTGAAGTCAATGGAAATCCAATGGAAATGGTAAAAAAGCTTTAAGTATTTGGGGAGCATACTCACAGAAGATGGTGCAATAAATGAAGAAATTGGAAAGAGAATCCAACTAGTTGATGGGTTTTATCAGTTTAGTATGGAACCAGGAAGTCCCAGAAACATGCAAGAAATTTCTATTCTCAATGTATTACACACCAATTTTGACATATGCAGCAGGTACGTGGACCATAAAAAAGCGCGATGAAAGCCGAATCCAAGCAGCCGGGATGAACTTCATTAAAGGAATAATTGGGAAGACACGGAGGGATAAAATAAGAAATGTGGACATTAGGGAGAGAACTGGGTTCCTAAAACTGCAAGACAAGGTAGAGGCCAGTAAGCTGAAGTGGTACGGACATAGATGAGAATGGAAGAATATAGAGTACCAAAAAGAATATTTATGGAGAAAATACCAGGAAGAAAACTACGAGGAAGGCCCGGAAAGAGGCGGATAGGTACGGTGAAGGAAAGCATAGAGAAAAGAGGAGTAAAAGAAAAAGAAGTATTGAAAGAAGGAAATGAATGGTGGAGGGATAGACAACTGTGGAGGTCCTTGATTCGCAACCCGACCCAGGGAACTGGAAACGGTAAATAAAGAAGAAGAAAAAGAAGAAGAAGATACATTTAATGACAGTTGATAGTTTCATGACAGTTATTACTCGATTTAATTTTAATGAACACTGTTGATTGTTTTTTTTTTCATCGTCAGTGATGTGTTCGTGATAAATTATTAAAGATGTAATTGTGATGATTGCCTTAATATTAAATACATGCTGAATTATTTTTGTATTTATTATTCTTCTATGCAAGGAAGTATTTTATCTACGGATGAGAATGGCTTTCAAACGACGAACTTAGTAATCTTGTCTTATCGTTGAGTATAATCATCTGTTACCTGGTTTGTAGCACATATTAGCCGTTAAGGCGCTTCTGTTATGAAATATGTAGACTATACACCACACCGCCAGTAACCGACTCTCACTACATCCCACCCGGAGCACTGAAGGTCTTGCTATAAAGTCATTTAGTTAAGCAGCCGCCTGTGGGCTCAGGTGTGGACCTTGAATCCTTCCTCCGAGGTTACATTATCATCACCGACTTTATCACACACACTCGCGTGCCATTCAATATCATTTAAACATGCCCATCATGACAAGATGTTACGTTGATCCATGTCAAACAAAATAAATAATGCATCTGTGATATTAGGATATCGATAGAATTATAATGCTTCTGCCATTTCTGCCCACAGTTCATACAAAATCAAGTACGTTCAAAAATAAGTAGTAAATAACTAATTAACTACATTTAATAACCAACAGTTTCAGAACGGTGTTTCAGGTTCTTTGACGGTGTTTCATTTGTATTTTATATTATTTTTCGTATTGGAACCACGAAACGTTGCGCCTAAAATAACCTAGAATAAAGCATATTTATCAACTCTCGTGTTCACACTTGTTCAACCACCGATCATGTGCAGTGACTGTACTGAATAGTGTACTTAGTTATTTCTAAAAACAAGCGGCACTGGTATAGTGTTTTCGGTAAGACATCCACCTTGGATACGGGGCAAGTGATCAACATGGCACTTCAAAGTTGCTATCGAAGTCGAGTATAGCCTATCCGGGATAGCTTTATCCTGTCCACAACTAATTTGTCAGCAACAACAGATGATGCGTATTCTGCATCACCACCATTTCCACGACCATTACCACCACCTCCACCACCATCAACAACAACAACAACAACAACAACACATTAGTGAAGGTAATCTCCGAACTTAAATAAATGAATACCCATTACTGGATCATTCCTCAGCCGGTGGCGAAGATGAATGGCAAGTTACACAGCTGAGTATTTCAATGAGTAGTTGTCATCCAGCTACATGAATCCAAAATGACAGAATCTTCCGGTATTTCAGGCAGAACGGTATTAGGCGGCACATTAGTAGAAGATAACTTGTCAACAGTAGAAAGTGATCGCAATAGGGCACATGCTAACTTGTTAAATAAGACGTCTTAATAGGGGCAGATGACCTCGTTGTTCCTCCCCTTAAAACAACAACTAACTAAGACGCCTTAACTCAAACATAAATTAGCAAAGAAGTAATCATATAGAATCACCCACACAGATGTAGGCTCATTCATGAATTTGCTGCATCGATAAGAACACCAGGAGAATGTGCTCTCTATATATTGGTAAATGTTGTGAATTCGAACTGAGGGAAATGTATCTTCCAATGAAATTTCACCCTTAAAAGTTGGTAAGACGTCGACACCATCAGAGACTCAGTTGTTGATTAATCGATCTCACCAGAGCCGTCTATACATTATTTATTATTCTGCAGTGATCTGTGCATTGTTTGTTTCTCTCATAATAAATTGTCATATGGTTGATCGGTTCGTGGAATTGTCAACCTTAGAAAATACAAAGGTAAGAAAACACAAGAGTGAACTTCTGTATTTACCCAAACCAGCTTATAAATATGGCATCGCCATTATCACCTCAGTTGGACGTAAGAAACCAAAAGGTAAGCAAACATCCCCTTATTCTTGGTTCGTAGGTAAATCATTATCCGTAATGTTGACATGGCCATTAGTGGAATAGAGAATACAAACAGAAATACGGTGAGATTTTACAGTTGCATTTGTGAAAGGGGTTACAAAGAGGAGTCGTACCAACACAGACAGGAAAATACCAATCCTCGTGTGCTTGGTTTCATTTCATTCGCAGTGTCTTCCATCTCATGTAAGGCACCTTAGTGATTCTTGGCACACATTGTGCAGTCAATCATAATTATGTTCAGTCAATCATGACGTGTGAAAAATGTGTCCAATTTGGACATCGATATCAGAACTGTAGATCAGTCACCAGTTGCGACAGGTGTGTGGGAGCTCTTGGAACAGACACATGTCCTGTCAACTCAGAGCCGTGAGCATTGTCAAGGCCCTGACTTCTCGTTGGACAAGAACCTCCCAGCATACAAACATAACCAAGTAGTCACTAAATGAACAGCAGCATACGGCGGCACCAATAGAACTGCTGAAGTAGCAAGTACTGTACATCACTAACATGCAATATACTGACCAAGTGCAATTACCTCAATTACTGGTAGCAGAACCACAATAATTTTCATCATTCTCGCCTGCTGTAACTCTTCGAGAGGATGGATTACATCATGAACATCAGTGAACGCGGGATAATAATGATATGCAAACAGGAGTATTACACAATAATCTATGACTCAGTACTCGGTTTTAATACACAAAGATACATCGGGGCAAAGCCTCCCAACACCTCAAAATAAGCACTTTTCTCTGATTCATAAAAGAATGTACGTTTCACAACATCTTTCCATTAGTCCAATAACCGATAATCCATATCCTCCTTGAACCTCGCGAGGTGACCCAAATAATATACAAAATTATCCAATTGATAATGAGCATTATTTTTAAATTCCGCCCGTCTGCTCCAGGCGCTCTTCAGCTATAACCACTTCGTCTTTTCTCTTCAGCGTCTTGCGCTAACAACAATCACCTGTTCACTAGAACTAATTACGGACTCTATATCAGCAAGACTCGTTGTTACAGCTTTTTAAGAAGAGCCGTTGCCGTACTTTACTTCCACAGCCTCTCAGAACAATCTGATGGAAGGCAAAGGTAGTCATTGCTATGAGAGGAGTAAATCCAACAGTACAGTAAGAAGCATAATGTTGGGGTTCCTAGTTAAGTACTCTGGAGCAGTGAAACAATAGTTGCCAACATAACTGGGGTATCAAAGAGTTTACGAACCAATTATATAGTACCGTATAGTGTAATCGGATTTATATACCAGCGAGACTAATAGATTATATGTGCCTGTTCATAAATCACCGTAGCCCTGGGGGTATGGACTTAGGTTCACAGTGAGAAAGAGGTGTTTTGTCTTTCACTCAGCCGGTAGCTACATCGGGTTAATGAGTAAGATTCCATGAGCCTACACGTCGCTCATCACACACAGGTAATTCTACATCAAGGACCTTGCTTCCAGTAGTGGGTAGTGGTCTCGTTAAACAAGGACATCCTACCACAGCAGAGGCTCAAAAACGCTACGGTATCCCACAGAATACTGCGACAAGTTGGATAAGATGGTTTAGAGAATCGGGAGACGTAAGGCGACGTGCTGGCTTGGGTTGGTGGAGGATCTCGAACCAGGAACAAGATGATCGCTGGGTCGTTACCGATCCCCTTTAGAACAACATCCCGGTACCCTATAATGTTACAGCAGTTAATGTAACATTAAACAAAAATTGAACTACTTGCGGATACTTGGCTAGTTCTTTGCTAATACATTTTTGTTAATATTTAGGACGGTACATTTCATTGTGTGCAATACAAATAAGAACATGTGATCACACCATTAATTCAATGAAAGCACTTATACTAAGCCCTCAATGAAATGGGTGTTTATCCTGATTCTCCCGGCTTTGGTGACATGTCAATTTGCTAATTGGTATTAATTAAAATAATAATCACTCTAAAGCTGTATTCAATTTGGTATATTTTTATTGGAATACATTGGTATCAATAATTATAACATCCCTGTTGGGCTTCGTCCTTCCACTGGAGCAGATATTTGCAGTTAGTGATCATGAAATGTGAGCTATCGAGTTCCGAGGAACGTTCCCTGCATGTTATGATGATAAGTGCGTGCTCAAACGATGAATTCGCAAACTTATTGGTTGATGTTGATTAATTCTATGTGTTGCGATATCGTGGTTATTTAGCCGTATACTGGGATGTGTGAGTGGAATATGTCTCATAATCCTTGTCATAGGGACGGCTCTACTTGTGTGTGTTTGTTGGGTTGGGATGGGATTGTGAAGGTACCAACTTAGAATCTGGTTGCAGTAGAAGTGGGAAACCACGGAAACCCATTTATACTGTCAGTTATAGCTCTTCAGTCGGTCAACACGATCTTTCCCAAAGACTGGGCAGGGTACAATGTATATAATATATGAATAATACGTAAATCACCACTCCTGGAAAAAATTACATGTATTACTGTACTTATGATCACTATTATATTGAAGCTATGTTTAGGATTATAATAGTGATCATAACTAATACTCAGCGGTAACGTTCTCGCTTTCTGTACCCAAGGTTTGAGGATCAAATCCTGACGCAGTCAGCTGGCATTTGAGGGTGCGCAAATGCGAGGGAGCCGTGTCTGTATATACAGTGTGGTCCACCAGCCCCTTATTTTTTTTGGAGGAAGTCAACCCAACTAACGCGTATATCACAGTCATCCTAAAAACATTAGTACCTCCTCCTTTACGTCCATAGTACAACTTTACGTTGTGTACATGCTCGCGAATATAGTAGAAATCAATAGTGGCAGTGTTATTTCAATGACCTCAAATATAATGCATGATTGAAACGATCAGAGCTCCGAATAACACCTTCTTACGTTTGGACAGGAAGTGTCTACGAATAGATTCAATACGCGCCAGCAATACACCTTGGTTCTCGGAAGCTATGGTGGCTAAATTAAGAATTGCTAGAGTAGCGTCAACGAAGTCGCATTGTAGTAGGTTCAAACCTTGAACTAGTACAATTTTTTTTTGCTTAATGTCGTTTATTGTGGATGTCTTATGGACGCATATCTATCTGTTCCAACGAGTGATTTTGTATTTGGTCCTGAAAAGGGCCGTACTTATCCGATGGTACGCAGCCAGATTGGACGACGATATAAAGATCTGTCGAACGAAACAAGGTATCCTGTATATTCAAGGTAGCAAGTGTTCAAAATTTTGACCTCCTTGGTTTAAAGGAAAACTCCGACTCACTTAGACGACCCACCTAACAAATAGATTTGTTATGTGGGTAGACTTACGAATAAATACATCAGACCGAAACTATAATTTATTTCAACGGAGTCTGTGCGAAAAGCGCTTGCTATATACTGAACCCTTGCAAAGAAGCATATGAGACTCAGATTCGGGGCGTAACAGGTCATATTCGTAAGTTGCTGTCAGGGCGCTTCATTAACTTGCAGGGTAACATATAACAAAATAACATGCAGGAAAGAGTGAAGCCAGGGTTAAAAACAACTGAATTTAATAACAAATCACCATATTTACACATAAACAATTAACAACAAAAACTCCCAACTGACTCCCGCTTAATAAAAATGCCAAAAACTAGGCGATATCTCTGGAGAGATTAATTACCTGGACCAAGTGTCCTTAAATAAAAGATGCAAAAGTGACCATATAAGTGCGTACGCCGTTCTACATGCACCACGATGTGTACTTTGAATGCGTGATTCGTTATCATCCAGAATGACCCTTCAGACAACGAATCCGCATTTCCTAGAGCTAGACCGACACAAGGGAACACAACTACAATACATTAAATTAAACCGACACTTCCTAAATCTACTATAAACAAACACAAAATTTCCGTGTGAAATTGGACTTGAATTGCCGTAGCAACATTTACTGCCTAAAAACTTAGGACTTCTCACACAAATCAACACAAGTACATTAACACGTGACCAATAGAAAAATACTCAAATGACCGCTGTCAAAATTTACAAATACTCTACCACTACACCACACGGGTGTGACAAACAAAATTACATGAAATCGAGTCATCAACAAAGCAATAGGCAAACAGCCAACATTTACGTTAACCACAATATTCTTATCCATACAAGGTACAACAATCCGTTACACACATGGCGAACTCCCCAATTAATTATGGCTTAAAATTTAGCCATCACAATGAACAGGTTTGCTGCATGAAAGCTTACAGGGTTCAGTCGGACAAATAGGACTGCCTATCAAAATAAGTCACAAGCAAAACGGGCGGTTGGTGGAACTCTGCATGTCTGTCAACCCACGTGTCAATAACCTCGACCTCCCAGAGCATGGGGTCGAACCTCGAAGAAATGTGCCCCAAAGCACAATAATACGTGTGTGTCAGAAAATCATATGGACAAGAATCAGCAGTCTCCCAAGAGCACTCTGTCTTTCCATCTAAAAATACAACAGCAGCAAAAATATATAAGGGCAGTAGGACAACTACTCCCTCCTCACGTAGAATCAACACACACTAGACACATCAACACACACTGAACCACACGTATGGGTTTTGACAGACCCTGAAATAAAAGACACAAATAATATCCACATGCTGGCGCCATCGTTCTATGCCGTGACGAGTCACCTGAAAAGGACTCAAGAAAAATCTATCAAATTAGAACGAAGGTGTTCTACAATTACTTTTAAGTTGGTGCACTCGGCTACCCTAACATGAATAATAACCTGTTCAGCAAAATGTTTTACAATCAATTCCTCCCATTCCTATTTCAATAAAGCACCATTTATCGAATGTAACGGGTTCCGCAATTGCAAGGATAAAAATCACGCACGCACGCCGCGTACATTACACATGACTCAAGAAACAAAATCAAAATATCAACAAACACATTGGCCACGCGCCAACGGACATTTAAACATATAGTGTCGGTACAAGGAAAAACAGCTATAAAACAAGAAAGAAAAACATGACTATTTACAAAGTTCCCCGGCCAAATCTAACTACATAATTGAAATAATCCAATTTTAGTACATCACCGCTTCTGCATGTAGGACTAAGGACATCCTCCTCAACCCATTGCCCTATGGACAATTTAGCACTCCATAGTAGTCGTCTGCGTTGATTTCTTGAAGCTCATCCCAACTTCAAACCACGTGCTGATCATCTTGGTCTCGACTCCTTGGCAGAAAAGTTCAATGTTAAATATTTGCCTATCTATAATCGCTTGCAGGCTACTCAGTTCACCCACAATTGTCCTACTGCGATTAATAGCGAAGACTGGCCCTAATTATATCGCACATACGCACTATAAAAACACACATACAATACACACAATTTATACATAAAATATACATCTCGAGTCCGCGCCACTGGCTCGTTAACAAGTTCAAAATCCTGGCTGCACCAGCAGTCGCTATCTCGTCTGGTATTTCCGTCCCGTCTTGGACTTCGGTTCTGGTAAGCGCTAATTAGGGTGATACGATACTTCCCCCTTAAAGTTGAACTCGTCGTCTTTAAAAGAATGTTACAGTTTATCACGCGCTGGCGTGAAATATTTAGATCACACAATTTAGTTGATTTTAGAACAAAATGTATTATAGCTTTTAAAAATTCGATACCGCAAACGCTGGGACTTTAGCTCCCCAGAGCTCAGAAAATAAATTAGCTTCACTGATTTTAGAGCGTAAAAATCACATTTCGAACTGGCGTGGAGTATACCTCTGAAGGCTCCACACAATAAGACTTAGATAAATTCGAGCGTCAAAAATCACACTTCAAACTGGCGTGGAGTATGCCTCTGAAGGCTCCACACAATAAGACTTAGATAAATTCGAGCGTCAAAATCACACGACAAACTGGCGTGGAGTATGCCTCTGAAGGCTCCACACAATAAGTACTCCGATAAATTCGAGCGTCAAAAATCACACTTCAAACTGGCGTGGAGTATGCCTCTGAAGGCTCCACAAGAATAGACTTAGATTGGCGTCAGGCCAAACTATTTATGAGAAACTGACAAGGGCGGCGGAGTGGGGCGGAGTCGGATAAAAACTTCCAGAGTTTTTGTCTCACAAAGATGGGGCTAGTGTCATTCTTCTCCAAATAAATCCAACGTCTCAAATTACTCGAGCGGAGATTAATCCGTTCGGCGGTTCCTTAGATACACACTTCCGCGCGCTTTTTACTACTGACGCCGTCCACCTCGTGGTCACGGCTTGGTCTCTTGCGATTGGCTGATTCAATCGTATGTTCGTTGAGAGGACCTCGTGATTCTTCCTTTATGTCTCCAATTTTGGTACAGTAGTTGCACAATTTGGCCTTGAACTCGACTAATTCTGGCCGTCCCCCAGGAATAGCTACCAACTCAGCTTCTGTTGCAATCATTACGAAATGCTGGCCTCCCTAATATCCAAGTCGACTTCCTTATGTGCTGCCTGGGCCGTAGTAATAATAATAATAAATATGAATACTTATTTATCGAAGATCAATAAGGGTTCATTTATCCTCAGCAAGGTTTTGAAATTCGAAACAATTTATTGGTTTGGATTTCAAAAACAAAATCCACTGTAGTAACAACACATCTCTTTAAATCTCACTCAGCTGCTCGAGTGTATGCCCCTCTGACTCAATTAGTGTGCTCCCTTCTCGCTGGAATGTCATTCATATTTTCTCTAGGTCTCCCCCTTCTCCTCACGTAGTTGCCACTCCCGTCGTCTCAGCTGCTCGTTGTTTACAAACAAAGTGCGTACTCACGCGCTCCCCGTGGATTTGAGTGTTTGCTTTCAAAAAAAAAACATTTTTTTTTGCAATACAGATTCTGCACATATCATCTTTCCTAATCATCAAATGGTTCCCTTCTGTAGTACGGTTTCAAATTGGCGCTATTAAAAACAGATTTTGCACCAGTGCTCACTTCTTCTAATCTGTAGGCATTGTTACCCAGATTCTTAATTACCCGGAACGGGCCAATGAATTTTGGACAGAACTTGGCGAAGACTTTGTTCTTAGGGTCGGAGATCGGTGGTCTACGAACCAGCACTAATTCTTGTTCTTGTAACTCTCGGTGAAACTTCTTTCCTCGGTACCGTCTCAGCCTTCGGTCCGCTTGGTTCCTCATGTGCTCTCTCGTTCGCTGGATTCGCAAATCATGCGCTAATAATGGATCCCTTGGGCAAGGAATGATCTTGTCCCAAGTTCTTTCCGGCAACCTGTTGTGGTGTACAATCAGTGGGACTTGACCCGTCGACTCGTGCTTAGTAGTGTTCATGCACATCTCAATTTCCCCTACTTTGTCTACCCATTTATTGTGTTCGTTAGGAATCATTACTCTGTAGTATTTAGCGACACAGCGAATTGTTCTTTCGCTCGGATTTCCACAAGGATGACGAATACTTGAAAATATGTGTTTTATTCCTAGGCTCTCCAAACCTTGCCTAAAAACATTGCTTGTGAAATAGGTACCGTGATCTGATAGAATGGATTCCGGCTTCCCAAGCATCGGAATGACTTTGTTCTTAATTCGACTAAGGACTTGTCCTGATGTCGTCTTCTGAATAGGACATAGCACGACCATCTTCGAAAATACATCGACACATACCAAGAGGTGTCGGCATCCACGCTTTCCTTTTACTAAAGGACCAAAGCAATCAATCGCGAGCATCTCGCATGGTTTCTGCGGTAATAGTGGTCTTGGAGGTTGTTTCAGAATAAAGTTGTTCGGCTTTGTGCGCTGACAAGCGTCACACGTTCTAATTACTTCAACAATGGTGAATCTCATCTTAGGCCAAGTAAAGGTCTCCCCTATCGTAGCTTCAGTCTTATCCGTGCCGATATGTGCTAGGCTCTCGTGAACATGCCAAGTTAATCCCCTCTGTAGTGATGCTGGAACTAAGATCCGCAGTTTAGTATGATGCTCATCCACGTACTTATGTAACAAGTTATTCAAGTAGTGAAATCTCGCTTGTTTAGCACTGGCTTCCCGGTACTCCGGTGAATTTGGTTGTAACTCCTTCCTATAGAATTTTATCATCATCATCATCCATGGGTCAGCTTCTTGCTCCTTCCGAATATCCTTCAATCTCGCCAAAAACTCACGAGCCTTAGGTGTCAAGGTAATATTGTGAACTTCCGCTGTTACTTCGTTTCCGTCCTCAGGGTTTCTACTCAAGGCATCTGGTATGACGTTCAATTTCCCAGGACAATGCTCTATTGTGATGTCAAACTGCTGTATGTAGATGGACCAGCGCGTAACTCTCTCACTTGCTATTGTTGTCTTAAATAAAAATGTCAGTGCATGGTGGTCGGTTCTAACAATGATGGAATAACCATAGATCATCTTGCGCCACTGTTGGAGAGAATATAGAATTGCTAGTAGCTCAAGTTCCGTAACTGTGTAGTTCCTCTCATGTTTCCGTAATTTACGACTCGTAAATGCCAAATAGGATTTCTTCTTGGGTTCTTCAGCGTCCTCTTGGTACAGCATAGCACCAATCCCAATTAACGAAGCATCTGCTTGAATGATAAATTGTTTCTCAAAATCCGGATATCCAAGTTTCACACAGTTTTCCAATAAATCCTTCGTGGCTTTAAAAGACCTGTCGCACTCCTCGTTCCACGACCATCGATTCGCTTTCTTCAACATCTCCTGCATAGGCGCTACTGTTTCTGTGTAACCAGGGCAATTTTCTTTGAAGAACCCTGTCACTCCCAAAAATGCTCTAACATGTTTGACTTTGGTAGGTGTGGGAAATTTCTTAATAGCATCAATCTTGGCTGGATTAGGCCGCACGCCCTCAACATCAATTATATGTCCCAAATATAAAATTTCGCTCTGGCAAAAATGTGACTTTTTTAAGTTGATCTTGAAGTTCATGGTTCTCAGGTTGTCCAGCAGTTTATTTAAATTTATCAAGTGTTCTTCCATTGTCTCAGAAGCGATTAATATGTCATCAACATATCTCGTGGTGAAGTTCTTGACCTCCTCAGTCAGATTTCTATCGAGTGCTCTAATGAGTGCACATCCCGCAGTTTTCACGCCAAAGGGCATTCGACACCAGATATAACTTTGATTATCGAATAAAAATCCCGTCAACAGTTGGGATTTTTCTTCAAGTTCAAGATGGTGGAAACTATTCGTCAAATCAACACTTGAGTATATCTTCTTCCCGCGGAAGCCTTTCAAAACATCTTTGATCCTCGGTGCTTGGTCGTGCTCAACTAGCAGTTTGCTATTTAAAACTCGCGCGTCTAGGCATAGCCTAATCGATCCGTTTGGCTTGGTCACAGCCAATATTGCGTTCAGATAAGGAGTTGCAGCTTTCCTTATCATGCCAGAATCTAATAAGTTAGTAATAATGTCCTTCACCTGAGAAAAATGCTTCTCTGGGATCGGGTACAATTTACTTTTAAATGGGGTCCAATCTGTTACCTGCATCGCATATTGAAAATTTAAAACTTTCCCAGGTACGGTGTCAAAGGCTCCTTTATGTAATCTTAAAATTTCTTCCAATCTTCTTCTATCAGATTCCCCTACGATGGCTTCCTTAAGTCGCTCCTGAAGTAGAATTTCGAATTTGGTTCCGCCCATTTCTTCTTCCGCCAAATGCACCCAAAGTTCCTGCGAAATATCTCGGCTGTCCATTTCTAGCACTGCTGTCTGGTTGACTTGCTCTCCCCTCAAGATCTTATCTCCGGCCTCATTAGTGCATTCCTCAACAACCCAAGTATTGGCCTCTCTCTCCAGCGGATTCTCTTCCATATTTAAACCCACATGATCCAATCCTTCTACTTGTTTGAAGCTTACAGTGTTGTTATGTAAATCAATTACAGCATGAAAATCGCAGATGAAGTTGGCTCCTAAAATTATATTGTAGTTCATCTTTGGAATAACAATGTATGTTTGTGAAAAAGTATGGTTCAATATTTCCAGATCTAGAAATGCTTGCTGTTTACAATTCATAGTTTTGTCAGGAATGACACCTCTGACTTTCATTAGCGGTACCGGCATAATAGGAACAGTCTGTTTTCTTGCTATTTCTTTAATCAAAATTTCAGTGACTAGGCTCACCTGGCTACCTGTATCAATCAAACATCTCACCCTCATACCTCCAATATGCGCGTAAATAATTGGTAGCTGTCTGATAACATTTTCACGGTTCTTCACCACTTCCTCCAGGCAGTCGTCTGGGAATGCTACCCACTCTTCTATATTGGCCACTATCATCTCTTCTTGCTCCCTGGCGATCTCCGTTTTTAGCCTGTCTCCTTTCAGTTCATTTGGGTTTTTTTTTTATCCCGGGCCCCATTAGATGTGTTTCGCCGGTTATCATTCTGTCGCTCCTGTTGCCTCAGTAAACTCTCTGCCCCCTCTCCTTGATGGTTATCTGGGCTCTGTCTGTTCGCCATGGCACGCCCCCACTTCTCCTTCTCCGCTTCTTCATTACTTAATTGATCCAAGTATTTACGGGATTCAATATATCGTTCGTCCCAGTTATTCCTATAATCCCCTCTGTTTTCTTGGCGATAGTCCCTGCCGTTACTCCATCTACCATCTCCATTTCTTTGGTAAGGTCTACCTTGTCTCTGGTTTCCCCTCCAATTCGTGTATTCCCGCTGGTACGTCCACTGATTATTTTGATTTTGGTTATTCTGATGATGTCTCCCGCGGTTATTCTGATAATTCTGATTGTTGTTATGGAACTGGTTTCGGCCGTCAAAATCTTGTCTTCTTGGCGTGAACTGTGTCCCTGTGGACTGTGTCTTACTTTGGTTCCCCTGGCCGTGGTTATTTTGGAGTCCCTGAACTACCTCTGCCGTGTTGACACATTCCAAATTCCTTCTTCCTGTCTGTGGGCTTACCATACTCGTCTCATCTAAGTGTCTGAGTAATTCTTCGGCTTGGACTGCGGTCTGAATATTTCCTGCGACTAATAATTGTTGGATATGCATTGGGAGTTGTTTTCCGATGGTTAGAACCATATTCGGCTCGCTAGGCGGGTCATCAAAATCCCTGAATTTTACCAATTGCTGACTGAAGAATTCTGAAAAAACGGGTTGGATGTGTACTGTGGTATTTGCGCGTGTACAGGTCCATTCTTAACCCCTGCTGTAACGAAGGACTCCAAAACTTCTTCAAAAACGCCTCGCGGAATTGAGCCATGTCTGTAAACGTGTACTTGAAACTTAAAAACCAGGTCAGGCTAGGTCCTTCTAAAAATTTCTCCACCAGTCTTAATTGTTTCTCCGGGCCGATGTGTTGGTCATTAAAGTAGTCAGTTAATTGCCGTAGGAATGCTTTGGGAGTGGTTCCTGAATGTTCTTTAAACTTATCGGGCTTAAAATCATTACCCCGAATGACTTGGATGACTTGGGCTGGTGCCAAGTTCGGTTGCGGAGTTGAAGTCTCCCCCCTGTACTGCTGGAATGCATTAGTCGTTAGTCTGGGACTTTGACCCCGACTCGTGTCCTCAGCCAACTTCGAACCTGCCGGACTTCCAATACTTGTTTGCTTTTCCGGAATATTTTCGTTTGAAAATAACGTCGCATTCTCTAACGATCTAATCTCGTTTTTTATGATTAATTCTGAATGTTCCTGTAATTTCGACTTCATATTTTCCTCCAGTGCCTGCATTCGCTTTAAAACTGCCAGGCTGTCTTCCTTATTCGCATGAGCCTGCTGGTCCCAATCTCGCCGGATCCTACTTTTTAAGCTATTTATTTTCTCTTCGTTCCTCTCCTGATTTTTCTCTAGCTCTTCACGTATCCGTTCCTGCGTTTTTACTAGTTGTTCTTCCAAATTATCCTGAGTTTTGACGAGCTGCTCCCCTACTTCTTGTCTTATGACCTCTTGTGTGTTTATTAGCTGGCCTTCCATCTCTTTTCTTATGATCTCTTGTGTTCTGCCTAATTGCTCCTCTAAATTTTCCCGCAAGTGTATCCGCTCGGTTTCAGCCTTAACTTCGACTTTATCTATTTCCTTTATTAATTCCAGCACGTTGTTATCTACCGAATTAATTTGCTGCTGTAGTTTCTCTTGGGTTTTCTTCACTCCCGCGGTGTTACTGACACATGCTGCCTCTATCTGCTTGAGTTTATCTGCCACCATCTCGTCAAATTGTACTAATTTGTTATCAAATTTCGCCTCCAATTTCTTCATTTCGCCTAACTGTTTGATGTTGTTTTCCGCAACCTCGCCTGCCAGTTTCTCTACTTTTTGAACGCTCTGATTAATATCATTTGTGATTTTTCCTAACTGTTCGGTTTGTGTTACCGCCTGTTGTGACAATTTGTGGTTTAGTTCATTGAATTGTTTGTCAGTGTCTAATTTCTGGACTTCTAACTGGACCGAAATGTTACCGCTCATATCAAGTAATTGTTTTTCACTATGCTCACGCTGAGCTTCTAATTGTTCTTTTAATTGTTCTTCCGTTTTCGCGGACATTTGTTCTAATTGTTTTTCACTATGCTCACGCTGAGCTTCTAATTGTTCTTTTAATTGTTTTTCCGTCTTTACGGACATTTGGATCGACATCTGTTCTAATTGTTCTTCCGTTTTCGCGGACATTTGGATCGACATCTGTTCTAACAATGCCTTAATTTCATCAACGATCGCCATTTCACACACACAAATATATTCAGAGAAAAACAGGGTTATGGGCTAAGGTTTCAGCCCTATACGCACATACATGTCACACATTTAAATATTACTGGCTCTAATTTAATGAAAATTTCAGTAACAAAATTTACTGAATACAATGACACTTATTCCCAAACAACAAAATAACCCCTAGTGATCTGCTTTTAAATTCCTCACCAACAAAATTTACGAAACACCAATTAACCGAAGTCAATTAAATGTCAGATATAAGGCAACATCTTCCTGCTTTGACTGAGTTCATTAATAATGCAAATTTCTAATTTTAATGTGGGCGCCAGAACAAGTTTATAACAAATACCAAATCAAATTCTAACCTTGTTCAATATTTCTAACTTTAGGAACTCAGTGATTTTACTAATGCACATGGCGGTACAACATCGCCTCCATTTACTGAATTTACATGTCCGCTTGACCTGGCATCATTTCTCAACGAAATAAATATGAGATCAGCGAAGCAACAACAACAACAATCCCCACTTGGGCAGCCATTTTTGTTTTATGAACCCTTGCAAAGAAGCATATGAGACTCAGATTCGGGGCGTAACAGGTCATATTCGTAAGTTGCTGTCAGGGCGCTTCATTAACTTGCAGGGTAACATATAACAAAATAACATGCAGGAAAGAGTGAAGCCAGGGTTAAAAACAACTGAATTTAATAACAAATCACCATATTTACACATAAACAATTAACAACAAAAACTCCCAACTGACTCCCGCTTAATAAAAATGCCAAAAACTAGGCGATATCTCTGGAGAGATTAATTACCTGGACCAAGTGTCCTTAAATAAAAGATGCAAAAGTGACCATATAAGTGCGTACGCCGTTCTACATGCACCACGATGTGTACTTTGAATGCGTGATTCGTTATCATCCAGAATGACCCTTCAGACAACGAATCCGCATTTCCTAGAGCTAGACCGACACAAGGGAACACAACTACAATACATTAAATTAAACCGACACTTCCTAAATCTACTATAAACAAACACAAAATTTCCGTGTGAAATTGGACTTGAATTGCCGTAGCAACATTTACTGCCTAAAAACTTAGGACTTCTCACACAAATCAACACAAGTACATTAACACGTGACCAATAGAAAAATACTCAAATTACCGCTGTCAAAATTTACAAATACTCTACCACTACACCACACGGGTGTGACAAACAAAATTACATGAAATCGAGTCATCAACAAAGCTATAGGCAAACAGCCAACATTTACGTTAACCACAATATTCTTATCCATACAAGGTACAACAATCCGTTACACACATGGCGAACTCCCCAATTAATTATGGCTTAAAATTTAGCCATCACAATGAACAGGTTTGCTGCATGAAAGCTTACAGGGTTCAGTCGGACAAATAGGACTGCCTATCAAAATAAGTCACAAGCAAAACGGGCGGTTTGTGGAACTCTGCATGTCTGTCAACCCACGTGTCAATAACCTCGACCTCCCAGAGCATGGGGTCGAACCTCGAAGAAATGTGCCCCAAAGCACAATAATACGTGTGTGTCAGAAAATCATATGGACAAGAATCAGCAGTCTCCCAAGAGCACTCTGTCTTTCCATCTAAAAATACAACAGCAGCAAAAATATATAAGGGCGGTAGGACAACTACCCCCTCCTCACGTAGAATCAACACACACTAGACACATCAACACACACTGAACCACACGTATGGGTTTTGACAGACCCTGAAATAAAAGACACAAATAATATCCACATGCTGGCGCCATCGTTCTATGCCGTGACGAGTCACCTGAAAAGGACTCAAGAAAAATCTATCAAATTAGAACGAAGGTGTTCTACAATTACTTTTAAGTTGGTGCACTCGGCTACCCTAACATGAATAATAACCTGTTCAGCAAAATGTTTTACAATCAATTCCTCCCATTCCTATTTCAATAAAGCACCATTTATCGAATGTAACGGGTTCCGCAATTGCAAGGATAAAAATCACGCACGCACGCCGCGTACATTACACATGACTCAAGAAACAAAATCAAAATATCAACAAACACATTGGCCACGCGCCAACGGACATTTAAACATATAGTGTCGGTACAAGGAAAAACAGCTATAAAACAAGAAAGAAAAACATGACTATTTACAAAGTTCCCCGGCCAAATCTAACTACATAATTGAAATAATCCAATTTTAGTACATCACCGCTTCTGCATGTAGGACTAAGGACATCCTCCTCAACCCATTGCCCTATGGACAATTTAGCACTCCATAGTAGTCGTCTGCGTTGATTTCTTGA
Organism: Meconema thalassinum; assembly: GCA_946902985.2. Lineage (NCBI taxonomy): Eukaryota > Metazoa > Arthropoda > Insecta > Orthoptera > Tettigoniidae > Meconema > Meconema thalassinum. Next base: position 1,089,688,803 of record OX336389.2, read on the forward strand.
AGCTCATCCCAACTTCAAACCACGTGCTGATCATCTTGGTCTCGACTCCTTGGCAGAAAAGTTCAATGTTAAATATTTGCCTATCTATAATCGCTTGCAGGCTACTCAGTTCACCCACAATTGTCCTACTGCGATTAATAGCGAAGACTGGCCCTAATTATATCGCACATACGCACTATAAAAACACACATACAATACACACAATTTATACATAAAATATACATCTCGAGTCCGCGCCACTGGCTCGTTAACAAGTTCAAAATCCTGGCTGCACCAGCAGTCGCTATCTCGTCTGGTATTTCCGTCCCGTCTTGGACTTCGGTTCTGGTAAGCGCTAATTAGGGTGATACGATACTTCCCCCTTAAAGTTGAACTCGTCGTCTTTAAAAGAATGTTACAGTTTATCACGCGCTGGCGTGAAATATTTAGATCACACAATTTAGTTGATTTTAGAACAAAATGTATTATAGCTTTTAAAAATTCGATACCGCAAACGCTGGGACTTTAGCTCCCCAGAGCTCAGAAAATAAATTAGCTTCACTGATTTTAGAGCGTAAAAATCACATTTCGAACTGGCGTGGAGTATACCTCTGAAGGCTCCACACAATAAGACTTAGATAAATTCGAGCGTCAAAAATCACACTTCAAACTGGCGTGGAGTATGCCTCTGAAGGCTCCACACAATAAGACTTAGATAAATTCGAGCGTCAAAATCACACGACAAACTGGCGTGGAGTATGCCTCTGAAGGCTCCACACAATAAGTACTCCGATAAATTCGAGCGTCAAAAATCACACTTCAAACTGGCGTGGAGTATGCCTCTGAAGGCTCCACAAGAATAGACTTAGATTGGCGTCAGGCCAAACTATTTATGAGAAACTGACAAGGGCGGCGGAGTGGGGCGGAGTCGGATAAAAACTTCCAGAGTTTTTGTCTCACAAAGATGGGGCTAGTGTCATTCTTCTCCAAATAAATCCAACGTCTCAAATTACTCGAGCGGAGATTAATCCGTTCGGCGGTTCCTTAGATACACACTTCCGCGCGCTTTTTACTACTGACGCCGTCCACCTCGTGGTCACGGCTTGGTCTCTTGCGATTGGCTGATTCAATCGTATGTTCGTTGAGAGGACCTCGTGATTCTTCCTTTATGTCTCCAATTTTGGTACAGTAGTTGCACAATTTGGCCTTGAACTCGACTAATTCTGGCCGTCCCCCAGGAATAGCTACCAACTCAGCTTCTGTTGCAATCATTACGAAATGCTGGCCTCCCTAATATCCAAGTCGACTTCCTTATGTGCTGCCTGGGCCGTAGTAATAATAATAATAAATATGAATACTTATTTATCGAAGATCAATAAGGGTTCAATACATACAGTAATAGTTAGTTAGTGAGGTTTTAAGGGGCGGAACTACGAGGTCATCTGCCCCAAACATACAATAAACACGGATAATTATAACGTTATTGGTTTTACGTCCCTTTTAACTACTCTGGCTTTTAGATACGCTGGGGTGCCGGAATTTTGCTCCGAAGGGGATCTTCAACGTGCCAGTAAATCTACTGACACGGTTCCCTCACAATTTTCGCACCCTCAAATGCCAGCTGACTGCACCAGGATACGAATCTGCAACCTTGGGCACAGCAAGCGTGAACGTTACCGCTGAGCCTCGCAGCCAGGCAGTAAATACAGAACGTGTCATGTTATTATTATTGTTCTAGGATAAATATTGAACTATTAACATTCTAATCATCACGAATAGAGTTGCCTCCGTTGCGTAGTGGTCAGCGTGATTAGCTGCCACCCCGGAGGCCCTGGGTTCGATTCCCGGCTCTGCCACGAAATTTGAAAAGTGGTATGAGGATTGGGACTGGGTCTACTCAGCCTCGGGTGATCCAAATGAGTAGAGATGGTTCGATTCCCACCTCAGCCATCCTCGAAGTGGTTTTCCGTGGTTTTCCACTTCGCCTTTGGGCGAATGCCGGGATGATACCTACCGTACGGCCACGGCGGCCTCTTTCCCTCTTCCTTGCCTATCCCTCCCGATCTTCCGTTCCCTTCCCATCCCACAAGAGGACCCTGTTCGCTTTGCAGGTGAGGCTGCCTAGGCGAGGTGCTGATCCCATCTCCCCAGTTGTATCCCCCGGACGAGATGTTTCAAGCTCCAGGACTCTGCCCGTAGAGGCGGTAATGATGGGATTCCTGGCTGAGTCCGCGGGAAAACCTTACCTGGAGGGTAAAATCGACTAAAAAATAATAATTATAACGAATAGTATCCACCCATCGTTTTGAACAGTATTCAGGGAAAATAACCATTTAAATGAGACAAGAAAATAACTTTTCCTATTAGTACGGTCTAATTAGGCTTCGAGACGGAAAAAATTAAATGACAACGAATTTCTTCAAAAACATGTTCTTTAGGACCCCCTGAATATCCCCAGAATAATCGCCAAAAATCGGCTCTGGGGAACACCCCTAAATTTTCAAAAAACTTCCGCCATCAGATTTTTCAAAAAACTGCTAGGCATATAACTTATGAACGAAAAGTAGAAATAAGGTGCGGTTTTTGCCAAAAGTTGTGTTTCGACTTTTAGATGTACTTACTATGGAACCTCACAATCAAGTCGGGGACCGTCCTTAAATTTCTGGATTAAAAAAAATATGCTATAGCTTACGAACAAAAAGTAAAAACTAAATGCGGTTTCCCCAAAATGTTGTGTTTCTACTTTTAGATGTTGTACTTACTGTTAACTCTTGATGTTGCACTTAATATTAACAGTCAAGTCAGGGACCGTCTTGAAATAAAAAAAACCGCTTGATATCCTTGAATTTTGTAAAAAAAATCGATGTAACTGTTGAACGAAAAGTGAAAAGGATGCTATTCTGTCTACAAGTTGAGATTAACTTTCACAACTTGTGTACATCAAATAACTGGATATATATACGAGGGGGAACGTCCCTAAATTAGAGAAAAAACACGTCATAATAAACTCTTATATTGGATAAACAAAATTTAATGATCATAGCAGAGTATTTACAGTGTTTGGGCAACAACATGTACAATGGATTTACGATGTTCAAAGGTTACAAAAAATCATTTTAGCTAAACCTGACATTACAAAATATTAGTACTATGAACAACAATACACAAATTGCAGGCATTTTACATTGAAGATAACATTTATTAGATATTGACACATTCATTCATTCATTTCTTTATTTCTCCATGGTAATATGTTAATATGCATATGGGAGTCGTCAAATCATAAAATACATTATTATACATAATATACATAAAACATAATTATACATAAAATACATAATTACAGGGGTACAGGTAAATACAATAATCAATATACAAACACTTACATCTCTATGCACATTGCCTCGAATGAGGCTACTGAATATATTGCCTTGTCTGTGAGCCATTTTTAAAATTTTAATTTGAATGTGGAAATGGTGCTGACATTTCTTAGAGTTAGGGTCAGCAAGTTAAAATATTTGGAGGCAGTAAACAAGGGATCTTTTTTTCTGAAAGCTTCTCTATAATATTGACAGTGAACATCCATTCTGCTTCTAGTGTTGTACGAATTTAGATCAGAATTTTTCACAATATTAGCATTTGCAGTTAGAATTTGTCTCTTAATATACATAGAACAATTGAGTAAATACAATGATGGTAATGTCATTATTCTGAATTTTTTTAAATAGTCCCTAAAAGATGTTAGAGGGTGTGAACCAAACATAACACGGATTGCTCTCTTCTGCAGGGTAAAAATATTGCTTAAAACTTCCATTGTTGCACTGCCATATAGATTTATTCCCTAACCAGGTGGGAGTAAAACAGAGCATAATAACATGATAACAGGATATTAATGTTAACTTCCTGTCTTAGCTGCTTTAATACAAATATTGCACTGCTTAATTTAGATTGTAATTTAATTATGTGTTTTTTTCCAACTAAGATCTGTTTCGATTGTCATACCAAGAAAGGTTTGTTCATCGGTTTTGTTGGTTGAGTACAATGCTTAGATTAATATCTGGAAGTTTTGAAGTATACATCCTAAAATGAATTTAATGAGTCTTTTTAATGTTTGGCTTTAGATAGTGAGATTCTAAGTATGTTTCCAGTTTATGTATTGCATATATAATATTTTTAGCCTATTTTCAATTTTGAAAAAATAGGCTTATGAGATCACCTTTTGTCCGTGTGTGTGCGTGTGTGTGTATGATTCGTGTGTGTGTCCCCCCCCCCCCCCTAATAAAATCTAAACGGCAGGAGCGATTTCAATGAAACTCGGAAAGTTCATAGCACTATTCCCGGCGACCTCGACCGTGCCCTTCAAATTATGTTACGACTCACCAATCGAACATGGCGGCTGTGCGAAATATTTCACCAGCATTCAATATCTCCGAAACTATTACCGATATTACCCTGACATTTTCTATGGTGATAGAGGGAACTACTATAAGTTCACTTATGTGACTTTTGAAAACCTGCTAACTAATAAACCAACATGGCGGCCAAGCGAATTTGCGACTTTTAAATAGACGTTTCTCGCGATTTGACCAATCAAACGCAATGAAACTTGGTACAGTATATGTTTATATACATTGTAATGCACCGACATCAAACTTCGTTCAATTGTTTACATAATCACAAGATGGCGGATGCGCGAAATATTTCACCGGCATTCTATATCTCTGAAACTATTAGCGGTATCTCCCTAAAATTTTGTACGGAGATAAAGGGCACTACTGGAAGTCCATCTATAAGATTTTCAAAAACCGGTTAACTACAAAACGAACATGGCGGCCAAGCGAATTTGAACATTTTAAATAGACCTTTCTCGCGATTTAATGTTCCAAGCGCACTGAAACCTGGTACAGGAAATATTTATACACATTGTAATCCACTGGTATCTAATTTAGTTCAATTGTTTACATAACCTCAAGATGGCGGCAGTGCGAATTTTAAAATTAAGTTTTTATTTCTTGTGATGTAGTCATGCGATCAAAGTGAAAGTTTGAATAATGAACCTACGCAATAATTTTACTTTAATGGTACATGACTCTATGGCCTATACATTTAACAATTCAACATGGCGACCATCCGAAATATTTAGACGATACTGAATATCTACGAATCTATTTTAGCAATCAAACTGCATTTTTAATGTTCATAGGGGCTATGAACTTAAGTTCACCTATAGGACATTAAATAACCTGGTGATCACAAATCCAACATGGCGGTGACGCGAATTATAAATATTCACATGGACGTTTCTCGCAATTTAACCATCCGCGTGCAGTGAAACTTGGTACAGTAAATCTTTATCCGAATGTTAATCCACTGGCATCTAATTTATTTCAATTGTTTCCATAACCTCAAGATGGCAGATGTGAAAATTTTTTAAATCTCCTTGTTTTTTCTTGTGTCCTAATTATGCGATTGAAGTTTGAATACTACACGTTCACAATAATCTGCATGTAACAGTACATAACTCTAGGACCTACATATATAAAATCCAACATGGCGACCATCCGAAATATTTAGTCGGTTCTCAATATCTACGAATCTATTACAGTAATCAAACTGAAATTGTGTATGTTGATAGTGGCATTTAACATAAGTAGGATATATGAAAATAGGCTGTATAGTTCACCACGGAACTACTTGTTTGTAATGATTTGTAAATGTCACCTCTAATTAAAATCTGCATATAGTACAGTCTTCACACATTCATTATCTAAAATGTCAGGCAAGTTATTGACATACAGTAGAAAGAGATATGGCCCTAACACAGAGCCCTGTGGTATGCCATGTTTTATTGTTGTGAGTTTTGAAAAGTGAGATACTTTCACTTTACTAGAATTTTCATGTTGAATGTGGACAAACTGACTGGGATTGGTTAAGGATGAATCTAGCCATTTTGCTGGTATACCTCTTAGACCATAACTGTACAGTTTCTTTAGCAGAAACTTAGTATTTCGACAGTCGAACGCTTTTGATAGGTCTAGGAATATAGCTTCGATTTCTTCATTTTTGTTAATGGCATCTACTATGGTACTTGTTACCTTCGAGGCAGCATCAGTAGTGGACTTGTCTTTTTGAAATCCATACTGAGCTTGTGATAGCAGATGGTGTTTTGTTATGAATGCTTTTAGTCTATCCAGATAAATAATTTGAAATATTTTTGAAAACTCTGAAGGAATGGTAATTGGTCTGTAGTTAGATATGTCACTTGCTGAGCCTGATTTATGAATTGGGACAACTTTACATTTCTTTAGACCTGATGGGAATTCTCCTTGAGAGAAAGAGCTATTGATTATGTGCGTTACAGGTGCGAGGATGTAGTGTTTACATAATTTTAGTATACTGCCAGGTATACCATCCATTCCACTAGAGGATTTATTTTTCAGGGAATCAATTACCCTTTCCACCTCGCTTTCATTTGTTGGAAGTAAAAATAATGTATGCGTATTTGAAGTCATTAGATATATTACATTTTCAGGTTGATTTATTTTTCCTACGTTAATTAATTTGTCCACTACATTAATAAAATAGCAGTTAAACATTTCACAAATATCTTCTGGATCGCTTAGTGTTGTATTGTCTTGCTTAAGTTTTATGTTTAATTTGTTGTAATTTAAATTTTTATTTCGGATGTTGTTAATTATTTTCCACGAAGTTTTACTAATGTTGTTGGAGGATTTGATTTTGTGATCATTACATGCTTTATTTTCCCTATCTACTAGTATTTTTAATTTGGCTTTCTGAGCTGTGATTAATGAAGAGAGCTGTGCTGATTTGTATGTTCTGTTTAGATGAATTAATGAGTGTATATTTGTTTGTAGCTCATTAATTTCCTTAGTTATCCAGTTATTGCTAGTTTCTAGATTATATTTTATTTTACACTTACAAATAGGAAGAATTGTATTATAATGATGACTGAATAATAGCATAAATTGTACCCATTTGTTGTTAGCATGCTCTGCTTCATAAACTCTTTCCCAATTTGTACATTTGAGAACATTTAGAAAATATAAAATTCCATCTAGAGTTATGTTCCTTCTGTTCACAAATCTGCACATGCCACTTGGGGTTATTTTCTCAGCTATACCAATATTACCTATATACATTTGACCATGGTGGTCAGAAATACCATCATCATAGTTCTCAGCCACACACTTGTCTAATGGAAAATCTGTAATAATATTATCAATGCATGTTGCTGAATGTGCTGTAATTTTAGTAGGCTCTTGAATAAGTGGTACCATGCTAAATGAACTTCATTCAACAACATTCATTTGCTTACAACTCATCTTCTTCTTGAGGTTCCTTTGGGGCCCTCTTTTGTACAGAGACGGAGGCGGCGGCATCATTGGTTTCATTTTCGATTTGCTCCGGGTCATCTTCTTCCTCGTCATCAAAGAAAGTGCGTTTGTTCAGGCATGCATATCCTGCACATACGGTGCACATGGTTGTACATGGGAGGCCTCCTCTCCTGCATTCGCAGTTTCTTGTGCAGTCTCCCTTGCATTCACACCTTACCATGTGGAGGAGACGTTCAGGTGCGGGCGGCAACGTAGACTGAATAGAAATGTGCCTTCCACATTCGAGTTTTCATTCCCAATCTTGCGGTGGAAGACGGTTGCCCTTCCAAACTTGAACCTGGTGGTAGACGCGCAGACAGTGTTGACGTGCCGCAGCGGAAGAAGGGGGAAGGCTAGAAAGATTCATGACGAAGTTTGGTGGTTTCTTTTCCACGGCTTGGATGTACTTCTTAAATCGTGCTTTGTCAAGGCCCTCTCCTGGTTTGCCTCCGTAGAGCTTGATGATAAATTCCTGTCCTGAATCAAACAAAACATAGATAATGTACAGTATACCGACTTCTAGTAGTCAGAGAATTAAAAGATCATACCGGTATTATAAGAACAAGTACGAAAGTAAAGAACCTCCTGGATTCTGAGAACACAGGCGATGCGGTGGAACAATTGGTTGGGATTTACAACGACCGGTTCCTTGTTGATCACGAGTGTCTTCTTCTTGGCAGCGAAAGTTGTCACTTGATCCTTCCGTTTTAGAGTGACGGTGTCAAATGACTTCCCCACCACACTTCTCACCGCCTTTTTGCCCAATTCTTCGGCCAAATCACAATTGACGATTTCGTCTGCAATTAATCCAGTTGATAGGGAGACAAGATCTTTTTTGGATTTCTTAAAGGGAGAATGTTGTTTTAGCCACTCAACGAATTTCTTCAAGTCTTTGGAGTCTCGAGACAGCCTGGATGCTAGCAAAGAGACGTGTTGTTCAGAGGTTTCACTTCTAATTCCTACAAAGGCTTCCACCGCTTCTATCACTTGTAGACTCGCCGGCAAAGTGCAAATCCAACGGGCTACGATTGCATCAGAGATACCTCGACCTTGAGTCAACCCACCGCTGACTTTCATTGATCTCATCAAAACCTGCTCGATGGTCATGTCGATCCATACCCCACACCAAAATTTATCCGATCGGCGGACAGTGAAAAAGCTTTTCTTGACGAACAACTCAAATTCCTTGCCTGTCAAAGTTGATTCAAGTTGAGCCATGCTCTGAAGATAGATGAGAGCCGCCTTGGCGTAGTGAATTTTGCCCTGCTGCATGCAGACAATTTAGCATTCTTTGAACAGCGGATAGGTGAAGGCTCCAATCTCCGGATCTTTCCGCTCGAACAAAGTCATGAATGATCGCTGTCTGTAGAAAATATTGCATGCGCAGTAATATAATAAATAGAAGTTCTGAAAGTTAAATTAATTATATAAACGAAAACAGCACCTTTTTATAACTTTTCCTTTACGAGAAAGCTTTTCTCTTTTTCTAAGTAGATAATAAGTGTTTTTTTTTCAAAATGTAAAGACGGTCCCCGACTTGAATGTGGGTTTTCATAGTAGGTACAACACCTAGAATTCGAAACACAACTTTGGGCAAAAAGCGCACCTTATTTCTACTTTTCGTTCATAAATTATAGCAGTTTTTAGAAAAATCCAAGACCGAGGGCGTTTTTTTGAAACTTTAGGGGTGTTCCCCAAGCCCGACTTTTGGCGATTTTTCTGGGGATGTACAGGGGGTCTTATAGAACATGTTTTTGAAGAAATTCGTTGTCATTTAATTTTTTCGTATCCGGCGAAATTTTGCCCTAATATGACTGTACTATATAGTCTTCGTAGATAATGTGAACAAAACCAAGTTGAAATCTTGCTGTACGAGGTAGGGAGGGTATAATAAAATAGTTAAAAAGAATTTAAAAATCTGCCGTTGGATAGTCTTGAACCCGGGACCTTCGAAACGGCGAGCGGGTGCAATATCACTTGCACACATTTCCAACACACTCCGAAGGTTTTTGTTGCGCTTCTTATTACGCGTATGGTAAAATATTCTATTATTGCTGTTAGATCTTAAATATTGATTGGAATGCATTAATTCAGTACCTGGCATGATTTCTAATTCACTTAAAGCAAGTTTCGCGACCGCTTAGTTAATAAGGCGAGTGAACTGCAAATAATGCCCTCAAACGACAGCTCTTCACAACGATTTATTTCATAAAACTTGGCGTACAAAATGCTAGCGTGTGATACACTTCGGTCATACAAGCAGGTGTACTGACGAATAAAGCTCTCTGCTGACTCGGAAGACGCGTGGGTTCGAGTCCCACCGTCGGCCATCCTTGAAATGGTTTGCCGTGGTTTCCCATTTTCAAAACCAGGCAAATGCTGGGACGGTACCTTCTGACTGGCCATGGCCGCTTCGTTCCACATCCTTGCCCAGTTTCATTCATCTTCATCCATCCCATCTCTCATCCCGACGCGCAGGTCGCCCACGGGCGTCGACTAGAAAGACCTGCACTCAGCCTCTCAGGAGGCCACACGACAAAAAAAACTGACGAATAGAACAAAATCATACAGGATTTTGTACCAGCGATTACAGCAGCTTCCTTGCCAGCAAGTGTCGTGTGATACGAGCCTAAAGAAATGCTAAGACATTTTGTTAAAATTTAATAACACACAAGATATTTAGTAAATAACATATTGCCTACTTTCTCCTAAATGCATGGGTATTGTTATGACTCTTTGTCCTTTTCAAAGAGTATAATTGAATAATGGTCCTAGTAGCTTGTTGAAATAATGCAACGTGCTATACGTATAGTATACATGAATATGAGGTGCCTTTGCTAGTGTTACTTCTGTAAAAAAATTCATTTAATTCGGTTTCATCATGTTTGAATTGATATGGGGAATAGATTTGCACACATTCATGGCCACTATCTGCAAACTAGTGGGATGATGACCTTGTAGTTCAGTCAAAAGATGCTTCCCACAAAAAGGTATGTTGTTGCAAAATGTGGTAGAGATCAAATGATTAGGTTGGTCGTAATTTGATTTAAGCTTTTAACATTTGGGTCCCCACCTTTCCGTTTCCGTCAAGACGGCGGCGATATAAAACATGACACTGAGGTTCCCTTTGCAAGTGCTACCTCTGTAACAAATATCGTTTATTTTGTTTTACCGTGTTTGAATTGATAGGGGGAATCTATTTGCACACATACATGTCCGCCATATGCAAACTATTGGACTGATGACATTGTAGCTTGGTCAAAGAACGCTTCTCACATAAAGGTATGTTGTTGCAAAATTTGGTAGAGATCGGATGATTGGGTTAGTCATAATTTGATTTAAGCTTTGAACATTTGGGTGGCCGCCATTACGTTTTCCGTCAAGATGGTGGCGATATAAAACATGACACTGAGGTGATCTTTGCTAGTGCCACCTCTGTACCAAATTTTGTTCAATTGGGTTTCACCGTGTTTGAATTGATAGTGGGAATATATTTGCACACATACATGGCCGCCATCTGAAAACTGTTGGGCTGATGATCTTTTAGTTTGGTCAAAGTATGCTTCCCACATAAAGGTATGTTGTTGCAAAATTTGGTGGGGATCAGATTATTAGGTTAGTCGTTATTTGATTTAAGATTTTAACATTTTGACGGCCGCCATTACGTTTTCATCAAGATGGCGGCGATATAAAAGCATGCCAATGAGGTGTCCTTTGCTAGTGCTACCTCTGTACCAAATTTTGTTCAATTCGGTTTCACCGTGTTTGAATAGATAGGGGGAATCGATTTGCACACATACATGGCCGCCATCTGCAAACTACTGGGCTGAAGATGTTGCAGTTTGGTCAAAATATGCTTCCCAAATAAAGGTATGTTTTTGCACAAATTGGTAGAGATCAGATTATTTGGTTGGTCGTAATTTGATTTAAGATTTTAACATTTGGGTGGCCGCCATTACGTTTTTGTCAAGATGGCGGCGATATAAAACATGACACTTAGGTGTCCTTTGCTAGTGCTACCTCTGTAACAAATATCGTTCAATTCGGTTACACCGTGTTTGAATTGATAGGGGGAATAGATTTGCACACATTCATGGCCACTATCTGCAAACTAGTGGGATGATGACCTTGTAGTTCAGTCAAAAGATGCTTCCCACAAAAAGGTATGTTGTTGCAAAATGTGGTAGAGATCAAATGATTAGGTTGGTCGTAATTTGATTTAAGCTTTTAACATTTGGGTCCCCACCTTTCCGTTTCCGTCAAGACGGCGGCGATATAAAACATGACACTGAGGTTCCCTTTGCAAGTGCTACCTCCGTACCAAATATCGTTTAATTTGGTTTTACCGTGTTTGAATTGATAGGGGGAATCTATTTGCACACATACATATCCGCCATATGCAAACTATTGGACTGATGACATTGTAGCTTGGTCAAAGAACGCTTCTCACATAAAGGTATGTTGTTGCAAAATTTGGTAGAGATCGGATGATTGGGTTAGTCATAATTTGATTTAAGCTTTGAACATTTGGGTGGCCGCCATTACGTTTTCCGTCAAGATGGTGGCGATATAAAACATGACACTGAGGTGATCTTTGCTAGTGCCACCTCTGTACCAAATTTTGTTCAATTGGGTTTCACCGTGTTTGAATTGATAGTGGGAATATATTTGCACACATACATGGCCGCCATCTGAAAACTGTTGAGCTGATGATCTTTTAGTTTGGTCAAAGTATGCTTCCCACATAAAGGTATGTTGTTGCAAAATTTGGTGGGGATCAGATTATTAGGTTAGTCGTTCTTTGATTTAAGATTTTAACATTTTGACGGCCGCCATTACGTTTTCATCAAGATGGCGGCGACATAAAAGCATGCCAATGAGGTGTCCTTTGCTAGTGCTACCTCTGTACCAAATTTTGTTCAATTCGGTTTCACCGTGTTTGAATAGATAGGGGGAATCGATTTGCACACATACATGGCCGCCATCTGCAAACTACTGGGCTGAAGATGTTGCAGATTGGTCAAAATATGCTTCCCAAATAAAGGTATGTTTTTGCACAAATTGGTAGAGATCAGATTATTTGGTTGGTCGTAATTTGATTTAAGATTTTAACATTTGGGTGGCCGCCATTACGTTTTTGTCAAGATGGCGGCGATATAAAACATGACACTTAGGTGTCCTTTGCTAGTGCTACCTCTGTAACAAATATCGTTCAATTCGGTTTCACCGTGTTTGAATTGATAGGGGGAATCGATTTGCCCACATGCATGGCCACCATCTGCAAACTGTTGGGCTGATTACCTTGTAGTTTAAACAAAGGACGCTCGCCATACAAATATATGTTGTTGCAAAATTTGGTAGAGATCGGATGATTAGGTTAGTCGTAATTTGATTTAAGCTTTGAACATTTGGGTGGCCGCCATTACGTTTCCATCAAGATGGCGGCGATATAAAACATGACACTGAGGTGCTCTTTGCTAGTTCTACCTCTGTACCAAATTTCGTTCAATTTGGTTTCACCGTGTGCGAATTGATAGGGGGGACAGGTATTCAGAGTACACACACTTACACACACACAGACACACAGTCACACACACACACAGACTGACACACAATTTTTGGCCCTGTGTAGATCTCATAAGTCTACTTTCATTTTTTGCAAAAATCGATAGTAGGCTAATAATACCATCGGAAATTCTGAGGAATACGTACAGAATACTTCGATGCAAGCACAGTCGATCAGATTATTCTTCGATATGTTGTTGTTTTGTTTCATTTGAAAGGCTAGAACATCGCTGCCATTTAGCCCCGTGTACTTGGGTGTGTTTGTAGAATTTGTCTGATTACCTGAGTTATTGCTGGCTTGTAATGATGTGTGTATTTGCAATTAAGGATTGGGAAGGAGGCGGCCGTGGCCTTAAGATAGAATCCATCCCGGAATTTGGCCGGAGTAGAAGTGGGAAACCACGGAAAACCATTTCCAGGGTGGCTGAGGTGGGAATCGAACCCACCTCTTCACATATTTGCTTCACGAGGCTAAGTGTACCCAATTTCAGCCCTCAGACAAGTATTAAATTTCTTGGCAGATCTGGGAATCGAACCCGGACCTCCGGAGCAACACTTCGATATGTTATGTTAATATTCATGCCAGTTTTTCAATTTTCTGCCATTACAGGTCACGTGGCATAACGTACCAATTCGATCGTATTCTCTTTATAAATCAGCAAAATTCAACGTACTCTTCACAAAAATACATCGTAAGACAGTAAATGTGGCAATGTAGTTACATCCCCACTAAAATGGAGCGTGGGCTACCACTGGATTCGAAGCAGCTTTCTACCCGCTCGCGCGCACCACGTACGGTCAGGCTTTAACCTTCTCAGCCACCAACACATGGTACATACCGCACGCTAAACGTTCTGTAGTTTCTGTAGCCGTCCCACCTCAAACGTTTAAGTTCATGTCAAAGTCTCAAATCATGGTTTATGGTGTTGATTTAACTTTCTACTATTACAGATCATGTGGCGTGAGCTATTAATTTGATCGTATTACGTGTATGTGTGTTATTTCAAGGAGCAATAAGTCATATGTTAGTAGAAAGGGCCGTAGTAATTGGCGGGAAAAGTTTACGGTCAGTTTTTCTTTGCTAGATCCATGACCCAATTACATTGCTGATTGCTGTCACACAGTCAGAGCGCAGAGCAATATCGACCATCGGGAGAAATGCAATGTTAGTTGGGTTTCTTAAAACTAAATAATAAGGGGCTGGTGGACCACTCTGTACACTGGCACATTAAAGATCCCCTTCGGGACGAAATTCTGGCACCCCGGCGTCACTAAAAGCCTCAGTAGTTAAAATGGACGTAAAACCAACGACATTGTGATTATTATTATTATTATTATTATTATTATTATCGTGCCTGGATATAACGCATGGTTATATCAGCCAGTGGCCCCTTGGGATGTACCCGTTCTATCCGATCCTGTCCGCTTTCCATTACTTAATTTTAAAGTCAGCACCTGAGACTCCATTATTTATTCCTTTGAGACTTTGCCAACTACCATCTCTTGTGCACAACCATGAATCCAAATTTCGCGAGAATACTAAAATTATTCGGCAACTGTGTTTTTAAATTTAATTACCCAATGATAGTCTAAATCACTAAATTCGCTGGATAAATAACTCCGATCCTTCATAATACAACGTCTTACATGAAACTGTGTGCTATGCTATGTTTATTGATATTCGCTAAATTGGTCATTTAAATATGAATAACTTATTTTTGTGTTTATGAAAATGATGAACATGTGACCTACAGTAGGTAGGTGAGACCATCTATAGGCACATGATATTTCGTCAGGTTCTGTGATAATCGATCCATTGGATGATGAGTTACTGATTCCGGTGATTGAAATTTATGATTTAATATTCTTATGCATCGATGCAGGTTCAAGGCGAAACCGTATCTGACATTTAATCCTAGTTCTATTTGGTCAGCAAGAGCCTGGGTTCCTCACAAAAAAAAAAGCCGCTGACTCGTATCATAAGAAGTCCCTGATTCGACGGAAGCCAGTCAATCGCAAAGGTCGGTTGCCTGCTGGTCGGGAGATCGGGCATTATCGTCGTCGGACGGTCGTCAGTTGAACCACGTAAGTTGTCTACCTGAGTTAGTGCTCACACAGCTCCATTCTTAACTGAATAAAGCATTAAGCACGATTACACCTTCCCGTCAAATTTCGTCCTTGTTGTGCAAGAAGGCCTACATCATGCGTTATGGATTTTATGTTCAACCATGGCGAAATGTAATTATGTTTTCATTACGATACAGTTTCTCCCACCAATCAAAGCTCAAGAAACAGTTTTGTGACAAATTAGATAAGGATAGCATAGCACCTGCGCTGACTTCCACGGCCTCCTATTTTAAATTACACTGGGTGGCGAGTGTCATAGTGGGGTATTTGAGGAGGCCATGGTCGAATACAAGGTATTATCTGCACCCCATGCGCTATGTTAAGTACAGTACATAAAACTGGCGGAATCTCGACAGATATTTATGAATATTTATGTTCGAATATAAAATAATGATAGTTATCGCTGAAAATAAACAGTCGTATGCAACTCGCCTATAATGGTAATTAAGACACTCGTATGGAAATTATAAAACTCGTTTCGCTTGTTTTATAAACATACTCGTGTCTTAATTATTGCCATTATTGGCTCGTTGGATAATGTACTATTAGTATATAATATTACAGATGATGGTTTTGGGCATATTCATTCTGATCGTCTGTCTTTAGAACATTTTACGACAATCACCAAAACTTGTCAACTTTTGTTATCATCACACAATTGCATCATATACTGTCGATTTTAATATAGGCCTACACTCAAGATGGCGGTTTTGCGTAAAATTCAGTTTTAAAGTCTTGTTATTCGTGTAAGCAAAGTATCTTTGTACAAGACTCCCTTTTCAAAAAATGCAGTTTTGTTTCTCAATTACGTCCTCCTTGGTATAATATTTATGTATTAATAGTACGCAAGGTCGCCTTCCACGAATGTATCAAGTCCAAGGGCTATATCTAAAGAAAATAAAAACCTTGCAAGCTGCTATTTTCCTCTCCACCTTGGAAAATGCAAATTCATTAGATTATGCATTATTTTGTATCTGTGATTAAGTGAATCTGCTTCCCCTTGTATAGTGTTTTACGTTACGTTCGTTACAGTGAATGGTTTTGGAGCTATCGGGTATAGTGTAAAAATGCAAAATACTGTCTTATTTGCAATTGGCCGCAATAGCGCACTTGATAACATCACACGCCACACGACCTTGTTGTTGTTTTTCTTTAGAGGCTTTGTGGCATCGTAGTCATGTAGCCCCTTGTAATTGGGTGTGTATGTAATTCTGACTGGTAACCTGTGTCATTGTGATGGCTGTACTAGAGTGTGTACTTGTATTTGAGATTAGTGTGGGCGTAGTGGCGCAGCGGTTAAGCTGTTGGCCTCTCACCAAGGTGGACTGGGTTCTAGTCCCGGTCAATGCATGTGAGATGCCATGTCCTGTGGTTCGGGTTCCACGTAAATAGGAGGTCCCATTGCTCATAATCACAAGATTCACGGTGACGTAAAATTAAAATCTTCCTTCCTATCGTATTTGAGATGATGATTGGGAAGGAAGCGGCCGTGGCTTTAAGCTAGCAGCCATCCCAGCATTTTCCTGGAGTATAAGTGGGGAAACCACGGAAAACTTCTTTCAAGATGGCTGAGGTGGGAATTAAACCTACCTCTTCTCATTTTTGCCTTACGGGGCTATGTGTACCCCGTTCCAGCACTCAGACCAGAAATGGATTTCTAGGCAGGGCCGGGAATTGACTCCGAACCTCCACTGTGACAACCAAGAATGCCAGGCATTACGCAACGAGGGCACGCGTCATTAAGGAGGACACAATATATAATTATTTATTGTGTTCAGTGCAGCTGAAAAAAGATTTAATTAATGGACATAGAGATGGACAGACAGACACTCAAATTGGTCCACTTTGATATGCCTACCTCTCACCATAGTGGACCCAATTCACTTGTATCAGCCATAAGAATGTTTGGAGGATAATTGACAGCATCTTTACATTCTAGAATCGATTTGGAGATTACAAAAATCCACCCTGTTAGCATGTACCCTAAAGGTGATGTAGCCGTCTTGTTGACCTGCTCAACCTCACAACCAAGTCGGGGGAGGATTCGCAAACAATAGAGTCTGGTCTGAGCTGAGCATCGTATATCAGAGAACATCTCGAGGAGAGTTCCGGCCCACGACACAGTCTTCAGAGAGTGACCAGCGAGGCGAGTCTTCACCGACAGACCTCTTGACGAGAACCACTTCCGCTGCCGGTCCACATAGTACAACGGCCTGTTGGGCAAACTCACTTGCATCGACCGTTGAAGGAAATGTTATTTACAGTCTGGAATGTTATAATAATACAAATATTTCCAACATGAGGTACAGGCAAACTAGAGTTCTACAAGCAGGCTTATTCTTCATATTCACAATCCTTTGAATAACGAAAGCACGAAATTCACTATAATTTTTAAATGAAGTACAAACAACCAAGTTGTTAAATACTAAGTTAACATACCAGGCATAACGCTGGGACCTTTAAATTAACGATGCGATGCTCACTCAAAATGAGCTATCGCGAGTGGATATTACGGTATCCCTCAAGAAGTCGCAGAAAATACAAATTCCCATACGATCCACAGCGGCGAAACAGAACTGTTGAGGCGGCAGCAGTAGTCGTCTTAGTTGATGTACGTTCTCCAGGAAGAGAGAGAATGTCTGCTCGTGGTAGCTCGGTTGCAAAGATTTTGGAGCGGAAATCCGAAAGCACGGTATACGAATCCTGGTTGCGCTAGATATTTTAACTCCTTATTGTAACATCTTAGAAGCCTCCGTGGCTTAGTCGGCAGCACGCCGGCCTCTCACCGCTGGGTCCGTGGTTCAAATCCCGGTCACTCCATGTGAGATCTGTGCTGGACAAAACGGAGGCAGACAGGTTTTTCTCCGGGTACTCCGGTTTTCTCTGTCAAAATTTCATTCCAGCAACACTCTCCACTATCATTTCATTTCATCTGTCATTCATTTAATCATTGCCCCAGAGGAGTGCGTCAGGCCTCGGCAGCCGGCACAGTCCATATCCTCGCCGCTAGATGGGGGCTTCATTCATTCCATTCCTGACCCGGTCGGAGACTGGAAGCAGGCTGTGGATTTTCATTGTAACATCTTGATGGTTCGTTCTTCATCCCACAACACGACCTAATACCTGAGAATGCGCACTTGTTAATAATAATAATACGCTGTTGAATCGAATTGAAGGAATATTAAACGATACTACTATAAACCAAATCTACTCGAATTGATGACTTCACACGTGCTCTGCCTCAATTTTTGTTCTATATCAAAAACCCCTATTGACGTCAAATAATTAGGTGAAAAACTAAAGGAAGTAGGAAACTTCTGCTACTTACGAAGCAAAATAACCAGTGATTGACGAAGCAAAGAGGGTATAAAAAGTAGGTTGGCTCAGGCACGGAAAGTATTTCTACAGATAGGAAATCTGTTGACATCAAATATTGATTTTGATATTAGGAAGTCATCTTTGAACGTCTTTGTCTGAAGCGAGGCACTTTATGGAAGTGAAACTTGGACCGCTGGCGCAGCAGAAAGAGGGGAATATAAGCCTTTTGAAATGCGGTGTTTCAGGAGAATGATGAGGATCAGATTGGTAGTTTGGAGTAACAAATGAAGAGGTATTAAGACGAGTGGGAGAAGAGAGATGTTTCTGACAACTGCTAATGAAGTGAAGAGATAGGTTGGTAGGACACATACTAAGACACTCAGGAATAACAAACTTAGTTATGGAAGGAAGTGTCGAGGGAAAGAACTGTAGGGGTAGACCAAGGTTAGAACATGTTAAATAAATTGCCTCGGATGTAAGGCGTAGTAGCTATGTATAGATGACACGATTAGCTCAGGATAGGGAGACATGGAGGGCTGCATCAGACCAGTCAAAAGACTGAAGACTCAATCAGCAATGCCTCTTCAATTTTTTATTGCCCTGAAGTAAACCTTGAATGCATCTTTGATCTTTTAACAAACATTTGTATCCCAAACGCTTCTGGAAATTAATGTTTCCCTCGGGTCAAGCTACTGTCATTCAATTCTACCTTTCTCTTTACCCGGAATGAACTGTTAATGAATGGCTCTCATAGTATTCCCATTATCGTGTAATCAAGCTTAGTGACCACTAAATTTAACAATATAGCAGCCGTCGCTACAAAGTTTCCCCATTAGTACTTCCCAGCTCATCACAAGAAACTGCTAGAATTTTGGTCGTAATTGCCATTCATCTCAAACCCGCAGCCCCATCCACGTTACTGTTAATTGCCGAGAATTCCAAAATAAATATCTAGTCCAGGGGTTCCCAACCTGGGGGGTGCGCCCCCCTAGGGAGGCGTGAAGTGATTTCCGAATTAAGTTTTTTAACTCGAATATTACAATTTGGTAAAAAAAAAAAACATTTTTCGAATCTCTCCAAGCGATTGTCGCACCAAGTCTATCGTTCAAAAGCTCTGGTAATTGCCAACTGTCGGCACAAACCTCTGCAGAGACGCGAGGTTGGAGGTGAAATAAGGAATTTGCTGTGTCGTAAGGAGCAAAATCATGCCAATTTTATCGTATCGTTGGCATAACTTTGTGATTTCTTTGAAGCTTTGAACAGTTTGAACTTAAAGCTCCAAGGCAAAAAATCCAATATTATGCATTCCTGGAAAACATACAGTTATGGAAACGCCGGCTTCAGTTGAACAACTTCTCATCCATTCACCGCCTTAATTAAATTTTGCCAGAAAATGAACGTAATCGTAATAAACTTAGGTGAAAATTCAGTCACATTTGGATTCCCTGGCACAAGAATTCAACTTCTAATTTCCTGATATCTCGTCGGGAGGATGGTCCAGGATATTAACAAGAAATTCGTTTGCCATTGACATTGAAGCATTGCCAGCACAGCTTCAAGAAGAAGCCATAGATTTGAGGAGTGAATCAAAGCTAAAAGATGATTCTAAAATATGAGGACAGGGTGACTTTTGGGTAAACTGTCTTGCAGTGTATCCTGTAATAGCCAAATTTGCACTGCGCATCATTGTCCCATTTTCAAAGACATATTTATGCGAGTCCAGATTTTCGACGCTAAGTGTCATAGAAACAAAGCAGCGCTGTCGGCTTGATGTTACAAGTGATCTCGGCTGTGCTCTGTCAAATATCAAACCATCATACCGAATCTTACCAAGAGAAAACAGTGTCAACCCTCTCACAAACATTTGTTGACTAATTTAAGGATTTGTTGTAAAAGTGTGTTCTTTGTATTGTGTTAAAATGAAGTTACTATGTAATAGATAGGCCTGTTCCATTATGTAGTGTTATTAGGTTAGGTCTATATCCTCCGCGTCAATCGAAGAGGTTATAGAAGCGATGCGTGGAGAGGATGGAAGGGGGGTGGGTTAGGGGGGAGGGAGGGGGGGGGGGCGATGAACTCCCGTATCTGAAAAGGGGGGAGTCAGCTGACAAAGGTTGGGAACCACTGATCTAGTCAACATTTCTCATTAAATAAACTTCTGGCTTGTACCAGGATCGGATTATTATTATAAAGAAAATTACAGGTGCCTAGGGTTTTAAGTCCGTAACCTATTCCTGATAAATTAGGCTATGTTGGAAATTATATTTTCAGTGTTGCCTTTGTTATCTTATCAAAGAACACATTTCAGTCGGACAAGCAGTAATTGGACAGGGATTAAAAGTTATTTATGACATTTTTAATCTGGGAAAACTGCATGGATTATCATAAACTTTTATTGGTGCCTTTATTGTGGTGAAGTTAGGGCTCTAGGCCCTCTCTTACAATTAACCACACACAATGCAACTTATATCAATACTCATATATGTTATTCTTAACCTAACAAACTTAAATACTAGGAAAACTTAAATTCTAGAATTAAATTGGGAACTACGACATATTAACTAAGCTATACAAATTAAATAGAGTAATAACAATACATGGAGTTTTAATGCGGTCATTCACTCACACATTCATACGCAAATTGTTCTAGTTGGCCTACGAATTCAAGAGGAAATCATCACATGCACGTATGAAAGTTGTTAGGGATGTACAATTTCTAACGTCACGAGGACAACTTTTACTCGTTGATATACTTTTATAACTAACTAGAGGGCCTGAGTGAAAAATCTTGGATGTGGTAAAACCCCGCCAGGCTTTACTGTTATGCGTGTTTGACGTGACACAGTTCTGGCAGGGGCTAATGTTTTATTTGTTTGTTTAAACGGACTTTTCAAACAAATTGTCGATATTTAAGAAATCAGATTGCAATTCGTCACTGCTGCGGATGATTCTCTCTCTTTTGAATGCTCATTTATTACGAACGGTTACTTGTTGACGCCCCGTGTGAATAGACCACCCGCCCGGCTTTACTGTTTTGTGGGCTCGAGACGACAAAGCCCTGACTCGGGCAATAGTCTTCGTTACGTGTTTAAACGCATTTTATAAGCAAATAAATATATTTACGTTGACTTTTCAAGAAATGAAAGATTATTCCTGTACTATTAAGACGATTTTGAAAATGTTGGCACAAACCACATCTTCTAACTCCGCTTGGTTTAGGAGCTTGGGTTTTGTGAAACATACACCTTTGCGTTTTATATACCAGGTGATTCAGCAGCCCCTTCCAATATTGTTTGTTGCAACCCAACTAATGCGTGTTGGCAGGAAGGTCGATAATTATCTGCTTGCATCCCTTATGGTACTAATGCATTGCAAGCGTATCCTGCAAACGATACTGAACACTATTATTGTTCCCTCGATGTGACTAGAGACTAGTATGACGGAAAATAATATTGTTCATTATCGTTTGCAGGATATGCTTGCAGTGGATTAGTACCATACGAGATGCAGGCAGAGAAATATCGATATTCCTACCAACATGCGTAAGTTGAGTTGCAGCAAACGATATTGGCAGGGGCTGCTGAATCACCCGGTATATGATGTGTATAGTTATATTGTTAAATTCTGTGGTCCATAAGTTTGATTACACGATAGTGGAAAGATTATGAGAGCCATTCATTAACAGCCCTTTCTGTGTAATGAGAAAGGCAAAACTAAATGACAGTACTTATACCCGAGTGAAGAAATAATTTCGAGAAGCATGTGTGATACAAATGAGAAGCCTCCGTGGCTTAGGCGGCAGCACGCCGGCCTCTCACCGCTGGGTCCGTGGTTCAAATCCCGGTCACTCCATGTGAGATCTGTGCTGGACAAAACGGAGGCAGACAGGTTTTTCTCCGGGTACTCCGGTTTTCCCTGTCACAATTTCATTCCAGCAACACTCTCCACTATCATTTCATTCCATCTGTCATTCATGTAATCATTTCCCCAGAGGAGTGCGTCAGGCCTCGGCAGCCGGCACAGTTCATATCCTCGCCGCTAGATGGGGGCTTTATTCATTCCATTCCTGACCCGGTCGGAGACTGGAAGCAGGCTGTGGATTTTCATTTCATGTGTGATACAAATGTGTGTTTCAATATTATAACTAGGCCTAACTGAATGCAATGTTTCGCTCTCCATGAGGACAGTAGTGAACTGCGGAACTGATGGGACGTATCTCCAGTAATGATAGAAGTAGTTCAATTCAATATTATTAGAGCTATTAAATAGCGGTATCAAATATTATGATTACCTTAAAGTACCGGTCTAAAGTTTAGGACCACATAAGGAAATCATGATGTGTCACCTAAAACCTAAACTTGTGGCACTAGGGCTCTGCAATTTGTTTGATGAGCTCTTACAGCGGATAGAATATATATTACCTGATTTCGTTCAATTGGGCGAAGTATTGTAGAAGTGATAATTTTTAATGTAGGAAGGTCACGCTAAAACACCGTTTTCAGAGGTATAATGTATTGTATATTCCAACTGGTTGCAAGTATTGTCATCAATTGTTTCTTGTGGGAGCGTGATGGCGCAGTGCCTTAGCTGCTCGTCTTTCACACGGACGGCTGGGGGTTCCAATCCCAGTGACAGCGGTGTGGAATTTTTAACTGAAAAATCACGTGGCGTCAGGAAGGGCATCCAGCCTTAAATCCCCGGCCAAAACCAAAATGAGCCTGGTTGGCTCCGGTGATCACAATTAATTGGGAAAAGCCGAAGGTAGTTTATTCTTCTGGCCAAGGTGTGTGCCGGCCGTAGAGAGCTGAGGAGCGAATGAAGTGTTCTGTAGCAAGCATGCGCCCAGGGGTCAGATGGCCTATTCCGCTGCAACATGCAAGCGTTCGGAGGCTGCATGCCATTTTGTATCAGGATGCGTTGTTAGAGGTCGTTTGTGCTCTCAGCACGATGATTCATATATGACGAGTCGGAGGCAAACTCAATTATAGACTTTATAACATGTAGTTCCGTGCAGTACTAAATAGCCTACTTCTATTAAAAATTAAGATTCAATTCTCATTCCTGCTATTAGATAGATTTAGAGTAGGCCTAATACCTTTATCTACAGAATTCTGCTGGTAGCACTGCCATTATACGATTTGCTCAAAATATAACTGAAATATTTTGGTGTAATACAGAAGTGGATTCTGAGATATTGATAGACTATGTTCAAAATGCTCTAGGAGAGTTAATAGGTTGTTGATAGCACTGCTCTATCTGAGAATGTGCGTATATACTGTATATGTTATGGCATACACTGTACGTACACAATTTGGCAGAAATCCAATGAAAGTTACGGAAGCTACATTCAGTTATACATGTAACCCATAGGCGTACGTAGAATTATTTTGGTAACACTGATAAATACGTCTCATATTCTATAGCCATATCTATAGAATGGACAGCGACAGACCAATCAAAATTTTATTTAAAGTAGTCAACTCAAAGATGGTCAAAATAGACTGGTTAGAAGAAACTAAGGTGGGCCACCAAGATATAAATATCACAGACGACATCGTACACAGTGCATTCATGAAGAGAGTTTGGGAGGATAAGAAGGTGAAAACCATGGCCAACAAACGAGTTCAAACGCGCTCATTGAGTGGGCATAACGAAGAAGAAGAAGAAGAAGAAGAAGGATCAGAAGACGACGGCGAATGCCGTAATTAAACATGTACATTTAAATGAGGCTAGGATTTGCAAGGGGGCAGCTGTGGCTTTAATTTAGTTACTTTTCCGGTATTGGCTTGGAGTAGAATAGCGGAAACCTCTGAAACCCACTTCTAGGGGCTGAGGTGGGAAATGAACCCACCTCTTATTAGATACTGCTTATGAATATGAGTCTCAATACGAGCCACGAGACCACATAAGGTGGCAAAATTAATAGTAATTAATTTGTACTGAACTGGCAAAATGAATTTATTGCAATTTTGATACTCTTTCAAAAATAACCAAACTCCGTGGAACCGCAGCCCATGAAGGCCCTTGGCCAACTAAGCGACCGCAGCCCAGCCATTTGGTGTACAGTTTGCCAGCTGACACGTGGTCAGCAAGTCGTGCTCCTCTCGGCCGTTCATCTTTGTCTCCGTGACCGCCTCACTCTCAGACAGCTACTCAATTGTCCTTACGAGGCTGAGTGCAGCCCGTTGCAGCCTTCACGTCTGTATATATGATCCCCTATGGAGCAGGGGTTTGAATCCGGGAATTCCGGGTTAGATGCAGGCACGCTAACCGTTGACCACAGGGTCGGCCATAATGTTCAAACCTATTTAAGTACGTCGATTTGTCTACAGATCCACCCTTTGATTAATGAAGTCTTCGTTTTCTGATATTTGTGAAAATATTTGTAGTCCGCTATATCCAACAACGTATCCTTTAAATATATTAGAGACATTGGACTTTCAACCTGAATCTACGGACACTTCCAAATTTCACATCGCTGTTCGATTATCTTGATTGATCTCAAAATTCAGAAGCATCATTACGAAGCCGAAGTCTATACAGGTTGTTTCTCAATTATGCGGCCAAAAAAATATGGGATTCTCCTTGTTTAAAGTATAAACCGATGCCGCAATCGGATTCGTGGAGAAATTATTTTCTCTTCGGGACATGATGGTACTTTCTTACTTCCAGTTGTGCGATTCAAATTCACGGACTCGCCATATTTGCTGGGCCAGAGTGCAAGCTGCTAGCCACTGCAGTGTTTCAGGGAAACTACGTGTGGGGTATGTTAGAGGGAGACAGAGAGAATACTCGGCGTGAATGTGCACGTTTCCTCGTTCGACAAGCGCAGATATGTCCTTGCCTATTATGTATCCGTAATTCTGCACACAATATGTAATAATAATAATAATAATAATAATAATAATAATAATTATTATTATTATTATTATTATTATTATTATAATCAAAGGCCAGGTGCATATCAGCCATTACTTCATCGATGTCCCGAAATGGGTCTTTCTTAATAATTTCTGCAGTAAACCTAGTGGCAAATGTGCGAAGAACAAACTGTACAGGGCCTTCTGGGGCTAGGAAGGGACTGCGCGACTCGAACGAGGAATCTTGTGCCATCCCGCCGAGTATTATCTCTGTCTCCCTCTACCATACCCCACACGTACAGTAGCTTCCCTTTCATTTCCCTTCCTGAGACACTGCAGCAACCAACGGCTTGCGCTCTGGCCCAGCAAATACGACAAGTCCGTCAATTTGAATCGCGCGCCCGGAAGAAACAAAGTATCTTCATGTTCCTGAAAAGAAATAATTTTCACCGCAAATCCGATTGCGGCATCGTTCCATACATAAACAGCATCCCAGATTTCTTTGCCGGTATCACCCTGAATACAGTACTATTAGCTGCAAGGTCTTCGAAAACCGTACGTGCAGGCACAGCATGCAAGAGAGCACTTGAAAATTCACAGAGAGTCCGTCTCGTCGCGCAGTGGCTAGAATTCTTAGCTATCACTCCTGAAGTTCGGGTTCGGTTTCTAGCTTTGCCAAGGAATGTAATTCTCGTTAAGGATGTGAACGGGGCGCAATCAGCCTCGTGAAGCGCAACTGCGAAGAAATGGGTTCGATTCCCACCTCATCCATCCCAGATGTGATTTTCTGGCACTTCCACTCAAGGCAAATCCTGGGATGGTATCTTACTTAAGACCAGAGCCACCGCCTTCCCAATCCTCACCTCAAGTACAAATGCACACACTACTACACACAATAACGCAGGTTATCAGACAAATTCTACACACAGCCAAGTACACGGGGTTGAAATGACCCCTAAGTGAAAACAACAACACATTACCAAACTAAATCTAAGTCACCCCTCAGGGGCTCACAACTAGTAAGGTGTGGGTTGGCTACCACTGGACCCCAGCTGAGTCCGGCATTTCTTCCACTTACTTCTGCCGGGCTCCTCTCTTTCATCTTTCCTGTCATACTTCCTAGTTCACCTCTTGGTCTCTTCCGATGCCGACGGTATCTGCTTACTCGTGGCCTAAGGTGTCTTTCACTTCCCAACCTTCAATGGCCCTTGTCTCATCATTCCTGATATACTAATTCTTCGAGGAGTCAGAGCCCTTCTTTTCCTTTCACGTCATTTCCCGCCTTCGACATAAGGCACTAAAGGAGGCAGGCTGTATGTAGCATTACCACTTATAGTGCTCCCAGGATAATGCTACTCCCTTAAGGGCTCACTCTTGGTGAGCTTGGGAGCTGGCGACCCCGATGTATTCCTGTACTGGTTCTGTATTTTCCTTTTTTCATCGCCTTTGGGGTGGACAAATTCCTCTCTCTGCTTATCCTGGCTCTACGTCTTTCCGAGTTCCTCAGCCCTCATTCTTTGAGGGTACAATGTATTTCTTTTCCCTATCGTGTATTTCACTTATTCCCTTCTCTTTGCCCTTTTCTTCTAGTCCGCAAGTTAGTTAGTTCAGTTATACGTTTTCATTTCATCATTACTCATTGTCACCCAAATCATTAGGGGCCGATATTTGGCCCCTTAAAACAACAGTTATAATCACCAACATCCATGTAACTTTCATTTAATCGCGTTGTGTTTAGAGTGTGCAGGATATCTTTACAACCACTAGCATAGCTCTTTTCAGATCTCGTGAGCATTTTGTTTTTGTTTTTTGTTAGCCATTAGCCTTTAACTGAGGATGTTGAAGTTTCCTTAACAGCGTACCATTATATCATTATTCTTCACCTCGTCAAACAGGCGACGCACATTACATTGGATTCTATTATAATGGCCCTTGGATGATAGAACTGCCACTTAAATGTGTACATTTTCTTCGTCATTTTCTTACGCAACAGTAACAGGCCTGGGTAGGTTTTAGCTAAGGATTAACACTACCTAAGGGATGATGATAAAGAGAAAAGGAGATGGGTTTCAGTTTGGAGAAAAGTATTGTTAGATAGTGTGCCCATTTACGATGGTGTGGTCTGGCGTGATTTCAAAGGGAGCGCGCTAATGACGTCAGCGAGCAGGTTCCGAACTGTCAGCCCAGCAGAGTTTGAACGAGCCGCGTGTTTCACATGGTGCCAACGGAAGTTGAAAGCAATTATTCTTACAAAGCTTGTGTTATGGAAGAAGGTTATACCAGCACTTCAGAATGAAGTTAGGAGTAATTCACCAGTTTATTCCTGTTGTTTTATTGGAATTTACCAACCATCTCGATCTTTCTATGGTTATAGCCAATGACACGTAAGATCCAACATTACGTAATGCGAGTTCACAGATCGATATGTGTCCTTGGGACAGTATATAAGCCAGCCCGGGAGGGGGTCAGGTACCTCACACCGACACAGTCATCGAGTCATCATAATAGTCCACGTGTATGTGTGTGTCCACGACAGTGAAATACGCCGTTATTCTGAACGAGCGCTCCTTGGAGCTAGGCAACATAACAACGTCACTATGCCCGAGTGGACATATACTTTGTGCTACGATTGTGGTAATATAACAGTGCTTCGAAACTTAGAATATTCGCTGGTTGAACACTTCAACAAGATTCCAAGGTATGTGGTGGCTTGTTACACAAGTATATGACTTTGTCTTGTGCTATTCCCACCACTTATATCAAACGTGAGAACTGGGACCACCACATTGAACATTTGCAAGTGAGAGTAGGCTACCCTACCAACAGACATTTTTACGGGGAATTATCAGTCCAGATTCCACCCATGATTTATCAAAGACATTATCAACAGGAACTGTTATCTATTTTCTTGTCCAGTCAGCCGCTGGATTACATAAGTGAACGTCATTATTTGCAATGGGCCACGCTAGTAACTTGACTTGTATGTATGAAGAACAGTCCCATGATAGAACAATTTCACTGCCCCAGTTAGTGAATATGGTTAGCAGCTAAGGCGGCGGAATGTGAGGAGATCATGCCAGAATGACCCATTAGGAACGAGGAACAGGGCCACCTGCGGCATATTTCTGTGATGGCAGGAGAGCGGCGCGCTATAAGCATGTCCCATGCCCAGCGTCTAGTATTCTCAGATCCGTGGTGCCTGGATTTGATCTGCGCCGAGGGAGTTGAATGCTTCAACATGTCCCATGTCCAGCATTTTAGAATTCTCAGATCCGTGGTGCTTGGGTTCGATCTGCACCGAGGGAGGTCAACTCACCAAAGAAAACATGATACCGTTGACTCCCGAAAAGCCTAAATAATTTCTCGAACCATGAATTTTCCGCCATTCCGATAAAACCAATTCACTTTCTCTGTTATTATTAAGAAGCGCATTTATATTTAAATTATTTCACATGTTTAGGAGTAATTTTTCCTTCCGGTAAAGTAGACTTGTAGCTGAGGTGCATCCTCAATATTTCGGTTTTGATATTGCAGTAATAAGATGGGAAGTCTTACCCCATTCAGAACGCAGCAGAGTTATGACACAGTTTATGAATTAATAATTTTTCTTATGCTTGACAGAATATATTTCATCAATAATAATAAAATTAAATGTTTATGCATTTTTTAGCGTATGGCTTTTAGTGCCGGGAGTGTCCGAGGACATGTTCGGCTCGCCAGTTTTTTGTAGCTGCTTCGAGACGGACACCCAATGGGTGAGCTACAAGTACCGTTGGGGAGGGAAGGAGGGAAGTTGGAATGTAAGGACGAGGAGTTGGAAGGTAGCGGCTGTGGCCTATAGTTAGGGACCAACCCCGGCATTTGCCTGGAAGGAAGATGGGAAACCACAGAAGACCATCTTCAAGGTTGCCGGTGGGGGGATTCGAACCTCCTCGCCTCCTGGATGTGAGCGACTGCCATCAGTCATGCCGTAACCACCACGGCTAACTCACCCGGTTATGCATTAATATTGATAAATAATGAATTATGTGAACAATTATGGAAGTAATATTCCTTCAGAATGATAAATGAAAGACTATGATAAAAGTGTTGAATATGATTAAACAATTAATTGTTAATGTAAAAATTGAGAGCATACGATTCGTTATCTTCTAGGGTTTTGTTAAATGAAGCTGTATTGTTGTTGTGTTGTGCCAGTGCACTTCGTGAAAAGTTAATAGAGGCTTTGATCCTCATATGTAGTGGACGTAGCGGGAGTAATATCCTGAGAGCCACAGAAAGCAGTATGCTTGTTAATAGGAAATAAAATGGGAGATTTCGGGAGTCAAATCCTGTCCCATAAGCTTCAATATGTTTCAAATCTTAAAGATTTCCCCTATGATATTATCAGCTACAATGTTTAATTATTACAAGGAATGTTGTCATGCCAATTTTTATCATCTGAATTCATGTCCAGTGATTTAAAATCCTGAAATTATAAAGGATATTCCAAGCTAACTTCAAAGAAACCTAACTTGATTGTTATCATTATTATAAAATGTCAAATGTAAAGATTCAACTGCTGTGCCCAAGAATAGTCAATATGCTGTGTATTTAATTGCGTTAACATCGTGTCGATTTTCTAAGAAAATCTAAAATAGAAATATGAAACTTCGAGTGTGAAATTAATCTATGCTAGTGTCAGGAATGTAAATATGTGAATTGTATATAAGTGAATAGGACGATTGAACAATACAACGTTATAGTGTGAAGTGAAATATAATTTTATGTCGTCTCTAAAATGTATGGATTAACAAATGAAAAAATAATTCATGAACATAGTCTAGCCCATCAGACAATAATAAATAAGACTATAGTTTATTTTGTTTGAGTGACATAGAATCCATTAGGGAATGCGTGTGCTATTTTATTTTTTTTTGCTTCTGCCAGTCGGCAGAAATTTTCGGAATAAAATTTCTTGGTGAATTGGTTTATTTTAAAATATGTTTTAAATTATCTTGTTATATGTCATGACACTTTCCTTTTTCCTTTACGGGGAGCACGAATGCAGTGTCTAGTAATTACAGCCCAAGCCCAGGACGCCCTGAGAGAGATCTCGTGCTCCTGCATTTACTGCTACCTCGCATGTGGTTGTCTGTCACTCCAGGTGTACAGACGGGCACAATAAGTTAAGCAAGCAAGTTTAAGCAAGTTAAGGAAGAATTAAGCAGTGCCAAGTCTAGGAGGAACCTAACTCCAGCGGGGGCCTGTCTCGGGCAGGTGGAGAACGTAGCGTGAATTAAGGCTACTTACAAGCGCTCGGTGAATGCATTTTCCCTCTGGAGCCGGTATTCCGGTACTATGGGGACGGATGACACTCTGGCAAGACAAAGTGGGCCGAGAAAAAAAAAGAAAGTACTAACTTTCCTTTTAGAGAGATTAGGATTTATAATGTATTCAAGAATGCTGGAAGGATAAGAATTTGGTATAATAATTTTATTTCTGGGCACTGTTGGATATCCATCAGACCAACCCAATGCTCCCAGAGAGGGAAGCGATAAAGCAGTATGAATGCTTTTAGTAATAATTTTACTGGTTTTCTTGACAACTTTTATAAGAATACCAATTGTTGCACTTAAGAAAGGCTAAGCTTTTACCCAGCAGAGTGCCGACTAAAAGTTTAGGACAGAGGAAAAACTTGACTTTTGAAAACATACCATAAGTCAGAGAGAGAATCTCGACAAATAGGAAGCTTGCAGAGCTTGCCTTACTGGCTTGTTAGAATTACCTATGACAGCTAAGAGAAAACTTTGAAAATGTTGTTCTTTGATATTTTAGGTTAAATGCAACAAGTAGTACGAACTTTGTCGATTTCGAAATTATATTTTTTCGTAAAGATAGCTTAAGCTTAAAGGAAGAATCAGGGTAAAGAGGGTTCTGCCTAACTTTGATTCTAGTAAGAAAGATGAAGCAAACAATAATAGAGAGTTTATTAACAATAAATATAAACTTTAGAAAATTAACAATGCATAAGTTTACTTAATTTGAGTTCAAAATAACGGTTAATTGTAAAATGCCAAGGCCTCAGACCTAATAATAAGAAGTTTACAATTTTCAAATACAAGTTTCGAACTTGCGAAAGCATTAAACCTATACAAAGGCTTTACAATTTGTGCTTAAGATTGCAATATTTAAAGCTCTTAAAAACAATGAATCATGCAGTAATTATAACTTTTACAAATTAGGTAAGTTACAAGCGCTATTTGACTGCACTTTTGGCAAGCCAACAAGCTAAAGACAAATAGATTAAATCCTGATAGTACAGGGAAAAGAAAAAGAAAATAGAAAATAGAAAGCGGAAATTACCGCTGTTTGAAACAGTAATTACAATGTTAAGTTGTACAAATTTGGGAGTGCGCTTGCTCGCAAGCGAAGCCTCATAGTATTTTAGATAGATGCAAATTTTAATTTAAGTTATGTTAGTAAGGGTATTTGGGAGAAGGAAAATAGGAGGTTTAGAAAAACGTCCTGGCCAAATTTATTTCCACAACCGAATGCGGCGCGGAAGATAGTTGAACGGGCACTATTTGCACTGAAGTCTATTGATGAATAGGAAATGTTCACTATTGCAGCACAGACAGTTTATGAAACGAAAAGGTTTTGTAGTTGTGGAGATCACTAGTTGAATTTTAGCTTGAAAAAGTTTATGGCTTTGAAAAGTTTATAGGTTGCGGTTGAATGATGAGGTACAATTCCCACGGTGGAAGGCAAATTAGGTTTTAAACAACAGTAAATGCGACTTTAATTCTTCAGTGAGCAAGAGTTTAGTGCTTTTCAGTCGGTCAACACTAATGTACCCAAAAGAGATGGGTTATACCCTAATCCTGAAATAAATTACATGAGATTAATAAATTAATTAATTTGCATCTACGATACTGAACTAACAAGCGAAGAAACAATTCTCCAATCCATTAATAGCCTTCACCACTCTATCAAATTCACTAAGGAATCCGAAATAGACCGGAAAATAAATTATCTCGATATAACTATTGAACGTAAAGACAACGACCTTTCATATTCCATATTCCGGAAAGCAACACAAAACTCGCATGCAATCGACAATCAGTCTAATCACCCCAGTACGCACAAACTAGCGGGTTTCAATTCAATGGTGCATAGGGCTTTAAACATACCCATGTCAAAAGACAACTATAATAAGGAAATAAGAACTGTTATGCAAATAGCAAAGGAAAACAACTTCTCGCCAAGCAAAATAAATCAAATTATAGCCAAACATAAAAATAAAGATAAAACGATTCCCAAACCGGACAGTAATGAGAAAAAATTTGCGCGTTTCAACTATGTGAATGCGAATACATATAAAATCACTAACCTATTCAAAAAGCAAGGCATAAAGATAGCTTTCACGACGAAAAACACAACCGCTAGGCACCTCCTAAATAGTAATCTAAATAAACGTGACCCGTATTCAAGGTCAGGGGTATATTCTATAACGTGCCAAGACACCGATTGTCAAGCTAATTACATCGGGCAGAGTGGAAGGCGAGTAGACACACGTTATAATGAACATAGGAATGCGATGAGATACGGAACACATTCAGCCGTGTGCGAACATATGTGTTTACCAACATAGAGTCGGACCTTAAAATAATCCATCACGAATCGAAAGGCAGAGCTCTTGACATAAAGGAAGCAATCGAGATACACCTAGCCAAACGAAACAATCCCAACAATCTAAATGAACACACGTTCATGGAGAGCTCACCCCTCTTCACGCTACTAAAAAACACACCCTGTCGGAAACAAAACACAATTTAGTGACACAGCCAAGCTAGATAAAAAGGGGGGAAATTAGGGGTTTTAATAGGTAAATGTTATCTGGATCAGGTGTACGATGTACTTTTCTTCTACAATAAACCAAGGCCCATATTCGCAGCAGTATTAAAGGTGCCGGGACGTCCTCATAAGACCGTCAACGCTTAGTTCGAATGGGTTATGCTCCACGCGTGGCGAGGGCTAATCCAAGGTTTTTAATAGTTGTAGACCCACCTCATTCAATAACATACATCTTATCTAGGTTGGCAACACCTCACATAAACACATCGCTATCACTCCCCACAGCACGTAGGGACAGGGGGGAGAAGGCAGGAAAAACCAGTCGTTAAGATAACCACCGCAGTCGACCGCACAGTGAGTTCCAGTGAGCACGAAAACTGCGAGTAGCTGTAGTACGGAAGACAATCAGATAAGTAGTTAGCCTAAAATTTTATAGTTTAACCATAGTTTACAACCATATAATCTCTCTAAAGTACAATCTCCGGATAGCTATCACCATTTAGCATTTCACCTAACATATATACTGCATTTAGCATACACTGACAGTTGCAGTACCAATACTGCAACTAAATAATTGTACATATTGTAAATATTTTCACCTGTATTTCAAACATGGATTTTGTAGCCTAAGTGTAATGGATCTGATGATGATCGCTTGACGATCGAAACTGGTCATCCTAGTGTTTTATTAATCTCATGTAATTTATTTCAGGATTAGGGTATAACCCATCTCTTTTGGGTACATTCGTGTTGACAGACTGAAAAGCACTAAACTCTTGTTTACTAAGGCAACACTGAAAATATGGCTTCAAACACCACAATCTTCAGTGAGGAAAAGCATTCCCAATTCGAGTGGAAAATACTAAATTGCTTTACTTGTAGAAATATCGGTTCATGTGGAATGTTCCAGAACCATGATGAGAGTTAAATGGGCAAGAGAGGACCCACGGGGGAAAAAGCTAAGTTTTTATAGACAGTGGGTAGTTTGAATTAAATCCATCGTAGGGGAAAGGTAATCCCAATAATTTAGTACAAGAAGTACTGGGTTTCACTTTATTAAGCCAGCTTAGATAGTTAAAGCATGACAAGAAAAAAATATCTTGAAGACGGTTATTGCACTATAGTTTGCAATTTTTCACACTGCCTATAAGAATGTATTAAAAGCACTTTGCCCTTTTAAAAACAATTAGAATGCGTTGAAAAACATTGAAGTTTGTACTTAGCTCATTTTTGTAGAGTAGGCGATGTTTCCTTGTAACCGTTGATTAAAAGGCACACATGGCGTCTGATTTAAAATGAATCTCGAGCATAGGAGACAAGCTCGTGAGAGAGCCCCAGCTGTATGGTTGACGTCTGACGCAGAAGTGAGGACGAGCGAACACGAACACGGCGGATGAAGGTAAACGAGGGGAAGGGGAGGGGAAGCAAAATGAGTGGGGTTATTAAGCAAGAGGGTGCACATCATTATAACCAACATTACAAAAATAAAAGACTCTTCATAGATGCGAACTTTCTTCTGGAATCAGTATTCATGGAGATGTTAACTGACAACAATGACGACGCCTAGTAGATTAGTGAGGAAGTCCTCTTGAGCTTGGAGATGTTGAGGAACTTCAATGGTTAGCTGCTAGATGTCGCTAGGTTGTTCAAGGAAGATATATATCTAGAACAGACTCAAGGAAGACATAAATACCTGTACAAGAGGAAAGACATGCAAATAGATCACTGTTGGTGTCTGGAAGGAAAGAAATTAAATAAAAGGTTTAAGCAAGGAGCAGCGAAAGCTAACTCTGCCTGACCGTGTATTCCAAAGAACACACCATACTGAGGGGAAACACCAACAGAGAGCAGAAAAACAATATTAAAGGTTGAGAGGAAGGGTGGCAATTAAAGATAGGGGTCTTGTAATATGCCCATTTGTAGTCAAGATCCTAACCACCCTGACTCTTCCATCCCTTCCCGGGTAACACTCGATCACTCTTCCGGAGATCCATACTAAAGGGGGGGGGGGGGGAAGCATCCCTAACAAGAACCAGGTCCCCCACTTTGATTTCAGGATTAGAAAGAAACCACTTCTGTCTCCGTTGCAAAGAAGGTAAGTATTCCAAATTCCACCTCTTCCAGAAAGAATTACGAAGGGCTTTAAGTTTACGCCAAACGATTGGTAAATTAGAATCTCTATAAGAGTTAGGAACGGGTGGAGGGGCAGAAAGAAAAGTACCAATTAGGAAGTGACCAGGTGTTAATGGAAGCAGGTCATCGGGGACATTAGAAAGCGGGGTCAACGGACGAGAAATAACAACGCCTTCAATCAGAATAGACAACGAGTTAAATGCTTCATAAGTTAGCATACGACTACCTAAAACCTTTCTTAGATGACGTTTAGTATGCTTGACACAGGATTCCCACCTGCCGCCGTGATGAGGGGCGTAAGGAGGTATAAACCGCCATTTGTAACCTTTAGAGTAAGAAAAGTTGGAAATTTGTTCCATGGCAGAAGAGGATGTAGGAGCTTTCTTCCACAATGAAGCTGCGCCCTGAAAGGTGGAGGCGTTATCGGAGAACATTTCAGAGGGAACGCCATGCCTGGCAGTGAAGCGAGAAACGACTGACAGAAAATAAGAAGTAGAGACATTTGTTACGAGTTCCAGGTGGATCGCACCAGTAACCATGCAAACGACAAGAGAAACATAAAGTTTTCCAAACAATTTGCGTTTAGCTTCAGGGGAATTGCGTTGGTATTGAAATGGACCCATATAATCCATACCAGTTAAAGCAAAAGGACGAATAGGGGAAGAGCGGAAAGAAGGTGGTGTATTCCTTGGAATACACGGTAAGACAGAGTACACTTTTGCTGCTCTTTGCTTTATTTCATTACTTCCTTTTACGCAAACACCAACAGTGATCTCCTGGTTTTTCTTTGTTTATGCACATTGCTTATATTACCTGTGAGTCTGTTCTAGATATATATCTTCCATGACCCACCTAGCGTCATCTAGCAGCGAATCTCTGAAGTTCCTCAATTTTTCCATGTACAAGAGGACTTCCTTACCAATCTGGCCACCAGATCTCGTCGCTATCGCCAGCTATCATCTCTGTGATCAAGAGGACTTCGTCTACATACCCATCCACCAGGCTTCGCTAGTGACGCCTGCTATCAACCCTTTGAAGACCATTTCATCAAGAAACTTAATTTTTGTAAAGTTTTTCATTCTTGTGTATATTCCTTTGTCTCCTAGCCCCACTCTTTTTCCTTGCCTGGTCCCTCCGCGCTTCGTTGAGCTGGCCTCACTTGTGCGTCTGAAGTCAAACCAGTCAGTTGAAGCCCAACTCAGGCTCGCCTCCTCAACTCGAGAGGCAAACTTTTAAATCCGACGCCATGTTCGAGTTTTAAAATCAACCGTCTATAGCAACATCGCTTTCTTCATGAAGCAAAGATAAGTACCGACTTCACGTTTTAAACAAATTCCCATCGCTTTTAAAAAGCTAAATGCTTTTATTTTGATTTTATAGACAGTGAAATTGCTATATGTGATACAATAACTGCCTTCAAGAGATCTTCTTGATCAAACTCTAGCTATCAAGTCTAACTTTCAAATTGAAATAGTACTCCTTGTACAGATTTTCTGAGATGCTATCTCACATCGAGGGATATTCCTAAAATACCCACTGTCTATAATATCTAGTTTTCCGCCGAGGGAATTTCTACCCATTTCAACAGTCATCCTTGCTCTGGAATTTTCCATAACAAAAAGAAAATATATCTACCAGTTAAACTGTCAAGTATTTTCCTCTTTAATATGGGAGTATTTTTCTTCACTGAGAAACTTATGTGGTATAAACTTCTAATCCACATAAATTGTCTTCCTACGTGGGAAATTTTCTGCCGCATTTAACTACCACCTATAGAAACTACAACTTATAATTCTCTCAAGCTAAAACTCAACTAGTGATTTGCATGTGCTACTATAGTGAACTTTTCAACTATATCAACAGACTATAGTGAAAACAGTGCCCGTTCAACTTAACATCCGCGTCGCGCTCGTCCGAGTACAATAAATACGGCCATGAACACTCTTCCACAATCCCGTTTCATCTTTCCTCAACCCTTTACTAACAAAATTGTAAATTTAGGTATTTTTTCTATGAGGTGTCACTCTCAGTAAGTGCCCTCCCATATTTGCTCCATTTACAACTAATTAATTTCTGTAACTTCGTGTCTAGTACACGCCCTATGTGTGGGGTTGGCACTACATTGTTTCTCCCTTCTAATGAGGGAATTCAATTCGTTCTACTCACAAGTGAGTTATCTCTAGGTTTCACGAAAGGGAAACTTGCCCTATTTTTTTCGTGATCCCTATTTAAATATATGAAGTTCTAGAAACTTCTACTTATTTTCTCCCTCTCTTTTAGTTATAATTTCAAATTGTTATTTTTTCATACTTTTAAGATTTCTAAATATGAAATCTTAAAATACCCACATCGTACCTGATTAATTCGGCTACGCTAGAACTACTTTATAATTGTTGTTACAAACGTTAAAATTGTCCATTTTAAGCACCACTTTTAAAATCTTATTCAGATTTTTAGTGCTTACCACAAGTCTTAAACTTGTAATCAATTTAAAATTGTTTGCCAATTATAAACTTGTTATCTTTAGGTCTCAGACCTTCACATGTAACCTTTTAGAAATCACAATCATGTTCTAACTGTTATTAATTCTTTGTTAATTCTTCAAAGTTTAATTAGTTGTTAATAAATCTATTTTTTTCTCGTTATTCTTTTCGCTAGATTCACGCTGAGGTAGGACCCTGTCTTCTCTGACTCTTCCTGGCTTATGCCCTCTTTAAAAAACTCACAAATCAAATTAATAACGGTTTCACTATTTGTTGCATTTGAACAAGAACTCTTAGTCACAAACTTATTAAAGCCTCTCTTAGCTTTTATAGCTAATTCTAACTGGCCAGTAAGGCAAGCATAGCTAGCTCCGCCAGCTTCCTGCTTGTTGAGTTTTTCTCTACGACTTATGGTTGGTTTTCCAAATTTAAGTTTTTCTCATTGTCTAAACTTTTAGTCGGCGCTCTGCTGGGTAAAAGCTTAGCCATTATTAAATGCAACTATTGGTGCTCTTACCAGAATTATTTTCAAAAGCATAACTGTTTCATCGCTACCCTTCCTAGTGGTACTCGGTCATTTGCTGAGAGGAATTACGCACCCGGAGTTAAGAAATATCACTACGAGCCCAACCTTTGTTTGCCTTTCAAAACATTTTGTTAGACCGAACTCCTTTGAAAGTACAAACAGTAAATCTGTCTCTCTTTGTCTTGCCAGACCACCACCCTTCCCCATAGTAGGCAAATTTATGCTTGAGAGGGAATACGCTATAGCTGCTTGCTTGCGTATAGCTCAAGTTCCAGCTGCGTTTCCCGTTAGCTACGGCCAGGTCCATACCCAATTTAGGTGTTTCACGGGCTTTGCGGTGATACTCGTCTCTGGACATTGTCTTTGTATGATGTTGGACTCTCGTCCTATTATCCACACTTATTCATTAGTCCGAAACCCACTTCCCTTTACTTCTCTCTTCATCTTCCCTTCTGGGTAAGGTTAATTCCTAGCAAAAACCTACCCAAAAGGTAGATCGCCCATCAATTGGGCTTTCTCCTTAAAGCAAGGGATGCATTTGTGAAATACGGAAGAAACTTCATGAACTCCATTTATTATCCAGTACCTTTCCCTTAATAAGCAAAGCAGGGTGCGAGTGCCAAAATGCAGATTTCGATAATGAAAGTCACGTATGATTAAAGATGTTTTGAGGGCAAAATAACAGGATGCTTTTTGTCTTCAGAAAGTGACGAGTGCGAAAGCCTGCCAACTACCCTCAGAAACCCGTTGTCATCATGGAAAGGGGCTAAGGCGCGAAGACGACTAGATTTCGGAAGATCTTTCTTAGCTGATAGCAAAGACAATTCAGTAGAAAAGGTTTCTTGCTGTGTTAGCTGTAAAACTTTAATAGTAGCGAGATTTAATTCATGATTAGTTAGATGCGATTTAGGAAGAACGGGTTGATCAACAACAATATATTTCCATCTGAGAAGATATGCAAAAATTCGAATCAGTATGTGAAAGGAAGAGTAGCAAGACAACAAAGGAAATGAAACTATAGAAATAAGACATGAAGCGGTAGATTTAGCTACTTTAGCATCAGGCAGGTTGGAGTTTGTGACCGGAGGTTTAGGAGGCCAGCAAGAAGAGTCTTCGATTAACCACGAGGGCCCATACCAGTACAACTGAGATGTTATCAATTGAGAGGGTAAGCAACCACGAGAGATGATGTCAGCGGGGTTGTCAGCGTTAGGCACATGTTTTCATTGACATCCCGAAGAAAGAAACTCTATTTGCAACGAAGGTTTGCCAGTGGGTGGGGTTTTTGGCGATCCAAGAAAGAGTGATCATGTAATCGCTCCACAGATAGGTTTGCGAAAATTCGACCTTTAAGACTTTCTACAGTTTTTTGGCAAGTTGTGCGGCCATGAGTGCAGCACACAATTCGAGCCTAGGCAAAGGAATAGTATTAAGCTGAGCCACTTTAGATTTGGCACAAATAAGGTTTGAAAGTGAAGATTCACTTAGCGAATTGCGATAAAGCAAGTATGCACAGCAACCGTAAGCTTTTTCGGAGCTGTCGGCAAACACATGAAGAAAGAAAGAAAGAAAGATGCATTGGGAGGAGAACTAATTAAATTTCTAGGGATTTCAATAAGAGAAAGATCAAGTAGACTACATCGAAAAGAGAGCCATCTATTGATAAAAGAAGGTGGAACGGCTTCGTCCCGTTCACATTTGAGAGACCATAGCTCTTGCATGAAAAGCTTGGCTATAACAATAACCGGCGCAAGAAATTGGAGAGGATCGACAATTTTTGCAATTTCAGATAAAATTTGCCTTTTGGTATTAGGGAGCTCTTCGGAAAGCGAGACGTTATAGATGAGAGTAACAGTGCGAGTGCACCAGTGTACTCCAAGCGTTTTTATGGATTCGCAATCTCCGCAGATTTTGACGGAAGAGGGGTCTACATCTTCGATGGGAAATTGGGCAAGAAACTCAGAGGAGTTGGAATTCCACTTATGAAGTGGGAATCCTCCATTCTTTAACAATGCTCTCAGTTCCAGTGATACGAAAGTAGCTTCCTCAAGAGTCGGAAAGGACTGGAGATAATCGTCAACATAAAAGGGGGCTTTAGCATCAAATAAATGACCATCTTGAGAGGCTAACATATGTAAGGACCAGATGGCAAGGAAAGCGGAAGGTTTTAGACCTTACGTAACTGTTTTTAAGCGAAACATTTTAATAGGTTTACTAGTTTCGTCACGCCATAAGGTTCTTTGGAGATCTTGTTGTTCGGACTGAATTAAAACTTGAGGGTACATTTGTTTGATATCCGCGATAACTGCTATAGGGAACAGACGAAAATTTAAAAGAATAGTAGACAAATCGGACTGAATATTGGGCCCAGAGTGAAGAGTATCGTTGAGACTGTTGCCATTAAACACGACTCGGATTTTATCTTTAACAAGAGGGTTTTTCCACACAGGGTGGTGATTCAAAAAAACAGTTTCAATTGGGGGGGGGGGGGTGCAATTCGTCATCAGATTTGCTGACAACCTCCATATGATCCAAACTTTCGTATTCGTCCATAAACTCAGTGTACTGATTTTTAACGAGGGGTTCTTTTCTAAATTTGCTCTTGATTGCAAAGAGAGCTTTTCGAGCCTTGGGTCGAGAATTAGTAAGTTTGGGGGGATTGAGTAATCTCGGCATTTGAACAATGAATCGGCCTTCAGGTGAACGAATGGTAGTGGAAATGAAGAGCTGCTCACAGAATTCGTTTTCTGAAGAGCTTAAGTTACGAGAATCAATATTTTCAAGTTTCCAGAACTGTTCCAAATCGGTACTCACAAAATGACATTGTGACACAGGTTGGGGATAGTAATGGGGAAGTTAACCAGTAACAATCCAACCAAAGTTAGTGTCTCTGGCAACCACACTTGAAGACAGTATTTGTTTGCAAAGGCAATTCCAAAAAACATTGGCACTGAAAAGTATGTCAATGGGACCTTGGATGTTAAACAGAGGATCAGCTAACCTTAAATGAAAAGGAATATTCAAACTTGAGATATCAACAGAGTGGCTTGGAGTATCCTCTCCGATGCTGTTAAGAATAAGGCAATTAAGTTTAAGAAAATTATTTCTATGACAAGTGTCCTTTATGGTTAGTTTCGAGAATTGCAAAGCTTGTGATTTTAAGCTGTTAATGCCTGACACATTGATAGAAGTAGGAGTTACAGGAAGGCCTAGTTTTTTGATCAAAGAAAAATCGTGGGTAGCCGCTGAATCAAGAAGACCTCGTGCACGGACCCAGTTGCCAGATTTATCCTGAACTTCAATTTAAACAGTGGATAATAGTACTTGAGAACTACGTAAAGACTTAGCGTTTTGAATAAAAGATGAAGCATTAGGACTGCTCTTATTGTCACTTTTTTGAGAAGTGGATGCTGCTGATGACCTCGATTAATCATGACGATGCAGTAAGGTGTAATGCGGTTTTTCACAATGGAAACAGAGTCTAGAAGACTTGCAATTAGAAGCAGAATGCTTAGGAGAGAGGCAGTTAAAACAATATTTATGTTGGGAAACTAATTTCCTTCTGTCAGCGACTGACAGTTCCTTAAAGGATTTACACAAATATAAAGCGTGGGAATCTTTGCAAAGTATGCATTTTATCGGTTCATTTAAACTTTTACGGGGTTCACATTGAGTGTTTAAAGCAAGAGAATTGGCAATACGGCGTTCACTGGACCTAGTTTGGTAACCAGTGGCAAATGACTTTGGTTTAGAAGAGCTAGACTCAGGTTTTTGGGTACTAGACGGTGCTTATTCGTTTTTAGATTTAAGGGACATTGATTCAAATCTAAAGTTAGGAGAAGAGGGTTCACTTTGGTTGGCTAAAGCAGTTAAAAGTTGGCATCTAGCATGTATGAAGGTGACTAAATGCTCGTAAGAATAATCATCGTTGTTAGAACGTTCCATTTCCCAAGCTTTGAGGGTGGAGGTGTCAACTTTAGAAACCACTAAATGTATTAGGAAAGTATCCCAATGGTGAGTGGGTTGTTCTAATTGGGATAATGCTTTTACATGGAGTTGTGTGGTATCGATGAGAGTACGCAAACCAGTGACGTCTTTATGTTGTGAAGAAGGCAAG
The DNA here is from genome assembly GCA_946902985.2 of Meconema thalassinum. Classification (NCBI taxonomy): domain Eukaryota; kingdom Metazoa; phylum Arthropoda; class Insecta; order Orthoptera; family Tettigoniidae; genus Meconema; species Meconema thalassinum. The sequence continues at coordinate 1,089,731,141 of OX336389.2, forward strand.
TTAAATAGTGCTTTCATATGGCGTTGAATACGTAACCGTAAATTACCGTATATTTCCTTCAATAAGTTAAAGGCAATGGGGTAGTTTTCGGCACTTAATGGAAGTGCTTCAAATAACTGAAGGGCTTGACCACGGAGAATAGATCTCAAATAATGAAACTTGTAGATGACTTGAATGTCGTCATTGTCATGAACATGGGAGCAAAAGAGTTCGTAAAAAGAATCCCAAGTAGATTCGTCTCCTAAAAAGTGAGGCAAATTAATTTTGGGCAGAATTGGTTTGGGTTTGTGTGTGCCCTCACGAGACGAGGTTTCTTGTTCATGAAGGGAACCAAGAACAGAAACGTCCGTTTTCTGTTCTTCTTCGAGTTGGCGTATGATTTTAAAAGCAGAGCCTATGCCTTCATAGTATTGATTTTCTACTTCTACTCGATCATCTGTTTGATTGAGCATGCAAGTTTCTATTTCGGTTTGGATGTTACAATAATTTTCAAACGAACGTTCATAGTCTTTTATGCGGTGTTTTAATAAATATAATTGAGCTTCTGAAGGATCCAGCTCTCTGATGTATTTTTAAATCGGGTAATTTGCCCTTTATAAGACGCTCGTTTGGCGGTAAGCTTTTCATCCCTACCTTCCTTATCTTTATCTTTATCTGGAGCCATGATGGAATGGATAAATCAAAGTATAGCTTACGAAACTGTAGAGTTTTGGAATTGCTGTCAGACTGGCAGCAGCAAACAAGTTGAAAGAGAGAGACACACCAAAGGAGACAGGAGCGACCCCTTTCCCCTTCACCAGCTTTGCACAGCGAAATTATAGCTGAAAATTTCAAAATAGATATTAGTGGTTAGCAATATATTGACAAATGGATTCTCCCGGGTTTCGGCACCAAATTTTGGGTAGGTTTTAGCTAAGGATTAACACTACCTAAGGGTCGATGATAAAGAGAAAAGGAGATGGGTTTCGGTTTGGAGAAATGTATTAGTAGATAGGAAGAGAATCCGACACTATGTTTAAGCAAGTTAAGGAAGAATTAAGCAGTGCCAAGTCTAGGAGGAACCTAACTCCAGCGGGGGCCTGTCTCGGGCAGGCGGAGAACGCAGCGTGAATTAAGGCTAACTGCAAGCGCTCGGTGAATGCATTTTCCCTCTCGAGCCGGTATTCCGGTACTATGGGGACGGGTGACACTCTGGCAAAGCAAAGTGGGCCGAGAAACAGAAGAAAGTACTAACTTTCCTTTTAGAGAGATTAGGATTTATAATGTATTCAAGAATGCTGGAAGGAGTTGAATTTGGTATAATAATTTTATTTCTAGACACTGTTGGATCTCCGTCAGACCAACCCAATGCTCCCAGAGAGGGAAGCGATAAAGCAGTATGAATGCTTTTAGTAATAATTTTACTGGTTTTCTTGACAACTTTTATAAGAATACCAATTGTTGCACTTAAGAAAGGCTAAGCTTTTACCCAGCAGAGTGCCGACTAAAAGTTTAGGACAGAGGAAAAACTTGACTTTTGAAAACATACCATAAGTCAGAGAGAGAATCTCGACAAATAGGAAGCTTGCAGAGCTTGCCTTACTGGCTTGTTAGAATTACCAATGACAGCTAAGAGAAAACTTTGAAAATGTTGTTCTTTGAAGTTTTAAGTTAAATGCAACAATTAGTACGAACTTTGTCGATTTCGAAATTATATTTTTTCTTAAAGATATCTTAAGCTTAAAGGAAGAATCAGGGTAAAGAGGGTTCTGCCTAACTTTGATTCTAGTGAGAATGATGAAGCAAACAATAATAGAGAGTTTATTAACAATAAATATAAACTTTAGAAAATTAACAATGCATAAGTTAAGACTTAATTTGAGTTCAAAACAACGGTTAATTGTAAAATTCCAAGGTCTCAGACCCAATAATAAGAAGTTTACAATTTTCAAATACAAGTTTCGAACGTAAGAAAGCACTAAACCTATACAAAGGCTTTAAAATTTGTGCTTAAGATTGCAGTATTTAAAGCTCTTAAAAACAATGAATCATGCAATAATTATAACTTTTACAAATTAGGTAAGTTACAAGCGCTATTTGACTGCACTTTTGGCAAGCCAACAAGCTAAAGACAAATAGATTAAATCCTGATAGTACAGGAGAAAGAAAAAGAAAATAGAAAATAGAAAGCGGAAATTACCGCTGTTTGAAACAGTAATTACAATGTTAAGTTGAACAAATTTGGGAGTGCGCTTGCTCGCAAGCGAAGCCTCATAGTATTTTAGATAGATGCAAATTTTAATTTAAGTTATGTTAGTAAGGGTATTTGGGAGAAGGAAAATAGGAGGTTTAGAAAAACGTCCTGGCCAAATTTATTTCCACAACCGAATGCGGCGCGGAAGATAGTTGAACGGGCACTATTTGCACTGAAGTCTATTGATGAATAGGAAATGTTCACTATTGCAGCACAGAAAGTTTATGAAACGAAAAGGTTTTGTAGTTGTGGAGATCACTAGTTGAATTTTAGCTAGAACAAGTTTATTGCTTTGTAAAGTTTATAGGTTGCGGTTGAATGATGAGGTACAATTCCCACGGTGGAAGGCAAATTAGGTCTTAAACAACAGTAAATGCGACTTTAATTCTTCAGTGAGGAAAAGCATTCCCAATTTGAGTGGAAAATACTAAATTGCTTTACTTATATAAATATCGGTTCATATGGAATATTCCAGAACCATGATGAGAGTTAAATGGGCAAGAGAGGGCCCATGGGTAAAAAAGCTAAGTTTTTATAGACAGTGGGTAGTTTGAATTAAATCCATCGTAGGGGAAAGGTAATCCCAATCATTTAGTACAAGAAGTACTGGGTTTCACTTTATAAAGCCAGCTTAGAGAGTTAAAGCATGACAAGAAAAAAATATCTTGAAGACGGTTATTGCACAATAGTTTGCAATTTTTCACACTGCCTATAAGAATGTATTAAAAGCACTTTGCCCTTTTAAAACAATTAGAATGCGTTGAGAAACATTGAAGTTTGTACTTAGCTCATTTTTGTAGAGTAGGCGATATTTCCTTGTAACCGTTGATTAAAAGGCACACATGGCGTCTGATTTAAAATGAATCTCGAGCACAGGAGACAAGCTCGTGAGAGAGCCCCAACTGTATGGTTGACGTCTGACGCAGAAGTGAGGACGAGCGAACACGAACACGGCGGAAGAAGGTAAACGAGGGGAAGGGGAGGGGAAGCAAAAGGAGTGGGGTTATTAAACAAGAGGGTGTACATCATTATAACCAACATTACAAAAATAAAAGACTCTTCATAGATGCGAACTTTCTTCTGGAATCAGTCTTCATGGAGATGTTAGCTGGCGACAATGACGACGCCTAGTAGATGAGTGAGGAAGTCCTCTTGAGCTTGGAGATGTTGAGGAACTTCAATGGGTAGCTGCAAAATGTCGCTCGGTTGTTCATGGAAGATATATATCTAGAACAGACTCAAGGAAAACATAAATACCTGTACAAGAGAAAAGAAATGCAAATAGATCACTGGTGTCTGCAAGGAAAGAAATTAAATAAATGGTTTAAGCAAGGAGCAGCGAAAGCTAACTCTACCTGACCGTGTATTCCAAGGAATACACCAAGGCCTACACCGGCTTCACTTCAGTCGTTGCAGCTGTAACCCCTTCAATTAGTTACATTGTTATTGCTACTTCCTATGAAAGTACACCGATTTCCTTTTTTTCTTGTCGTGTAACCTCCTGAGAAGCCAAGTGCAGTTCTTTCTATTCGACGCCCGTGGGAGATCTGCGCGTCAGGATTAGAAACTGAAAGGAAGACAATGAATGAAACTGGGCAAGGATGTGGAAGGAAGAGGTCGTGGCCTCTCAGATGGTACCGTCCCAGCATTTGCCTGGTGTTGAAAATGGGGAAACCACGGAAAGCAATTTCAAGGACGGCCGACGAAGGGGCTCGAACCCATGCGTCTACCGAGTCAGCAGAGAGCTTGGCCCCATGACCTAAAGCTGAGCTTTAGTGAGTGTACCAACCGCTGTCGGTAAGTAAACTGATAATAGGTGTGTTGACCTCACTATTCTCTCCCCAGGGTCTCACGACTGTTGGAACGAGAGTATGGGACCATAAGACCCAAGCTGAATCCCACATTATTTTCACTACTACTATCATTAATGTTTTCTGTCTACCCCCCCCCCCCCTCCCCCACCCTCCTTGGTCACCTCATGTTCGCTTCAAACGCCGATGATATTGGGCTTTCCGAGACCTAAGATTCTTTTATTTTTCTACCCTAGATATTTTAGGTGTCAGACTTGTTCTTTATTTTCATGGTATCTCCTGTCTTCTGTAAGTGGCCCCGACTAGCCCCACCACGCATGTTGCACCCTAGATAGAGCTGTAACCTCAAGGACTCACGGCTAGTCAGCCCGATAGTTAGTCCGTTTTCCTCGTTTTTCCAGTGATTTAGGGGCGTACCCTTGGTAGAACTATAGTACACCTACTCCTGCGTAAAAAATCTTCAACACTGATATTAGCCAAAATGCCTGTAGTCATGGTCGGGAAAAAATCTGGAGATGATGTAGTAATAGATGCTTACTCCTTCGCTGTCTATAACCCACCCTCCATCCCAATTTTGATCAGGACTTATAAACGTGATGAAATTCCAGCCGAGTCCACAATTATTTGCCTGATTTAGGGACACGTACAATTTTGCCAACCCCACTTATACGGTACTACTTCATATCCAGTATCGTAAAAAAAAAGCTCCGCCAAGTTAATGGGAGAGTGTGCCAAGCTCCAGTGTAAGTTTGACCATGGTTTGTGCGAGTTGTTAAATAACAATAGACCTATATTTTCATCCAGACCAATGGTTTTGCCTAGCCCAATATTTTCAACCAGAACAATGGTTTTTGCCTAGACCAATAATAGCCAAAGTAAACACTCCTGGTATTTGTCACACACAGTGGGGGTAGTCACGCTTCAATATAATCTTTATCCAGGCCAATGGTATGGAAATTATTGCTTTTTCACTTCACATAAACACAACATTACGTGTGTTGAATAGTGCATTTTATATCAGACACGTTGGCACAGTGAAAGGACGTGATATGGCGTCAATGTGTGTCCCTCAAACATTGCTGCCGTCGTTGAATGTGCAAGAAAGAAAATCATTTATTTGCGTTATATAACAATTATATCCGGTGTATGATTATGATTGACAGTAATTTCAATTTTAAATACTCCGAGAAAAGTATGTGAATCATATATTTTTATAATGTACTTCCACCGATCTTACAAGCTGTCAGGTGATATGGCAACGTAGCAAAACCATGAGTGTAGAAAATTACGTAATTAGGAGGTATCAGCGCCGGAAATGAGGAATTAAGTTCTGTTTGACAATATATATCCTTCTTGAGAGTATTTCCAACAGTTTGATTTATTGATATAATTTTCTAGAGTGAAAACAAGAGGAAGAGTTTATGGGAGCTATCTTGAACATGTAAGAATATAGTCGATCTTTTGACGGAAGAATTAGTTCAGCAATAACTGGTGAGATAGAGGGCACTGTATGACACAGGCGAAGTCGACTTGTAAAGGGAGAGACGTAGAAGGAAGTCAGTCTATTAACGTACGCGAGACGGATCAGTCAAGCACCGTCGGCAGGGCAAGTCAGTATAATATCGTACATGTGACGTGATGAGGTACAATCCGTACACGGGACAGCCCAGACACTACCTTACTGATGCAAGTCCTCTCTCTTCCTGAGTCCACCAGAGCCTTAACTTCTCTCCCTAAAATGCCTATTGCATTAATCAATGAATAACCCTCGTTCTTACGTTTCACCTGAAACTCAACTTGGTCAGACAATAAATCCTCTTTTACCATAGGTGTGGAACTTACCTTCTCCTCTTTAATTACACACTGCCTAATGTACATACCATCGGGCTGCCTACCTGACCTATTTACACAACCCGCTGAGAGTTTAAATTACTCAGCTTAATCAGGTCTCCTTACTGCCTCGCCAGCTCTCTGAACTGTCCCCTCCTGTTGCCCTCCGTGAAAATGTTCCCGCCTGTGGAAATTACCTCTCCTCTGATAATTTTCCACCTGTCCATTGTTCTCACCTCTCCTTTATTCTTCTCTCCCCTCTCATTAAAATTGTCACCTCTGTTTCCCTGATTAAACCTTTTTCTATTAAAATTTGACTGATGCTCGTTCTGTCTGTTCACCTCTACTCTATTCGTTTGCTGATGGCCTAAATTATCAAAACTAGTTAGCAGCTCCTTTAACTCCTCAATACTGTTAACTTTCTGCATACAGCTAGCCTGTTGTACCCTGCTCGAAAAGTGTTTAAGCATCAATCTTACTATATCTAAGTCAGAGGCGACCCCATCTAAATTCTTCCACACTAACACATGGGCTAAAACAATCTCTGTGATGGATATCCCGTCTCAATTCTTGAATTTACCAAACATGAGAGTGTCCTGTTCCCTAGACTGAATAGATTTTCCCCAAAATTTGGCCTTGAATTTACCATTAAAGTCTTCTAAGTTTCTCATGTTCGGCCTATATATCTCATACCAAGATTTTACATCCCCCTTGAACGAGTGTGACAGGATTTTCATGACCGTTTCCCAGTCGATTATTTAATCGTCTAAGTCTTTCTTAAATCTTCTTTCCACGGACTTCAAATATTCTATTGGATTGAACTGTCAAGAGTTTAACTGTGGTAAACTGGGATCCCTGTAGGAAAAACCAAGTGACATGCCGCATTGACTCATCGACCGCTCTCTCATCTCTTCTCACCTTAATCAACTCTTCCTGCTGTCTTTCATTCCTCTCCGCCAATGTCACCTGTTCTCCCCTAAGGCTATTGATCTCCCCCAGCTTATCAGAAGAAAGTTAAGAGTATTGAGGAGTTGAAGGAGCTACTAACTAGTTTTGATAATTTAGGCCATCAGCAAACGAATAGAGTAGAGGTGAACAGACAGAACGAGCATCAGCCAAAATTTTAATAGAAACAGGTTTAATCAGGGAAACAGAGGTGACAGTTTTAATGAGAGGAGAGAGCAGAATAAAGGAGAGGTGAGAACAGCCCCTACTCTATGAAAATACGCCTTTGAATCTTCCCTTAAGGTATTGCATACCCGTTCACATGTTCTGCTCGCTCGCTCTTCTATTTGTTCCCCGTTAATTATGAATACCTTTCTGATTGCCCCCAAATCCCGCTTCTGACTATCCTGATGGCCCTCCATCCCTGCTAACCTAATTTCCAAGCCATCCTGATGTTTCGCTTATCTGTTCCCTCAGCACATCTTCTCTCTCATATATCTTACTGCTAAGCGCTTTCTCAAGTTATCCAACCTACTACTCATCACAGATTTATGTCCCTGTACTTCCTTACTCAACTCCTCAATCTTAGCATTCGTTGCTTCTGTCTGCTTCTTCAATACCTCGATTACATACAACTTTACAGATTCAACCTGCTTACCTACTGATTCTATTTGCCTGCTATTGATCTTTAACCTCGCCTATCTCCTTTCTCATAGACTCTCCATGCTGCCTAACACTTACCATTTCCTTACTCATGGACTCTCCTTGCTGCCTCACTTCTCCTATCTCATTATCGTTAATTTTACTACCCCCTTGTTAGTGATCAGGCATTTCTAAGAAACGATAGAGTTCTCCGACTGTTCCTCTATCAACAAGGCCTCACCCTGCACGCTCTTTGCCCCCTCCATGCTTAAATTCTGATCAGAAATATTATTACTAACTTTGCTTATGACTCTAATTCTTAATATCAGACTTTGCTCTGTTGACATATCCTGTGACCTGTATGAAATTTGAAATGACTCTACCCCTTTTAATGTGTGTATTGGCGTCTGCGTACACGTGAATGCTAATGTTGTTATTATTTTGTACTTCAATCCCCACGCTGGAGGCGTAAATTGTAACCTTTCTGCAAAACGAAAAATTTGGGATACATAAGAACTCCTTTCTGGAAGGAGACTTACGAGCTTTTCAATGTTCCTTTGAATGCTCTCGAGCTTTCTAAATGACTCTGAAAACAGGAATCTAATTCACTCATGTATTGCATTAAATTTAGAAATGCACCCTTGTTGTCTGAATCGGCCTTCTCATCATGTCCGCTTAACTCTAACTCATTATAGCCACAGAACTTGATACGGTTTATTAACATTGAAAGTATCTCCCTGTTTCTACTGTAGTTACTTCATTGTTATGGAGATTAACCGATTGTTGATATGCCGAACTTAAGCTCCTCTGTACATCCACATTCCCTAACACTGCAAAATGTATCATGTTCTTAAAAATGAGTACAGGAAGATGCGTGCTTCTGATTTTATTCGCTCAGCTTTCTAAGATCTGTCATTCCCTTTTCAGTCCAGCTAAATTCTCCGCCCAACAAAATGCACGGAAAACAAAATAAAGTATTCTTTACCTCGAAACCACACGGCCAATCAAATTTCTTATACATGACAGTGTACTAGTGTACTGCTTCTGCCTGCTAGTATAACACTGTTTGAAGTCCAACAGAGGAGTCGGTCTCCCCTTACATTTCACATCAAATTTCTCGTATAGCGTTAAACTAGTAAATTGAAGCGACTATAAAATTTGCACAGTGTTACTCATTATTTACTTCAAACACAATCACAAGCTAATCACACAACAGTACACAAAGTCCAACAACACGTGCTACGATTGCTGACAAGGGTGTAACTTCCACAGCTTGTGTAGAGAACAGGAGTAACGGAAAAATATTCTAAAACTGATCTGAAATAAACCAGTTTTATTAGAACAAGGAAGATTGCTAGGTATTTTTAAATTAGGGCGAAATATACTCTGAAATAATATGCAAGTATTTGTTAAAATCACGCAAGCATAGCCTACTACATTAGAATCTTGATCTATAATTCGCACGTTGGCAAGACTGATTGTACAAGTGTTTGAAGATAATATGTTTTTTTTTTGTCGTGTAGCCTCCTGAGAGGCCGAGTGCAGGTCTTTCTAGTCGACGCCCGTGGGCGACCTGCGCGTCGGGATGAGAGATGGAATGGATGAAGATGAACGAAACTGGGCAAGGATGTGGAAGGAAGCGGCCGTGGCCTGTCAGAAGGTACTGCCCCAGCATTTGCCTGGTGTTGAAAATGGGAAACCACGGAAAACCATTTCAAGGACAGCCGACGGAGGGGCTCGAACCCACGCGTCTACCGAGTCAGCAGAGAGCTTGGCCCCTTGACCTAACGCAGCGCTTTAGCCCGTGTAGCCACTACTGTCGGTAAGATAATATGTGCAAGTCATAGAGATCGTTGAATGCCTCCCTTTCACTGGCTAAGGAATGGAGATGGACTTGGTTCTTCTATACCAAACGTCAGGTCAAGACCTAAGGAAAATATCCCTCCGCGCATCTCCACAAACAAAACGAAATCTATAATAATGTATTGTAATATAACATGCGTACTGAATAACTCTGTCTTTCGTTTCAGATACCATTCCAAACTGTAGCCCATTGACGCACACAAGTCGTGACACGGAAAGCAAAGTTGGTAAAGCGCCCAATAAACATGAAAATGAAACGTATATTAAGAGATTAATAAAAAGACAATTCTAAAAAGTAATCATGTCAGCTTAAGAAAATCTTAAAAAATCTTTTACTTCAATAATAAGCAGGAAAAGTGTAAAAGAGTGAACTATTTCCTGGCGCGTTTGCCTCTTCACAGACCAGAACATCAAAGGGGCCGCTTAGGTTTTGAGGTGACTACCAGTATAGTACCTACCAGATGCCGTGAGCGCCTACTTCGTGCTTCTACTCATGATTCTTATTGCCATTCAGTGCTACAAACCTAGCCATGTTACAGCAAAAGTCGTTCCCATTTAAACAATTTCTTGCAATAGTATTATTTATAATTTATTGCATTAGAATATTAGTCGCAAATTTTCTGAATGTGAATTAAGAGCTGTTAACCGCTGCCAGTACAATATTTGAGCAGTTTGTCAACTGAATACCCGATTGATTCCAAAGATGTGTTGGCACTTCGTGGCGTTGCTGCAAGTATTCCAGCAACCAAGGAGGCTTTCATAGGGCAACGTGGCAATGGGGAAAGTGCTTTCAGGAAGTGCGATTTTAAGTTCGTATGGTGCTGGCAGGAGTGCAGCAGCAATGGGGGAGAGTGGAGAGCTTGGCCTTTATTGGCGGAAAACTTAAATAGCTCAGCAGTGATCTATTTAATTATACTGTAACCCCGTTGCTTTCAAAGTGTACATTGATATTGTCAAATACCCTGGGGGGCTGCAGCTCTGCAGCTCCCCATCGCTGGCCGCCACTGTCTCCAACCCGAAAAAAAAATGGTCAATATACTTGTCACCACAAGACATACTTTCTCAACTGTGCACAACTCCAGCAAGCCAAATAAATATAATTACAATGTTACATTAAAACCTTACTTGAATCCTGCTATAAATCAACATCTTAAAGTTAAAGAAATTATATGAGAATGAATGATATTGGATAATACAGTCTTATAAATTAAAATATAACAGTTAAAAGCATCAAATAAAAATGTATGTTCGATTTCTTCGAATCGTAAGTCTCAAAAGTGAGGGTTCGATCCCTTGTGATTTAGGGACGGTCACAATTTCCAGTGATGATCCGTTTCAGAAACGTTTCACCTTCGTTAGCATGACGGTCCATGACGCCCCTGGTACGCCTTCAGACCACAGGATAACGGATTACGGAACGGTGTTTTTCCTTGGTGCAAACAGAGCGTGGCGCGGCCATCCTTACGTCTGAGCAGCGCTAGCTGTAGTGATCACATAACGCTGAAACCTACCACAGTCGTGGACAACGGTGCCATCTAACGGCTGGTGCACACACTACGTCATACAGCCAACCTAACGACACATTGGGAAATTGCAGATACTTATTGACTTGCCTCCGTATTTATTGCGCGGTGAACTTACAGTACATTAATGAATCCGACCTGAGACTGATACCACATGAATCTGACCCTAGCAGATATCCTGTCTATCCACCACTATAGGAGAAATAGAACAATACGTGACGTCCCAGAGAGTTTCAGTATTACTTTGTTGTTGCTGATGTTGTTGGCCATTTTTAAAGGGCTGCGCGATCTTGTTCATATAGCCCAATGTATTTGGTTTGTATGGAATTTGTGTGATAACCTGTGTCATTAAAATGGCCGTACTAGTGTATGCATTTATTTGGGGATGAGTTTGCGAAGAAGGCGACCGTGGCCTTAAGTTAGCAATCATCCCAGCATTTGCCTCGAGTAGGATTGGGAATCCACGGGAAATCATTTACAGGATGGCTAAGATATGTATCGAACCCTCGTCTTCTCAGTTTTGCCTCAAGAGGCTGAATGTACCCTGTTCCAGCTCTCACACCAAAATTGACATTTCTAGGCAGAGCTGGGAATCAACCCCGGACATCCGGGGTGACAGCCAGCAACGAGGTGGCCTTCAGTGTTTGGAATGAACCTAGACACCCTTTACACCATCATAATAGACCCTTCAGTTGTTTCCGTTTCGCACATTGATGATGCCGACCTAATGGTTTGAATTTGACGATGCGTCACAAATGGGAGAGCGATACGCAAATTGGGAAATTGCAGTTCACAAATGCCCGCAGCGGTTTAAAAGGCATTTAATTTGTTCGTAGCGAGATAATCGTATGATTCTCGAAATTCACTTACGAATACAACATATTTTGAAATGGCCTATTAAAGTGCAATTTACACACTAGTGCAATCAGTGAACACACTACGACCACAGCGATTCCCACTATCCTTTGCAATCCCATTAACATACATATTTCAATACGTAAATTATCATTAACCGAAAGGGACTAATAAGCTTAGGTTTTAAGTACATTTTGTGAATTTCCTGAACTCGCCTCTGTAGCAAAATGCGTTAAGCCACACTCCATGTTTCGAGTAACACTTAGTAGCTGACATCCGACTATCGGCCACGGCATTCTAGAGCGATAACTCGTGCCTCGCTGAGGTATCCGGAGAGAGTGGGTTCGAGTCCCACTTTGGCCATTCTGGAAGTGGTTTTCGTGGTATCCCACCAGGAAAATCCGGGACGGTTCCTTTCAACAGGTCCATGGCCGACTTCCTTTTAAAATCCTTTCCCGGACCCTTCTTTAATTAGACCCAAGTTAGCGGTCGCATGGACGGTCGGCCTGTCACCATCCCCAGTTGTATCTGAATGCAAAGTTTGTTCAGCTCCCAGACACCGGCCTTGCGACGGTAGGGGTAGGATCTCTCGCAGAATCCGTGGTGAAGCTGAGGTGGTAGGATAAGCGATTAAAATATTATTAATTTTATAATTATTATTATTATTATTATTATTATTATTATGTGCGTGTTTAAGGAAAGGGTCCAGTTGTCGAGTACTGAGCTATGACAATTTTCTGGGTGTAGTTGTTCCATTTGAGTGGCTTAGACATCGAGGTCATTTAGCTATGTGTACTTGGGTGTGTGTGTTGAATTTTGTCTGAGAGCTTGTGTTATTGTTATTGCTGTGTTAGTGTGTGTATCTGTATTCAGATGAGGATTGGGAAGCAATTGGCCGTGGCCTTAAGTTATGAAACACTCCGTCATTTACCTGGAGTAGAAACCACGGAAACCACTACCAGGATGACTGACATGGGAATTGAAAATTTCCAAGCTTTGTAGTATTGTGGAAGCAAGAATATTTGTACACTCCGAGCATCAGAACTTAAGACTCGTGACTAATACATACATCAAAACAAGTTTTGCATATTGCTGGCCAAGAATCGTAGTGGTCTCAAACCCATTAGTCGTTCTTGCGTGCGTGTATATCGGCTGTGTACACTCACCTGTGTCAATGAGGATAGATCTGTGCGAGTGTGGAGACGACACGGTGAACGTATGCACGACCAATAGATCCGAGACCAATACCAATAGGGAGGTGGTGGTGCCAAGTTTTCAGGTGGCATTATGTATGGTCGCCGAACCCCTCGTGTACATACCAGGGTGTATGACAGGGATACGTTGCAGGGTTACTACCCTGGCACCTGGATTGAAAGGCTATGCTGATAATTTCGGCCCAAATTTCCCTTTCGTGGACGATAATGCTCGCCCACACTAGTATTGTCAATGCCATTTTTTCAGGAGAATGGTATTCACAGAATGGAATGGCCTGTCTATGCTCCCAGTCTCAATTGTGTAGAGAAGGCGTGGACACCACTTAACTCGCGAGAGGGCGCACAGCGGAGAAAATCTCCGTACGTTCAAAATAGTGTTTGCAGTTTGGTGTGACCTGACTAATTCACACGTGAGCTTATCTTATTGTTGTTGAAGATTTTGAGAACCAATTGTTATGATAATTTTCCCCCCCCGCAGAAACAACCGCTGCAGCGAGTATTATTTTTAGACTGGTCTCAGATGCGGAACTATTCTCCGCGCCCGCCTCTTTGACACATGTCATTTTAACAGCATTTCCCGTAGTATCAAGAGATTTTTTTCCTTTCGATTCTAGCATTCTTTTAATCTTTAACTGGGGACATTGAGGTCACCGAGACTCCCAAGAATTAAAAGACATATCTGCGTCTTTAATTAAATCTTGTGGGAAGCTGCTGTTTTTGTTACCTTCTTATCTGTGTGATGATACTTCATACCCTCGTTGATGAAAGTTTGGTGGCTCCGGTTAGCTCGTCAGGTTAGGTTGAAGTTTTCACGTGGATTGGCAGACCTCTCGTCACCAGTTACGGTTAGGTTCCAATGTGTGTAGGTAAGTTATCATTCATAATTTTATTATATTTGTTTTCACTTGTTATTTTCTCGTTCTTTGGATTATTGTGAATCAGTGAAAAGTGTTCTGTAGTGTATTTGTTTAATATTAAATGGCGACAACCAGCTGCATGAAATTTATCAGAATGTCTGCATACTGTGAGTAAAAAATTACAAAATATTTACTTTTTATATTATGAGATCCTAGACATATTAATATTACGAGAGATTATTGCGTGCTGAAACAGATAACATGACGGTAGTTGTATGAAGTGTCAAACGTTTCTTATTGAGATATATTTGGCAGGAGTCTCGTAGACCTTACGTCACCAGTAATGTTCCGAATTCCGCACTTCACCAGTTAAAGGTTCAAGACTTCATTTTATATTTGGAAGGTTATTCATTGGATTTAAACATTTTTATAGTGAATATTTTTATTTGAGTGCTTATTTTTAATTTATAGTTTGTTAATGTTTTAGATTTTAATGATTGGTAATATCATGCACGGACAATTGGTATATTGTATCATAATCCTTGTGCAGATGCAAAGAAATATTATGCCTATGGCACCAAAACGTGTTATTTTACTTACAGCCAAATAATTAAGGCTTTGATCAAATTAAACATTGTTTATTGCGAGCTCAAACGAACGCCGAGAAAAGTTCCGCGTACGCTCTTTCGTGCTACAAAACATCGCGCGCCCTCTCCCGGGTTAAGAAATTAGTCCATGGCAATATGCAAAAACATGTTTATGGGTGTAGGTTAGCATGCTAGACCTTGGCCCGCGTTCGATTTTCGGTTTATTCTCCTATGGTTGTTTCCCATGGTTCGGGGACTGGGTGTTTGTGACGTGTTCGTGATATAGAGACAGAAAATAAATAAACAGAAAAAATAAAACAAACAAAAAGACTTGCCATGAATGTTGTGTGGCGTAAGTAAGCCATTGATGACGTAGCATTGTATAGATGGGCCGGTCATTCGTGGCCGGTTTAAGTGCGTGAGAATTCTGCATTAATCACAAAACTATGAAGGCTCAATGTGCGTGGAGACACCAATGCGAACGTAAGATGTACCGATCAAGAACGAACGGCCCACTTATTCCACACTACGCGGAACATTTCTCTTCGTGTCACCTGGTTTACTTTGAGAGCTAAACGTGTGTTCTCAGCCACTTTTACAATAATACTAATATCTCCACGATCCTGAGCATGCACTACTTCATTTTTCTTTTGAAGTGATATAGCAAAATCGGAGAATGGCTCACTCAATGGACTATGCCACTACAGAGGTAGTATGTACTGTATATGCATAAGCATTTTCGAGACTTTCATCGCTCATTCTCAGTTCCTGCTCCCCTTACCCCAGACCACACGCCATCAGAACTGGCTAGACGCTTGCCATCGTGATTATAAGACACGGGACCTTGCGTTTTACGCGAAATTCCAACCACTAGACGTGCCATTACAACTCGTAAATCTCAAATAGTCAGCTTTGACCACTGGACTACCGCGCTCCTGTATGCAATAGCATCTACTAAGTCATAGGTTGTCTAGTATTTAAATTAAGGTTCGCTATCATTTAGAAAAAACTTAGAACTTACAACCTAGAACCTAGAAGATATAAAAATACTAGAAAAATCAATGTATCCATCTCAACTTCATATATTGGTGATTTCCCTTAACCTATGTATTCAATCTGCGTTTAGTTTTGAGTCAGAAGAATGGAAATATGTGTGATAATAAGAATATTATAGATTTGAGGGTTTTCAGTTTAAAGTGGAATATCTGCTCAAGTAAATGCCAGGAACAGGTACCCCTTCATGTGCACATACCCATACATGGATCATACGGATTACCAATTCTAACCTACCTACTTCTCAAGTATCTCCAGCACTCGATCAAATCCATTTACTGCCACAAGTGTAAAGCTCCCCGTTTGTTTGGAATTTTAGATTGATCCTGGGCCAGGATAAGTCAGCTGCGTTGGGATTAATGTGGAGAGTATGTCACGTGCTGGGCGGAGAGTACGTTAGTGGAACCTGCCTGGCGCTGGAATTCAATTGTGGACGCTCACCTGCACGCAATATCTCGGAAGTGTATCATTATGGAGTAACGTACTGTACTCCCCTAAGCCCCGAGGGTGGCTTAACATTCCGCTATTTGATCACCGCACGGGGCATATTAGCTCTTCTGTTATTGCGTTCTTAGTGATAGCATGACAGAACTCAGGTCTGTGCAACAACAGATCATAGCACAAAGTCATTTAATAATCTTCAAATAAAACTACACTTTATCGTGGTGGAAGCCAATTTTCGTAATTGAAATGTATTGCTTTTCAGTCGTCAACATGATTGTACCCAAAAGTAATGGGAGTTTCCCTAAACCTGAAAAGAAATTACATGAGATTAATAAATTCACTTGGATGACCATTTTTTATCGTCAAGTGATCATCATCAGATCCTTGACACGTAGGCCGTTAAATCTAAGCCTACAAGTATATGTGTGATGATCCATTCCAACCTGACCATTACAACTTGAAGGTCAATAACCACTAGCAATTTCTCGATAAAATATATTATGTCGTCACCTGACCGATTGTACCATAGGCCATTGAGCCCGTTTAGTCCGGAGTACCATGTGACTGGGAGCCACTTCAGCCACCATCAGGCTAATCCAGGGCGGTCAAGACTGTAATTAAGTAGTCTACAATAGTAGCAGGTCAAGGGATAACTCAGCTGAACATGTGCATTCAAGTAACCATTCAAACTTGTATATATGTACAACTTGTAACACCTAGTGTTCTTTTGTAAATAAACTACGCATATGGGCAACGAACTACAGTGTATTCAGTTTCGGGGACACACCACTCTACGTGCCAAGGCAATTCAACCGCTCGGCTGTCCTTGGTAAAGTACTACCTTGTCACACCTATATAACCGGATCACGACACCATCATCAACTTCAACTTCAACTTGCATCTCAATTATGCATTACTCATAATCTCACATACCATCTGGGCATGTGACTAGGAACTAATAATGGCTTCACACTAAGCTCACTTCAATCAGCTGTCATGGCAACTATCCAATGACGCTACAATAATATCTAATACGTAATTCACCTCTCAAATACAACTTCACTTCATTCAGAATATCATTATAATCGTGCTACAAGGATCTGAATACCAAAATCAACGATTATTAATTACATAGGCCTAATGTCTATCACTGACCTTCCTAATTGATACAAGTTTATTTTAAACAATTGAAAAAGCTATCAGATACTACAGCTCCTCTTTCTATTCTGTTATTCCTTCACATTATTAACATGGGAAAAATTTGTAAAAATGTACTCCTCTATAATGCATTGAATCATCGAACCAAGTAGGCCTACTGTTTGTACTAGCTATTAGCATGATGTCTTTCCTCTCAAAGTCCATTGAATACAATCAGGTTTCATCATTCTTTTGGTGCGTTATGAGTTTTCATTTATATAAGTCTATTGTCTCCACAGCTACATCGTCCTAGACCTGGTTTCTCACGTGCACCAAAATGCACCGTCTTCCTGCGTAAAATGATAACACTACTCTGGTTACAAATCTGCTGCCTACAAAATCTCAGTATAACCTTGCTAGGTTCCTTCACAATGAAAATAAAATGTGCCTTCTCGCACTCATAAATGATGCGAAGATCTGCGCAGCTGTCTGAACTATAAGTATATAAGTAAAACTTAACACAAAAAACCCTGCCTAAATTATGTCATGGTGTAACTAACAAAATGTGGTGGTTCCCTACATACTTAATCTGATATGCCCACAGGTACAGAAGTTTTAATAAATAACTACTGATGGCATGGACTCACATGTTACTTCCTGGTAGTCCGAGGTTCGAAAATAAGTTCCCATCCTTCCTTCCATCATATTGGCTGCGGTTATAGGTTCCGTCCCGGGTTCCCATCCATCTCTCCTCCTTCAGTGAATGGTTAAGTGAATATTCCTACTCTTAGGTAGTATAAAGATCAGCCATGTGATTGGTAAGAGGTACTGAGTTCGAACTCATGGTGTAATTACGTAGTATGAAATGAAAATCCACAGACTGCTTCCAGTCGACCGACCGGGTCAGGGAATGGAATGAATGAAGCCCCCATCTGGCGGCGAGGATATGAACTGTGCCGGCTGCCGAAGCCTGTCGCACTGCCCTTGGGCAATGATTAAATGGATGACAGATGGAATGAAATAATAGTGGAGAGTGTTGCTGGAATGAATTTGTGACAGGGAGAACCGGAGTACCCGGAGAAAAACCTGTCGGATCCGCTTTGTTCAGCACAAATATCACATGAAGTGACCGGGATTTGAACCACAGACCCAGTGGTGAGAGGCCGGCGTGCTGCCGCCTAAGCCACGGAAGCTTCCGTGTAATTACGATTTACTGAAGTTGAATAAAATGTGTTCTTCTCGTACTAGACTTTACTGCTTCTAAACTTGGCATATCATTTAGTAGAATAGCCATGCACTTCTGCCTGGCACATATTCTAATGGAGTGCTTTTAGCGCTTGGATGCAAAAACTACTGGCAACTTCGCCGTGAAAATCACACGTTCTCCCATGTTCTATGCTAAAATGAATCGGCAAAGCAGTTTGAAAAATGTACTGTTTGTGGATTGAATGGTCCACGCAAAATTATGTTCGTTCAAATATTCAGACCAATTGAGATTGTGCTACTACGGCACACGTTCTTTCACACGTAAATTTCCGTTTCCCAAAAATTGTAATATTTCACTGTGCAATCAAATAACCAGTTCACCATACTCTACACGTAATTATCAGTTCGGACTTCTCTTCGCTTACGACTAAAACGTAATTATCTTACAATGATTAACACGATTCTAAATATCTCATGATCAGTTACAACAAGGCGCGGATTCGCTCGATCCGTCAACTTCTGAACGATGAGATGTACTGTTCTCTGTTGTAATGGCTTCCCACTGTCCATTTTTCCTACAGCGGAACTAGTCAAATTAGCACTGGGTCATCAAATTTCTCCTTTCTCGAGTGTGATTACACTTCCAAAACTTTTAGCATATTATTCACGGGATTAACAAGTAATCATTTCCTTTATATTGCAACGGGATTCCCATAATGATAAAACAATTCCTTCCGGTGCTGTCAGGTTGCTAATATCACGCGTTCCGGTGAGCAAGGTGCGTTCGTAAGTTCATGTGGTTAATTCCCTCGGCGGAAAGATAATTTTTGTGAATTGTTTTCCAAATATTACATTCTCGAAAATGAAACTCCGGGCTCACTATGTCAATTACAGGTGTTGTCCTTCTTAGTGGGTTCATTTGAAGGGCCCCGGGATCAATTCCCTGCTTGGTCGTTGAATTTTTATTTCATATGGTTGGTTCACTGGGTGTTTGTAAAATGTTCATAATTCATTTTATCCTCATCACGACGCGTTGGTCACCTACGGTAGTCTTAAGCCAAGCCTCTCTGGATATCATACGTCATTATTATCATGCATGTATATTTCCAGTGCATGGTGTCTCACTGTAAATAAGAAAAAAGTTGTAAACATTTAAATACAGGGTATGTTCCGAAATTAGGTGCGCTGTTCTCTTAATCACCATATGTGAGTTGTAATTTCAACAGTCAACAGTCAAGGCTTTGAATTCAGTCAGTAAAGCCATGTAATAATTATTTGCAACCTTTTAATAATGTATTATATTTATCGTGAAGGTAAAAGTTCGAAATTATAGTTTTGATATCAGTAATTAAATGTCATGTCAAGTAATTATGTTGTTTGATCGTTATAGTTAAATGTATGTAATTAAATATGTGAAAATAGCGATTAATGTGATTGTAGGTGGTTCATTTGTTTTTACAGCTCCTGCAAGTACACGTGAGTTCAAATGTTTTTGTCCTTATGAAGTGAAATGAACTGGTACTACATGTCACACGTGGCACAGTAAGTTAATTGTTGTTGTTGATTCTTTAGGGGCTTTGCGATATCATGGTCATGTAGCCCTGTATACTTGGGAGTGTGTAGAAGTTGTCTGATAATCTGTGCCACTGTGATGTCTGTATTAGTGTGTGTATTTGTAATTGAGGTAAGATTTAGGTAGAAAGTGGCCGTTGCCTTTAGGAAGGTTCCATCCGAGCATTTGGCTGGAGTAAAGGTGGGGAAACCACGGAAATCCACTTTCAGGATAGCCGAACTTGAAATCGAATCCGCCACTTCCCAGTTTTGACTCACGAAGCTGAGTGTACCCCGTTCCACCCCTCAGACCATAATTAAATTTCATGGCAGAGACAGGAATCAAACCCGGGCCTCCGTGGTGACAGCCAAGAATGCTAGCCACAACGCATCGAGGCGGACTAAGTTAATAGTAGTGATATTACCAGCTCTCCGTCTAACCCCGTTGTTCAGTGGAAGATATGCTAGACTTTGGACCGAGGAGACCTGGTCCTATAGGTTGGGGACTGCCACGAATGATATCCACTTCCCCCTCAGGTGGTGAGTTCTTATAAATGGTTTGGAACATCTTTGGCAATAAACAATGTGTACTTGTATATGATTTGTGTGATAACCTGTCTGTAGTAGTGTGTGCATATATAACTGAACCCAGGATTGGGACGGATACGGCTGTTACTTTAAGTCAGGAACTATCCTAACATCTGTCTGAAGTAGAAATGGGGTACCACGGAAAACCACTTCTAGGATGACTGAGGTGTCAATTGAATCCGCCTCTTTTCATTTCTACCACACGAGGCTGCTGAACCCAGCACCAGCCCTCAGATCACGATTAAATATATGGGCAGAGTCGGGAATCAAACCTGGAATCTCAGGGGTGAAAGCCAAGAATGTAAACTACTACACCCCGAGGTGGTCAATTCTTAATAGGGGTTTGAGTCATCTTTGGTAATCAGCACCATGTACTTGGGTGTGTGTTGAATTTGTTTCTTAACCTACGTTCCTGCTCTGACTGTAGTAGTGTGTGTAACTACTGTAATTATTAAGATCGGGGATGGGGGTAATTTCCCCAGGACTTCAAATAAAATACTATCCCGGCATTTGCTTGGTGAGATAATGGAAAACCCTGGGGAAAATACACACATAGGATATCCGCTGTCTAGTCCCCAGGCCACGATAACATTTCTTGGCAGAGCCTGGAATCGATCCCAGACCTCAGAGGTTGGGGACGGGCGAGTTGTCGCAGGACATGAAATGAGCGAAATTTATGATTTTCAGTCGGTCAACATGATCAAGCGTAAGTTTCGTTTACTTAGGCAATACTGAAAATGGCTCCCAACTCGATGAATTGAAATATTTGGTATTTGCCTGGCGCGATTGAGGAAAAACTCGATGGAAAATCACACTCAGGATCTTGTAACCCCGTGTACATGCGTGTCTTATGGCCTCTGTCATTGTGATAGCCGCAGTAGTGTGTGTGTGTTTCTAAATGAGGCTTGAGATCGGAAGAAAGCGGCCGTGTCCTTAATTTAAATACCATCCTTAAATTCGTTTTGGGTAGAAGTGGAAAACCTTGGAAAGACAGATGAGGTGGGAATTGAGCCCATCTCTTCTTGAAGTTTCCTCACGAATTTGTGTGAACCCCGTTCCGACCCTCATACTAGAATCGTCCAAGACTTCGGAACCTGGAGTCTGAATACGCACCCCGAGACAACAAAAGGTGGCCCGTTATCGAAGTGATGATTTCAGATGTTGACACATGTATCAATTCAGATATTATTGACCAACAAAGCTTGTTATTTCTTATTATGTATTCATTTACTTCTGTATAAAATAATACTCAGTCATGAACCTTTTACTGGTACAATAATGTTAATGAATTAAAAGTCTCATTAATACATTTAAATTCACATGTGAACGCTGTTATTGCTGCATATATGGCTGAAAACATCATGGTCATCGCCCTCATGTTATTGAGTATGTGTGGAATGTGTCTAGTAATTTGTAGCACAGTGGTAACTATCGCATTAAAGAATATAGAAGCGAGAAGTTGCCCTGGCAATTTAAATAAGCGATGCTTCATACAATACTCTCGGCAACTGTATTCAACTACGACACCGCGGGCTATAGCCTCTGTTTATTTCGCCTTACATTGGAGTAAATATTTGATCTTGTGCCTTTATTATAAGGCATGCTAGACCTTGGACCGCGGACACCCGGTCCTATAGCTTGGGGACTGCCACGAATGATAGCCACTTCCCCCTCAGGTGTATTCAACCATCCTTAAATTTGTTTTGGGTAGAAGTGCCACTTTGAGCGTCATTTTCAGCACGTATACATGGCTGCTATCAATGATTCTATTTAAAATTTAACACTCACCATAACGGTGTTCATGAGAATGCCAAGCAAAAAGAGCTAAGTGTGTGATTGCCATTTAAACAAGTCTCAAATGCCTAGTATTCAGCGTGTCTCAAATATTTATGGTACACAGTTGGTATGAGTCAATTTATCAATTGATGTAACACGTAGAGCAAAATTCATGATGTATTCCTTTTTATAAATGAAGCTTTATAAGAGGCAGAAGTTGAATTATGGCACATAAACGGTCGTCATATATTGAAGCAAATGTTATGATTTACTGCTTTTGGGAATTCTCGTTCAATTGCGACGTCTATTTCTACGCGATACTAAAATTTTTACGACTTAGTTCAGAAACAATGTGTAGCAGACGTCGTAAACTGTTCAACGAAATGTAGTATAAAACTTTACGCGGGGTTTCATAAGATAAAACTGTTCTTAATAAAGGCCGTACTGCGCTCACGTGTTGCACGCCCTAAACATTACGCTGAATATTTCAAATAGCAATTCTAAGTGTTACACAATCTATGTCAATGGATACCAACCACCACATTAGGAATGTATGTTAACGCTTAAGGCCTTGGAGCCAGGTTGAAGACAGACACGAGGAACAAGTGAGATTAAATCACAACGTCATCCATCGTTAAAACTACTGTTCGCAGTGTCCCATGTTCATCTATACGTGAAAACTGGGATGGCACTTTCTACCAGGTTGAGCTCTGCATTTCGCGGTAGTTTCATATCCCTTTATGAGGATAGTGTTAGAAAAGGCATATGACCGTAAAATCCATCCTCATATAGCTATTCACCTTACCTAATTCTTGGCACCTCAGGAACGGGAGTAAGTAGGGGAGATTGACTTAGATATGGGGGTTTTTGTTTCCAATCTGCGCTCGTGCTGGTAAATAATCATTCGAGTGCCACTTTGAGCGTCATTACGTCATTTTAAGCACGTATACATGGCTGCTACCAATGATTCTCCCAAGTGCGAGTTGAGTATTGTAATTTGGTTTCTTCAAGCAGAGGGAAATAGTGCAGCGGAAATTCACAGGAAAACAAGTTCTTCTGGTTCATGACAACACCCGTCCTCAGAGTACTGTTAAATCCTCAAATACTAACTTTGACGTTGAACCATTCCTCTCTTAAGTTAAATAATTCTCCTTTAAATCAAAGAAGATAATAAATATTTCATACAACTTGAAATCTCTACATTGTTCAACCATTGAACGCACTGAACATAAAATAAAGACTTAAATGATCATTTAGTCAAGGAGCGTAGTGGCTCAGTGGTTAAGCTGTCTGCCTTCCACCAAAGCGGCCCGGGTTCTATTCCAGGTCAATGCATGAGAGGGTCTAGAAGTGAAATAATGCCATGTCCTGTGGTTCGGATTACACTTAAAAAGGAGATCCAGTGGCTCATGATCGCGAGATTAACGGTCACGTTAAACTACAATCTTCCTTTCCCTCTTAATCACTCTAAATTTTGGATATTATGACTTTTGTCCTTTTAAACTTTAATCCATTTTATTTATGCAATGACCTTAAAGACTTTTATTTTATCCAATTAACTTTCTATAATTTGGTTGCATCTTTCAGCCATATTTTTACGAATTTTCTTGTAGAAGTGCTGATATATCTGTATCTCCGTGACCTAAGGTGCTGGCTAAAATTAAATAAGACATAAAAATAAAGACAATGGAAATAAAAATATATAAGTAACATTTAATATACCCTAATTATATAAAATACAATTACGAAAATTACAAATAATATTTTAAAAATAAAACTGAAATTTATAAAAGTAAATATAACAATTACAATCACAACAATAAACGTAAATTTAAAAAGAACTTTGCATCGAAGTGTTTAAATACCGAGCGTACAGTCCCAACTTACAGTACACCACGTGACTTCCACTTCTTATCTGAACTGAAATGCGGCTAGAAGGGCAGAGGCAGAGGTTCCAACCTAATGGTAAGCCTCAAAACAACACCAAGCCCCATGTCAACCCACTGGCAACAACAGTCTATGAAGTATGGAATTGGGAAGCTCATTCCCAAATGTGGCAAGCGTCACAACCTTCACGATGATTATGTCATAAAATAACCATGTTTGTACATTAATATTGGTAATAAATTCATTTAGCTATTTACACTTGACTTTTTTATGGACCGTCAGAATGTTAACAAGATGTTAAGTAAAGAGCATATAGCCTATTTCCTCCTAAATGTATGGGTATAGTTATAACGCTTTGTCCTTATCAAGGAGTATAATTGAATGTTCCTGTGATGAACGATAAGTGTTGTATTTTACATACAACTCCCCGTTTACTAAGTTTCGTTTTAACTACGCATTTCAATCCAGAGGAATTGATTGAAACATTAGAAAATTACGCTCATCCACCATATTGAATGCATGGATTCGTTTATCTTGCGCCTTCTGCAGAGAAAGCCGTTTATGTGAGACTACATATTTGCAGTCAATTAATCATAGGTAATATTATTAATAATAAACTA
This sequence comes from Meconema thalassinum, assembly GCA_946902985.2. Lineage (NCBI taxonomy): Eukaryota > Metazoa > Arthropoda > Insecta > Orthoptera > Tettigoniidae > Meconema > Meconema thalassinum. The sequence goes on from OX336389.2 coordinate 1,089,755,763, forward strand.
ACTAGGCCTATAGAAGTGCTTCAGACCAACTAAAGAATAACATCTGTAAATAAGTTTGGCACGTTAAAGAAGTTATTAGAAACATTTCATATTTGTAGATTGTGTAATATGTGTAGATAAATGTTATACATTACCATCGTACTTAATCTACGCCTAAGTGAACAAGATCTGATGATGATCGCGTGACGATCGAAACATGTCATCCAGTTAAATGCCCTCTTTCCTCTTTTTTATATAAAAGTGTGTTATTTTAGTGATAAATCCTTTATGTAGTGTTTCTTTTAGGTTACGGCGTTCAATTTTTTTCCAACTAATATAATTGTGTGCAATTTGTGCTAACCGACTGACTGACTGTGAAGCTTCCTACAATACTTAATATGCATTGTGTGTTTCTGATATAGCAGGAAACGAGGAGTATGTGGCATTTCTACTCGAATTACACTCTTGTGGAAATAGGTTAGAGAAAAAAATACGAGTGTCGCCCTGTGTTGTAGTTGTTAGTGTCATTGGCTGCTCTAACCTGATGACCTGTGTTGTATTCCCGGCTCTGAAAGAAATGTTGAATGCTGGATGGAGGACTGGAATGGAGTTTGCTCAGTTTGGAGAGGACAATTAGAACATGTGGTTTGGGTCCACAGCAACTATTCTACAAGTAGTTTTCCATGGTTCACGATTTCTACTCAACGAAAATTACAGAATGGAACCTAATATGTGGCCATGGTGACCCCTACGCCTATCCTAATTTAAAATCTAAAGACACACATTAGCCCAGGCCCCACCTACACGCTGTCAATCAAATTCCACACACTACTCAATTCATAATTATGTCTGATGACCATGATGTCGTAAGCACTTTAATTGAATAATAATAATAAACATAGGGAATGAAATAGGTAACAGGCCAATATCTAAACGATAATAGTACAATCCAAAGGAAATCATAGGGGGAGTTTAGTCAGGTGGAAGGAAAAGTCCTTTTTGAGTGTTATAATAGTACATTATGCAACGAGCCTATAATGGCTATAATTAAGACACGAGTATTTTTTATAAAACGAGCGTATGCGAGTTTTATAATTTCCATACGAGTGTCTTAATTACCATTATAGGCGAGTTGCATACGACTGTTTATGTTCGACGATAATTATAACTTTATTATATGTTTTAACATAAATATTAATAAATATCTGTTGAGAGTCAGCTACTGGAATTTTGTGATCACAGAGCGAGCGTTGGGTGTTATAGCTTCGTCTTTCAAGAGCTTTGAACGGCCGACGCATGCGCTCTGTGGGCTCTCAATGCCATATGCAGCCATATGTTTACATCAGCCGTCCCTCAGTAATATTGTCACCGCAGTCATTTGAAGACAATGCTCTGTGTAGAAATTAGTGTTAGTGATTTTAAGGTACTGTGCTATTTCTTGTCTCATATTCGCCAGTTTATTTACGCGAACATATGGACGGTGGGTATTCCATGTCGGTAATTTATTATAGTTCGATGTTGTGTTTATGTCCGACATGTTGGATTTTGAGCGCATGCGCGAAATTATCGTTTCCTAATTGGTCAATGAACGAGCTCTGATTGGCTGGAGAAACTGTATCGTAATGAAAAACGGTGTTATAATGACCATCATTATGATACAGTTTTCAAACACATAATAGTGAGGGTCGAAGATAAAGAATGTTATAAATTGAAGAAAAAAGAAATGAGTGGTGTTTGGGTAATTCTGGGAAACTCATTGTAATTTAGATGCCAAGGAAGCACTGAAAAGATAGCAATAATATTCCGAAAATTTGCTTAATGTAAATGGAGACTTATCTGGCAATGCGTCAAATTATGAGATTATGCAGGAGTAGAATGAGGTCGGGAACATGATCACAATTGGGGAAGTAGAGAGGGTGGTAAATAAACAATAATGTCACAAAGCGACAGGCGTAGATGAGATTCAGCTAGAAATGGTTAAATTATAGTGGAAAAGCACGGATGAAATTTTTGCAGACGATAATCGAATTGCCATGGGTTTTATGAATGGTATCCTCTGAGTGGAAAGCAGTAATTGCCCCAATTTACAAGCAAGGTAACATAAATATTTAACGAATATAGAGGGATGTATTTGGTGTCACGGGCAACGTGTGCTCAGGCACTGTAGAAAGGCAAGCTCGATTATTGGCCGAGAGTAAGATGGTTGAAAGCCAGTGTATCTTTAAACCTCAACCAGGTTGTCAGGATCAAATTGTTAGTATGCGCCAAGTTATTGAGAAATAATAAGAGAGGAATATATGCAGTATTTGCGTTTGTGACTTGTACATTGATTAGAGAAGGTGTACGATAATGTACCGTACCAAGGGGAAAGATGCTGAGAATCTTGAGGGATTATGGTATCGAGGGAAGGCTGTTACAGGCAATCAAAAGTGTGTATGTTGATAATCATACTGCAGTAAGAGTTGTTGGTAGGATGAGACCTTGATTTAAAGTTATTACATGCAAGCTACCCTTTGGGTGTCAAATAACAGAGCTTGCACCCAGCACCCAAGGCCATACGGTATTATTATTATTATTATTATTATTATTAGTAATGAAGGAAGGCTGTAATCGTTCACCACTACTGTGTATTTTATATAAGAACCATTGGCTGAAGGGCATAAACTGGTCAGGTGTGAACCAGGTAAGCAGTCCCTAATTGGAGCAGGTGGACTACTTTTACTTCTTTGGCTGTGTATTGTCTCAGGATGGTAGTATGGGGAAATAAATATTGTCGAAGTGCAGAAAGCCAATAGTGTGAGTTCTTAGTTGCCATTTATAGTATTCTGCAAGAAAGACGGTAGTGTATCACCGAAATTCTCCTTACCATGCTTGGTATTTAGACCAACCTTTCCGTAAGTGGGAGCTGTGTAGAGTCAGGATATCTGATATATAAGCTAGGGTTTGTTGTTGTTTTATTTAAGGAGCTTGGGCATCGTGGTCATTTACGCCCGTCTACTTAGGTGTGTGTACTTTTGTCTCACAACCTGTGCCCAGCATTTGCCTAGAGTATAAATGGGTAACCACGGAAAACCACTTCCAAAATGCCTGAGGTGGGAATCGATCCCCACCTCTTCTCTACTTTGCCTCACGAGGCTGTGTGTATCCCGTTTCAGCCCTTAGACCAGAATTAAATTCCTTGGCAGAGCTGGGAATCGAACCCGGACCTCGGGGGTGACAGCCAAGAATGCTAGCCGCTACTCTCCGAGGTACTGATATAAGGTTAGCACAAATGATCGCCGGGACAAATAGATGGGAGCGATGGCAGGAAGGTATTTATATTAAAGAGATACTCGTTATAATGAGATACTGGCTATGGTAGAAATGGACACGCTAGATGACGCTGTCCGTATTATCCGACACAGCCGGTGGGGTGTTGAGAAGAAAATGGGGGAGGGGAGATTACCCAATAGGTTAATATGTTCGGTTGAAGAGTGTAAGAGAGACAGGGGTACAGAGAGGATAGTTTATCTGTTTCGGAGACCCTCGCTAGCCCACTCGCCCGCGGCGCGAGCCTGTCTCCCGCCACGCACTTTGCCGTTATGCGGCGCCCGCGCGGCACTGAGTCATTGAGTATAGGAATTTGTACTTACCTAGTTCACAGCTGGTGCTGAAAATGTTCGCCATTCACTGATACACATCGCTGGCACCTTTTTATGAAACTGGCATTTACTCTCTGAAGTTCCTCAGCACCGATTGACTGTATTTCAGCTGTAATATAGTCTTTAAGCTCATTTACAGTGTGAGGGTTTCTCGCATACACTGTATTTTTAAGCGTCCCCCACAAATAAAAGTCACATGGTGATAAGTCTGGGTTTCGTGGGGGCCACACGTTCCGACTTACAATCCTCGTACCGAAAATGCGACGCAATTCTGTCATGGATCCGTCGGCAGTGTAAGCAGTGGCAGAATCTTGTTGAAAGTAATTCGACAATCGCTCTCCGTAAGTCATTTCGTCAAAAAATTGGTCAAGGATCACATTGATGTACACATTCCTATACCCAATGACTCAGTGCCGGACGGGCGCCGCATAACGGCAAAGTGCGTGGCGAGAGACAGGCTCGCGCCGCGGGCGAGCGGGCTAGCGAGGGTCTCCGAGACTGATAAACTATCCTCTCTGTAGATGGTTAGTTTCAGTGGCGTACGATTTCAAAGTGAGAGGTGTAGAAGCCGAGGAGGCCGCAGTGCTAGCTGCTATTAGGGTATCATGGAAGAGACTTGTTCACAAACAGAGGCTTGCAGACTAGGCTGGACGCTGAAAGACGAATCAGTCCCAAATGAAGATGCATGTATGCCTATATAAAATATGTCCAAGATTTGACGTCAGATATTTTCATTCTGTTCAAAGAGTTAGAATGTGTTTTTTTAAATGTACAGTACAGTATATATTCGAGTGTTGCAACATCGTGCTTTTCTGTGTGTCTTTCTACTGTAACATTGGATCGTCTTATTCATCGTTTGCAACACCTTGGATGTATGAAATTACAGGCCCTACAAACCAGGTAGTGAAAATGCTACCACAGATATTTCATCAATATGTGCGCATTCTTTATATTCCAGTTCAGGACAAGCATATGGACATAATTTCAATTCTACTAGGCATACAGACAAATTATATAGTAGTGAGAGATTTACTCTCCAAGCAGTCAAGAACTATGTAAATATAGATTGTAAAACAGATTGTTTGGCAAATAATGTTGACGAATGAACTGAATGGACGCCTCGTTTGCAGCAAATTATTTACAGTATTATCTACCTTATGGCTGTCATCGCATACATCTCATTAACAGAGCACGTCAATTGATTATGTGTCCCTGTTGTGGCTGTGTAATTCCCACCAGATTTCGATGTCACTAAAGTTCATTTATCCATGTGTCAGCTTCATTTCATATCCACTATAATACTGCATTACGCTATCGAAATTTCGCTCGTACTGGAGCAATGCATTTTAACTTCCGGTCACTGTTATTTCACAAGTTTTACTTAACTACCGTCCCCAAGTATAAATTATGAACGTTTAACGTCCCTTTGACATTTGTAGCTTAGACACTGGGGGAGTACTTTAAAGTGCTGGTAAATATACCGAAAAATGACATTGAAAACTCCCTTAAATAACGTCGGACTCACCCGTTATCTTTGGATTTGACCAGTTGTTTGCCTGACTCTACCTTTCGAGATCAACATAATCTTTTTCACAATTGTACATTATTTTGGGTCTTATTTCCATTACACATCATGCAAAATGTAGAATTTAATATAGGCCAATCCATTAAAGTCCCCAGACTCCAATTTATTTCATCCAAATTTCATGCTTCATTTTTCCGTTTGAATTATTGTCGCGCCATACGATGAAGCTAATTATCGTTGGAAAGAAATACAATTGGATTTACCTGTCTACGTGTAAGTCTCCACATTAATTAGTAACTTGTATTGATTTAGTCGCGATTTCAATAAAACGTGTAACTCATCGAAAATGGTCAAACATGTTCAAAATACGAGTCAAATTATGTACACATGGTATATGACCTCATTTGACTACTGCAACTAGTAGTCTATTGGCAGTCCTGGGGCTAGATTCTCAAACTATCAGGGTATAGCCGTGCAGAGACAACGGTCCACAACCTGTGAGTGAAACTTATTTTTCCAATGGAATTAAATAATACTTTCTGCTCTAAATGGAGTGTGTTAGATTTAAGTGCGTCAATTCCATTGGTCTTACAATAGTTTGTTATGATCAAGAATGTAGAACTCCTACCTAAGATTTTGTGTTCTAGAATTCATTAGGCATTCCTTGACTCCTTGTTGTCGATGTGTTTATATTTGTAGCTATGTTCTAGATTTGTGATTTCTTAAAATGTACGGAAATTCAAATTGAGTAGGGATTAATAATGTTTTTTATTTGTATGTATACACGCGAAATCATATTTGTTACCCACTCCCCAGCAACACATCATAAGGACATTGGGAGCTGAAGCATACATTTATTTATGACAGGATTCAAAGTGGACAAAGGGACGCAACTCGTGGGTAAAGAAGTAAAAGGCATATTCCTTCCCTAAAACCTAACTGATCACTAAATACGTACCTTATTCCCCTAACGTTTCCCATAAGTCCACGTCGAGATAAATGGGCAACGGGATACATTAGGGGATTTTCTATAAGAGTGAAGTACAGTGGGGACATGTGTGCCACGTGACCGCTACGGTAGCTGCGAAGACCTTGCAGGAACCCTGAAAAATAACGATTAATGGGGCACTAATGAAACAACTGCTGCCTTGTCGATTTTGTAGTTGGTTCTTTACAGGCGTGGACCAATCACCCACTCCTCTTAAACAAACCGATTACATAAACTTGAAAGAAATTACAAAACTGGACGGATGTCCTGAAGACGACTTTCGGCATGAAGAGAGAAACGACAATTGGTTTCTGGAATGTAAGAACCTTGAAATAAAAAGGTAGACTGTAGCAAGTGACACGAATGATGATGAACCGCGGACTAGACATTATGGTATTGAGCGAGGTGAGGTGGCCAGATTTCGTTAAAATGCAAACTTCAATTTGAATAACATTTCTTCACTGTGGTGGTGAAGAAGAGGCACACAGTGATGGAGTGGGAGTGCTTCTCGACAAAAGTGGGGAAAAGATGCCTAATTGTGCGGAAATCAGTCTCCAGTAGGCTTATGACAGCCAGTTGCAAAACAATGATTAGGAGCGTTGCAATCATGCAATGCTACTCCCGTACTGAAACATCAGAGATGGAGAAAAATGAGAAATTCTACCACGTTCTGCGAGATATCACGATGGAAATAAGTAAGAAGGACATCTCCACCTTCATGCAAGACCTTAAGGTGACGGTGGGTTCCAACATCGAGGAGCTGGAGCAGATCATGGGCGTTCACGACCTTGGTGAGGTGAACGAAATGGGGAAGAATTTCACGGACTACTGTGCCAGCTAAGATTTGGTGAAAGGTGGAATAGTGTTCCCGCATAGGCACTGTCACAAGGTCACGTTGGTTTCTTAAGATGGGGTTGTGGCGAACCAAATCGACCACATCGCTGTGAGCAGGAAGTTCAGAAGGTGCCTGGAAAATGTTAGGAACAGGAGGGGAGCTAACGTCAGCAGTGCCACCATCTTGTAGTAGCCATTATCCAGTTAATGATTGTGTCAAAACTCCGAAAATATTATTTTGGACGGAAGAAGTTCGACGTCGGAAAGCCGAAGAACCCACACAAATTAGAGCAATTTAAACTGGAGCTCCAAAAACAAATTTCAGGCACTGGAATACGAGAGAGAGAAGGACTGCATGGGTTGATGTGAAGATAAATTTATGTGGAAACGATCGTGATGCAGCTCGGCTTTAAGAACTATCTGGGAAAACATTGGATATCCAATAACATCTGGGATAAGATAAACACCAGGAAGAAGATCGAGGCAAAGCGCAACACCTGCAAGACTAGGCAGCAGAAGGCTCTAGCACAAGCAGAGCACTCAGTAGCAGATACGACGGAGAAGAGTAGTGTGCGGAGTGACCACAGAAGATGGATGAGCAGGCGGAGAGAACAGAGCAGGTAGCTTTCGAAGAAAGGCTTCCATACAAACAAACTAGTGAAACGAAAGACGGGAGAAACTCTCGCCACACGTGAACAACATCTGAACAGATGGAAGGAATACATTGCGGAGGATCTCAGTAGAGATACGAGACTGGATGTAGAAGAGCAAGGAGAATGAAAGTAGAATGTGACACAAGCATTAGCTTTGACACTCCTAAAAAGGACGAGATTCAGAAATCACTGAAACAGATGAAGGGTGGGAAGGCACCATGTCCAGAAAACATCTCGCCGGAAGTTCTAAAAGCAGACCTTGACACCACGGTCAACTTGCAACACCCGTTAGTGGAGAAGATCTGGCAAGAGGAGGAGATACCCACTGACTGAAAGAAGTGGCGGATACGCAATTTGCCGAAAAAAAGAAGATACCACCTAATACAGCAACTGGAGGGGTATCACTTTGAACTCTATGACAAGCAAAGTGCTGTCAGGTGTCATTTTGAATCGTATAAGGAACTTCGTTGTAAGACGGCTTCGGAAAAAACACGCGGGTTTTCGGCAACATCGCCGCTGTGTGGATCTCATCAACAAACTCCGAATCATCTTTGAGCAGAGGACAGAATGACTAAACACCCTCTACTACACATTCGTTGATTTCGTGAAAGCCTTTTACTCAGTCAATCGCAAACAGTCATTTGGAAGACCCTGGAAGAAAACAAAATTCCGTTAGAAATCACCAATATCTTTAAAGGTATGTAACAGGGTTTTGAGTGCCAGGTTCTTTATGAAGGTAAATTGACAGAAATCATTTGGGTCTTGTCTGGAGTGAGCGAAGGTTGTATCCTCTCTTCAACTCTGTTGCTGGACCTTGTGATGAAGAAGGTAATGGGGGAATGAGAGAGGGGTGTCCAATGAGGGTTGTAAAACAGTCTGAAGACCTGGAATTTGCAGACGACATCTGCCTAACGGCATAGTTTAGTATAGTGTAATATAGTAGCCTATAATAAATTTGCCTTGCTGTAGGCACTTGTGCACATACAGTATATCATTCATTCAAGATTACGAGCATGCGTACTATGAAAACACTAGAACCGATATTTTATGAATTACACTTGTGAAGAAGGAGTCTTGTGAGAGACGTCAGACTATGAGACTGAATATTATTCGCCATCCTGAATACAGGCCTATAACAAACTTCGAATTTTGAAACTTGGTAAACATATAGCATTGTAAAGGAAATGAACACTACTGAAGGCACATGGACATAGATTTAATACCCTGGGTACTGCTATAACATTATTATCGACGAGCTGCGATCTAAGTGAACAATAACCAAGAAACTGGTATAAGGTGAGTTTCAAAAAATAGACCACAGAAGTGTAAGTCACAAGACGGTAACGCTGAATATTACACCAAATACATACAAGCTTAAAGTCGATACTTCACTACCTAACAAACTTACACTTTTGACAAAGAAATAGTATCTTACAGTACATGAGATTTCGACCATGCTCACTAATGAAGTAGAACCATGGTTTTATACCTTTAAGTTTGCTGCTATGCGTACGGTAAAATTATTGAAATCGATAGATCAGAGGACAATGTAATAATTACCACGAAGGTTTTTGAAAGAGGAATATTGTATGAGAGATCCCAGATGCACAAATAACCAAGATTTATGCACAATAATAAGATGAGACGACATTTTGAATGTTGAAAATATAAAAATCAATAACACAGAATGCTAAGAAGTTACAATTTAAAAATTCTTGTAGGAGGAATGTTCTACGAGGTGCATCCGGAAAGTAAGTTTGCCTATTTTTTAAAAAGAGAACATAGTTATATGCAAAACTTTATTGGCAACACGTACAGCAATGTGTCAGTTATTTCTCGACATAGACACTTGTCATGCGTGGTATCATTTTTTGTAGTCCTGTGTCAGAGAAGTCTGCCCTCTAACGACGGGCTGTGACCTTCCATGCTCTGGTCGGAACCACACCTTGTTACACACGCCACGATTAGCCCATGTCGTCACCGGTTTGCGCATTACAGCCTCTGGCTCGTTACTTCTTGAACGAACCTTATATATACCTAGGTACAGAATGGTAAATCATGTTTGATATTACAGACAGTGCCAAATAATAAGGATTAAAATAAATGTTCGAAAATTCTTTAACTATTTGTAACCCTACTCAAAATCGTAAGCATTGTCTCCATACATTTGATTTTAGTCACCGATGAGGCTGGAGTAACTAAAATTTAAGCTATTTAATATATTTTGCAATTATTTTAAGGCAAAGGGGTTCGTTCTATGCCAATGTTTTCTGAAGAAGTATTAAATTTCTTGCTTCAAAATCTAAGAATACTTTTATCCACAGAACACTTACGTATATCACTGTCCCGAGAGAAGGAAACGTATGAGATATTTCAACAACTAAGCAATTGTATGCAACAATGAAACATACTGATAATGTAATAACATCCATAATTCTGAGCGATTATATGAGGGCGAACCAACAAGTAAGTTACACTTCCCAGTTATGGCCCTTTATTAAACCACATACACACAGGCAACATGGCTATGAAAACACACAATGTGAGTTCACTTTTCCACATAGTCCCCAAGAGACTATACACATTTCCCGGAATGAGCAACCAACTTTACGATTCCGGATGCGTAGAAATTACCTCCAGCGCTCTGCTTTTACCGGTTCAACGTTTGACAATACCAGGCAGAGTTGATTGTCGAGTCTTTCGGCATAAATTCCACGTGCACCACACCCTCCATCTCAAAGAACACTGTCGCCAGTACCATTCCTGCTGAAGGTTGAACATTGACCTTCGTTTGTTGTGGTGATGTGGTGTGCACCCATTCCATCTAGGTTCTCTTTGTTTCGGAGGTGAAGTGGTGGACGATGAGGAGGTGAAATCAGCTACATCCAGGTGGCTACATAGAGCTGGAGGTGATTCCTACGCATCCAGAATCGAAAATTTGGTTGCCTGTTCCGAGAAATGTTTACAGACTCTTGGGGACTATGTGGAAAAGTGACCTTACAGTGTACGGTATGTTGTCATAGCCGTGTGGCCTATGTGTATGTGGTTTAATAAAGGGCCATAACTGGGAAGTGTAACTTACTTCATTATTCGCCATCGTATGGCAGGACCACCTCTCTTTCAAAATTAATATTTTTAAAATTTATTTCCAACGTTTTTGGTTTAAACGTACCTCAAATATTTAAACAATCAAACAAGGCATTTACTTTAGGATGGCCTATACAGATGTGAAAATGAATCGTCACCAGACTGCTACGAAATTAATTGCTCCGTATAGAAAGCTAACATAGAACATTATTCTAAAAATATTGCCAGGTATTTGTTAGTAGAATCGCTCTTCAGTTGGTCAAAACGAGTATTATCAATTAGATTGGGTGTATATTAACAATTAATTTTGATATAATGCATTGTATGGTACGCAGAAACGTTACTATTCAAATTTCTTATTATCGTGAAGTTTTATAATTGGTTAGTTAGATTAACTACTTGAACAAACATTATAATATAACTGAGTTATTCATGTTGTTGTATAGACTTAGCTGTTTCCTAGAAGTTCCTGTACAAGCGTACGCTACACTTCACTCCGCACTGTAGATTCCTGGCGCGATACTGTTAGTAGATTAGCTGGCTGCGTAGCTTAGCGGTTAAGTACTCGCCTGCTGTATCCAAGGTTGCAGGATTGAATCCTGGCGCAGTCAGCTGGCATTTGAGGGTACGAAAATGCGAGGGAGCCGTTCCAGTAGATTTACTGGCACCTTAAAGATTACCTTCGGGGGAAAATTCCGGCACCTCGGCGTCTCTTAAAGATCGCAGAAGATAAAAGGGACGTAAAACAAATAACATTGTTATTATGCTACAGTATTAGTAGATTCCTAGGCAACAATATCTTCTGATGTTTCAATAAACAATTATGTTGAAATTGTAGAGTATATTTCTGAATGTTGTACTGATCATTGCAAAAACCATACTGTACATCATAGCTTAATTGGATAATTCACTTGAAATTTGGCAACAATCTTTAGGAATACTGTACGTATATGAGGTTCTTAGAACAGTATGAGCATAGTTGTGGTCTTTGTTGTTGTTGTTGTTGTTGTTGTTGTTTTTGTTGCATGAGTCTTCAGTCTTTTAACTGGTTTGATGCAAATCTCCATGCTTCCCTGTCCTGAGCTAATCGTTTCATCTCTACATAACTACCAAATTCTACATCCAAGACAATCTGTATAACGTATTTCATCCTCAGTCTACCCCAACAGTTCTTATCCTCGACCCTTCCTTCCATAACTCTGTTTTCTGTTCCTGGGTGTCTAAGAGTATGTGTCCTACCTACCTATCTCTTCTCTTCATTTGCAGTCGACAGAAACATCTCTCCTCTCCCACTCGTACTAATATATCTTCATTTGTTACTCTATCTACCCATCTAATCTTTATCATTCTCCTGTAACACCACTTTTCAAAGGCTTCTATTCTTCTCCTTTCTGTTGCAACAACAGTCCAAGTTTCACTTCCATAGTGCGCCACGCTCCAGACAAAGACTTTTAAAGCGACTCCCAGTTACCTAAATCAATATTTGATGTTATCAGATTTATTTTCTGGTGAAATGCTTTTCTTGCCTGATCCAACCTACTTTTTATATCCTCTTTGCTTCGTCCTTTATGTTGCTTCCTAAGTAGCAAAAGTCTTCTAATTTCTTGAACTTTTCACGTGCCAATTGTACGTCGACGTATCCGTAAATATATGTTTATTTGTTTTTCTATGAATATCCCTCTTCCTTTCTGTGCATTATGCATGGTAAATACGCCTCTGCCCTTTTTATTGGCCTACGTGCATATATTATTGGGCTGGGAGTCAAGCCAAAATTTGCGCGATACACTTTGAAAGTGTGACGGTCTACCACACACCTTGCCCCTTAGCTGGCGCACGTAGACACTACCTGCATCTCAGTGTTCACAGGAAGAAAACAACAGAAAAGAATTTCATGCTTAAGAAATAAACATTCCTCATCAGGTAAAACCACCGACGGCAGTGGCTACGCTGGCTAAAGCGCAGCGTTGGGTCATGGGCCAAGCTCTCTGCTGACTCGGTAGACGCGTGGGTTCAAGCCCCACCGTCGGCCGTCCTTGAAATGGTTTTCCGTGGTTTCCCCATTTTCAACACCAGGCAAATGCTGGGACGGTACCTTCTGACAGGCCACGGCCGCTTCCTTCCACATCCTTGCCCAGTTTCGTTCATCTTCATCCATTCCATCTCTCATCCCGACGCGCAGGTCGCCCACGGGTGTCGACTAGAAAGACCTGCACTCGGCCTCTCAGGAGGCCACACGAAAAAAAATATCAGGTAAAACCGAGAATGGTAAAATGTGTGCGTTTAAACAAAACAAAGGAGAAGAAGAAGAAAGTAAAACCTTGTAGCTTATCTTCCCAGCTCCGCTTCCCCAACGAACTCTGCGAGGGATCATTCCTCTACCGTCGCAAATTAAACACACTTTGTCAGCAGACACCACTGATGATGGTGACAGGCCGATCACTCAGGCAACCGCTAACTTGGCTTTAATTAAGGAAGAGTCAGGGAAGGGACTTTGGAAGGAAGTCGGTCGTGGACCGGATGAAAGGAACCGTCCTGCATTTGCCTGGTGCTGATAATGGGAAGCCAGGAAATGCATTTTCACGACGGCTGATGTGTGATTCGAGCCCACACTGTCCAGATGCCAGTGAGGCACATGCTAATGCCTTAGCGCTCTCAGCCACCATGACCATTACGCCTCTATCAAGAAATTGAATTGTGGGCTGAAGGCTGGAATGGGGTTCGCTCTACCTGAAATGGGCAATAATTGAGAAGAGGTAGATTTGATTCTTACCATAATCATACCACAAGTGGTTTTCCGTGCTTTCCCTCTTCTATTCCAGGAAAACGATGAGATGTTACCTAACGTGAGGTTACCGCCAAATATTGTGTTATTTTTATAAGGGAACGGAATTTTGAATAGCAAATAAGAGCAATTCTACCGTAAAAAAACGGGTTTCATACCATGCGTAGCACATGAAATGTATGTTTAAATGAGCCAAATTCTCTTCGATAGGCTGTTATCATGTGTGGCTTGTATTGTACGTCACACTGCAGACACTTATGGCGTTAATTAACAAATAAAGATTGTAGCCTAATAAGGTAAAGTTTGTAATTTAAACTAATTTTGACCCGTAATTACTAAATTTCATACGAGAGGTCCTTGGCAAGCCGACATCTTATACAGTATCATTCAGATTAATCCAACCTTCCCTTTAGCTGCTATGGTTGTAGAACACCCGTGATACTCTGACGGGGTTATCTAATTTGAAAGTATATCTCTACTCACTCGGGTCTCTTGCCAGTAAAATATCCTTAAATTCCAACTGGCTGTTCCAGTATGTGATCCAGCAACCTCGGAAACAATAGGCCAGAATCTAGCTCAATACCCTACACAATTAAGGGATGAGTCTAAGAATTTTATGCCTCAATGTTAATGATACTTGATTGATCTCAGCTACTTTGTGTAAAGCATGCGTATTGGGACCATTTACTCTCATATTTCGACATTCCCCCTGGACGGCCACCTAGCAGTGATACAGCAACTCACGGCTTTTATCAGCAGATATGATACGTAATGTCTTAAATAAGCCAACATCTTATAATTAGTAATGCTGTTGATTTTTTTCTCCCTTAATTATCCATCTTACTCGGCTGGGAATCAACCCCATGATCATAGGATTCTGAAGCACACACTCCAGCATTGTTCCACCGGGAAATTAGTTTTAATGAGTTATTCACAAAGTACGTTTATATGTTAAATAACTCCAATCAGAGGCCATTGTATTGGGCTATGCAAATACTGATAGCTCAGTACACAGACATGCGACTGACATCATAATTGGATTTAATAGCTTTTGATTACTTTGATTTGTAGTTGTGTCCCTAGGGTGCAGCAGAAATTGCTAATCTGTAAAGCGGTCAGTCCAATGAAGTCCCCCATAACACGTGTTGTGCTGCTCATATGTTAGCCTGGATGAATGATTTACTGTTCCTCTACTCTTTAAAGTTTCACTTGGTGATTGACACCAAGAGATTTAACACACACCTATTTGTACATTTTAACGTTCTACTGTAATGCGTAGCCTATATGTAAGACAACCACTAGAGTAGCCGAGTAATGGACAACCATAACGATGGAAGTATATATTGTAGGCTTTCAAGGCAGCGAACTTCAGGATTCGCTCTGGTGTACCGTTGAACTAATCAGCAGACGATTGGAAAATGACGTGAAGGCCTTATTTTAATAGTGGTACAACTCCACTTTTAAAATGAAGGGAGTTATCCTCTTTTTCATATAAATGAGAGGCGAAACTATGCATTATGGTGCACTGTCTTTGTAGAACAACATTAGCTGGATGTGTACCATTTTTTAAATAAGTGAAAACTGACTTGTATGACCATGAAAAGGAGGATAACACCCTTCATTTCAAATGTGGAGTTATACCACTATTGAAATAAGGCCTTCATGTACTGACCCCTTTCGGATATCTAACTGCGTGCTACGTCCCAGCATTTTGGTACTTCTATAATGAGAGATGTGAAGTAAGGAAGGAAGACAAGAAGGCAGGAAGAAAGGAAGAAAGGAAGAAGGGAAGGAAGGAAGGCAAGAAGGCAGGAAGAAATGAGACAATAAGGCAGGAAGGAAGGAAGAAGGGAAGGAAGGAAGGCGAGAAGACAGGAAGGAAGGAAGGAAGGGAGGAAGTCAAAAAGGAAGGCAAGAAGGCAGGAAGGAAGGCTAGAAGGCAGGAAGGAAGGAAGAAGGGAAGGAAGGAAGGAAGGAAGGAAGGCAAGAAGGCTGGAGGGAAGGAAGGAAGGAAGGAAGGCTAGAAGGCAGGCAGGAAGGAAGGCAGGCAAGAAGGCAGGAAGGAAGGAAGAAGGGAAGGATGGAAAGCAAGAAGACAGGAAGGAAGGAAGGAAGTCAAAAAGGAAGGAAGAAGGGAAGGAAGGAAGGAAGGCAAGAAGACAGGAAGGAGGGAAGAAGGGAAGGAAGGAAGGAAGGCAAGAAGGCAGGAAGAAAAGAAGACAATAAGGCAGGAAGGAAGGCAAGAAGGCAGGATGGAAGGAAGAAGGGAAGGAAGGAAGGCAAGAAGACAGGAAGGAAGGAAGGAAGGAAGGCAAGATGGTAGGAAGGAAGGAAGAAAGGAAGGAAACAAGGAAACAAGGAAGGGAGGAAGGTAGTAGTATAGCATGACCGATCATCTCGCGGACATGAACCACGGACCTCCATTTTAAGTGGAATCCGACCCACAGGATGTGATAATTCACTTCAAAAATTTCAACAGCTCGAGATGTAGTGGCTTGCATTCTCCGTTGTGACCTCATAGGTCCGGGTTCCATTTCCGTCTCTGCCAAGAAATTTCAATTCTGGTTTGAGGGCTGGAATGGGGTACACATAAACAAGTGAGGAAAATCTGATTGTGAGAAGAGGAGGGTTCGATTCACATCTCAGCCACCATGGAAGTGGTTATCCGTGATTTCCCACTTCTACTCCAGAAAAATGTTAGCATGGTTCCTGAGTTATGCCTACGGCCGCTTCCTTCCCAATCCTCATCTGAATTACAAACGCACACACTATTACAGCCATCACAACAACACAGGTCATCAGAAAAATTCTACACATGTCCAAGTACACGAGGTTACATGGCCACGATGTCACAAAGCCCCTAAATCAATCAAAAAAAGTCGAAGAAAATCTAACATGCATTGGCCTGGGATGGAATCCAGTCCACCTTGGTGAGAGGCAACCAGCTTGAGCATTGTACCATCACGCTCCTCTTTGATGAGCAAACAGTGCTAAGGGAACTCTTAGCTTCATGATCCATGATGCTATGCAACATGCTTCAAATGCTGGTACATAGCACCCAGGCTGTGGACCGATCATCTACTGTGAAGCCCAATTATACACCAGGGCGAAACCCTGCAAGATACAGGAAGATTTGCTGAAGATCAAGGATGACGATGTTGTTCTCCAGGAACTCATGTACCTCATTCACTAAGAGTGATTGAAACTTGTTGAAGCTAAACAAAAGATACGGTTACGAGTGATCTGCAACAGACCCAGCACCAACCCGTGTCGATATGGTTGCTGTAATATAGGCGGAGTGAAGGGGTAATTAATTAAATAATTCATTCATTCTTACATTCATTCATTCATTCATTCATTCTTTCATTCATTCATTCATTCATTCATTCATACTGAATACTTTATTTGCAAATGGGGCTAATTCCCCGGTGGAAAATTCTACAATTACAGAAAATTAGCAACACTCATATGAAACACACTTAATATACACAAGCATCGAGTTGGGAACTATAGCAATTACATCGAAGTTAATACACAAAATATCAGTCACCTCTTAAAAACAAATGCTGGTACATAGGCTCTATGGCTATGCTAGGTAATGAGTTCCAATTATCAAAACCACGATTAATGAAATAATATTTCCCATAATTTGTACGCTGCGGTCAGCCCTTAA
The DNA here is from genome assembly GCA_946902985.2 of Meconema thalassinum. NCBI lineage: Eukaryota > Metazoa > Arthropoda > Insecta > Orthoptera > Tettigoniidae > Meconema > Meconema thalassinum. Next base: position 1,089,772,925 of record OX336389.2, read on the forward strand.
CTTTATATGGATGAACTGCCCTTCTCAGGTAGGTGCGATATCCCAGACGTTTGCTTAGTTCTCCCCATTCTGGCCAATTAGCGTCATTCTATTTTCCAGAGATTTTCACTCTAGTTTTTCTATCATTCGAGTTACACTATTTCTAGGATTAAAATCATTGAGCACAAATCTAACAGTCTTCCTGTGCTCATTGATGGGCCCTGCTTGATATGGGTCCCAAACCGCTGAGCCGTATTCCAAGATTGGCCTCATCAGGGTCAAATATTCTAATTCTTTTGCTGTGGAACTACTGCCCTATAATACCCTTATTACAAGATGAAGTGCTTTGTACGCTTTGGAGACGATAACTACATGGGTACTTCATTTCATATCATTCCTTACATGGATGCCAAGGTATTCGCACGACTCTTCTTCTACAAGTATTTCCAAGCCGATATGATACTGAATATCATGCCTTCGCCGTCTCCTTATTTCCATGAGACTACATTTACTCGTATATATCTCCATTTTGTTGTCAACTACCCATTTATGAACCAGGTTGAGGTCAGATTGTAACTGAGTCTTGTCTTGTCGAATTCTAGCAGCCCGTTTCGACCTACCGGGTCGAAATTTAACTGACTTCAATGCAAAAAACAGTTGTTAGAAACCCTTCGATGGGAGATATTTTGAACTTGTATTTACAAACCAAGAGCATTTTATGGCTCTTATGTTTATCCTTCAAGACACTTTCTGACGTTGTTTCTTCAATAATGGTGGCCTAGGTTTGCATACTTGTTCACCAACACTGGTCAACGTGACTCAACACACCCACCACTGAAACATGGTGGCCAATGCGTATTGATTTGTCTTTATTTGAGACATTTGGCGCTGGCTTGGTGAATGCAGCAACAGAAATAGTAGTAACCCCATGTTACAAATTCCAGGGAAGATTCGAAAATAAGTTTCGTCGTTTTTCCCGAGGGACCCTTTACTGTCAAACTGACAATACTCCATGGAATCATGAACATTACAACTTGCACTATTTTTAGACAGTCGCCACTGACGTTGAGTCATTTGTCGTAGCGTACAATCAGTATGAATTAACCACTCTGGTAAAACTCTGTGTCCTGCGATATAAGAAGTTGTCACACAGCCTGCTCCACATTAGCATTGGTGAAAAAGTGACGTCCCGAAAATGCGACCTGGGCACTACCTATAAGCAGTGTTGACGCCACATCTGACAACGTTTTGCGCCTGTACGTTAACACCATGTCCTGTACTTGAGCAATGTTGTTTCCATGCGTGATGTGGAGGGACGCCCACTTCGAATTTCATCCTCCACACTCTGCCATCCTTCACTGAACATGCAACACCAGCGACCCACCATTTGACGAGACATGACCGCTTCACCATACACGGTCTGTAGGCGTTTATGGATGACTGACACACTAGTCCCACGTGCCTAATCATACCAGATAACAGCACGCACCTCAATTGGTGACCACGTTGTCAGTACACGTCTGTCTGCGAACGTGAGTTGTGCCCGAATGAAATAGGGCACGCTGGTCTGCTGCTCCTCTCTCTTTGTCGGCGCTCTGCACATGCGTTATTCCTCCTCCGCTGATGCTCCTTCTGTCGTTGAACCAGCCACAGGTGTGGATTGTTATGGCGATGTTTGTGTCACCTGATGTACCATCTCCTCATGCAATAAAATGACCAAACATATTTTCGGATCTTCCCTCGTATTTAAAGTAAGCACTTATCTAACGTACACTTTGTTGAATGATAGATTGTTTCTGAAGTTAAGTGTAGGGCGTTTCTACTATCACAACAAAAGCAATTTCGTACAGTGGTGAAGACGACGTTTCAAACCGAAAATAACGTTTTTCGATTTTTGCAGGTGACGTACTGTTTCATTTGCTCTTCATTCTACTTACTGCTACATAATTGTTTAACTATTATAAATTCAGGTGACTGTACTGCTCATCGAAAAGTATTACCACCCAATGATTAATTGAAACAGATCACCACAGAGAAATTAACCCCACAAGTTACACTATAGCCTATTTTTGTGAACCAAGATTAAGTCGATTTTTTTCGAATCTACATTACATGGAAAATATTATTTTGCTACCACTCTTTCCTTTTAGCCTATTTTCATGTATGAAAAAATAGGCTAATGAGACTACCTTTTGTCCGTGTGTGTGTGTGCGTATGTGTACAAAATCTCAACGGCCGAAGCGATTTCAATGAAACTCGTTAAGTACATCCATCCATCTCAGACCGTGTCTTTCACATTTTGATACGTTTCACAAATTCAACAAGGCGGCCACGCGAAATATTTCACTGGCATTCTTTATCTCCGCAACAGTAACAGATATCACCCTGAAATTTTGTGCAATGATAATGAGTACTACTACAAGGTCACCTATGTGACTTTTGAAAACCTGTTTTCTACAAAACGAACACGGTGGTCAAGTGAATTTGAAATATCTTAATGGACTTTTCACGCGATGTAAGCCTCCGAGCGCAGTGAAACTTGGTACAGTAAATGTATATGCACATTTTAATGCACTGGCATCTAATTTAATTCAATTGTTCTCATAACCTCAGGATTGCGGCTGTGCAAAATTTTAGAGTTAAGTTTTAATTTTTTGTGACATAATCATGCAATCTAAGGGAAAGTTTGAATAACGAACTACGCAGTAATCATCATATAACTCTAAGGCCTACATATATCAACATCCAACATAGCGACCATCCGAAATATTTAGACTTTTCTCAATATCTACGAATCTAATGCAGCAATAAAACTGAAATTTAGTATGCTGATAGAGAATATTGATATAAGTTCACCTATTGGGCTTTCAATAACCTGGTGAGCGAAGTTAAAACATTTAAATGGAATTTCCTCGTGATTTAATCATCCGAGTGCAGTGAAACATGGTACGGCAAATGTTCGTACAAAAAGCAATCTACTGGCATGTAATTATATTCAATTGTCATCATAACCTCAAGATGGCAGCTGTGAAAAATGTTAAAATTTAGGTTTCATTTCTTGTGAGGTTCAAAGTGAACGTTTGAATAATGAACTGACGCAATAATAGTCATCTAATGGTACATAACTCTATGTCCTACATACAGAACAATCCAACATGGCGATCCTTTTTATAGGCGGGATAATGTTTAACAGAGATGACCAATATGATATAATTATGAAAATTGGCTATAATAGTTATTCACGGAACTACTTATTGTATTACTATGTTCACTACTTTGTTAGAGCTATTACCACCCTACTTACAGCTGCAAACTCTGGCCAATGGTTACTAGATATCTTTTAATTTTGTGTTGTTTTCTAGACTAAGTTGGGTAGACGATCCCTATGTCGGTATATATCAAATACTTCTACTTCAAGGTAATAATGATGACTTACAGAATTAATGAGATTTTCCGCCTCGTTGCGTGGAGGCTAGCACTCTTGGTTGTCACCATGGAGGTGAAATGTAAGAAATGTAATTCTGGTATGAGGGCTGGAATGGGGTACACTCAGCCTCGTGAGGCAAAACAGAGAGGAGGCGGGTTCGATAACAACCTCAGCCGTCCTTCAAGTGGTTTTCCGAGGTTTCTCACTTTAAATCCAGGCGAATGCCGGGATGGTTCCTAAATTAAGGTCACGGCAGCCTCCTTCCCAATCCTTATCATAATTACAAGTAATTATGCAGCCATCACGACAATACAGGTTATCATACAAATCCCACACACCTAAGTACATGGGACTACAAGACCACGATGTCGCAAAGCCCCTAAATGAATCATTAACAACAACGTACATTTAATAATGATGTCAATGTTAAGACGATGGCTGTAAAGATGGTGATGACGAGGTTCATAATGGAGGTGATGACGACGTTAATGCTCATGATGATGAGGTCGATGGTGATTATGGTTATGATAGTGACAACTATGATGACGATGCCAACGGTGACGATAATAAGGATGATATACGATGACGGCAACGATAATGATGATGACAATGAATGTCGGCTTATGGTGCAAGTGTTTATATGTCCCTATTTGAGACTCAGTATCCAATGTGATTTTACGCTGTGCTAGCCACGTTAATGACTACCAGCAATGAAAACAATGTGTGTAGTTTATTTTACATGTAATTAATATTTCAGAACAATGATATGGCCACATTATAATGGTGTTGATTGAATGACAGAGTTGTAGGCTTGCGTAAAATGTGATACCTATATCCGCTCGCATTAGAGTTCAATCGAAATCATTAGCCTTGTTAAAAAATTAATTTCAGAGACATGAAGAATTGTTATATCAGGCACACAATGTATTTTATCCTCATGTTTTATGAAGTTGTAGTTATTATTTAAGCAGCATTTTAATGTTTTATTTCCCATCACGGAGCGAGTGTGGCCTAGAGATTAGTATAGTAACATTCCGAACATATTTCACTGGTTCAATTCTCGGCTCTGTCATGGTGATTCAGTCAAGATATGTCAGTTGGAGAGTGGTGCACTCAGCCTCTCTTGAACAACAAAGAGAGAACCAGGTGGTTCGAATCAATTCTAGAAATCGGTGACGAGGAGGATGATGATTGTCTTAAGGGGCGTACCATCTAGCTTATATGACCTTAATGGCTTGAAATGTTATCATAAGGTAAAACAACTCACTTTCGAAATAAAATGTAGACAAAACGAGGATTTAATATTATGAAACAAATAAGGTAAACAGAACATTTAATCTATTAAACCTGAATTTTTGAATACATTTTAACATTTCACCTAAAATTAAATAGATAAACTAGAATCAATAAAAGTAACAACCCTCCCTCATAAACTGAATAGCTGACGACTCGTCAGCCTGCTATATTTGGCAGTTTCAGATCTCCTCTTACATCGGCCAGGTCTACTCATTCCGAGAGAATGTATGCTACAGTGATATGGGCCCCGATTGTACACACAAATGGGTCAGCGTAACACTGCTGCCTTCCGACCGGACAGGAAGGAAGATTCCCATACGTTCGTTGCTTTCTTGAAGGCTCTCAGTTTATCGAGTGGAGTCGTGGCCCGCCATTGATGGCAAGTCTCAATTGAGATTGGACATCACTAGCAGGCACCTTACATGTTATCAAGGACACTGCCTCCTCTTTCCACTTGATCGACCAACTCGTTTCCTGTTATACCCATGTGACTGGGAAGCAACATACAAGTAACATTGACTCCAGCAGATCGTGAATGCGTGGGGCTAAGAAAACACTTTGCCTATCTAACAATAATTGATGTGCGCTCAAAGAAACAGAGCACAAACGAACATTTCAACGTTCACAAGATAGCTTCTAAGATGTCGTGGAACTCTTCTGCAAACACACTTCTGGTCATTGGTGGGTAAAATATAAAATCGAAACTTTTCAACCACAAATGCACAGCCTACTTGCTCATTTGCACTCAAATCATACATGTACAGATGCACTGATGCTGGATATCGTCTCACCATGGACTGAAAGAGCCCCCGATAATCGGAGGAGTCCGTATTCTATTTGGGGCTGATCTTTAGATCCAGAACAATATCAGGGCACGGTATTCTCTACGAAGGTACCTTGCTAGGCCCTCGGACAATCCACGAGACCGAAGGTTTGCCAAACTGTCGACAGCTTTCATCCAAGCGTATTCCCACCAGCTGAATGGTTCTGGAAAGCACACCATTGAGTCGGTGATTGCAGTTATGGGGTAAACGAGGATGGCCTGAATGGAGCGACAGCTGCTATATGTATAATGGTAATACAGATCTGTAGTACTTATTGGCGTTACAGGTTTAGAGGTGGAACAAAAACCTCAGCAAGCAGTCTGAGGTTTGGGCTTGAACGAAAAGCTCCAGTTTCCATTCTCGCTCCGCTGTGGTAGACGCTATTATATCAAGTACTCATTTTCTGGCAGAACCACATCCTACACTGCCAAAATCAAAAAAGAGATAATATCAGTGCCCTCTATAAACGCAAGATCAACGTCCAATTACCCCTCCCACTGTGTACTGTTAAGAAACCTTATTGGTTCAGCTTCTTAACGCACGTTGTCTTCAGTAATCAAACGCTTGGATCCTACATTAGTTTGCAGTCGATAAGGAGTCCAAGGAACCTGTAAGACTAACGAAAAGCAAAGCTACATTCCCCAGATAGAGATTAGGATTGGAATGATGAGATCACTTTCGGTATAAATGGACAACTTAGGTCTTGGTGTTTGAAAACCGAATTCCTTGCTCCAAGAAGTACCGCTGAACTCTCCTTATAGTCTGCTGGAGCTGTCGTTCAGTGACTGCCATATTTTGCGCGTTATATTGTAAAGCAAAATCATCTACAGTACATATAGTGACAGTACAACTGCAGGTGCATTGACAGCTGTTATAGCATTCATGGCAATCGCAAACAGTGTGAAAGTACCGAACACTGAAGCACCCCATTTTCATGAACGTGACATTGAAAATATGTCTTCGCTACTACGATACGGATGATCAGAGACAAGAAATTCGCAGTATTAGTTGGCACGTTTCCTCGGAATACTGCATACTGTAACGTCGTGTGGAGCCATAAGCTTTCTGCAAGTCAAAGAAAACAGCGACTGAATGTTGCTTCCGGGGAAAAGTGCCCTGAATCAATGTCTCCAGTATTACCAGTTGGTATGTGGTAGACCGGGACTCCCTAAAACCGCACGGGTATTCAGGCAGGAAACCACGTTTCTCCAGAATTCACACGATCTAGCAAAAAATTGCTTTTCATTCGGAATATGAAGGACTTGGACGCTTGGTTTTTGTTATTTAAACGCAATATATCAGGTGAACCAGGTGCCCTACCAACATTGTGTTCTGCAATTGATAAATCATGGTAAGGTCGACATTTTTCTCATAGCATCCAGTAATGAACGAATGCACTGTAAGCACATCTCGTAAATGGTTCTGACAACGATTATCGGTCAAAGAATGCTTCTCAGGCGGTCAACACGATTGTGCCTAATTATATTAGGCGGGGAATACAATTATTTAAATACCCTAACCTGAAAGAAATTACATGAATTATTCATCACTTAATTTACACACATTTTGTAGAAAAATGGGGTATTCAATTGGATGACATGTTTCGATCATCATGCGATCATCATCAGATCTTGTTCACCTAGGCTTATAATAGATTTGACGGATATGTATTACTCTTATGTATAAAATATATTTTACAATTATTAACTTACAAAAGTTTTTATACCTTGTTTATCGTGTCGATCATATTTACAGATAATGTTACTCAGTGGGTATATAGCACTTCTGTATATGTTGTGTTATTATTAATATTGTTTATATGGTTAAGTATATCAACACTGTTATTTGTTAAAGTATTACTGTAACGAGTTTTAGGTATGATTGTCAACATTATTTTGTTAATGACCGATCCTATTTAGCCTATCTAGTGATCTTTTATAATGCAGTTAGTTAGATAATAATTTAATCACACAACGAACACACACACTAAAATTGAATAAGGTTATGTAATCTTAGCTGGTATTGGGGTTATCCTGTACAGCGTCCGTTTCCAATCACCACTCACCGCGGACTGGTTAGTGTAAGCTCGAGATAGTTTCCTCGCTTAGTTTATGCGGCACTGTGTACCTCATTAATCCGTGAACTGCACTTCAATTGGTCGGATTAAGCAATATTCCCGCCATCTGATGTTGTTTCATACAACTTGCATGACATATGTATTGAAGTCGGCCTGGAACCTTAACTTATGACGGTGTATGCAAATGATTCTAGACCTCCTCAACTATTTAACGCCAATCTCCACCCCCACCACGCATAAGCCCTCTTTGAGCGCAGCCGGTCTATTGGGAGCGTCTTGAGCGCCTAATATAGTCCTTGGATTATTGATATTATGGTACATCGTACATCCTTCCCGCTAAAAAATATTTCTCCCTTTATCATTGATTATCCACTATTAATACATAGCTTGGCTTCATTCGATATGTTGCTTTCTTTTTGTTGATCGAAATGTTGCCTAATAGCGTGAATAGGGGTGAAATCTCCAAACATTGGAGTTCAATTTGAATATCTGGACTGTTTACCTTCGCATTTGGATTCAAAATTTCCTACCATTTGTTTCGTAGTGTATGACTTTAAGGTCTGTTTAGGTATTAGTGAAGCTATGACTGGTGTCATGCATGTGTTCGTATACTAGGGAGGGTTTTCTGTTTTTAATTGCATTTCTGTGTTCTTTATAACGTGTATGCATCCTCCTGCCAAACTGTCCTATGTAATTTCATTGACATCCTGTTTCTTGGCACGATAATAAGTAAACACGTGATTTCGAGTACGGGTTCTGCTTTTTTAATTTACCAAGATAATAATTTGTCCTGGATTCAATTATGATCTCTCGTTTTTTTCTTTTTTTTTTTCTTTGTGAAAATATTAGTGACTTTGTATGAGTTAGCTTTCACGAAATTGATACGTGCGAACTTGTCCTCGTTATTGGTTGGCGTTCGATCTACATTTTTTGTCCAGTGTCTTCATTCTAAAACGAGTCCAAAATTATTAATTTACGGTTACAATGGAGTAGTGCACAAGAACTCGCCAACTAGCACGTTGCCATTGCTCGACACTAGATGGGACATAAACTGTGACCTGGCACTTTGCAGGGATCAAGTTAGTCGATTATTTCCATAAAATTATAGAAGTAAATAACGGGATGAAAGAATAAGCTAACGTTATTCCATGACAATAAATCCAAATAGAAGAGAGGAGTAGTATGGATCACGATACCTTACACTACAAAATTCCCTAGATACAAAATGACGACATCTCTGGCGTCATAAAAGACTCTAAAGCTTTAAACGATACATACAATCATATTAAATTCTATGTGTTAATAAGGCTTCACACACAAACACAAACCTAATTTGGGCCTAACGACCCAGACCTCCTTGCTTGTGGTACAAACAGTCATTTTCATCCAGACAGTCGTCTGACCAAGTAGCGAGCATTGGCTTTGTCTCACCATGGCTTTAGACGAGTGCAATGCAACTTTACAATTAAAATGAACTAAAAGTAGGTTATCAAAATTCGTAACTCACCACCAAAACACGTATTTCGTCACATCTGGCTACTTCCGCATGTAACGGCGCACTGTTTGAAACCTCATACAGCTGAGTAATGTGGCAGCATTTTAAGCCACAACATCAAACAAACGCACATCAACGTCTGTACGTCATCCGTGACGTCATCGACTACACTAAAATAATCCCCTAGACACGTACGTGTGGCGGTATATACTTGAACATAGAAGAGAATATTTCTAGTGCTGTGATACCCTTCACAAACAAAAACGTTTTCGCAATTCCGAGAAATTTGACAATATGCGTACTGTTTCGAAATTGGATGTTTTTCAGTCGGTCAACACGCTTGTATGCAATTATAATGGATTGTTCTCTAATCCTAAAACAATGTATACATGAGATTAATGAATTAAAAGTGTTTTTATTAATCACATGTATTTTTCCAGGGTTATGGAACTACCATTACAATTGGGTACAATCATGTTTACCGACTGAAAATCATTACATTTAGATTACTAAGACAACACTGTAAACTGGCATCCAACACGATAATGCATACTGTTTGAGGAAGTAATTCAATGCAAAATCTCTTGGAACTGATATACATTTAAATACGCACAAGATAATTATACTGTCCACTGTACACAAAGAATATTGTAGCTGATTAGAGGAGCATACTGGCTCGCAGGAAGGCAATTTAAAAGCTCCTTCAGTGAGAGCAAGCTGTCTCCATGTAGATGGCCTCAGCGTCTCGAAATCGTCCACATGGAAAAAAGAGAGAGCTGCAGAAAGAACCCAATTTTACTTTGAAACTATCTCATCACCACAAGAAAGCGATTTGCGACCGACGAGCCTGTATCCCGTACGATGTCTAGGAATTGCTAATGCAGTAGCTAACCTTCAATCACCACTCCTGAACGTCCTACGATGGTGGGCCAAGCTAATGTTTGTTCCATATTTCATAAGTCAGATTCCCCAGCTTTGCTTCAAGGTGCATCATTCAAGTTAGAAGATACTCCCCTCCCCGCAAGGTTTATAGGTTTAAACAACAAGTTTCTACGTCAGAATTTCAAATCATTGTTAACCAATAGTTGTTAATAATTACACAAATTGTCCTTTGTTCCATGGGTTGATGTATAATGGGTGTCTACGTGGGTGGATCAAAAAGTATTTCCCCTACCTTTTTAAGCCAAAATATACGTACAGGTAATTAAAAATATACGTACTGTTCTACGTACCTTACAATATTTTCCCACATAGTCTCAACATTTGTTCAGACATTTGTCCAATAGCAGCATTACATTTGAGATACCCCTGTGGTAGAATTCAGCCGGCTGACTGAGGATCCATCGTCGGACTTCTGTCTTGGTGTCATCGTTGCACGTGAATCGCTGTCCTGCCAGGATCTTCGTCAGGGGACCAAAAGCGTGGAAATCACTACGGGCGAGGTCTGGACTGTTGGTGGGTGGACCAGACTCTCTCAGTGAAATGACCGGATCTTGTTGGCGGTTTGGTTGCCACATGTGGTCTCACATTGTCAGGGTCCGCTGAAGAAATTCCTGGCAGGACAGCGATTCACGTGCAATGATGACGCCAGGACAGCAGTCGGACGATGGTTCCAGTCAGCCGGCTGAATTCTACCACAGGGACATTTCAAATTTAGTGCTGCGATGGGACAAATGCATGAACAAATGTGGAGACTATGGGGAACAAGTAGTTCCGTGAAGAACTAAAGTCTATTTTCGTATATCCTACTTATGTTAATTGCCTCTATCAAAATGCAAAATTTCAGTTTGATTGCTGTAATAGATTCGTAGATATTGAGAACCGTCTAATATTACGGATGGTAGCCATGTTGGATTTTATACATATACTGTAGGTCTTGAAATTATGTGTTATTACATGAAGATTATTGTGTACGTGTAGTATTCAAACTTCAATCGCATGATTAGGGCACAAGACGTAAAAATGAGACTTTAAAATTTCGCACAGCCGCCATCTTGAGTTTATGTAAACAATTGAACTAAATTAGATACCAGTGCATTAAAATATGTATCATCATATACGCTACCATATTTCACTGCGCTCAGATGGTTAGATCGAGAGAAAAATCTCTTAAAACGTTTCAACTTCGTTTGGCCGCCATGTTCGTTTTGTACTTAACAGGTTTTTGAAACTTATATAGGTGAAAGTGCAGTCTCTTTATCGTCGTGCAAAGTTTCAGGGTGATATCAGTAATTGTTTTGGAGATATGGAATGCCAGTGAAATATTTCGCACAGCCGCCATCTTGAGGGTATGTAAACAATTGAACTAAATTAAATGCCAGTGCATTCCAATGTGTATAAACATTTGCTGTATCAAGTTTCATTGCGTTTGGATAATAAAATCGCGAGAAAAGTCTATTCCACAGTCGGGAATTCGCTTGGCCACCATGTTGGTTTTGTAGTTATCAGGTTTTTGAGAATTACATAGGTGAACTTCTAAAAGTACCTTTTATCACAGTACAAAATTGCAGGGTGATATCGGTAATAGTTTCGGAGATATTGAATGCTGATTAAATATTTCACACAGTCGCCATGTTGGATTGGCGAGACGTAGTAAATTTTGAAGGGCACGGTCGGGGTCGGCCAAAATGGTGCTATGGTCTGACCGAGTGTCATTGAAATCGCTCCAGTCGTTTATAAGTTATTAGGGACACACACACACATCACACAGACACACATCACACACACATACTGTACCCATGTGAGTAATCTCCATGGAAAACATGCTTCTGCCTCCAGCTAGCATCAGTTCTCAGGCATGTGCCGTCCTCCCACTGAGCAGTTGCACATTTTGATCTGAGACTAAAAGGTATCAACTCTACAATGATAAAGCACAACTCTATTCTAAAGACTTTAATTCAGTTCTAAATCATGGCTTCAAACACATAAAAACACAATCCCAACAAATATCATACAAACAAAGCAAAATTACTCTCACAATCCACTAAATATTCACTCTTTATCCTATTAAATCTATATGATTATTCAATCATTTACCCTGAGATTGATATCAAATTCACTCTCAAGTGCGCTGATGCACATGTAAATTACACATAAACTGTACTTATAATCTTATGTCACTTGCCGTGACCTCTTTTATTTCACAAGATTAATTGTTTATTCTCAACACCTCTTAATTTACATTATGTGTACCTTTGTGTTTTGTTTCTCTCTTCCCACCAAAATGCTTTACCATGCATTAGCCAATTTATGGGTTGCACAACAAATTCACTTGCAACTCCACAATTATATGTAAATATACCCTTACAATTCCCTTTTCTACAGTTCCACTTTCTACAGTTCCACTGTATGCCGTTGTGATTTCAACTTCAGAATTCCGTTACCGCTGTGTCGGACGATATTTTATGCTACCCTTGCGTGGCATAGCCAATGGCATCTGGCACCGAGCTCCAGAGCTAAGTAAGACTGTCAGTAAAAAAAATGTAACTTCCAACACTCATAAGTTTGCTAAATATTAAATCATCAGAATGATCTTTAATTATCAATGTGTTTCAAACCACACAATTACATTATACAATACAACACTGACTCTTTTCTTACAAACAGGGTCTCCAAATCTGTTCCTTTTAAATGTCAACCTTCACGGGTCGTTTTAAAACTCTGCCCCTCAGAGCTTACTCGTATAAAATGGAACGGAGCCGAGCGGTCACAACACGTGCGCCGTCCCTCCTGACTCCTGGCTTTTATCTCCAAGCAGTAACCAGATTTCTAAATACAATAGTGCAGTCTCACTGACCCACATATCCCATATGATTTAAACTGAATGGTATGCAAGACGGGTGATGGACGTGTTTAAATATTTATTCCTAACCTTAGGAGATTAATAACTGGCCTCAATAGGTCCATTTCATTATATGAAGGAACGAGATTCATCAAACACTGGTCGAACTGGCTAGCCGGCATCTTAATAACTGCTACGGTCAGGCACATGCTGCCGCCAATTAGATTCGCTTCTCAGGAGCTGAATCATTTCAATAACAAGTTCACGGTCGATCAGGTATCATGCAGAGGTTTCCATTGTTCTCCTCTCATATACCACAGGATTCGAACCCGGAACATTCCATATCCATCCTCAGAGTTAGGGTACATCACTAAATACACTCTGGCAAATAATAAATATCTCTGTACGCCCTAGGCTATACGAGATTTCACACGTCGATAGACTACCTGGCTCCCTGACCATTAGGCTATGATCTCGTCCTATAATTAGTAAGATAAATCTATCAATTACTCTACAAGCTTATTCACAAGCTGAAAATTCAATTCACTATTAAACTCTTCCATTCCCTAAATTCTTGCATAATTACCCCTTATTACAATATTCCCTGATATTAAATTGCTTTTCTTAGCCCTTCATGTATCATATTACTGCTTGGATAGATAAATATTCCAATTAGCATATATATTTTGATTACAACATTTTTCCCTGATGTATTCGTTTATTCCTTTTATTTTTATTATTATTATTACTGACATGAATTACAATAACCCGACACAACGTAACCATTTTAATAACCGAACATCCGTGTCCGTTACGTTAAGTTTTATATAACTGAACTGCCATTTACAATAGTGGTAACGATTTATCCACTCAATGACGTACAGAGGACATCTCAACTTTGCTAAAATCAACACAAGAATACTAATAATTTGAGGTTCACCCTCCTAATACTGACTCTTACTGGCATTTTTTATAATTTTGAAATCACAAAACACACAGTGGACTATAACTGCTATAAAATCATGGTTTTTGGGTACTTACATCGGCTATCCGGGTGGCTCCAACCACTCATTCCTTCCATTATTGCCTGCCATTCTTACACTTATAACACACATTTTATATAACTTTGGCCTCACAAGACACACGGCACTTTTCTTTCCATATTGAGGCTATTGCTTCCTTATACACATAACACTTTATAACACTTGTTACACTATTAATTTTAAAGATATTTAACAGATCATCACTTCACTATTTACACTTCTTATTGGTTGAATTTCCTTGGCAAGATATCAGAAATGCAGACGCTGAAGCTGGCCTTCTCGCTGCTATCCGTATCCTGATTGAAAGTCTCGATTATCTGCTTAAGGATTCCTATCGATTCACCCAACTGTCTATCCATCTCTATCCTGCGATAAACTTCCTGATCTAGCATGAATATGCTTGCATATCGTCCTGAGCGTTAATTATATTGGTGTTCTATGAAATTCCACCGCTTACATAATAAAGTTTATTTCTGCGCAGTCCAGCAGCCTAAGATCAGTCTAATAAATATTTACATACTGCGCTCAACCATTGTACATTGTACTTGTACAGATTATTACTCTCAAATGTTCTAGCTTGTCTGTCACACGGTACATTTCCTATGTGCATAATAACAATCGCTCGTACTGCCGACTATACAAAAATGGCACGACTGTCCTTAATAAATGTGATAAATAAATGTTTTACTGTACGGCTCTTCATACTGACGTCCGAGCATCCCTTCTTGACTTCGGTAACGCGCACTTCGCTCGCAAGTATGGTTCAACTGACTTGACTTCATCTGACGACAACTGACGACTGCTTCTTTATGATGCTTTCCTAACTCGTACATACTTATACTGCACGGCTAATACACTTAATAATACGAAAAATGTTCAAGTCTTTGTGCACGTGTTCTTTTCCTGGCCCCGGGCACCATACGCTCCGCGCTAGAGTCTGGTACAACTGACCTCTTCTCTCATCGGTCCATGCCTTATATTCGTTTCGAGAGAAAAAGTAGACCGCGAATTCCCCCGCAGTGTCATCTTCTTTCCCAGGATGATTCTGATCTTGAAATAATGCTCATATGGTTCCTCTTTCGTCGCTGGGCACATATCTGTATGCGTGCTCGAGGGTCGATCGGCCAATTAATTAATATTAATTGCCTTTGCCATGGCGTGGGCACGCCGCGTCCCCTTAAAACCTCCGGCGACCTAGTCAGATCTCGCCGCTAACACCAAATATACTGTGTCCTTGCGCATTCCATTAAATATGCCTCGATTTCAATGTTTAATGGCTCGATAATTAGCCTCCCGGCTAAACATTCACATGGGTGAAAACCTCATGTTACTGCGTTGCTCCAATCAAGAGTAGTCATTAAATGACGATGGTAGCTCCACACTCCACTAGCGTTTCTATTCTCAAACGGGGAATAACTTGGCCATTATTTAGCTCCCTGACCTGCTCCAGACGACTTAAGTAGGTCACAAAGATTGACGCGGCTCCAAGAATCTCCTCCCACTTTTCTGGAGTCATTAGCAAACGTCAAGCACTCCAACTTCTGTGCTCAAGTCCAGAATTGTATACTCCATACAGCCCAGTAATGCTGTATTCTACTAATATTCCCTGCATTATATTAATAAATAATGTCAGCATTAGTTCCTATCACATCAGTGATTTAATATGTACTTTTCTCTAGGGGTTTTGATAACTTAAACTCCCTCAAAAGATCTCTTGTTCGTTCCTTGATGGAACCTTTATTCTGAGGTCAACTATCTCTGAGATTCACGTTCGACACCAGTCAGCCTAACCCCGTTGGGTTCATATTCCCCTTCCAAAACTTATAGAAGTCAATTGCAAGTGACCTTCTGTAAGTCACTGGCTGACTGTCTCAACCGTCTGTGTATACACTAGGGGTCCTTCACCTCGCCTGGGTGCGAGTGAGTCTGTCTGCTTCCCCCTTCCACTCTGAGCTCAGCCTTCAGACGTGCATTCTCTCGACGGAGGGTTTCATTCACTGCTTCAACCTCCCTAGCGACCATGACCATGTCTTTGTAAAGCAGTCGCAGACACTGGCACTCGGGCCGTCTGCTCCCTTCACTGGGCAAGCTGCTTGTCTCACTTTCACTCCCGCTGCGTGAACCTTCAAGCCTGACTGCCTGGCTGACTTTGCTGTCCACGTCCATTTGGGTGTGCGCTGCTATTACTTCCTCTTGTTCATCAAATTCCTCTGGTGAATAATAAATTTTGAGGTTGGCTGCATTCATAACGACCTCGTTTCCTGTTTCTAAATGCCTTATTCTATATGCATTATTCTGTAGGTCTCTTATCACCTCGAACGGGTATGTTCTACATCATCTCACTTGTGTAGCATCTGATTGTACCATACATAACCTGTTGATAACGCCTCTGCCTCTCTGCATATTGCCGTTCCCCTTGCTAAGCTTCCCTCGAAGTAATCAATCATCATCTTCAACCACGGGTCTTCACGTTGTAGGTTGGTAAGATTCTTCAAGTCATCTAAGGTCTTCTGATCTCGATTTTCAATCTGGACAGCTAGAGTTTCCTCTTCTCTTGGGTATCGGCTTAATATGTCCGGTATTACGTTCTCTTTCCCTGGACAGTATTCTATTTCCACACTGAACTGTTGAATATACAGGGACCATCTTGTCAACCTCTGGCTAGACAAGTCCGTCTTTAACAAAATTGTTAAAGCTTTATGGTCTGTTCTGAGGACTATTTGAAAGCCATAGATGAGTTTGCGCCAGTACTGCAATGCGTACAGAATTGCGAGCAACTCTATCTCTGTAATCGTGTAATTTTTCTCATGGGCTTTCAACCTCCTAATTATAAAGGCAATAAAAACTTTCTTTTCGGGCTTATCAACATTTTCTTGGAACAGGATCGCTCCTATCCCAACAAGTGATGCATCCGTCTGTATTATGAACTTCTGGATATAATCAGGGTATCCCAGCTTCACATATTCCAAAAGCATTTGTTTTGACCTCACAAATGCTTCTTGACATTGCTCCGTCCAATTCCACCTGCCACCTTTCTTCAATAGATCCTGCAGGGGTGCCACAGTAGTAGTATAGTTTGGGCAGTGGTTCGAAAGGAATCCAATTACTCCCAAATACTGTCGGACGTGCTTAACTTTCGTGGGTCGAGGAAAATTTCGAATTACCTCTAATTTCTCTGGGTTTGGTTTAACTCCATTTTCATCAATAACGTGCCCTAGGAATTTAACTTCCCTCTGACAGAAGTGCGATTTCATGATATTAACCTTAAAATTAGCTTCTCGAAGGTTATCCAGCAACTTTTTCAGGTCTCTCATGTGCTCCTCCAGAGATTCTGATGTGAGTAGAATGTCGTCTACGTATCAGATGGTACTCTCTTTAACATCATCTGATAGATTGCGATTTAACGCTCTTATCAAAGCGGAACCAGCTGTTTTCAAACCAAAAGGTAACCTTAAAAACGTGTATGTGTGTTGATCAAACATAAATCCTGTCAACAGACTAGTTTTCTTCTCCAATTCAAGATGGTGAAAGCTCGAAGTAATATCTAAATTTGTGAATATGGTCTTCCCTTTAAACTTTCTGAGGATTTCTTTAATAGGTGGCACTTGGTCGAACTCCGGAATTACCTTCATATTTAAATGTCTCAGATCCAGGCATACTCTGATAGTCCCGTCTGTCTTAGGTACGATTACCAATGGGCTTACATAAGGCGTAGGTGTTTTCTCAATAACACCGGCCTCCAACATCTACTGAATTGCTTCTTTGACCTTAGCATAGTGCTTTTCGGCTATAGGGTAGGGTTTCTGCCTAAATGGTGTCCGGTCACTAACTTGGAAAGCATAAGTGAAGTTCTTTATACGACCAGGTCTCGAGTCAAAGACTTCCTTCGGTTCCAATAATAATTTCTTTAAATTTTCTTTATCTCTTGGACCAATTTTTGCTTCTTCTAGTTTTTCCGAAATATGTTCTTCCAGTTCGGGTTCCAGATCTTTCTCCATGTCTGCGGCTAGTGTTTTCAGTTCATCTTCTAACTGCTCAATAGCTAACACTTCTTCCTCAGCCACGTCTCTGTATGTATGCCATACTTGTTCATCTGTCCCTGGTTCATTCTGATTGAGTGGGACCTCTAAGCCCTCGGCTTCCTCGTTCGCACGGAACATAACTCTGTCCTGTGATAGGTCTATTACCACTCTGTATTCCCTTATAAACTCTGCCCCAATAATAAGGTTAAAAGGCAATTTGTTTACTAGTAGAAAACTCTGTGAAAAAATAGCGCCTCCTATCTGTAAATCTAGGAATACCTGATATTTGCATATCATCGTTCTGTCTGGAATGGCACCTTTTATTTTGACACTTGAGATAGGTATTTTCAAAACATTTTCTCTCTGGGCTAGCTCATTATACAAAGCTTGTGTCAAAAGACACACCGTTGAACCCGTGTCTAACAGACTTCATATCTTTAACCCTGTCACTCTTACTAATATAATGGGCAATTCTCTTTTGATCAAGACCTGTGATCCTCCTGTATCCTCGATTAACTCTTCCCGTTTGGCTATCCAATTAATGATGTTGACCGACTTCCATCCATCATTCTCAAATTCTTCTAATTTTGGAGTTTTTTTTTCTACAGCGCCAGTCCCCTTAGAGTTTCTTCTCTCCTGTTCGCTGCGCTGTAACTCCAACTTTTGGCTCCGTCTCCATATCTGTCTGGCGACGTCCTATTTTGCTTAGCTTCTTGCCAGCGGACTTGTTGCATCTGGGGTTCTTCTTCCCTTTCATTGAGGTATTACAATGAAGCGTGATAACGTTCCTCTACCTCGTCATCAAAGTTACGTCTTCTTTCCTGGGGTCTCCAATTCCCATTGTTGCCTTCTTGACCATTGTTACCTCCATTATATTGGTACGGTCTACCCCTAGTATTCTGTTGATTCCAAGAATTTCGGCCTCCTCTTCCTCTACCAGCATTCCCTTTATACTTCGGCTGCCATCTTCTGGGTTCATGTTCCCATTGACGTCCGTTGGAATCTAACGTTTCAGTACTAGTAGCTTTATTACTTTTCGGAGCTTGGTACTGGTCAGTCTGCGTGTTCGTCACGTGTACCTGTTCCACGGTTCGATTCTGACGCATAGTATTGGATGTCGTGAGGTCTAGTTGCCTAAGAACTGCCTCCATTTCCATTGCGGTTTTCGCATTTGCCGAGATCAACAGCCTTTGGATCATAAGGAAGCTGCTTGGCAATAGCAATACATAGCTCCAGCTCGCTAGGTTTTTGGTCAAGTTCCTTGAACCGACACATCTGAGATATGAAAAATTCTGCGTACTTCGTTGGATTGTTGGTGCTGTATCTTTTCGAATACAAATCTAATCGTAAATTCTGTTGTGTGATTGGATCCCAGTACCGCTTCAAAAAAGCCTCCCGAAACTCCTCGACAGTATCGAAGGTATAACGGAAACTGCGAAACCATAACGCACATTCCCCCTCCGTTAGTTTCTCTATGGCTCGTAGCCTGCGATCTTGTGGTATCCGCGCATCGTTCAAATATTCAGACACTTCCTTCAACCAATACTTCGGTGTCATATTACAATGGCTACCTGAGAATTTTCTTGGTTTCTCTTCGCTTGCTCTAATTACGTTTATCACTTGGGTGTGCATAGCATTATCATGCGGTGTAGAGGCTGCAACTGGTGCACCTGGCGTCATATAAGTACTTTCGCCTGGGCCTGTAGCATTCCTTATTATAGGTTGGGTTTCTAAATCTGCCCACCTGGGTTTCCTCATATCTTCCACGCTGCCTTCACTTGACTTAGGATCTTTCATTAGGGTTTCCTCCTGTGCGATTATCCTAGTCTCCATTTGATTGTGGCGCATTTCTGCTCTTTCCAATCGAGTAATTACCTCCTTTTCTATTCTGCCAAGCCTATCTCTATTTTCTTCTGCCACTTGAAATATTTTCTTCTTATCTTCCTTCAGGCTTTGCTTGATATGGGAGATTTCATCCTCTTCATCTTCCTTTATTTGAGCAAGGGTCTTGTCGCTTGCCTCTGTCTTCTGGCCTTCTCTCACTTCGAGCTCTTCTCTCAACCCTTTAATTTCCTCTTGGATGTGTCCATTGAGCTTTGATATTTCATTTCGGACCTTAACGATTTCCCCTTTTTTTTCCTCTTTTCTTTTGTTAACGATAATAATGTCGCTTTGAATTTGGTCCAGTTCTTGATGAACTTTGCTCATTTGACCCTTCATGTTGCCTACCAGCTCTTTACTCTCGTTAGCGATAGCCTTAATCTCTCCCATTTCCTGACATTGATCTAATATGTTCTGATCCTGCTTCTTTAGATCCCCGTTAATCGCTCTAGCATAACCTTTCATCTTCTCGTCCCTTTTACTATCGTTCTCTTCTAATCTCTGATCAACCGTTCTAGTAAATTCTGAAAACTGTTTCGCTTGGCGTTCGAGATTCGCCTCATTTTGGATTTGAATATCCTTAATGTCATTAGACAGCGCATCTAACCTACTGTTGGTTTCATCCTGCGCGTGCTTACATGCCTGTAAATTACTTTCAAGTTTGGCTTCTATAGCCTCGAAACGCTTATCGGTCTTAACCTGCATTTCTGATATAATGCTTACAACGGTTTCTGTTACTTTGGTCTTAATTGTTTCTTGCATTTGACCTAACTTATCATTTATTTCTGCCTTATTTGCATTCAATGGTTTGTTTATTGCAACCTGATTTGCATTAATTGCTTCCTGATTGGCATCTAAACGATTACTCAATTCAGCCTGATTCTTATTCATTGCAACCTGATTTGCATTAATTGCCTCCTGATTGGCATCTAAACGATTGTTTATTTCATCCTGGAAAGCCTTGGCTTCCAGCTTATTCTGTTCATTAACATTGTCAAAATGCAGTTTTAACTCTGCAATCCCCTGCAAAATTCCCTCCGTACCAGCCATTCTTACAACAATACACTTTTGAGATCTAGGCAGGCTTCCTGGAAACATGTGTGGATTCATTTTGAAGAGAAATACAAGACACTGTACACATATTGCAAGATTGTACTAAAACTTTGGATTTTTGGATAAATTGTGGATTGGGTGCGTAGCGCTCATACCCTCGGGTAATTCTCTTCTCAATAGAGAGATTCTGCGTTACTTCAAAAGCCTACTGAACTCAAAAATCACTCAAACACAGTTTGAGGCAAAACAATAATTATTATGGTTTTCCCCATGAAATACCATAAACAATCTATGGGGTTTCCCTAAATCCCATAAGCTCCACAAACCTGGGCGCCATGATAAATAAAATAGAGGTTTGGCCTCGTAAGACATCGCAGCAACCATCCAAGGACTCGGTTGTACTGTCGAATGGCCCTCTTGGGCCTTGCCATGATAAATAAAATGCTTTAAAATGAAGGTCAGGTCTTGCAGTGCCAAGATATACATATTGCACTAATGAGGCGATTCCTCGATAGAATAACCCCCCCCCCCATGTTAACTGGATCATGGTAAGCATAAGGTGTTTATCAAAATTTATATTGTTTGTATCGGAGCTTAGCTAAGGTTAGGTGCGGTCATCCCCCTAATTGATTTTATTCGTTAATTTAATAGAGTTGTTTGCACTAGATCTAGACCGACTTAAGTTGTACCTAAAGCTCAAATCACTGTACAGGACATCAATCTCCATGTACCCATGTGAGTAATCTCCATGGAAAACATGCTTCTGCCTCCAGCTAGCATCAGTTCTCAGGCGTGTACCGTCCTCCGACTGAGCAGTTGCATATTTTGATCTGAGACTAAAAGGTATCAACTCTACAATGATAAAGCACAACTCTATTCTAAAGACTTTAATTCAGTTCCAAATCATGGCTTCAAACATATAAAAACACAATCCCAACAAATATCATACAAACAAAGCAAAATTACTCTCACAATCCACTAAATATTCACTCTTTATCCTATTAAATCCATATGATTATTCAATCATTTACCCTGAGATTGATATCAAATACACTCTCAAGTGCGCTGATGCACATGTAAATTACACATAAACTGTACTTCTAATCTTATGTCACCTGCTGTGACCTCTTTTATTTCACAAGATTAATTGTTTTTTCTCAACACCTCTTAATTTACATTATGTGTACCTTTGTGTTTTGTTTCTCTCTTCCCACCAAAATGCTTTACCATGCATTAGCCAATTTATGGGTTGCACAACAAATTCACTTGCAACTCCACAATTATATGTAAATATACCCTTACAATTCCCTTTTCTACAGTTCCACTTTCTACAGTTCCACTGTGTGCCGTTGTGATTTCAACTTCAGAATTCCGTTACCGCTGTGTCGGACGATATTTTATGCTACCCTTGCGTGGCATAGCCAATGGCATCTGGCACCGAGCTCCAGAGCTAAGTAAGACTGTCAGTAAAAAAATGTAACTTCCAACACTCATAAGTTTGCTAAATATTAAATCATCAGGATGATCTTTAATTATCAATGTGTTTCAAACCACACAATTACATTATACAATACAACACTGACTCTTTTCTTACAAACAGGGTCTCCAAATCTGTTCCTTTTAAATGTCAACCTTCACGGGTCGTTTTAAAACTCTGCCCCTCAGAGCTTACTCGTATAAAATGGAACGGAGCCGAGCGGTCACAACACGTGCGCCGTCCCTCCTGACTCCTGGCTTTTATCTCCAAGCAGTAACCAGATTTCTAAATACAATAGTGCAGTCTCACTGACCCACATATCCCATATGATTTAAACTGAATGGTATGCAAGACGGGTGATGGACGTGTATAAATATTTATTCCTAACCTTAGGAGATTAATAACTGGCCTCAATAGGTCCATTTCATTATACGAAGGAACGAGATTCATCAAACACTGGTCGAACTGGCTAGCCGGCATCTTAATAACTGCTACGGTCAGGCACATGCTGCCGCCAATTAGATTCGCTTCTCAGGAGCTGAATCATTTCAATAACAAGTTCACGGTCGATCAGGTATCATGCAGAGGTTTCCATTGTTCTCCTCTCATATACCACAGGATTCGAACCCGGAACATTCCTTATCCATCCTCAGAGTTAGGGTACATCACTAAATACACTCTGGCAAATAATAAATATCTCTGTACGCCCTAGGCTATACGAGATTTCACACGTCGATAGACTACCTGGCTCCCTGACCATTAGGCTATGATCTCGTCCTATAATTAGTAAGATAAATCTATCAATTACTCTACAAGCTTATTCACAAGCTGCAAATTCAATTCACTATTAAACTCTTCCATTCCCTAAATTCTTGCATAATTACCCCTTATTACAATATTCTCTGATATTAAATTGCTTTTCTTAGCCCTTTATGTATCATATTACAGCTTGGATAGATAAATATTCCAATTAGCATATATATTTTGCTTACAACATTTTCCCCTGATGTATTCGTTTATTCCTTTTATTTTTATTATTATTATTACTGACATGAATTACAATAACCCGACACAACGTAACCATTTTAATAACCGAACATCCGTGTCCGTTACGTTAAGTTTTATAAAACTGAACTGCCATTTACAATAGTGGTAACGATTTATTCACTCAATGACGTACAAAAGACATCTCAACTTTACTAAAATCAACACAACAATACTAATAATTTGAGGTTCTCCCTCCTAATACTGACTCTTACTGGCATCTTTTATAATTTTGAAATCACAAAACACACAGTGGACTATAACTGCTATAAAATCATGGTTTTTGGGTACTTACATCGGCTATCCGGGTGGCTCCAACCACTCATTCCTTCCATTAATGCCTGCCATTTGCATAATTAGCAAGACATTCTTACACTGATAACACACATGTTATATAAATTTGGCCTCACAAGACTCACGGCACTTTTCTTTTCCATATTGAGGCTATTGCTTCCTAATACACATAACACTTTATAACACTTGTTACACTATTAATTTTAAAGATATTTAACAGATCATTACTTCACTATTTACACTCCTTATTGGTTGAATTTCCCTGGCAAGATATCAGAAATGCAGACGCTGAAGCTGGCCTTCTCGCTGCTATCCGTATCCTGATTGAAAGTCTCGATTATCTGCTTAAGGATTCCTATCGATTCACCCAACTGTCTATCCATCTTTTCCTGCGATAAACGTCCTGATCAAGCATGAATATGCTTGCATATCGTCCTGAGCGTTAATTATATTGGTGTTCTATGAAATTCCACCACTCACATAATAAAGCTTATTTCTGCGCAGTCCAGCAGCCTAAGATCTGTCTAATCAATATTTACATACTGCGCTCAACCATTGTGCATTGTACTTGTACAGATTATTACTCTCAAATGTTCTAGCTTGTCTATCACACGGTACATTCCCTATGTGCATAATAACAATCGCTCGTACAGCCGACTATACAAAAATGGCACGACTGTCCTTAATAAATGTGATTAATAAATGTTTTACTGCACGGCTCTTCATACTGAAGTCCGAGCATCCCTTCTTGACTTCGGTAACGCGCACTTCGATCGCAAGTATGGTTCAACTGACTTGACTACATCTGACGACAACTGACGACTGCTTCTTTATGATTCTTTCCTAACTCGTACATACTTCTACTGCACGGCTAATACACTTAATAATACGAAAATTGTTCAAGTCATTGTGCACGCGTTATTTTCCTGGCCCCGGGCAGCATACGCTCTGCGCTAGAGTCTGGTACAACTGACCTCTTCTCTCATCGGTCCATGCCTTATATTCGTTTCGAGAGAAAAAGTAGACCGCGAATTCCCCCGCAGTGTCATCTTCTCTCCCAGGATGATTCTGGTCTTGAAATAATGCTCAAATGGTTCCTCTTTCGTCGCTGGGCACACATCTGCATGCGTGCTCGAGGGTCGATCGGCCAATTAATTAATATTTATTGCCTTTGCCATGGCGTGGGCATGCCGCGTCCCCTAAAAACCCCCGGCGACCTAGTCAGATCTCGCCGCTAACACCAAATATACTGTGTCCTTGCGCATTCCATTAAATATGCTTCGATTTCAATGTTTAATGGCTCGATAATTAGCCTCCCGGCTAAACATTCACATGGGTGAAAACCTCATGTTACTGCGTTGCTCCAATCACGAGTAATCATTAAATAACGATGGTAGCTCCTCACTTCACTAGCGTTTCTATTCTCAAACGGGGAATAACTTGGCCATTATTTAGCTCCCTGACCTGCTCCAGACGACTTAAGTAGGTCACAAAGATTGACTCGGCTCCAAGAATCTCCTCCCACTTTTCTGGAGTCATTAGCAAACGTCAAGCGCTCCAACTTCAGTGTTCAAGTCCAGAATTGTATACTCCATACAGCCCAGTAATGCTGTATTCTACTAATATTTCCCTGCATTATATTAATAAATAATGTCACCATTAGTTCCTATCACATCAGTGATTTAATATGTTCTTTTCTCTAGGGGTTTTGATAACTTAAACTCCCTCAAAAGATCTCGTGTTCGTTCCTTGATGGAACCTTTATTCTGAGCTCAACTATCTATGAGATCCACGTTCGACACCAGTCAGCCTAACCCCGTTGGGTTCAATACGCACACACACACACACACACACACACACACACACACGGACAAAAGGTGATCTCATAAGCCTATTTTTTTCATAAAATGAAAATCGGCTAAAAATAGTGTAAGGTACGTACTGCACTAATTTCTTGAGGATGGGCTCGGTTGGTTTTCCGCTGAAGTCATATGTGCGATTTGAAGAGCGCGCTTGTTGGTGTTTTGAGACACGCACTTGCCTGAGTTGAGCATCCACCGTATGGAGTGCAGTCGAGAGAGGACGCGTGGCGCTGACAGCCGGACGCAATACGTCACTGGTGTATAAAATATGAAGGGATGGAAATATTCAATTATCGTGGGAATATTGGGATTTTATTTCAACGATTTATGGAGGAAGTTTCGTCGTGATACGATAAGGCATGCCGAAGTTATGAGCGATTCTTTATTCGAGTGTGCAGTTTGAAGGCGCAGTGGTCAGAACCATGTAAGTAGACAGGACGATATAAGCCCTGGCGTTGAGAAGGTCAGTTCAGATTGTCTTGTCTCACCTGAGTAGCGGACAAGGTGGTTGCGCAAGCTGTCTGGATGACTGATACTTTATTGCGGATACTAATCTGGAGCATTCCACAACACTCAGCTGACGAAAGTTGGGTCGTGCTGATTCTTCAGCTTTTTCGTAACAATATTCCTTTACCCAAAGTTAGGATCTACGTAGATGGGGCCAGTCTGTTTGACAAGTAGAGAGACAGTGACAGACAGCTATTACACCTGTAGTCGTGAGCGCTAAAGCACGCACCGCGACTGCATTTTGCAGCCCGACTTTTTCCTAATATATCGTGAACCCTAAAGCTAGAGATTTGTATGGGGTATCAAATTACTCGGGACGAAGCTCCCTTTCCCATGGCCCATGGATTTCCCCTAAAATCCTAAAACTGCTGGATTATTATTATTATTATTTTTATTATTATTATTTATTTATTTATTTACAGCGTATTTTCCCAATATTGGAAAGCGTTAAGCAATTTGACTCAATTCTTGACGTTCTGCTTATCTTGCCAATATTGTATCATTCTGTTGGAGAATGCCAATTTTCTTTCTTCAGACCATTGAGGTCTGTAAGTTGTAGGTTTTGGTTGCTCTGGTTGGACTTCCCAGTTGTTCACTTTGTTACGGATGGTGTCTCTGTCTGATGTGTCGGTCATGTTAGCAGTTCGCATGTCTTTTTGTACTTCTTTCATCCATGGTGTTGTACTTTTGAGTGATGATATGTAATCTAGTATTCTTTTGGTTAGTCGTGTATTCGGCAGTCTACTTATGTGCCCGAAGAATTTCAATCGTCTTTTTCTGAATTCGACTTCGATGTTTGAGTATTTTTCAGTTGTCTTGATTGACTGTAGTCGGTACCCGTCAGGAGTGAGTCTTGCTCCCAGTATTTTCCTAATGATTTTTCTTTCTTCTTTCTTGATGTCTTTAAGTTCATATTTCTTATTGAGTATAAGTGTTTCGCTTGCGTAGAGACTTGCCGGTTTGATGACAGTGATGTAATGTCGAAGTTTGGTTTGTCTTGACATGCATTTTTTGTTATAGAGGTTTTGGATAAGTCCGAGTGCTCTCCTGGTTTTCTGGAGACGGTTCTGTTGTGAGATATTTTTGGATCCAGTTGGTTCGATAAATTCTCCCAAATATTTGAAATGTGGGACTCTATTGATGGTTCCGTATTTTGTTTGCATGTTGTCGCCTTTGTGACTTAGCACTTGAGTTTTCTCGAAGGATATTTGAAGTCCCACTTTTTCGGCGCATTCTTGGAGTGTTTCTATTTGTTTTATTGCAGTCTCTTGATTTTCTGTTCGTATAACCAAGCCATCGGCGAAGGCAAGATATGGTATAGAGAGATTGTTTTTACGATAGCCAAGTGTAACTGGTTTCCAGACATTTGAGTTCTTAATTATTATTATTATTATTATTATTATTATTATTATTATTATGTAATTATTGATTCATTGGCTGTAATTGCTAGCGCGACAGAGATATGTTTTCCAAGGCGGGAAGGAGGGATAATTTTAAAGGGTTGGTGAATTCTGGATGGTTGACTGCTAAATATTTAATAGTTTTTATTAAAGTGGGATTTTATATGACAGACGTGCGTAACACGCATGGCAATGGAGGGTGGTGAATGAGGGAGTGAATGTGGTAAACCACGGAACAGTTCGTTTTCGCGATTAACGCGGTAGCACAAACCACAAGAATAAAGTGTACTGGACGCTACAACATGTTGCTCATAATTAATCGTTATCGCATGTATTGCTCGTAGAATAATCGAGGCTTAGTGATGGTTCACTAAACGATTAGCGGACAGAATGGGAGCCTACGTTCGGGAGTGGAGATGGCTGCTTGATGGCGTGGAACAGGGCATGGGAATGCTCATGAGCAAGCGTTACCATGGCGCATTCAACGAGTAATCGACCGCTGGAAGATGGACTCATCACCTCATCACCTCACCACCAAAATGTAAGCCAAGATCTTTTACTTTTAGTAGCCAGTGTTATGACTTTGCAAACCAACATTCAACCCTTTCTCTGCATATTTGCACACCAACATCTAACCCTTTCTCTGCATATCTGCATCTTCGGTTGATATCTACGTACGGTATATTTGTTCACACGTCGAAATGGAATTTGAGTCCTACATGCAAGTTAGAATTTACGCTATCATATTCTATTATGGAAGATGTAATGGATGAAGCTTGAGAAAGCTGTTCTATTTCAATTTGAGATTAAGGCGTTAGCGGTTTAATATGTTCACCACATTATAATTTTCTTCTGTATTGGACAGTGACCCATTTAACGTTACGTGTAAAGTATTTCATAATTGCGTATTTTATAGGATTAAATCGTTTGAAGTAAAAGCTCAGATCAATTTAATAATGAAAATGAAAAATCCACAGCCTGCTTCCAGTCTCCGACCGGGTCAGGAATGGAATGAATGAAGCCCCCATCTAGCGGCGAGGATATGAACTGTGCCGGCTGCCGAGGCCTGACGCACTCCTCTGGGGCAATGATTAAATGAATGACAGATGAAATGAAATGATAGTGGAGAGTGTTGCTGGAATGAAATTTTGACAGGGAAAACCGGAGTACCCGGAGAAAAACCTGTCTGCCTCCGTTTTGTCCAGCACAGATCTCACATGGAGATCAATTTAATAATAATAATCATAAAATATTTACTTTGGAATTCGATTTCTCTATGATTAATGTTTATTGTGATGAACATGATTAATAGTGATTAATAATGATTAACAGTGTTCAATAGGATTGATTAGGGAATATAATTATGAATGTCGATTAATAGTGATTAATGTTGATTAATGTGATTAATGTGGTTAATTAGCTCATGATAATTTGAGTGTAAATTGTGAGGAAGAATCCAAGGATTGGATCATAATATAACCGATTTTAGAATCATTAGAGTGGATGGTCAGTGATAATAATAATAATAATGGTAATGTGATTTACTGGCAATATTGTGATTCTTGATGAAATACAAGCTGTTGTTTAAGTATTTAAACAAAACATATCGGAGGATAATAATAATAACCAGTCTAGTGAATGCACAACTTGTAATTATTTTGACGTCATGATGGTAAATATTTTCAAGGAATGGAAGGCTATTTCAATCGGAAATAGCTATGTATAATTTAGGGGAGGATTTGTGACGTAAAGTGATAGTTGAAAGCATCAATATAAATATGAAGAAATTAATTGAGTTTAATAACTACGGGACGGATAGTTGGTACAATTAATTGTTTGTGCAATAGTTGCATGTAATGACTCAGTAATATGAAGGTAAAGTATGATGTTGCAGCTAATGGAGCCAAATGATATTATTGTGAATATATGATGAAATAATGTGTCTGCATTGAGGGAATACACTTTGTCCCTATGATGAGTAAAGGAAAAATATATATAAATAAAGGATTAAAAGAAGGGTCAGACACAGTGGTCGCCCAATGTACAGAAATGTTATTAATTAAAAGAAGAGTAGGATGTTATTTGATCGCCCCATTATAAGCCAGCAATTACCGTCGTCATCAGAATTCATATATTTGATTACTATTTTACACTCACCGTCCTTGAGATTGGCTTGTGGAGCAAGTTGGTACGTTTTTAAACCATATTAGACTAGAAGAAGCCCTACCAAATACCATGACAGTAATAGAAATACAAATTTCATGATTGGTGCATGACTGTTATATGAATTTTGTGGATATATATAATGTATTATCCAATGAGAAATAATTATGAGTTCAGCTAATTAATATCCGATATTATTTCAATTATTGTTAATCAAGACAGGAAGTATTTGAAGTTAATTAAATTTTAACTGTCTATGGTAAATTAAATTAATCAATATACTGGATATCATTTTTGTTAAGGAACAATTGATAAATTGAAGGCCGGTGATGTCAAAAATCTGGAGACGGTTTGTAAGAACATGTGAGGTTTTGGAAATTATTTGATAGGAAACCACTTCTCCATTTAAATTGTGTAAAGTTTAAATTTCCATAATCTGGTATGGAAGATAAATTTCTCGGACTTGACAATAAAATTTAAAATTCGGAAAAATGTGTGAAAAACTGATGATAGGACACTGAAAATTTCGAGTGAAATAAATTCCAGTTGACAGACATCTGAGAAATAATTATGAGTTCAGCTAATTAATATCCGATATTATTTCAATTATTGTTAATCAAGACAGGAAGTATTTGAAGTTAATTAAATTTTAACTGTCTATGGTAAATTAAATTAATCAATATACTGGATATCATTTTTGTTATGGAACAATTGATAAATTGAAGGCCGGTGATGTCAAAAATCTGGAGACGGTTTGTAAGAACATGTGAGGTTTTGGAAATAATTTGATAGGAAACCACTTCTCCATTTAAATTGTGTAAAGTTTAAATTTCCATAATTTGGTATGGAAGATAAATTTCTCGAACTTGACAATAAAATTTAAAATTTGGAAAAATGTGTGAAAAACTGATGATAGGACACTGAAAATTTCGAGTGAAATAAATTCCAGATGACAGACATGACTGCTAATGAGTCTGCTCATCGTGGAAACAGTCTGTAAATATATAAATGATTAAACAGTGGATAGCAGAATGGACTGATAAATTTCTGATTATCTCACACACCAGAGCTATTTATTTCGGTGTAAATATTTTCTTTTTCAAGCTTATTTTGATAGATCAAATGTCGAATGTTATACATGTATATTAATTAGGGGGATTAGGATGTTTTATTTTCAGGAGTGTGTTTAGTTATTTTTATTTTACTCCCTGAGGAAAGAACATTTTAGTTAGGATTTTGGAGAAAGTACAATAAATTGAAATCTCATGTTTTTAAAACTGTGGTATTTATGTTTTTCCATTATCCTTTCTCCTCCTACTAATGTTTGAATTTTGGAATCAGCCAAGCTAGCTTTGTATTGTTATGTGACCAGATAGACAAGGAGATGTTTTTTAATCTCGTGCTGAACTGATTTTGAAATCTAAAAAGAATAGGGGCTAAGACTTTTCGATCTGCCCTCGTAGATGATACGATAGTTTTAGAAATGGTTATGAAAAATTTCAATTTTCATCATTTGCCTATTCTAACGATTTATTTGTGATTATTTAAATTCAAATTAAATCATCACGAGGAAAATAAGGTTGTTGTTGTTTTTAATCCAATTTAGGGGCATAGGACATCATGGTCATTAGCTCCATGTATTTTATGTGTGTTAAATATGTTTTGTTGTTTTAGGGGCTATATAGCCCAGTGTACTTGGGTGTGTGTGTGTGTGTGGAAATTGTGTGATAACCTGTGTTATTGTGATGGCCATACTAGTGTGTGTTATTGTAAATTGGGGATAGGATTGGGAAGGAGGTGGTCGTGGCCTTAAGTTAGGAACCATCCACGGATTCGCCTGGAGTAGAAGTGGGAAACCACAGAAATCCACTTCCAGGATGGTTGAGGTGGGAATCAATTCCTCCTCTTCTCAGTTATGCCTCACGTTCCAGCCCTACCACCAGAATTAAAATTTCTTGACCGAGTCGGGAATTGAACCCG
Organism: Meconema thalassinum; assembly: GCA_946902985.2. Lineage (NCBI taxonomy): Eukaryota > Metazoa > Arthropoda > Insecta > Orthoptera > Tettigoniidae > Meconema > Meconema thalassinum. Next base: position 1,089,804,530 of record OX336389.2, read on the forward strand.
GACAGCCAAAAACGCTAGCTGCTACACCACGAGGTGGCCTAAGAAGCTGTATTTATTTGGTGACTGTAGTAGTGTGTGTAGCAATATGAGGGACAGGGATGAGAGAGGTGCGCTGGGACTTGAAATACGGTACTATCCCGGCATTTTCCTGTAGCTAGTGTGTATAAACCCGGAGAAGAAACAGACTCACGATAACTGCTGTCAGCACCGGGATTTGAATCTACGATCTTCTGACTTGCTGCAGCAATCGGCGCAGACGTGGTGCACAATTTAACGAGCACGGCTACGCCTTGCGATAGGAATATAAGGAAAACATATATTTAATGAAAATATTATAAAGAGCTGGTACGCAATTCTATCATCCAATAGTACCTACAGTTCCTTCACTTGCCTGGTTAATTAGCGGCACCTCAAACGTAAGGTAGTAGCACGTGCCAACAATAATCATTGTTCGCTAGTGACCAATAGCTGACGGTTGTTGACCAATAGAATGCTTCCTCTATCATTCCACGTGAACAGCAAAGTCCCGCCCTGGCGGCTAGCTTGCGTGCCACACAGGTATCAGGTGGTCAATGTTGCACATCTGCACGTAATTCTGTCCAGTCTCGCTGCTTGCTCTGTGGCTACGGTGGAATGTTGACAACGCTGTGCCTCGCGCTGGGAAAGCCTTGGCTCCAGGCTGCCATGGAATGTTAACATATCCGCCCATGTAGATTTCTAAAGTGAGCTACACCTTAACGGGTAAAGTGCAAGAACTATAGCTAATCCTACGAGTTTATTCCGAAATGTGACATTTATATTGATACTAACATGAGTCCATTCATTATAATGTTTCAAATACACCCACTCAACTCAGTGGATGCACGATCAAGCAGCTAACTATGATAGTTAAGAAATTGAACAAGAATATATGATTGCCTGCGTTGCGTCCCTTTCAACTACTGAGGCTTTTACAGACGACGAGGTGCCGGGATTTTATCCCAAAGGGGATGGATAACGTGCCGGTAAATCCATTGAAGTGGCTCCCTTGCATTTGCGCACACTCAAATAACAGCTAACTGCGCCAGGTTTTGATTCTGCACCCTTGGGAACAGTAGACGAAAACGTTACCGCTGCACCACGCAGCCAGTCACACAGGTAACCGTTCGTTAAAAAAATGAGCAGCAGTGATGAATTGCACTCTGATTTCATATATTTCTAAAATTCGTTTAAATAGTGCGATTAAGCAAATACACAAGCTCCTGACAGAACTGTGTCGCGTCAAACCTGAATACCAGTAAAGACAGGCGGTTGGTTAATACATATGCGAGAGTTTTCGCGTGGGTCCGCTGGTTGGCAATATTCATCGCTTTCGTCAATGCACTTTAAAAACTAAATTAGTGCCTGGTTGATTCATTTAGGAACTTTACGATATCGAGGTCATATATCCCCATGTACTTTGGTGTGTGTTTGTGTGGAATTTAATTGATAACCTGTATTATTGTGATGACTGTATTAATGCGTGAATTTGTAATTCAGATGAGGTTTGGGAAGGAAGCGGCCGTGGCCTTAATTTTGGATCCATCCTGGCATTCCCCTGGAGAAGAAGTGGAAAACCACTTCCAGGATGGCTGAGGTGGGAATCTAACCCTCCTCTTCTCAGTTTTGCTTCACGAAGCTGAGTTTGCCCCGTTCCAGCTCTCAGACCAGAATTAAATTTCTTGGCAGAGCTGGGAATCGAACCCCGGCCTCCGCGTTGACAGCCAGGAGTGCTAGCCACTACGCAATGAGGTGGGCTAAAGCCTGGTGAACTCATACATAGTATGTTTCAAAATCGACCATATGCTATCAGAATTATAGCCCTTTTGATTTAATATGTTGTGGAATCAATTACTCAATTAGAGATAAAATATAATTCAAACGATATTAATGAAATGAAATCGACGCAGTGCAACCAGGGGAATGGATGAGCCCGTACATAAACAAAATAAATCCTTTAATATTATTATAGTTTTACAGGCGAGCCGTGGAGCTTGATAGTAAATAATAGGATAACGCTGATGCGCTTGATCTATTCATGTGGTCAGAATTATAGTGAACATTTTATAAACCTGTGGAGAACTAAAAATTATGAACTCGTGGCTTGTTCATTGAATGGTTATGTTTGGTGCGATGCGAATGTGAGTGTTAGGATTCATGTTTAAGGCGATACATCAGTTATTCATTGGCACATTGAATGTCAAACGCACAACATAACACAGAGCATAGCTTTCCAATGTTGTAGAAATCTACCATAATAGTACAGTGACAATTCGTTAGGTACCAATGAATTAAAACATTCTAACTGATATTTAATAATAATAAATGTTATTTGTTTTACATCCCTTTAAACTGCTGTGGCTTTAAGAGACGCCGGGGTGCCGGAAATTTGCCCCGAAGGGGACCTTTAACATGCCAGTAAATCTAATGACACTGCTCCCTCACATTTGTGCACCCTCAAATTGACTGCACCAGGATTTGATCCTGCAACCTTGGGAACAGCTAGCGAGAACGTTATCGCTGAGCCACGCAGCCAGCCCAACTGATATTTCTCCATGTTTATAGGTAAAGGGAGAAGTATTTTATTCACGACATGAATAAGACAATTATAAGTTAAGTATTTTCACTTACACACCTTAATACATTCATTCTTTCATTTTCATTTTAAACTATTTTTCCTTTCAGCATCGTCCGCGTCATAGCGTAGTGGCTAGCGTTCTTGGCTCACGCCGCGGAGGCCCGGGTTCGATTTCCGGCTCTACCATGAAATGTAATTCTAGTCTGAGGGCTGGAACGTGATATACTCAGCCTCAAGGGGCAAAACTGAGAAGAGGCAGGTTCGATTTCAACCTCATCCATCCTGGAAGTGGTCTTTATATGGTTTGCCACTTCTTGTCCAGGCGAATAACTGGACTGTTCCTAAATTAATTACAAATGAATACACTTATATAGCCATGATAATAACACAGGTTGTCAACAAATTCCACGCACACAAGTACACGGGGCTACGGGATCACGCAAATCCCCTCAATGAATCTACAGCAACATCATTGATTTAAGACATTATCAAAATAAGCTCTTCAATTTCTGTACCCACTTTATAATATGCCAAGGTGCTATGTTCAGGTCCTGAAATTAGCAAGGATGTTATACTCTACTGTAGGTCAACAACTACTTTTCAATTTATTCATGGAATATATCAATCGTTTTGTGTTGTTGAATAATGGTTTTCGTGATGAAAACGTTGCTATAAAACGTGTTTAATTTCCGTCGTGACATCTTTATTAAGGCAGTAACGATAGCTTAAATGAAACCCGTTTATAGAATACAGTCCAAATTTTATATTATCATAAATATTCGTACATAAATGTCTCCTCAAACCTGCACATTACCAACATATTCAAATCCGACAGGCTATGCAAAAGTACGTGGTATATTAAACAAACGCACCCTCTGCTTTTTTCTGCCCCCAGTTTTCAAATGTCAATACGCGAGGAACGGGAATGACGGGATGCTAATTATATTTGCTGTGTCAGCTCATTGGGATAAACCAAGTCCAATTCTCGCAACCAAATAGATTAAAAAGGTATAATGATTAAAATCAACATGATTGCTGTTTCATTCCACGTTTTATAGAACCATCAATCCCCTTCCCTCGCAAGTGATAAAATATTCGGAAATAAATAAGTGTAACGTAGTTACCAAGCTCCTATTAAATCCTAGCAGTCCATCAAATTAACTTCGGGTAAAAAAATTAGCTCGTCCATTCTGAAACATTGATTTGAAATGAGATTACATTACTAAGCTACAGGTATATTAATAGTTGATGGAGACTGTTAAGCGTCGTATTTTAAACCTGGTTTAAATCAATGACTTGCTCACTAGTTGCATGAAAATTGACTGTCTTTCAACCCTATGCCAATTTTAGCCCTGAAAATGGTTAGTGGTGGAAGTACGCTCATTTGGGGCATCGGGAGTGGACCAGGTACAAGTGTCATTCACTAATACAGCCATCCTAATAACACAGTTTATCAAATGACATCACATAGACACCCAAGTACACGGGGATGAATGACCACGATGTACAAGCACCTCATATGAAACAACAGCAACAATAACAAGTGTCATTAATGTTGTGGCTGCAACGTTTGCATGTCATCGCTAGTGACTACGGTACATTTACTTTGGTGCGGTTTGTTGCGCAGTGGCTATGGGGTTATGGGGTTATGTCCTAGTGCTGGTGTTACGCCTAGGGAAAGACAGAAATAAAATGCCCAAGAGCTTTTACTTTTTAAAACTTAACTGACTTTGTAATCCTAAGCTTGTTGTGCGTAGTGAACATCTTGCACAGTAGCCACAGTGCAGGTGTTAGCTTTACCTTACAGTTTATAAGACTAGCATAAAGATATTCGCGTGGGCCCTTATATACTTTGCGTATGTGCATTAGCCTCTGGCTTAGCTTAAGTTAGGTTAGGTTAGGTGAGGTTTGTTTGGTTAGGTTAGGTGAAATTAGGTTATGTTAGTTTAGGTTAGGTGAAGGTAGGTTAGGTGAAGGTAGGTTAGGTGAAGTTAGGTAAGGTGAACTGAGGTTATGTTAGGATAGGTTAGGTGAGGTTAGGTTAGGTGAAGTTAGGGTAGGTGAAGTTAGGTTATGTTAGGTTAGTTTAGGTGAGGTTGTCACCACGGAGGCCCGTGTTACACACAACATTGCTGTTACTAAAATTCACAGGTTATCAGATGAATTTAAAAAAAACAAGTACAAGGGGCTGATGACCAAGATGTCCCAATCCAATAAATAAATGAACAATACATTATTTTTTCGTCACACGGTAGCTGTGGAATAAACGACAACAAAAAGACGTCATTGAAACTGGTGCGTTATCCTTCACAAATGTAATTAAGCATTGTTGGAATACTTCAGAATTGAACTCAACGAACCCATCACCCACAATTTATGATAATTTACTAACTGTATATTTTGTCATCTGTCGTGAGTAATATGTCTTCTTATTCCAACACTCGCAATGTTATCCCTATAATCCATACATTGCCCGCTGGAATCTTGTCACGTCCCCCCGCCTGTACGTATGGACTTACGCCATAAGCCTATCAGGGGTTCTGCAAGATTATGTACAAAGATTGCTATCGTGTCCTTACCGATAGCCTCTGATAGAGATTACAGTACAGTCCCTACTATACAAGGAAGTGGGAGTGGGAAGTGATTCCAGGATTCAGGAAATACTCCCCAATGAAAGAGTTTATTCAATGTGGGAGTATAGGAATCGACCACCATGGTTACAAGGATTGAATGGATTCTAATTTAATCTTGAAGTAAAATCGGAAAAGTGGTTCTCACCTATTCACTCAGCTTTGCTAGCGACGGTGCTCCCAAGTACAACCTCAGTTCCGTGCTCCTCTTATGATCTGAGCCCAGAGCGTTTATATAGTGAGGAAGCGAGGTTCTTGCTGACCAGGTTGAACTGTGTTTGAATGTCCGATACGGTTTAGCCTGGAACCAACACCGGGCCATAACATTATTAACTAGATTTCTCCCATTTCATAGTGGTTATGTTTAATGATCAGATATTGGTGCCATTTAGCTAATGATGAACATGTCCATTTTTTGGTGTGTTATGTAAATTTATTAACCCAAAGGCAAAACGAGGTACTAGATTGCACATTGTATGCTGGGATCGCTACTTTTAAGCCGGGATCATGTTGTATATTATTTTTGTAAGTAATGGTTGTTCCCGGTTGGGTGTTATGAATTGTAAGCAAATTCCTTCAATTATTCAACGTTTAGGGAATAAACAACTTTCCAGTTGTGCATAGTAGAGAATGTGTTTATAATACAGCTATCATATGTCCTCTTGTGATACTCTGTCGCATCATCCGGTCAATATTGGCACATAGGACAAACTAAATGGCCTCCAATAAGCCGTTTTATTCTGAACACAATATGCTGTATGCTTTCCAAAAGTATCATTTATTTATTTATTTGTTGATGGCACACAATAGGGCTCAGTGTGCGCCCCAGTAACAGTGCAGCTAGACATTAAAGTACATTTTCGGGTATTTCTACATTATTACGTATTAATATCTAAATTCAAATCTTAACGCTAGGAAAATTCACACAGATGTCAAAATGCATCGTAGTAAAAGGCTTAATCTAAATATCTACTAAGTATAAAACAAAGTTCCCGATTCTTGGATGTTACGGGTAAACTCGAGAACCACTGGATGGATTTTGATGCGGCTTTCACCATTCTGTAAAGGATATCTCGAGGATGATTTCTGTAGAAAATAATTTATTTATGATCAAAGGAAGCCGAGCAGTAACGATTTCTGCGGAAAAGTCGAAAATGAAACCTGGCGTCCGAGCGCTTTTTAAGCTTACGCTGGGCAAACCGTTAAAAATATCTAAATACTATGAGTGTTAGAATTGTTCAGCATGAAAATTTCTACAAAAAAATCCGCGAGAGCATATGTATATCTTCAATACATCGCCCACTATAAGTGTTTTTCGTTTTAATTTCTTCCAACCATGTCCATTCAACTACTGAGACAACAGTTTACGAGCTAGCTAAGGGCGAGACTATCATCCCTGTTACAGCCTAGCTGGCGGGCGAACCTATTGCTCCAGATACAGCCAGCAGCAAACCGTTGAGCCGTGTTGAGTTAAGACTTCTGAGAAGGGTGGTTGTGTTTGGAGCTTCCCTGGAAGAGCAACTTGGGTTTTCTTCATTTCGCCTGAGAAACACAGTCAAGTTAAGATTGGACGGAAGGGGGATTTGAGTTTCATTCACCTCGCCATTCCCTGGAAGTGCAACTCTCATTTCGCCTGTGGACTTTTCGTTCCGCAAAATTCACAGTCAATTTAAGATTGTACGGATGGGGGATTATATTATATTAATTTATACTGATTGGCGTATAATCTCTACTTAGTATAAAACAGTCCCCGATTCTTGGATGTCACGGGTAATCTCGAGAACCACTGCATGGATTTTGATGCGGTTTTCACCATTCTGTAAAGGATATCTCGAGGAAGGTTTCTGTAGAAAATTATTTATTTATGACCAAAGGAAGTCAAGCAGTAACGATTTCAGTGAAAATGTCGAAAAAAAAACTGGCGTCCGTGCGCTTTTTAAGCTTACGCTGGGCAAACTGTTAAAAATATACCATGAGTATAAGAATTGTTCAGCATGAAAAGTTCTACAAAAGAGACCGTGAGAGCATATCTCTATCTTCAATACATCGCCTACTATAAGTGTTTTTACGTTTTCATTTCTTCCAGCAATCTCCATTCATTTACTGAGGCGACAGTTTACGAGCTAACTAGGGTTGAGTCTATCACCTCAGTTACAGCTTAGCTAGCGGACGAGCTTATTGCCCCCAGATACAGCCAGCAGCAAACTGTCGAGTCATGTTGAGTTAAAAACTTTACAGAAGGGTGGTTGTGTTTGGAGTTTCCCTGGAAGTGCAACTCGGCTTTTCTTCATTTCGCCTGTGAACTTTTCGTTCCGCAAAATTCACAGTCAAGTTAAGATTGGACGGAAGGGGGATTTGTGTTTCATGCAGCTCGCCATTCTTAAATTACGTCTGACAAGAATTTGTTGCACATGCATCTCCATTAAAATATAATTAATAGTCCAGTCAGTGATTTTAACTCATCATGCCGAGACGTAAAACGGATATTGGTCGTTGTCCATTGACATTGAAAAAAAAAAGCGCTTATCACGTTATGCATTCATAACTATTCCCGGGCGAAGCCGGGTCGGGTTGCTTGTATAATATAATAGCTGAAGCTAAAGTTTGATCTAATGTCAAGCATAAACACTGGTTTCAAAATTAATTATTTCATTTAAAACTAAAAGTACCTAAATGCAACATTAATTAATAGCGAACAGGCCTATCCACATATACGAAGGGCGTACTATATTGTAATTCGGAGTGCTGCCTACCAATGCCTTAGCAGCTGTGTCCAGTTCTGCAAAAGCCTCAAAACGGTGACCATGCAATGGAAGCATAGGGGCTGTCCACCGCCAAAGAAATGTCGAACAGTGCCATCAGTTGTCAAGCGAATGACGACAGTTTTCTGGGACACAAACAGCATCATCGTCATTCACTGGCTGGATTTGGGGGCCACGATTAACAGTGCAGCATATGTGGCAACCCTTAAGCGCTTACGTCGTGCCATTCAAATTAAGCGGCCAGGAGAATGGACTGAAGGTGTGCTTCTGCAACATGACAATGCGCGCCCCCACACTAGCCGAGAGACCATAGCTGCCATTGATCACATGGGATTCACGGTGCTGCCACTTGGTACCGAATGAATTGTTAGTTATTGTTGCTTTAAGGGGCGGAACTACCAAGTGATCATCACATGTTCGGGAACATGAAGGAACCTCTGGACACAGCTGACAAGGCATGGGTACGCAGCACTCCGAAAGAATGGTTTCAGGAAGGTCTGGAGAGACTGACACATTGATGGCAAAAGTGGATAAAATTACAAGGAGATTATGTTGAGCAGGTGGACGTAACAACTGATGTGTAATGTACTTCATTTGGGTAGAAAAAAATAAAGTGTAAAACAATATAGTACGCCTCTCGTACATTGTAGGTTCTGTTTTGCGAGCTAGATAATTTTGTTTCAAATATGAATTCAGGGACTGGATTATAATTTCCAAAAGCGGTCCAATTGAGAGACAGAAATTCAGTTCCCAGTTTACACGAACTGCATCGTTGTAAATACTACAAATCCTTCATACAGTCGAATTATGTGATGGAGTTGATCATAATCTTTGTCATGAAATGTTGCATAGTATTTTATCATTTTAAATGATCTTGTCAACTTCCTCGTAACGCTGGGGTCTGGCGTTACGTTACGGTGACGGGACGAAATGTACCCAGATGCACTGAGGTGTGTGACGTCATAGTACCGCTTGGTGCATGTGTTCCCCGACAATCACTACTTCGTTAGTATAAGACAAAAATCCCCGATTCTTGGATGCCACGGGTAATCTCGAGAACCACTGGATGGATTTTGATGCGGTATTCACCATTCTGTAAAGGATATCTCCAGGAAAGATTCTGTAGAAAATAATTTATGTATGATCAAAGGAAGGCAAGAAGTAACGATTTCAGTGAAAAAGTCGAAAACAAACTTGGCGTCCGTGCGCTTCTTAATCTTACGGTGGGCAAACCGTTAAACATATCAATATACTATGAGCGTAAGAATTGGTCAGCATGAAAAGTTCTACAAAAAAGTATCCGAGAGCATATCTCTATCTTCAATACATGGCCCACTATAAGTGTTTTTAGACTGGATGGAAGGGGCACGTCCCCGCGCGCTCTAGTGAGCGTGACGGCACACAGTGTGTCGAATCCCAATTCTAGGTGGAAAAATTAATAACTTCGTTAATAATGCTGGGATTCTATTAAAAGTTGGCAATTTACCGTTTTCGAGGTCGCTGAATTCATTTCTGGCATAGTCTAAAGTGTACGATCTTCGGGGGGTAAATATATAGGGGTGAGGGGTAAGGAGAGGTGTAAAAAATGACCGAAAGCAACAAAAGAATCATCCTTTTTTGGAAGTAAAAATCACGATTGTGATGTGTGTATGACAAATTATGACAGTGGTAAACATACTATTTAAAACTGAATAAAATATGAATAATTATGAGACTTTCAGTCAAGTATTCTTGTTACACCTAATTTGAGGGAATAGACGAAGTCACTGTATGTAAAATCATCCATATTAAAAACGTATACTAAATTGTTATTAAACATAGAACGAAATATGCACAAAAAATAACATTTATTTTCTAAAAATAAAAATAAAATCGTCAAAATCATCCAAACAATTTCTTTATAATAAAATGTCATTTTACAGTCCTCTTAATGACGTAGTTTTAGTAAACATACTTCACACACGAAAACAATATTATTTCTCTAGAAAAGCATGGAAGTAAAAACAATATACTGTATATTGAATATTAGGCCTATTCTCCCATTGCAAATAAAAAGAAAACGTCCATTCGTCAAGTATAGTTCTCATTAATCGCATTTCCCTTAATAACAACAAAATGTCTAATGTTCATTCGTCACCTGATTCCTCTATAGAGTCCAGAGCATCGTAGTCATTGCTATACTGGTCTTCATCATTTGATGTCAAAGTTCCTTGGGAGTCATTAAGTAACTAACTAGCTTCCATAGGTAGATTACCTATCTACGTGGCATTGTTCTTCCTGCACTCCCCCGGTGTTGTTAATATTATGGGATATCAACTTAATTTTGTTTCTTAGCTCCTGCGCCTGAGTGTCAGTAAGAGTTGTGGTATCTAATTTATTCATAACATATTGAAATATGACGTCTGTACGCCCCTCTTTACGACACGACCGCCACGCTTTGAAAAATTCTTCTCGCGGTAATGCCCACATAGTGTGACCTTCTAACAAGAAATATGCAAATCACAGTAAGCCAGCAATGCTCAAATCGGGATTTTCGGGGTTATGGTATGTTCTCCCACTCTGTGACTTACACATTTTGGATTAAATAGAGGATACACTTTCAAAAAATAAAAAAAAACAAATTCTACTCCTATTTTAACACATTTAATTAACCAAAATTATGGCGCTACAAACAAATAAAACAAATAAACTATTGACCAAATCCTTCAAAACTTGTTCAAAGTGAACAAGGAAGATATAAAAATTAAACAAACATTATATTAAAACAAATGGTTTCCTTCAAACCAACCAACTTATAATTCTTTTCACTTCCATAAAGTATCCCTTTTTTAAAAGTTCAATATAATTACGAGCTCCACTGGCTCGATACTTTCCAATAAGAACGGTGTTATTCATCTACACACCTCAATATTTATCTTATGAATTTCATATAATTAGAACAATATATAATCATCTTTACAGTATATGTTATTCCTTTGCTTAAAATTCTGGGCATTCAACAATGTTCTCCACGTTACCATCCCTCTCAAGACAACAAATTCACTACAGTGATCGGGAAAATACCTGTGTACTCCAGAGTTACCGAAGACTACTCGAACAAAGTCGAAATTATGATTACTCCCGGAATCTAATTGTCCTCAGTGAACTCATGAAATCCTACATCAATACAACATTACCTTAGGGATTTTTATTTATTTGTCTTAAAAGACCATTTTCACATAAGAAAGCTACGATCTGAACTGGCAAGCGGTACTTTCATTTACAAGGACCTCGGTTCAAATCCCGGGTCATTAACAACTCCTAAACACTCACGGTGTATATTTACTTCTTCCAGACGGTTCTCTCCGACCCTACCACAACAAGGGGTCTGACCGTACACTTGACTTGTTTTATGGCCAGGGAGGGAAGGCTCTATGTCTCGTCTCGAGACCGCTACACTCATGCTTTTAAACCAGCTATTTCCTTTCCAACAGTTCTTTGAATAGACCTGGCGTTTCTTTCATTCAATATTTAACAACATTTTATAGGTTCATAGCCCACATTCGTAACCTTGGCATTTATTAATTATGAAGTGTCATCGTTGATGGGTAAGAATAATTCAATACAACGACGATATTTAGGGGCTTCCACAAATATACGAGTCTGGGTTCGACTCTCTTAACTGCCTCGGGAATCATTCCCATGCTGGAGGACTTGCAACAATTCAGCGTTTAAGGCGACCTCAGTCTAATCTGCGCTCATCAATACAACAAATGCGCTCCCTCTTATTTAATTCAATATAACACACATGGCCTCGGGATCTAATCCCATACTGGAGGACTTATAACATAGCTCAATTACCGCAATCAACTGTCCCTCAAAATTAATTTGCCAAGTATATTTAAATTCAACTCCTTCCTAGCGTGATAAATTACTTTAATACGCGACAATGCGCTACACATTACTTTAAAGCCTAGCGTCTTCCAAAGAACTGGTAAATTCAAAAATCAACATTTGATCTGCATCTTCATTTTATATTTATCCTCTCCCGTGACGATAATCACTATACTTTAAGAACACGTATTCATATCATGTTTTCATTCCTTCTAAAAGCTAAAAAGCTATTTTTTTCATATAATTCAAATTTATCTTCATTTATATACTTTTCATTATTATTATTATTATTACGCTTGCTTTTACAATATTTATCAAATATGCTGATATTTTATTTCATACTTTTCCTCTAAAGGATTTATTCACTTCACATAATTATTTTATAATTTCACAATTCTTATTTGTTCAGACCGCGCTCTTATTCTGTTATCTGTTACTCAAAAACATCCCTACTTCTCAAACTCCGGTGGATTGTACACAAACACTTGCCCCACACCAAAACATAATGAAAATGATTACTCACATGTTCAGACGGTCCAATGCCGTAACTCCCAACGACGTTTCATTTTTGCCCACTATTTGTGATTACTCCATTTTGCACAAATTCATTTCACATATTGACATATCTTGACACACATATAACTCAAATATATTAAACACTGGTGCCATTTTAAATACACTGGTGTATTCTTCTATAATACACAATAAAAATCACTAAAAAATACTACTCTTTAACACAATTTTTAAAATATATTTACACTTCACAGATTCTCATCACTAAGGCTCTATTAAACCTTTCACACGTGATTTCTTGACCTCCCGTCTCCAAGGGTGAAATTCGTAAATGTCGGCTTCCTCTGTAACCAATATGAAAGTCTCGAACCATCTACTTCTTCCCTGGAATAGTACTCCTTCAATTTCGGCTTCCTGACGATCAGCTATTATTATTAGCTCGAACTGCTTCTTTCTAGACCCTATTTCTTGTCTAGTAAAAGTCTGTCTTGTCCACGGTCCCCCAGATAATCTATCGGTGACCTATTGATTTCTAGCAACTAATACTCCTCGTAACTTACTGCTTTTTATAGTTCGTTGGTTTCCTTGCCACGATGTCTAGAATTTCTATTTTTCAGAACCCTATGTGAACCTTATTTTTGGTCCAACCCTGATCGGATTCTTATACGTTGATAGAATGTTTATCTCGCTGTTACGGTACTTCAAAACTGCTACGATACTTTCGGTCGTTTACTTGGACTGTATTTTTGAAGACCTATCGCCGGTTCTCTAAGTTTGCAGCCTATTCTGACTGTAATTCCTGAACTTTTCACTATAAAATTTATACTGACGGAACTAAATCCTGTAATTAGGATTTTCCTAATTCTCCACACGGCGATACTTTGATAATACTTATCGGCCACTCCTTACGGATGCACGTTGGTTGTCGATACAGCGACGCCCTCTGGCTGTCGGCTACTGGCTATATGATGTGATACAGCGTTTTCCCTCAAGGAATGCTTGTAGACTGCATGACGTGATGTAGCATCTCCCCTCAAGGAGTCTGTCGTGAACTGCATGATTGGTCTGGCTTGGCCTGGATTTTTATACTATTTAGTTAAAAAAAGATAAAATCCTAGTCCTTTTCGTGACCAACTTTTGAAATAATTGTCGCACATTTATAAAAATTACATCTCCAGAAAGCTCGTTTTCTAAACGTCAAATGACCTCACTGCACATGAAAATCTATCGTGCACATCTGAGATATTAAATAATTTTTAGTCTTCAGTTGTGTGGGTGTTGCAGTTGATTTTTTTATTCCCCACTCCTCGGGTCTCAGTAAACCCCCGATGACGTATGCTACGTTTGCACTTCTCTCCTGGGCAATTATTAAAAGCTTTTTCTCCACACACAAATCTCTAATCCGAAATGATTCACAATACTGTATTTATTTACTTACTTTTATTCTTGCAAATGGGTTAAATTTAATTATTCTTCTTCGGGCACAGTTGCGCTTTTGCCGTTTTAATGCAAGGTAAGGGTGATTTCCGAAACATGCTTCTCTCTCATACGCCTGGAACTTTCCACTCCTTCTATTTATATTCGTGACCGGCTCTTTATCAATGAGTCAGACATGATCTCATTTCCTGGCCACCTGGGTCCAGCTTCTTACCCAACGTTATGCAAGCATCCTTGCATGAAATCTTTCTATGTTCCTCTGCATACTGTGTATTTCCTTCCTTCCTTTTACAAAAATACATGGATTCGACTCCCCTTGAGCCAATGGTACATGGGTTCATCTCTCCCCTCCTTAGGTAAATAAATTTTCGAAAAAGTGTTGAGGAAATTTATTTCAATTATTCATAAAATCTTATTTTTCTTTTAATTGTCGAAGCCATCATAACGTTTATCCGTACCTTCTGATCTTTATTACGATAATTTGGGTTTTTCCACCTTTTAGTCATATCCGGTAATATTGTAAGTTGGGTACGTTCTGTCCATACCCGTTCTTCCTTTCTTATTTGTCTGGACTACAAGTTTCCAGAACATAATTCTTTTTCACGGGTGTGGTCTATCCCTACCCGTTTCTTTATTTCATCATTCTCTTTCCTTAAATTGAAATTATCTTCTTCCACCAAATCAATTATTTCTCTTATTTCCCAATACAGTTTCTCCAATTCGCATTCGCACTCGAATGGTTGAGCTCTGTTTCCTTTTCCTACCTTACTCTCGTTTCTGTCAAAAATGGATTCATCATCTCTAAATTGTTCCATTACCAGGGCTTGTTCTTTTGTTCATCAAAGTCTTCGGGAGGGTAATGCACTTTTAAATTCGCTGAGTTCATGGTCACTTCGTGATTCGTTTCACAGTGCCGAATTCTATAGGCATTATTTCTCAAATCTCTTATTATTTGATACGGTCCGTGGTACATTTTCTGGAACTTTTTGTACACGCGGTTCCCTGGATCCGAAATGGCTGGTCTTTTTACTAACACCATTTCCCCTGCTAATAGTGGCCGATGATACCTCTTGTGCCTATTTCTTCTTTGCCTCCTATCAGTTTGAGCTTTTAGATGCTCAAAGGCTCTTCTAATACGTACATCTCTTCCAGGCTGAGCATCTGCTGGCCTAGGAATTACCAGACTCCAAGGTCTCTCTGGTTGCTCATTCCGATGTAACGTTATTGGTATCTCTCCCGTAGATTCATGGATCGTATTGTTTATACAAAATTCAATAATATCCAGGATATCTATCCATTTCCAATTTTCTTCGGCACAGTATATTCTACAATACTTGGCCGTCTCCCTCATCACTCTTTCCACAGGATTTGCCTCAGGATGGCGAATACTTGACAAAATCTGACGTATTCCAAGTCTTTCTAATTCCTGTCTGAACTCTACACTTGTAAAACAACTACCGTGATCCGACAACAAATTCTCGGGTTTTCCCAGAATCGGTATCACTTTTCCTTTGAGTCGTTTTAATACCTGTTTGGTACTAGTCTTCTGTATGGGAGCAAGGACAACCTTTTTTGTGAAGACATCCATAGCCACCATTATGTGTCGATTTCCTCGCCTAGCCTTTGGCAAAGGTCGGAAATTGTCAATAGAAATGATTTGACCTGGCCTCTCGGGCAACAATGGTATAGGCTTTTGTCTCATCAAAAATGCATTTGGTTTAATCCTTTGACATAGATCACATGTCTTTAGCGTATCCCTTACAGTCTCTTTCAGTCTCGGCCATACAAATGCTTCTTTCAGCATCGAGACTGTTTTGTCGACTCCAATATGTCCGAACGATCTATGGGCTAACCATACCATTTTTCTCTGAAAAATCGCAGGTACCACGATCCTTAATCGTGTATGGTCAGAGTCCACAAACTGATATAACAATCCATTATAGAATGTGTGATCTTGAGCTATCTTATTAGCTTCCGTGTACGCCGGTGTTCCCCTTATCAAACTCCCTTCAAGGAAAGATATGAGCATGTTCATCCATGGATCCTCACGTTGTCGTTGACCAATGCTTCTTAACTCATTCAGAGTACGCTGATCCCTGTCTTCCAAATCAATAGCCATTACTTCCTCTTCTGTGGACTCTGGCTGTCTACTTAAATAATCTGGAACTACATTTTCTTTTCCTGGGCAGTACTCTATATGTACGTCAAACTGTTGAATGTATAAAGCCCAACGCATCAACCTTTGACTGGATAAATCAGTCTTCATCAAAAAGGTTAAGGCTTTATGATCCGTTCTTAGAATGACTTGAAACCCATATACGATCTTTCGCCAATATTGCAGCGCGTGCAATATCGCTAACAGCTCGATTTCTCTGATTGTATAATTTTTCTCGTGTGGTTTCAGTCTCCGACTTGTGAAAGCTAGAGAATTTTTCTTATCAGGCTTATCCGGATTTTCCTGATATAGCATTGCCCCTATTCCAATCTGGGATGCATCTGTCTGTATAATAAATCTCTGATTAAAATCAGGATATTCTAGCTTCACATAGTTTAAGAGCATTTCCTTGGCCTCTATAAATGCTTTTTCTGTTTCCTCCGTCCATTTCCACTTGCTCCCCTTCTTGAGAAGGTCCTGTAGTGGTGCAACAGTTTTGGTGTATGATGGACAATGTCCTGAGAAAAATCCAATCAATACCAAAAACTGGCGAACGTTTTTCACCTTCAAAGGCCTTGGAAAATCTCTTATCGATTCTAATTTGCATGGATTAGGTTTAACACCATCCTTATCAATCACATGCCCCAAAAATGTTACTTGTCTCTGACAAAAATTTGATTTCTTCAAATTAATCTTAAAGTTAGCCTTTCTTAAATCTTCCAATAATTTCTTTAACTTTTCAAAATGTTCCTCAATGTTTTCCGAGGTAAGCAAAATGTCATCCACATAACGGATAGTGCAATCTTTCACTTCCTCTGACTGGTTTCGATCAAGTGCTCTTATTAAGGCAGATCCCGCGGTCTTCAAGCCAAACGGACATCTCCTGAAGCAGTATGTTTGTTGGTCGAACTGAAATCCAGTTAAAAGACTGGTTTTCTCTTCCAGTTCGAGATGATGATACGAAGAAGTCATGTCAATATTTGTGAAAATCTTCTTGCCTTTGAATTTCCTCAGTATTTCTTTTATGGGTGGTGCCGAATCATTTTATGGTATGATTTTTGCATTTAAATTCCTGGCATCTAAACACACCCTTACTGAGCCATCCGGTTTACTCACAATTACTAATGGACTAACATATGGTGTCGGCATTTTTTCTATAACACCTGCATTCATCATCTCCTGCAGTGTTTTCTTCGTTTGTGGGTAATGTTTTTCCGCAACCGGGTATGGTTTTTGTCTGAACGGTGCCCAATCATTGACTTGGAACGCGTATTTAAAATTTTCAATCTTCCCTGGCTTGGAATCAAATACGTCCCTGAAATTTACTAGTAATTCCTTTAATTGTTCCTTATTTTCGAGGTTAACTTTAGCTTCCTCTATTTTTCCTGACTGGTTGGTTTCGAACTCAGTTTCCAAACTATCTTCAAGTTCTATATTTAGGACTTCAAATATCTTTTCTATGTCCTTACAACCTTCTTCCGTTACTTCTTCCACATGCCATGCCTGTTCTCCTATTTTCACATCCTGTTCCTGTAAATTTGTATTTTGTTCATCCACATCCTCTCTTTGAATCCTAATGCAGTTTTGCGCTAGGTCTATGATGACCTTGTTCTCACGGATAAAATCAATACCTAATATGACATTATATGGCAATTGATTTACCAGCAAAAAGCATTGCGAAATTTCAGTGTTACCCATGATCAAATCTATGTATACCTGAAATTTACATGTTAAAGATTTTTCAGGAATAATTCCCTTAATCTTCACACTTGATGTGGGAATTTTCAATACGCGGCCTCTTGTTTCCAATTCATTTAGAAGGGTTTGCGTAATTAAACTTATAGTTGATCCCGTATCAATTAATGCCCTGACCAGTAATCCTTCTATCCTTAGCATGATGATAGGTAGTTCTCTTCTAATAGGTGGGATTCCTTCCACATCCTCGTTAATTAACTCATCTGGTCTTGCTATCCAATTTACAATTTCTACCTCCTCCCAGCTCCTGGTATATTTCCACTTTTGATGATTTAAATTTGAAGTTTTTTTTATCCTGAGGGCTTCCTTTCCCCTCATTCTTCAATTGAGCTTGTAGCTCCAAGCTTTGAGCTCCGTCTAGTCGGTCGGGTGATTTTCGGTTCTTTATTGCCTCACTCCAACGGACTTTTTGCCTTTCAGGTTCGTCTGGTCGTTCATTCATGTAACGAAGACTTTCCTGATATCTTTCTTCTATTTCGGCCCGATATTCATCATCCCTATCCTCTGGCCTTACGTTCCTTCTGGGATAATTTTCCCATTTCTTTCGATTATCTTGCCTCTGATTGTTATTGTTATAGGGTCGGTTCTCTTGTTGCCTATAACCTGTATTTCTAGGATTTCTTCCTCGATATCCTCCTCTATAGTATGGTTGTATTCCCCTAGGCTCTTGATGTCCATACTCTCGACCCAGTCCCTGAGTATCAGTACTAGTGGACTGATTTCTGGTCGGTGGTTTCTCTCTATTTTCTTGACTGCTGGCCATATGTACCTGTTCATTCTGTCTTGGATGCCTGGGAGTAACGTGTGAAGTCGTCATATCTAATTGACGTAATACGCTCTCCACTTCCACAGCACTTCTGGCTTTAGATGAGATTAACAACCTCTGGATCTCATATGGAAGTTGTCTTGCAATGGCGGCACACCGATCGTTCTCAGCAGGAGGAATGTCAAGTTCCCAGAATTTACACAGCTGAGCGGTGAAAAATTCTGAGTACTTAGTTGGGGCATTTGTGCTGTACTTCCTAGAGTACAGATCTAGCCTCAGATTCTCTTGGACATCTGCTGCCCAATATCGTTTCAAAAATGCTTCTCTAAAACCTTCCACCGTGTCGAATGTGTACCTGAAACTCCTGAACCAGGTGAGACAATCACCTGCCAACAGCTTCTCAATTGCTCTCAGTCTCCGATTTTGAGGAACCTTCATTTCATTCAAGTACTCTGCGACTTCCTTTAACCAGTATTTAGGAGTAATAGACATATTATTACCCGTAAACTTCACCGGTCTGTCCTCATTTGACTTGATGATATTTATTATCTGACCATTTGTCTGATTCATGTACGGGGTTGACATCGCCATTGGATATCCTGGGTTCTTATAAGGGCTCTCCCCTCCTAAGTCCCTATCTGGATCTGTGCCGCGTTCATGGGTATCTACCCATCCTGTCTTTGGAACCTCATCCTGACTCTCAAATTCTAACTTCCTTTCTCTTCTGGCACTTTCTTCATTAGCCATGAGTTGAATTTCCATTTGACTGTTCTTATGTTCAGTCCTCTCCAACCGGGATCCTAATTCATTTTGAATTCTTTCCTGATTTTTCTTACTGGTTTCCAGTTCTCGTTTGAGTTGGATTTTCTCGTCCCTGAAGCTATCCCTGATTTCATTTAAGTGTTCTTCTACCTCTTTCTTGATGACCATGACCTGTTCTGTTATAATTTCTGGCTTAACGTCACCTATGGTATCGAGGTCTTCTCGCATTTCCCTTATCTTTTTCTCCATCTCTCCCTTAATTCCTTCAAGCTTTTCCTCAGTTTTCCCTTGACTCTTATGCAATCTCCTCAAGTTGTCTTGGACCTGGTTTACTTCAGTACTGGTTTTTCCTACGTGAACCTTTAATGTTCCTATGGTGTCCTGAACCTCATTAATACCCTTACTTATTTCATCTATCTTCTGGGTATTTTCCTTATTTTCTTCATTTCGTTGTCCTCTTTCTTTCTGGAGATGCCCTTCATATATTTTTAATTCCTTCTTTAATTCAGCTTCGTGCTTCCTCAAGTTCTCATCTACCTGCCCGGTAAACTGCTCAAATTGATTTATCATGCTCTCCACATCCTTCTGATTTTGATTTTTCATCTCAATTACTTCGGCCTGAACTCCATCGACTTTTCCCTCAAGTTCTCCCATTTTTTCTCAACCCCTTCAAATCTGTCTCCTAATTCCGTAAAACTTTCTTTTATCTCATCCCGGGATGTTTCACAAAGATTGATGTTAGATTTTATCTGATCTTCTAACTTTGCCTGCACACCTTGGATCTGGTTCACAAGCTTCTCTTCACATGCCTCTACATTTTCTTTACAAGATTTTTCCATGTCATTTAATTTAGTTTTTATAGAACCAAAATTACCTTCTAAATTTTTAAAATTTTCTTGACATTTAGCCTGGGAATTTACCGTACTTTCCTTTAAGATCTTTATTTGGTCTTGCAATCCTGCATTAAATGTGTTACTCTAACTTTGAAATGCCTCTAGCTTATCTCCAAATGTTTTATCCAATATTTGAAATTTGGACTCTATATTTCCTTCTATACTTTCTCTGAGTTCATTTGACCCCTGTTTCATTCCCCCTTTTAATTCATTTAACTTATTCCCAAATTCAGAGTCAAAACCTTGAAATTTGTTATTCATTGTTTCTTCTAAAACCTTGGATTGTGCTGAAAAATGGTCTGAATTTTCTGTTTTTATACTATTCAATTTGCTTTCTATCTCAGCCTTCAGTACCTCGTTATTTGCTTTACTGTCGGCTTTTATAGACTCTAATGTCTCATCTTTTATCACTTTCAACTGTTCTTTAATGTTATCCCCATTTTCTGTTTTCATCTTTTCTATCTCAGCCTTCAGTTCATTGTTCATTGTTATACAGTCGGCCTCGATAGTTTCTAATTTAATTCCCATGTTATCACTATTAGTTTTTAATGATTCTAAACTTTGATTCATGGATTTTAACTCTTTTTTATTTTCATCCTGTTGAAGGCCCAATGTGTTGTCTATCGTTTCCAATTTATTGTTTATAGCCTCCAACTTTTCCTTGCTATCAGCTTTTATAGCCTCCAAAAGCCCCTGCAATTCCTCACTTAATACCATCTTATTAGAATGCAGTGGGCTACTCATGCCACATCGCTGGTACATGCTTGAGAGATGGCAACCTGAACCATTGTGTCCCAAATGCAAAATTTTACTTTGGTACGGGTGTTTACTAAAACGTACCCTTTTGATATCTTTATTTAATCTCAGAAACCTTTATGGAAGTATTTAAAAATTCAAAATTTCAAAAAACCATTTTTTCAAAAACATAAAAATTTTGATTTTTCGAGAAAACTCGGGTTTTCCCTATGAAAACTCATCCCTGCGTACTGGGCGCCATGAAAGAAGTGATAGGGGGTTGTTTAATCCAGGGCTGCTCGGTGTGAGTTGCTAGGGACCCATGCGGTCAGTTAACATTATATGTTGTAGCTATTCCTATCATTATTTTACTTTTACATGACATGACCGTCTTCAGTGTTCCTCTAATTATTAATCCAAGCACAGTACTTCTATGCCCCCCTGTGCCCTTCTAGCAAGAAATATGCAAATCACAGTATGCCAGCAATGCTCAAATCGGGATTTTCGGGGTTATGGTATGTTCTCCCACTCTGTGACTTACACATTTTGGATTAAATAGAGGATACACTTTCAAAAAATAAAAAAAACAAATTCAACTCCTATTTTAACACATTTAATTAACCAAAATTATGGCGCTACAAACAAATAAAACAAATAAACTATTGACCAAATCCTTCAAAACTTGTTCAAAGTGAACAAGGAAGATATAAAAATTAAACAAACATTATATTAAAACAAATGGTTTCCTTCAAACCAACCAACTTATAATTCTTTTCACTTCCATAAAGTATCCCTTTTTTAAAAGTTCAATATAATTACGAGCTCCACTGGCTCGATACTTTCCAATAAGAACGGTGTTATTCATCTACACACCTCAATATTTATCTTATGAATTTCATATAATTAGAACAATATATAATCATCTTTACAGTATATGTTATTCCTTTGCTTAAAATTCTGGGCATTCAACAATGTTCTCCACGTTACCATCCCTCTCAAGACAACAAATTCACTACAGTGATCGGGAAAATACCTGTGTACTCCAGAGTTACCGAAGACTACTCGAACAAAGTCGAAATTATGATTACTCCCGGAATCTAATTGTCCTCAGTGAACTCATGAAATCCTACATCAATACAACATTACCTTAGGGATTTTTATTTATTTGTCTTAAAAGACCATTTTCACATAAGAAAGCTACGATCTGAACTGGCAAGCGGTACTTTCATTTACAAGGACCTCGGTTCAAATCCCGGGTCATTAACAACTCCTAAACACTCACGGTGTATATTTACTTCTTCCAGACGGTTCTCTCCGACCCTACCACAACAAGGGGTCTGACCGTACACTTGACTTGTTTTATGGCCAGGGAGGGAAGGCTCTATGTCTCGTCTCGAGACCGCTACACTCATGCTTTTAAACCAGCTATTTCCTTTCCAACAGTTCTTTGAATAGACCTGGCGTTTCTTTCATTCAATATTTAACAACATTTTATAGGTTCATAGCCCACATTCGTAACCTTGGCATTTATTAATTATGAAGTGTCATCGTTGATGGGTAAGAATAATTCAATACAACGACGATATTTAGGGGCTTCCACAAATATACGAGTCTGGGTTCGACTCTCTTAACTGCCTCGGGAATCATTCCCATGCTGGAGGACTTGCAACAATTCAGCGTTTAAGGCGACCTCAGTCTAATCTGCGCTCATCAATACAACAAATGCGCTCCCTCTTATTTAATTCAATATAACACACATGGCCTCGGGATCTAATCCCATACTGGAGGACTTATAACATAGCTCAATTACCGCAATCAACTGTCCCTCAAAATTAATTTGCCAAGTATATTTAAATTCAACTCCTTCCTAGCGTGATAAATTACTTTAATACGCGACAATGCGCTACACATTACTTTAAAGCCTAGCGTCTTCCAAAGAACTGGTAAATTCAAAAATCAACATTTGATCTGCATCTTCATTTTATATTTATCCTCTCCCGTGACGATAATCACTATACTTTAAGAACACGTATTCATATCATGTTTTCATTCCTTCTAAAAGCTAAAAAGCTATTTTTTTCATATAATTCAAATTTATCTTCATTTATATACTTTTCATTATTATTATTATTATTACGCTTGCTTTTACAATATTTATCAAATATGCTGATATTTTATTTCATACTTTTCCTCTAAAGGATTTATTCACTTCACATAATTATTTTATAATTTCACAATTCTTATTTGTTCAGACCGCGCTCTTATTCTGTTATCTGTTACTCAAAAACATCCCTACTTCTCAAACTCCGGTGGATTGTACACAAACACTTGCCCCACACCAAAACATAATGAAAATGATTACTCACATGTTCAGACGGTCCAATGCCGTAACTCCCAACGACGTTTCATTTTTGCCCACTATTTGTGATTACTCCATTTTGCACAAATTCATTTCACATATTGACATATCTTGACACACATATAACTCAAATATATTAAACACTGGTGCCATTTTAAATACACTGGTGTATTCTTCTATAATACACAATAAAAATCACTAAAAAATACTACTCTTTAACACAATTTTTAAAATATATTTACACTTCACAGATTCTCATCACTAAGGCTCTATTAAACCTTTCACACGTGATTTCTTGACCTCCCGTCTCCAAGGGTGAAATTCGTAAATGTCGGCTTCCTCTGTAACCAATATGAAAGTCTCGAACCATCTACTTCTTCCCTGGAATAGTACTCCTTCAATTTCGGCTTCCTGACGATCAGCTATTATTATTAGCTCGAACTGCTTCTTTCTAGACCCTATTTCTTGTCTAGTAAAAGTCTGTCTTGTCCACGGTCCCCCAGATAATCTATCGGTGACCTATTGATTTCTAGCAACTAATACTCCTCGTAACTTACTGCTTTTTATAGTTCGTTGGTTTCCTTGCCACGATGTCTAGAATTTCTATTTTTCAGAACCCTATGTGAACCTTATTTTTGGTCCAACCCTGATCGGATTCTTATACGTTGATAGAATGTTTATCTCGCTGTTACGGTACTTCAAAACTGCTACGATACTTTCGGTCGTTTACTTGGACTGTATTTTTGAAGACCTATCGCCGGTTCTCTAAGTTTGCAGCCTATTCTGACTGTAATTCCTGAACTTTTCACTATAAAATTTATACTGACGGAACTAAATCCTGTAATTAGGATTTTCCTAATTCTCCACACGGCGATACTTTGATAATACTTATCGGCCACTCCTTACGGATGCACGTTGGTTGTCGATACAGCGACGCCCTCTGGCTGTCGGCTACTGGCTATATGATGTGATACAGCGTTTTCCCTCAAGGAATGCTTGTAGACTGCATGACGTGATGTAGCATCTCCCCTCAAGGAGTCTGTCGTGAACTGCATGATTGGTCTGGCTTGGCCTGGATTTTTATACTATTTAGTTAAAAAAAGATAAAATCCTAGTCCTTTTCGTGACCAACTTTTGAAATAATTGTCGCACATTTATAAAAATTACATCTCCAGAAAGCTCGTTTTCTAAACGTCAAATGACCTCACTGCACATGAAAATCTATCGTGCACATCTGAGATATTAAATAATTTTTAGTCTTCAGTTGTGTGGGTGTTGCAGTTGATTTTTTTATTCCCCACTCCTCGGGTCTCAGTAAACCCCCGATGACGTATGCTACGTTTGCACTTCTCTCCTGGGCAATTATTAAAAGCTTTTTCTCCACACACAAATCTCTAATCCGAAATGATTCACAATACTGTATTTATTTACTTACTTTTATTCTTGCAAATGGGTTAAATTTAATTATTCTTCTTCGGGCACAGTTGCGCTTTTGCCGTTTTAATGCAAGGTAAGGGTGATTTCCGAAACATGCTTCTCTCTCATACGCCTGGAACTTTCCACTCCTTCTATTTATATTCGTGACCGGCTCTTTATCAATGAGTCAGACATGATCTCATTTCCTGGCCACCTGGGTCCAGCTTCTTACCCAACGTTATGCAAGCATCCTTGCATGAAATCTTTCTATGTTCCTCTGCATACTGTGTATTTCCTTCCTTCCTTTTACAAAAATACATGGATTCGACTCCCCTTGAGCCAATGGTACATGGGTTCATCTCTCCCCTCCTTAGGTAAATAAATTTTCGAAAAAGTGTTGAGGAAATTTATTTCAATTATTCATAAAATCTTATTTTTCTTTTAATTGTCGAAGCCATCATAACGTTTATCCGTACCTTCTGATCTTTATTACGATAATTTGGGTTTTTCCACCTTTTAGTCATATCCGGTAATATTGTAAGTTGGGTACGTTCTGTCCATACCCGTTCTTCCTTTCTTATTTGTCTGGACTACAAGTTTCCAGAACATAATTCTTTTTCACGGGTGTGGTCTATCCCTACCCGTTTCTTTATTTCATCATTCTCTTTCCTTAAATTGAAATTATCTTCTTCCACCAAATCAATTATTTCTCTTATTTCCCAATACAGTTTCTCCAATTCGCATTCGCACTCGAATGGTTGAGCTCTGTTTCCTTTTCCTACCTTACTCTCGTTTCTGTCAAAAATGGATTCATCATCTCTAAATTGTTCCATTACCAGGGCTTGTTCTTTTGTTCATCAAAGTCTTCGGGAGGGTAATGCACTTTTAAATTCGCTGAGTTCATGGTCACTTCGTGATTCGTTTCACAGTGCCGAATTCTATAGGCATTATTTCTCAAATCTCTTATTATTTGATACGGTCCGTGGTACATTTTCTGGAACTTTTTGTACACGCGGTTCCCTGGATCCGAAATGGCTGGTCTTTTTACTAACACCATTTCCCCTGCTAATAGTGGCCGATGATACCTCTTGTGCCTATTTCTTCTTTGCCTCCTATCAGTTTGAGCTTTTAGATGCTCAAAGGCTCTTCTAATACGTACATCTCTTCCAGGCTGAGCATCTGCTGGCCTAGGAATTACCAGACTCCAAGGTCTCTCTGGTTGCTCATTCCGATGTAACGTTATTGGTATCTCTCCCGTAGATTCATGGATCGTATTGTTTATACAAAATTCAATAATATCCAGGATATCTATCCATTTCCAATTTTCTTCGGCACAGTATATTCTACAATACTTGGCCGTCTCCCTCATCACTCTTTCCACAGGATTTGCCTCAGGATGGCGAATACTTGACAAAATCTGACGTATTCCAAGTCTTTCTAATTCCTGTCTGAACTCTACACTTGTAAAACAACTACCGTGATCCGACAACAAATTCTCGGGTTTTCCCAGAATCGGTATCACTTTTCCTTTGAGTCGTTTTAATACCTGTTTGGTACTAGTCTTCTGTATGGGAGCAAGGACAACCTTTTTTGTGAAGACATCCATAGCCACCATTATGTGTCGATTTCCTCGCCTAGCCTTTGGCAAAGGTCGGAAATTGTCAATAGAAATGATTTGACCTGGCCTCTCGGGCAACAATGGTATAGGCTTTTGTCTCATCAAAAATGCATTTGGTTTAATCCTTTGACATAGATCACATGTCTTTAGCGTATCCCTTACAGTCTCTTTCAGTCTCGGCCATACAAATGCTTCTTTCAGCATCGAGACTGTTTTGTCGACTCCAATATGTCCGAACGATCTATGGGCTAACCATACCATTTTTCTCTGAAAAATCGCAGGTACCACGATCCTTAATCGTGTATGGTCAGAGTCCACAAACTGATATAACAATCCATTATAGAATGTGTGATCTTGAGCTATCTTATTAGCTTCCGTGTACGCCGGTGTTCCCCTTATCAAACTCCCTTCAAGGAAAGATATGAGCATGTTCATCCATGGATCCTCACGTTGTCGTTGACCAATGCTTCTTAACTCATTCAGAGTACGCTGATCCCTGTCTTCCAAATCAATAGCCATTACTTCCTCTTCTGTGGACTCTGGCTGTCTACTTAAATAATCTGGAACTACATTTTCTTTTCCTGGGCAGTACTCTATATGTACGTCAAACTGTTGAATGTATAAAGCCCAACGCATCAACCTTTGACTGGATAAATCAGTCTTCATCAAAAAGGTTAAGGCTTTATGATCCGTTCTTAGAATGACTTGAAACCCATATACGATCTTTCGCCAATATTGCAGCGCGTGCAATATCGCTAACAGCTCGATTTCTCTGATTGTATAATTTTTCTCGTGTGGTTTCAGTCTCCGACTTGTGAAAGCTAGAGAATTTTTCTTATCAGGCTTATCCGGATTTTCCTGATATAGCATTGCCCCTATTCCAATCTGGGATGCATCTGTCTGTATAATAAATCTCTGATTAAAATCAGGATATTCTAGCTTCACATAGTTTAAGAGCATTTCCTTGGCCTCTATAAATGCTTTTTCTGTTTCCTCCGTCCATTTCCACTTGCTCCCCTTCTTGAGAAGGTCCTGTAGTGGTGCAACAGTTTTGGTGTATGATGGACAATGTCCTGAGAAAAATCCAATCAATACCAAAAACTGGCGAACGTTTTTCACCTTCAAAGGCCTTGGAAAATCTCTTATCGATTCTAATTTGCATGGATTAGGTTTAACACCATCCTTATCAATCACATGCCCCAAAAATGTTACTTGTCTCTGACAAAAATTTGATTTCTTCAAATTAATCTTAAAGTTAGCCTTTCTTAAATCTTCCAATAATTTCTTTAACTTTTCAAAATGTTCCTCAATGTTTTCCGAGGTAAGCAAAATGTCATCCACATAACGGATAGTGCAATCTTTCACTTCCTCTGACTGGTTTCGATCAAGTGCTCTTATTAAGGCAGATCCCGCGGTCTTCAAGCCAAACGGACATCTCCTGAAGCAGTATGTTTGTTGGTCGAACTGAAATCCAGTTAAAAGACTGGTTTTCTCTTCCAGTTCGAGATGATGATACGAAGAAGTCATGTCAATATTTGTGAAAATCTTCTTGCCTTTGAATTTCCTCAGTATTTCTTTTATGGGTGGTGCCGTATCATTTTATGGTATGATTTTTGCATTTAAATTCCTGGCATCTAAACACACCCTTACTGAGCCATCCGGTTTACTCACAATTACTAATGGACTAACATATGGTGTCGGCATTTTTTCTATAACACCTGCATTCATCATCTCCTGCAGTGTTTTCTTCGTTTGTGGGTAATGTTTTTCCGCAACCGGGTATGGTTTTTGTCTGAACGGTGCCCAATCATTGACTTGGAACGCGTATTTAAAATTTTCAATCTTCCCTGGCTTGGAATCAAATACGTCCCTGAAATTTACTAGTAATTCCTTTAATTGTTCCTTATTTTCGAGGTTAACTTTAGCTTCCTCTATTTTTCCTGACTGGTTGGTTTCGAACTCAGTTTCCAAACTATCTTCAAGTTCTATATTTAGGACTTCAAATATCTTTTCTATGTCCTTACAACCTTCTTCCGTTACTTCTTCCACATGCCATGCCTGTTCTCCTATTTTCACATCCTGTTCCTGTAAATTTGTATTTTGTTCATCCACATCCTCTCTTTGAATCCTAATGCAGTTTTGCGCTAGGTCTATGATGACCTTGTTCTCACGGATAAAATCAATACCTAATATGACATTATATGGCAATTGATTTACCAGCAAAAAGCATTGCGAAATATCAGTGTTACCCATGATCAAATCTATGTATACCTGAAATTTACATGTTAAAGATTTTTCAGGAATAATTCCCTTAATCTTCACACTTGATGTGGGAATTTTCAATACGCGGCCTCTTGTTTCCAATTCATTTAGAAGGGTTTGCGTAATTAAACTTATAGTTGATCCCGTATCAATTAATGCCCTGACCAGTAATCCTTCTATCCTTAGCATGATGATAGGTAGTTCTCTTCTAATAGGTGGGATTCCTTCCACATCCTCGTTAATTAACTCATCTGGTCTTGCTATCCAATTTACAATTTCTACCTCCTCCCAGCTCCTGGTATATTTCCACTTTTGATGATTTAAATTTGAAGTTTTTTTTATCCTGAGGGCTTCCTTTCCCCTCATTCTTCAATTGAGCTTGTAGCTCCAAGCTTTGAGCTCCGTCTAGTCGGTCGGGTGATTTTCGGTTCTTTATTGCCTCACTCCAACGGACTTTTTGCCTTTCAGGTTCGTCTGGTCGTTCATTCATGTAACGAAGACTTTCCTGATATCTTTCTTCTATTTCGGCCCGATATTCATCATCCCTATCCTCTGGCCTTACGTTCCTTCTGGGATAATTTTCCCATTTCTTTCGATTATCTTGCCTCTGATTGTTATTGTTATAGGGTCGGTTCTCTTGTTGCCTATAACCTGTATTTCTAGGATTTCTTCCTCGATATCCTCCTCTATAGTATGGTTGTATTCCCCTAGGCTCTTGATGTCCATACTCTCGACCCAGTCCCTGAGTATCAGTACTAGTGGACTGATTTCTGGTCGGTGGTTTCTCTCTATTTTCTTGACTGCTGGCCATATGTACCTGTTCATTCTGTCTTGGATGCCTGGGAGTAACGTGTGAAGTCGTCATATCTAATTGACGTAATACGCTCTCCACTTCCACAGCACTTCTGGCTTTAGATGAGATTAACAACCTCTGGATCTCATATGGAAGTTGTCTTGCAATGGCGGCACACCGATCGTTCTCAGCAGGAGGAATGTCAAGTTCCCAGAATTTACACAGCTGAGCGGTGAAAAATTCTGAGTACTTAGTTGGGGCATTTGTGCTGTACTTCCTAGAGTACAGATCTAGCCTCAGATTCTCTTGGACATCTGCTGCCCAATATCGTTTCAAAAATGCTTCTCTAAAACCTTCCACCGTGTCGAATGTGTACCTGAAACTCCTGAACCAGGTGAGACAATCACCTGCCAACAGCTTCTCAATTGCTCTCAGTCTCCGATTTTGAGGAACCTTCATTTCATTCAAGTACTCTGCGACTTCCTTTAACCAGTATTTAGGAGTAATAGACATATTATTACCCGTAAACTTCACCGGTCTGTCCTCATTTGACTTGATGATATTTATTATCTGACCATTTGTCTGATTCATGTACGGGGTTGACATCGCCATTGGATATCCTGGGTTCTTATAAGGGCTCTCCCCTCCTAAGTCCCTATCTGGATCTGTGCCGCGTTCATGGGTATCTACCCATCCTGTCTTTGGAACCTCATCCTGACTCTCAAATTCTAACTTCCTTTCTCTTCTGGCACTTTCTTCATTAGCCATGAGTTGAATTTCCATTTGACTGTTCTTATGTTCAGTCCTCTCCAACCGGGATCCTAATTCATTTTGAATTCTTTCCTGATTTTTCTTACTGGTTTCCAGTTCTCGTTTGAGTTGGATTTTCTCGTCCCTGAAGCTATCCCTGATTTCATTTAAGTGTTCTTCTACCTCTTTCTTGATGACCATGACCTGTTCTGTTATAATTTCTGGCTTAACGTCACCTATGGTATCGAGGTCTTCTCGCATTTCCCTTATCTTTTTCTCCATCTCTCCCTTAATTCCTTCAAGCTTTTCCTCAGTTTTCCCTTGACTCTTATGCAATCTCCTCAAGTTGTCTTGGACCTGGTTTACTTCAGTACTGGTTTTTCCTACGTGAACCTTTAATGTTCCTATGGTGTCCTGAACCTCATTAATACCCTTACTTATTTCATCTATCTTCTGGGTATTTTCCTTATTTTCTTCATTTCGTTGTCCTCTTTCTTTCTGGAGATGCCCTTCATATATTTTTAATTCCTTCTTTAATTCAGCTTCGTGCTTCCTCAAGTTCTCATCTACCTGCCCGGTAAACTGCTCAAATTGATTTATCATGCTCTCCACATCCTTCTGATTTTGATTTTTCATCTCAATTACTTCGGCCTGAACTCCATCGACTTTTCCCTCAAGTTCTCCCATTTTTTCTCAACCCCTTCAAATCTGTCTCCTAATTCCGTAAAACTTTCTTTTATCTCATCCCGGGATGTTTCACAAAGATTGATGTTAGATTTTATCTGATCTTCTAACTTTGCCTGCACACCTTGGATCTGGTTCACAAGCTTCTCTTCACATGCCTCTACATTTTCTTTACAAGATTTTTCCATGTCATTTAATTTAGTTTTTATAGAACCAAAATTACCTTCTAAATTTTTAAAATTTTCTTGACATTTAGCCTGGGAATTTACCGTACTTTCCTTTAAGATCTTTATTTGGTCTTGCAATCCTGCATTAAATGTGTTACTCTAACTTTGAAATGCCTCTAGCTTATCTCCAAATGTTTTATCCAATATTTGAAATTTGGACTCTATATTTCCTTCTATACTTTCTCTGAGTTCATTTGACCCCTGTTTCATTCCCCCTTTTAATTCATTTAACTTATTCCCAAATTCAGAGTCAAAACCTTGAAATTTGTTATTCATTGTTTCTTCTAAAACCTTGGATTGTGCTGAAAAATGGTCTGAATTTTCTGTTTTTATACTATTCAATTTGCTTTCTATCTCAGCCTTCAGTACCTCGTTATTTGCTTTACTGTCGGCTTTTATAGACTCTAATGTCTCATCTTTTATCACTTTCAACTGTTCTTTAATGTTATCCCCATTTTCTGTTTTCATCTTTTCTATCTCAGCCTTCAGTTCATTGTTCATTGTTATACAGTCGGCCTCGATAGCTTCTAATTTAATTCCCATGTTATCACTATTAGTTTTTAATGATTCTAAACTTTGATTCATGGATTTTAACTCTTTTTTATTTTCATCCTGTTGAAGGCCCAATGTGTTGTCTATCGTTTCCAATTTATTGTTTATAGCCTCCAACTTTTCCTTGCTATCAGCTTTTATAGCCTCCAAAAGCCCCTGCAATTCCTCACTTAATACCATCTTATTAGAATGCAGTGGGCTACTCATGCCACATCGCTGGTACATGCTTGAGAGATGGCAACCTGAACCATTGTGTCCCAAATGCAAAATTTTACTTTGGTACGGGTGTTTACTAAAACGTACCCTTTTGATATCTTTATTTAATCTCAGAAACCTTTATGGAAGTATTTAAAAATTCAAAATTTCAAAAAACCATTTTTTCAAAAACATAAAAATTTTGATTTTTCGAGAAAACTCGGGTTTTCCCTATGAAAACTCATCCCTGCGTACTGGGCGCCATGAAAGAAGTGATAGGGGGTTGTTTAATCCAGGGCTGCTCGGTGTGAGTTGCTAGGGACCCATGCGGTCAGTTAACATTATATGTTGTAGCTATTCCTATCATTATTTTACTTTTACATGACATGACCGTCTTCAGTGTTCCTCTAATTATTAATCCAAGCACAGTACTTCTATGCCCCCCTGTGCCCTTCTAGCAAGAAATATGCAAATCACAGTATGCCAGCAATGCTCAAATCGGGATTTTCGGGGTTATGGTATGTTCTCCCACTCTGTGACTTACACATTTTGGATTAAATAGAGGATACACTTTCAAAAAATAAAAAAAACAAATTCAACTCCTATTTTAACACATTTAATTAACCAAAATTATGGCGCTACAAACAAATAAAACAAATAAACTATTGACCAAATCCTTCAAAACTTGTTCAAAGTGAACAAGGAAGATATAAAAATTAAACAAACATTATATTAAAACAAATGGTTTCCTTCAAACCAACCAACTTATAATTCTTTTCACTTCCATAAAGTATCCCTTTTTTAAAAGTTCAATATAATTACGAGCTCCACTGGCTCGATACTTTCCAATAAGAACGGTGTTATTCATCTACACACCTCAATATTTATCTTATGAATTTCTTATAATTAGAACAATATATAATCATCTTTACAGTATATGTTATTCCTTTGTTTAAAATTCTGGGCATTCAACAATGTTCTCCACGTTACCATCCCTCTCAAGACAACAAATTCACTACAGTGATCGGGAAAATACCTGTGTACTCCAGAGTTACCGAAGACTACTCGAACAAAGTCGAAATTATGATTACTCCCGGAATCTAATTGTCCTCAGTGAACTCATGAAATCCTACATCAATACAACATTACCTTAGGGATTTTTATTTATTTGTCTTAAAAGACCATTTTCACATAAGAAAGCTACGATCTGAACTGGCAAGTGGTACTTTCATTTACAAGGACATCGGTTCAAATCCCGGGTCATTAACAACTCCTAAACACTCACGGTGTATATTTACTTCTTCCAGATGGTTCTCTCCGACCCTACCACAACAAGGGGTCTGACCGTACACTTGACTTGATTTATGGCCAGGGAGGGAAGGCTCTATGTCTCGTCTCGAGACCGCTACACTCATGCTTTTAAACCAGCTATTTCTTTTCCAACAGTTCTTTGAATAGACCTGGCGTTTCTTTCATTCAATATTTAACAACATTTTATAGGTTCATAGACCACTTTCGTAACCTTGGCATTTATTAATTATGAAGTGTCATCGTTGATGGGTAAGAATAATTCAATACAACGACGATATTTAGGGGCTTCCACAAATATACGAGTCTGGGTTCGACTCTCTTAACTGCCTCGGGAATCTTTCCCATGCTGGAGGACTTACAACAATTCAGCGTTTAAGGCGACCTCAGTCTAACCTGCGCTCATCAATACAACAAATACGCTCCCTCTTATTTAATTCAATATAACACACATGGCCTCGGGATCTAATCCCATACTGGAGGACTTATAACATAGCTCAATTACCGCAATCAACTGTCCCTCAAAATTAATTTGCCAAGTATATTTAAATTCAACGCCTTCCTAGCGTGATAAATTACCTTAATACGCGACAACGCGCTACACATTACTTTACAGCCTAGCGTCTTCCTAAGAACTGGTAAATTCAAAAATCAACATTTGATCTGCATCTTCATTTTATATTTATCCTCTCCCGTGACGATAATCACTATACTTTAAGAACACGTATTCATATCATGTTTTCATTCCTTCTAAAAGCTCAAAAGCTATTTCTTTCATATAATTCAAATTTATCTTCATTTATATACTTTTCATTATTATTATTATTATTATTACGCTTGCTTCTAAAAGCTCATAAGCTATTTCTTTCATATAATTCAAATTTATCTTCATTTATATACTTTTCATTATTATTATTATTATTATTATTATTACGCTTGCTTTTACAATATTTGTCAAATATACTGATATTTTATTTCATACTTTTCCTCTAAAGGATTTATTCACTTCACATAATTATTTTATAATTTCACAATTCTTATTTGTTCAGACCACGCTCTTATTCTGTTATCTGTTACTCAACAACATCCCTATTTCTCAAACTCCGTTGGATTGTACACAAACACTTGCCCCACACCAAAACATAATGAAAATGATTACTCACATGTTCAGACGGTCCAATGCCGTAACTCCCAACGACGTTTCATTTTTGCCCACTATTTGTTATTACTCCATTTTGCACAAATTCATTTCACATATTGACATATCTTGACACACATATAACTCAAATATATTAAACACTGGTGACATTTTAAATACACTGGTGTATTCTTCTATAATACACAATAAAAATCACTAAAAATACTACTCTTTAACACATTTTTTTAATATATTTACACTTCACAGATTCTCATCACTAAGGCTCTATTAAACCTTTCACACGTGATTTCTTGACCTCCCGTCTCCAAGGGTGAAATTCGTAAATGTCGGCTTCCTCTGTAACCAATATGAAAGTCTAGAACCATCTACTTCTTCCCTGGAATGGTACTCCTTCAATTTCAGCTTCCTGACGATCAGCTATTATTATTAGCTCGAACTGCTTCTTTCTAGACCCTATTTCTTGTCTAGTAAAAGTCTGTCTTGTCCACGGTCCCCCAGATAATCTATCGGTGACCTATTGATTTCTAGCAACTAATACTCCTCATAACTTAGTGCTTTTTATAGTTCGTTGGTTTCCTTGCCACGATGTCTAGAATTTCTATTTTTCAGAACCCTATGCGAACCTTATTTTTGTCCAACCCTGATCGGATTCTTATACGTTGATAGAATGTTTATCTCGCTGTTACGGTACTTCAAAATTGCTACGATACTTTCGGTCGTTTACTTGGACTGTATTTTTGAAGACATATCGCCGGTTTTCTAAGTTTGCCGCCTATTCTGACTGTAATTCCTGAACTTTTCACTGTAAAATTTATACTGACGGAACTAAATCCTGTAATTAGGATTTTCCTAATTCTCCACACGGCGATACTTTGATAATACTTATCGGCCACTCCTTACGGATGCACGTTGGTTGTAGATACAGCGACGCCCTCTGGCTGTCGGCTACTGGCTATATG
This sequence comes from Meconema thalassinum, assembly GCA_946902985.2. Taxonomy (NCBI): domain Eukaryota; kingdom Metazoa; phylum Arthropoda; class Insecta; order Orthoptera; family Tettigoniidae; genus Meconema; species Meconema thalassinum. The sequence goes on from OX336389.2 coordinate 1,089,839,689, forward strand.
ATGTGATACAGCGTTTCCCCTCAAGGAATGCTTGTAGACTGCATGACGTGATGTAGCATCTCCCCTCAAGGAGTCTGTCGTGAACTGCATGATTGGTCTGGCTTGGCCTGGATTTTTATACTATTTAGTTAAAAAAGATAAAATCCTAGTCCTTTTCGTGACCAACTTTTGAAATAATTGTCGCACATTTATAAAAATTACATCTCCAGAAAGCTCGTTTTCTAAACGTCAAATGACCTCACTGCACATGAAAATCGATCGTGCATTTCTGAGATATTAAATAATTTTTAGTCTTCAGTTGTGTGGGTGTTGCAGTTGATTTTTTTATTCCCCACTCCTCGGGTCTCAGTAAACCCCCGATGACGTATGCTACGTTTGCACTTCTCTCCTGGGCAATTATTAAAAGCTTTTTCTCCACACAAAAATCTCTAATCCGAAATGATTCACATTACTGTATTTATTTACTTACTTTTATTCTTGCTAATGGGTTAAATTTAATTATTCTTCTTCGGGCACAGTTGCGCTGTTGCCGTTTTAATGCAAGGTAAGGGCGATTTCCGAAACGTGCTTCTCTCTCATACGCCTGGAACTTTCCACTCCTTCTATTTATATTCGCGACCAGCTCTTTATCAATGAGTCAGGCATGATCTCATTTCCTGGCCACCTGGGTCCAGCTTATTACCCAACGTTATGCTAGCATCCTTGCATGAAATCTTTCTATGTTCCTCTGCATAATGTATATTTCCTTCCTTCCTTTTACAAAAATACATGGATTCGACTCCCCTTGAGCCAATGGTACATGGGTTCAATAGTCACTGAAAATAAGAAAATAAACCATCATGCACATTCGTGGGCTACCAAACCACTACAGATCCTGAATCTACATTAAATTTCCTATCGAATGACGTTTAAAGTAAAGTGGCACTATGAGGCACTCATAAAGAAAATAATTTATTTATTGCGGAAAGCTTGTATTACGCATAAAAGTGCGAACACATACCTCTTTTCACTAATGCATGAGCCGCAGAAGACAACACCTCGTTGAACTCACTTGAATCACGACGTTCGGTTCACTCCGACCCCTCCTATCAAATGACCTGATAACTGCCAGGAAGACGTTTCAACACCTATACACTTCCTCCTACGCACCAGATAGCGGAAAGGTAGACCGAATGTCACCATCTGGTATGTTAACTATCGAATGAGCCAGTTTTGACTTTCATTAGCGACAGTGAATTTCTTCCACCTTGATATGGGATTCGACACACTGTGCGGCATCCCACGCGCTTGACCTTGCTTGGCCGTTGGTTTGTACTTGCCGTTTGCGAGTAATTTGAAACAAGGTAAAGTATTATAAAGCGATAAGTATTATGCAGATAATTTTCTAACATGTCAAGAGTCTTTGGCTTCGAGCGAAGCGAGAAGCCTCCAGCTTTTCTAGCTTTTTTCAGCATTTGTAGCATTTAAAATGATACAAAGTCTAGTCTTTCAGACTGACTGTCACTTTTTTTAAATTACAGTATATATGAATTACAGCTAATGGCCATTGCAGGGTATTTTAATCCAACGTCCGTGGGCTTAAATCATGAATGTCATGGGATAGTGGAGCTCTGATGCGCAGGTGTGTATTCTTCTCACCAGACACCCCCTGTACCAGCTGCAGTTGTATAGGAGACCTTGAGAGAAGTGGTTGTGCACGTGACAGGTGTAACATGCCAAGTCGTCGTGAGCTGACACCGTTCGAACGGGGTATGGTGGTCGGTGCCCAACGGATGGGAAGTACGATTTCGGCAGTGGTGCGGGAATTGTGGTTCACACGGTCAACCGTGTCCAGTGTGTATCGTGAACGGTTGAATGCAGGTGTCACCACCCACAACAGACGAACGACCGGGCATCCAGTCACCCTCGATGACCATGACCAGCGACATCAGAGATAGATTGTCAATAGTGACAGAAGGGCAACAGTGCAAGAAATCACGGCTCAATTCAACTCAGGCCGTGCTAGACACGTCGCCCAGTGGACAATCCGTAGGAACATGGGTTCCATGGGACTATGGGTGCCGGCGCCACACACGGGTGCCACTGTTTACCCAACGTCATCGGACACAACAGCGCGCATTTGTCTCCAATCACCAGGGTTGGATACTGAAACAATGGCGTAACGTGATAATGTCAGACGAATCACGATTTCAACTGCACTATGGCGATGGGAGACACCGTGTGTGGGGTAGACCACATGTATCGATGGATCCCGCCTGCCTCGAAGGTGTGGTCCACGGCGGCGGTGTCTCTGTTATGGTCTGGGAAGCATGTTCCAGGTATGGAATGGGCCCCCTAGTTGTTATGGAAGAGGCTCTGAATGGTCCGCGGTATGTTGAGCTGCCAGACGAGGCCCCACACGCTATTAGGGGACTATGCCATGACATTTTCTAAGTCAGTGAAGGCCTATATCATAACTAAGGAAGCTGACTTGGAAAGGATGTTTGATAGCTACAATATCATGTGTGATTCTGCTTTGTAATTTGTTTTTATCTTCAATATTCAATGTTTCCGTTGGAGCTCCTGCGATCCTACCTGCAATACTACCAGTGATACTATCTGCGATAGTACCTATGATTATACCTGCGATACTACTGACTTAACAGCATATAAAGAAGGTGAAATTGTGTTAATGCCAACAATTCCAGCAATTTCTTCAGAGAGCTGTGCGTGCTAAGTTACGCTTCTCGACTGGTAGGGAAGCTGGAAGTCCGAAAATCGAAATCGAACAATGGCCACTCGGAGTGGGATGTTTCCTTGGGGATTTCCACACTCCTACCAGGCAAATGCCTGGATAGTACCTTATTTGGAGTCCCCAGGTTCCTACCACAATCCTAGACTCTAATATTCGCAATTAACCCCACAACAGAAAGACAGGTTATTGTTCAAATTCAACACACACTGAAGTACATGGGGCTGATTACAAGGATGTCCCAAGCCCCTAATAATTTACAAAAGATAATCAGTAAGACACAGTGTGATCTCCAGTAGAAGCTGACAGAGGTTGCTCCTCCTTTGGACTAATCAGATCCACTGAGTGAGTACCAAATAGTGTTTTTTAATGTGTAACATCTTTCAATAGTGTAGTAAGGCGGTTTCTGCTTCACTCCAGAACCATCCTTGCCCCAATACTAAGCCTCAGCCATGTAATATTTGTCAATATCTGGTAAACGCATAGTCGGATGTTGACAAATGAGGTGTCGTTGGACTCCGGCTGACGTCCTCTTTACTATGGACCATGTATTGTATTTTTCAAAAAAATTGAAATTTTTCGTTTTCGAAAATATGCGATAGTTCGAAAACCAAACATGATAGAACGTTGTGCCATGGTTCAAACAAATGGTCTTAATGACCTTTACTTTTTGTAATAAAACTTTTTTTTACATTTTTTGAAAAAAGTGTAATTTTGAAAATCCCATATTTTGGAAACTGTGAATTATATAAAAAATGTTTATTTGACGTAAATGAAAGGTCCCTACCCCCTATACCCTTAAAATAAATTTCAAGTCTCTAGGATAAAAACCTGACAGTAGTGTGGTAACACGGGTTCTGCCCACTAACTTATTGAACCCTCCTCGTATTTGCCCCGAACCTGATATCTCGCTAACCAATCATGGAATTTGAACATACAGGGTGTCCTAGCACTCGTAGTGATGCCCCCTACTTTCCTATAGGCTCTTTATTTAATTAAAAGACCAAAACTAAAAGGTCATCAGCTTTTAATATCTCGCCAACCAATCATGATAGAGGCGTGTACGAGGGGTCCAAGGACTCGGGGTGACGTACTCTTTGCTATGGACCACTCGTTATATATATATATTTTAATTTGGTAACTCGATTTTGGGGTAAACACGTGTTTTTTGTGATTTTTGCCGATATCTTACGAACCAATAAGCCTAGAGACGTGTACGAGGTATCCTAGGACTCGGGATCACGCCCCCTTTCGAAAGTGGTAGATATTTTTTTTCCAAAAAATAATTCACAAAGGGCCTAACGCCACACATGTTGATTTTTTATCTGTTTATAATGTTCATGAAGCGTGGTGGTTGAGAGAGACGATACTGCTGGGTGTGTGTGTTTCAACGAACCTGTTGCTAACCACAAGGACCATGCTTAATAGAACAATCGATATTTCGGCGGGTCGGTTTATGACAGAGCGAGGGTGCGTTTTTCTGACCTTTTATATGGCAAACGGATGGAGGCTAATATTTGAAAATGTGTGAAGCATGCTAAGAATTTTTTTTACCCCCGAAGGGGATCTTTAACATGTAAAGGATGATGAGAACTTGGTTCTATGTTGGTCGAAGCGAGTAGAGAAAACAAACTTGCCAAGGAGCAGGAGGTGAATGTCATTTGAGCTTATTGGAATGCGCTGAACTGACTTGACAACAGGTGCAATGGAAAATGACAAAGACGCTTGAAGGTGAAATAATCTGAGCATTGTGGTGGCAGGGAAGAGCGAAACGCATGCATACACGTGTGAGATGACATGTACGCTAAACGAGTTACATCCTGTTTGCTTTGTACGTGACAAAATGAAAGTCCATGTGAAATTTTATCTGCCACAGGTGTTCACTTTGGGCGTTAGCTGTCCACGTGACCGATAACAGGATGTTCAAAGCGTGGGAAAAATGATTATTCATGCAATGTAACATATATAAAGACATGTCGTTATCATTTCCACTCTCACTTAGGTGACTACCTTTGAACACATTGCGTTGCGTGAAACCCCTGGTCTTGTTTAACAGTTTTGGTGTTGGTGGAAAATACTTAACCTTGTTGTGGGGTATGTATTTATTTATATATTTATTCATTTATACATTTATTGATTTATATATTTATATTTACAAACAATTATTTATTGATTTGGTAATTAATGATTTTATTTATTTATTTGTTTGCAGATAACCGGTATACCTTACATGTCTGAGAGAGAAGAAACCATTGCACTTTTCAGCCCATTAGAAGGAAACAGCAACAAGCCACTGCAAGTAAAGTTGAGATGATTTTTTATACTAACTTGTTTCATTTTTTGTTTTATGTTTCATTTTATGAAATGCATGTATTAACATGAATTTAGGTATTTATAGCGGTTTACTTTTTATTTTTTAGAAACTTGGAAAGAAAGCCTTACCGCCGTAGCAGTTGCTGAAAAAAAAACGAAACGCACTAAAGCGAAACCACTGCCAAAGAGTGAACTGTTTAAAACTCAGGTAAGTCTAACTTAAAAATGCTATTCCATTTTACCACTACTGAAAACTCGTAGACAAAAAATAATCATTACCTGTACATGACTGGGACAATGATTGCTTTCTTGATTAATGGCTATGTTGTTGTTGTTGTTGGCTGGGAAAAGTACAAGGCCATGTTGGATTTTCTAAAAATAAAAATAAAAATTAATTTATGGGTGGTTCCCTATGGACTCAACGAATATCCACAGGTTTGAACATGATAATGTGAACAAAATGACATGACATTCATTTTTGTTTATATATTGGTTAAAGGGGGGGATGTAAATGACTGTAGCTTTATAAAAAGAAAATAAGTGCATGGGTTACTGTTAGTGCCAACATACAGTTTATTTTTAACGGTGTTTTGATATATTAATGCCAATTAACGTTAACGTTTTATTTACAGGTATTGATTGATTGATTGATTGGTTATTTTGTTTGCTTTTAGGTGTCGTTATGTGCCATTAACGTAATGAACAGACAGTGAACAAGCATGCATTATACTTTAAAACACTCTGTGCAACATTAATAACTTACAATAAGAAAAAGTTTTATTATAACACATGGCGTTAGTACCAAATACAACAAGTGAGCAAGTTGGTTTACCACGTGGGTTAAATTTAAAATCAGAACATGATCGATGGTTAACATTTGAATCCTGGCCTGTAGGCTTTTTTTTCGACACATAAACTTGCAAAAGCTGGTTTTTTTTACTTGAACCGAGAAGATTAGGTGCGCTGTGTGTTTTGTCGTATTGAACTTTCACACTGGGAAGAAGGGGATGATCCCTTTAGAGACCATTTGCGATGGTCTCCTCATTGTCCTTACATGCTTGGAAAGCAAGTGGGTAACATACCCGTGCATTCATTTTACCGAACCACAAGATCATTGGCCGCTATTTACGCTGATGAATCACAAATAAATAATAATAATGATGTATTACCAGCCAACGGTAGTGTCGATATATGTGGTCCATATGCCATAGACAGTGTTGAATTGGCGTGTGCTTTTGAAAAATTGGGAGTTTGCAAGACTAAAGCACTAGCACACCCAGAGTACAGCTCTGTTGAAAAACGTTAAAATCTTATAAAAATGTTTGGCCATTAATATTAAAACACCTTACCAAACAGCTAAGTGATGCTGGATATGTTATACTGGTGAAGGGGACAAAACAATATGTTTTTATTGTGGATTTGCTTTAAAGGATTGGCAAATGACTGATGACCCTTTAGTGCAACACGCTTGTTGGTTACCAAACTGTAAATACATGGTGTTGCTTAAAGGTCAGGAATTTGTGAACACTATTCGTAAAGAAAACGTGATTGCAGCACAAGACATAAAAGTGCCTTTAGAGTTAGAACACGCAGAGCAAATACATAAGGCTGAAAGAAAAGACTTGTCTCACGAACAGATACAAAAGTGTGACCAACAATTATGTAAAATTTGTTATCAAGATGAACTAGGTGTTGTATTTTTGCCTTGTGGACACATGATAGCCTGTGTCAAGTGTGCATTAGAACTCAACACTTGTGCTATATACAGAAAAGCAGTATTTGCTACAGTTAGGGCATTTCTTGCATAACTAGTATAATTTATTTGTCATGCATAGTGCAAAATCCCTAATTGCACAATATTATTAAAGTTGTTTTAGAGTGTAATAGATATGCTTTTCTTTTGTTTATAGACTACTACAATGAATGTTTTGAATGCTGTGGGACAATCATGTGGCTTAGAGACAAAGAAGCTCAGCGAATTGTCAACGCATATTCCATTCCGCATTATCAAGATTCGGAAATTGAAAACAGCATATGGTGATCGTGTACTTTGTGTATGTGAAAACTTTGAGACATTTCTGCCTATACGGTTTAATGATATGTTGGAGAGTGTTTTTGATGAAGTCAATAATGCTGTGCAACCTGTACACTTAATATATGAATGTTTTAAAAACAATAGGTGCATGGTTCGTTTTAATAAAATAAATAAAAAATGTGAAATAATAATGGAAAATATAAGTAATGACAATATACTGAAAAAAGAAAGAAAATATGTGTATAGAACAGTAATGTTTTAGTGTTTAGTGTTCTCTTTAAAAATATTATGATGGAACCAAAAAAACAAGAAAAGTATATAAAGTTTGTAAATAAATGCAAAATGATGTTACAATGCTGTTTTATTTTATACAAAGTTATTATATTTAACATTGCAGAGTATACATGATTATGACAATAAATGCATACTGAATACAAGCCTTTCTCACTTTACAATAGTCTGTTATAGTTTTAAACACAAGGCTTGTTGTAGACCATTTATAGCAATGTCCATTCACTGTTGTTTTCGAAAAGTGGGGAAGCCGCAATTGTTGTATAGGCATAAAAACCATATTTTAATTACTATTTAGTCACTTTGATCCTCTTGCATATCAAGAGCAGATGACTAGTTGCTCCACTCTTTAAAACGACAACAACAACACTACCTCTTGCATAGTTTGTGATGTTGATGGCTCTTGCGACGTGGAAGATGGATTAAAAATAACTTTTAGAAAAGGGGTTAAACGTTGCTCATTAGACAATGCACTATTTTGAGTAGCAATATGGTTTTCTTGATTTTTTGTCGACGGCAACTGTGTTTCATGCAGTACACTACATTGATGATCACTGACACTTAAAACCTCACTATTTTTACTTTTTAGGTCACCACGACAATGTTTGGAACGTTGCTTTGCACAACGCCAAATAACAGTTCTATTTTTATTGGTTCGTTTCACAATATATGAATATCCTTTATAGTATGCGTAAGGCTTACCATACCTAGTCACTGATACTTCCATATCAACTGTCAAGCATAGACTAAGCTCTAGTAAAGTCAACTTGGTAATAAGAATAATAGTTTAATGTGAGAGCAAATATGGATCCAAAGAGTTCAGGTAAAAGTGGAAGCAAATAAGCAAATATTAGAAACAAGAGTGGGGGTAAAAGTGATCGCAAAGTGGTAGACCCATTACACAATAATTTCAGCACGACGAAGCTCTTGTTCAATTTCTTTGATTTCCCAATCGTGACCGGTATGCCCAGCTTGTTGTAAAGCATGCAATTGTCGAAGCCGTTGAATTAGCTTACCGGGTTTGTTCCAGTATACAAATTTAACAAATGGATTTTTAGGTGTAAACAAAGCATTACCTTATCATGATCATTATCATCATCATCATTATCATCATCATGATCGCCATTATCATCATGACCATCATCACTGTTACTATATAGTTCATTTTGATCCTCTTGCAATACCACTTCATTTATAGTATGAGCTGATTTTGATAGTGTTGAAGGTTTCTTGGACGTTGAAAACTGTCCTAACATGACGTTTTGAGGACATGATTGGTCCTTTTGAACAAACACTGCACTATCTTTAGCCGCTATATCGTTTTCTTGAACTTGCTTTTTAGCATTTTGATAATTGTTTGTAAACAGCAAGCGTGGTTCGTTTAGAGCACTACATTGATGAACACTCACACTTAAAACCTTTCCATTTTTACTTTTCAGATTGCCTCGACATTTTGTTGACCTCTCTTTTGAGCATCGCCAGAATATTATTCCATTCACATTCTGGCGATTATAGTTATAAGAGTAGCCTTGATAGAGTGCACGTAGCCTACCTTTGTTGGTTGTAATAAGTTCCATAGTAGTAACTGACCTGTCAGTACGATGTTCACACTATAAAGGTTACAACTGTTTTACTGATGGAGTGACCTACCATAAGCTTATATATTGGCTTTTTGTGTTGGCTTTTTGTGTTGGCCTTTGTGTTGGCTTTTTGTGTTGGCTTTTTGTGTTGGCTGTTGTGTTGGCTTTTTGTGTTGGCTTTTTGTGTTGGCTTATTGTGTTGGCTTTAGTATTGGCTTTTGTATTGGCTTATTTGACAAGTTATTCGTGTCAATGTATTTAGTGGATTTTTTCTTGGTGTTGGAAAGTAGTTGAAAGAGAGGGAATATTTAAAGACTTAACCTCAGCTCACTAACCTAACCTATCCTAACCTAACTTCACCTAACCTAACTTCACTTAGCCTAACCTAACCTAACCTTTCAACTTTCAGATGTTAATTACATTCTGTGCATAGTCGAGTTGGAACCCATGACCTCAGGGGTAAAAAACCAATTATTTTTTGATGGCTTATTTTGGTAACTTATTTTGATGGCTAACCTAACACTACCTAACCTAACCTAACCTCAGCTCACTTTGGATATTACTAGTAAGTGTTCATATCCTCCGCTAGGTAGCATGCTAGTAGTACATGTAGTGCTCATATTTACCGCTAGGTAGCGGAAACATACTTTGCGTGTTGCATGTGACACTTGTGAAGTTTAACCGCATGCAAGACGTGCTTGTATAAGTTCTCTATTTAAACCCAATTTACAATTAACCACTAAATGTTCAGAACTAACATGTATAGCCATGTTTAGGGTATATAGGAGACCCTTAGCAAGAAAGGCTGTCTAACCCACGAGTGTACAGCTTTGTCATACGCAGTAAGCACCTGTTGGCAGAAAACAACAACAACAAAAATTTGAGAAAGCCAACAAAAACTGTTTCCTTTAAATACATTAATGGATATGTTGTTGGCTTTCTCAAATTGTTGTTGTTGTTGTGTTCTGCCAACAGGAGCTTACTGCGTATGACAAAGCTGTACACTCGTGGGTTAGACAGCCTTTCTTGCTAAGGGTCTCCTATATACCCTAAACATGGCTATACATGTTAGTTCTGAACATTTAGTGGTTTATTGTATATTGGGTTAAAATAGAGAACTTATACAAGCACGTCTTGCATGCGGTTAAACTTCACAAGTGTCACATGCAACACACAAAGTATCTTTCCGCTACCTAGCGGTAAATATGAGCACTACCTGTACTACTAGCATGCTACCTAGCGGAGGATATGAACACTTGCTAGTAATATCCAAAGTGAGCTGAGGTTAGGTTAGGTTAGGTAAAGTTAGGTTAGCCATCAAAATAAGTTACCAAAATAAACCATCAAAAAATAATTGGTTTTTTACCCCTGAGGTCTTGGGTTCCAACTCGACTATGCACAGAATTTAATTAACATCTGAGAGTTGAAAGGTTAGGTTAGGTTAGGCTAAGTGAAGTTAGGTTAGGTGAAGTTAGGTTAGGTTAGGTTAGGTTAGTGAGCTGAGGATAAGTCTTTATATATTCCCTCTCTTTCAACTACTTTCCAACACCAAGAAAAAATCCACTAAATACATTTACACGAATAACATGTCACATAAGCCAATACAGAAGCCAATACTAAAGCCAACACAATAAGCCAACAAAAAAAGCCAACACAACAGCCAACACAAAAAGCCAACACAAAAAGCCAACACAAAAAGCCAACACAAAAGCCAACACAAAAAGCCAACACAAAAAGCCAATATATAAGCTTATGGTAGGTCACTCCATCAGCAAAACAGTTGTAACCTTTGTAGTGTGATCATCGTACTGACAGGTCAGTTACTACTATGGAACTTATTACAACCAACAAAGGTAGGCTACGTGCACTCTATCAACGCTACTCTTATAACTATAATCGCCAGAATGTGAATGGAAAAATATTCTGGCGATGCTCAAAAGAGAGGTCAACAAAATGTCGAGGCAATCTGAAAAGTAAAAATGGAAAGGTTTTAAGTGTGAGTGTTCATCAATGTAGTGCTCTAAACGAACCACGCTTGCTGTTTACAAACAATTATCAAAATGCTAAAAAGCAAGTTCAAAAAACGATATAGCGGCTAAAGATAGTGAAGTGTTTGTTCAAAAGGACCAATCATGTCCTCAAAACGTCATGTTAGGAGAGTTGTCAACGTCCAAGAAACCTTCAACACTATCAAAATCAACTCAGACTATAAATGAAGTGGTTATGGTGTTTGAAGCCATATTTTCAGTGTTGCTTTAGTAAACAAGAGTTTAGTGCTTTTCAATCGGTCAACACAAATGTACCCAAATGAGATGGGTTATGCCCTAATCCTGAAATAAATTACATGAGATTAATAAAACACTAGGATGACCAGTTTCGATCGTCAAGCGATCATCATCAGATCCATTACACTTAGGCTACAAAATCTATGTTTGAAATACAGGTGAAAATATTTACAATATGTACAATTATTTAGTTGCAGTATTGGTACTGCAACTGTCAGTGTATGCTAAATGCAGTATATATGTTAGGTGAAATGCTAAATGGTGATAGCTATCCGGAGATTGTACTTTAGAGAGATTATATGGTTGTAAACTATGGTTAAACTATAAAATTTTTGGCTAACTACTTATCTGATTGTCTTCCGTATTACAGCTACTCGCAGTTTTCGTGCTCACTGGAACTCGCTGTGCGGTCGACTGCGGTGGTTATCTTAACGACTGGTTTTTCCCCTGCCTTCTCCCCCCTGTCCCTACATGCTGTGGGGAGTGATAGCGATGTGTTTAGGTGTGGTGTTGCCAACCTTGATAAGATGTATGTTATTGAATGAGGTGGGTCTACAACTATTAAAGACCGTGGATTAGCCCTCGCCACGCGTGGAGCATAACCCATTCGAACTAAGCGTTGACGGTCTTATGAGGACGTCCCGGCACCTTTAATACTGCCGCGAATATGGGCCTTGGTTTATTGCAGATGAAAAGTACATCGTACACCTGATCCAGATAACATTTACCTATTAAAAACCCCCTAATTTCCCCCATTTTTATCTAGCTTGGCTGTGTCGCTAAATTGTATTCTTTTCCGACCGGGTGTGTTTTAGTAGCGTGAAGAGGGGTGAGCTCTCCATGAACGTGTGTTCATTTAGATTGTTGGGATTGTTTCGTTTGGCTAGGTGTATCTCGATTGCTTCCTTTATGTCAAGAGTTCTGCCTTTCGATTCGTGATGGATTATTTTAAGGTCCGACTCTATGTTGGTAAAGCTGTGCCCTGCGTCACACATATGTTCGCACACGGCTGAATGTGTTCCGTATCTTATCGCATTCCTATGTTCATTATAACGTGTGTCTACTCGCCTTCCACTCTGCCCGATGTAATTAGCTTGACAATCGGTGTCTTGGCACGTTATAGAATATACCCCTGATCTTGAATACGGGTCACGTTTATTTAGATTACTATTTAGGAGGTGCCTAGCGGTTGTGTTTTTCGTCATGAAAGCTATCTTTATGTCTTGTTTTTTGAATAGGTTAGTGATTTTATATGTATTCGCATTCACACAGTTGAAACGCGCAAATTTTTTCTCATTACTGTCCGGTTTGGGAATCGTTTTATCTTTATTTTTATGTTTGGCTATAATTTGATTTATTTTGCTTGGCGAGAAGTTGTTTTCCTTTGCTATTTGCATAATAGTTCTTATTTCCTTATTATAGTTGTCTTTTGACATGGGTATGTTTAAAGCTCTGTGCACCATTGAATTGAAACCCGCTAGTTTGTGCGTACTGGGGTGATTAGACTGATTGTCGATTGCATGCGAGGTTTGTGTTGCTTTCCGGAATATGGAATATGAAAGGTCGTTGTCTTTACGTTCAATAGTTATATCGAGATAATTTATTTTCCGGTCTATTTCGGATTCCTTAGTGAATTTGATAGAGTGGTGAAGGCTATTAATGGATTGGAGAATTGTTTCTTCGCTTGTTAGTTCAGTATCGTAGATGCAAATTACATCATCTACGTATCTTTTCCATATTACTATTCCCTTTGTTGAAGTCTTTTCTAAGAACGCATTTTCTAGTGCATTGATGAAGAAGTCAGCGATTAACCCACTTAGTGGCGATCCCATTGCTAGGCCTTCTCCCTGTGTGTATATTTTATTGTCGAATTGAAACACGTTTTGGGTGAGAACGACCCTCAGTAATCTCACAATCTCTTCAATTTCTTTTACCGAATTGTTGGATTTTAAGTTGTTTTCGATAGTGTTGATTGCTTCAATAATCGGAATATTGGTATACATGTTAGTTACGTCGAAGGATACTAGCCTGAAGCTGGGTTTCATTTGTAGGGTGTTCAATGTAGTTACTAGTTCTGTTGTGTTCTTTACAGAGTTGTTTTTGTCGTTGGAAAGACGGCATTTTAAGATTTTTAGTAACTCTTTGCTGATTTTGTAATTAGGTGCATTCCTACAATTGACTATTGGTCTCATTGGGGATTCCCATTTGTGTATTTTTGGTTGTCCCCTCAATGACGGTATTTTCGGGTTCATGTTTATTAGTTTTGATTTTTCGGCTTTGGTCAGTATGTATTCTGTTTCTTTTAGCGCACTTTTTATTTGTTTTTGGAATTTGTTGGTGCGGCCTTTTGTTAATTCCTTGATTTCGTTGTTGTTTAGGAATTCGACTGATTTTTTCAATGTATTCTGTTTTGTTCAAAATTACTGTAGTGTTTCCCTTATCTGCTTTGTGATGATTAAGTCATGTTCTTTTATTTTTTGTTTCAACGACTTTATTTCTTTGAGTTGTTTGTTGTTTTGAATGTTATTGCTATCGCCCTCTCGTTTGAGGATTTTTTGGCTTCGTTGGTGGCAAGATTTTTGGTTAATTCTCTGTCTTCTGCTGGGAGCTTGTGACTGGCTATCTCAATATCTGTGATTAACTGTTTTATATTGTGGTTCGTGTGTGCGTCTGTGCAGTTGTATTTCAAACCTTTGTCTAACATATTCATTTCACCTAGAGAAAAGGTTACGTTCGTTCTGTTGTTCACTCTGCTGTGGAAATTGAATTCATTGTTATTCGTGTGTTGTTCGTTAGATTGATGGTTCTGTGTTTCTCCTAGTTTTCTTAATTTATTTTCTAGCGTTTCATGCTTCCTCGTTGCTCTGATTTTGATGTTGTCATGTAGGTGCTCGGTGAAGCTGTACCATTGGGCCGCGTGCCAGAAATTACTTAGTTGCAATTGAATGTCGTATAATTGTTGGTTAATTTTTTGCTTTCTTATGTATGCAAATCTTAATTCGTTTTTTATCCAAAGCGCTTTGGCTTGTTTGGTTGAAATGATCGTGGCTGGTGTGTTCGGTACGGTTTTATTTGGTACGTATTTAGGGGTGAGGTTTAGTTCTATACATTTTTTGTTGAACCAAATTGACTTGTCTAAATTCATGAGTTTAAGCCTGAGTGATTTGAATTTCTTGGCTTCACGATTTGCCTGACTAGCCGTGAACATTGTGGTGTTTGAAGCCATATTTTCAGTGTTGCCTTAGTAAACAAGAGTTTAGTGCTTTTCAGTCGGTCAACACGAATGTACCCAAAAGAGATGGGTTATGCCCTAATCCTGCAATAAATTACATGAGATTAATAAAACACTAGGATGACCAGTTTCGATCGTCAAGCGATCATCATCCGATCCATTACACTTAGGCTACAAAATCTATGTTTGAAATACAGGTGAAAATATTTACAATATGTGCAATTATTTAGTTGCAGTATTGGTACTGCAACTGTCAGTGTATGCTAAATGCAGTATATATGTTAGGTGAAATGCTAAATGGTGATAGCTATCCGGAGAATGTACTTTAGAGAGATTATATGGTTGTAAACTATGGTTAAACTATAAAATTTTAGGCTAACTACTTATCTGGTTGTCTTCCGTATTACAACTACTCGCAGTTTTCGTGCTCACTGGAACTCGCTGTGCGGTCGACTGCGGTGGTTATCTTAACGACTGGTTTTTCCCCTGCCTTCTCCCCCCTGTCCCTACATGCTGTGGGGAGTGATAGCGATGTGTTTATGTGAGGTGTTGCCAACCTAGATAAGATGTATGTTATTGAATGAGGTGGGTCTACAACTATTAAAGACCGTGGATTAGCCCTCGCCACGCGTGGAGCATAACCCATTCGAACTAAGCGTTGACGGTCTTATGAGGACGTCCCGGCACCTTTAATACTGCCGCGAATATGGGCCTTGGTTTATTGCAGATGAAAAGTACATCGTACACCTGATCCAGATAACATTTACCTATTAAAAAACCCCTAATTTCCCCCCATTTTTTATCTAGCTTGGCTGTGTCGCTAAATTGTATTCTTTTCCGACAGGGTGTGTTTTTTAGTAGCGTGAAGAGGGGTGGGCTCTCCATGAACGTGTGTTCATTTAGATTGTTGGGATTGTTTCGTTTGGCTAGGTGTATCTCGATTGCTTCCTTTATGTCAAGAGCTCTGCCTTTCGATTTGTGATGGATTATTTTAAGGTCCGACTCTATGTTGGTAAAGCTGTGCCCTGTGTCACACATATGTTCGCACACGGCTGAATGTGTTCCGTATCTTATCGCATTCCTATGTTCATTATAACGTGTGTCTACTCGCCTTCCACTCTGCCCGATGTAATTAGCTTGACAATCGTGTCTTGGCACGTTATAGAATATACCCCTGACCTTGAATACGGGTCTAGTTTATTTAGATTACTATTTAGGAGGTGCCTAGTGGTTGTGTATTTCGTCGTGAAAGCTATCTTTATGCCTTGTTTTTTGAATAGGTTAGTGATTTTATATGTATTCGCATTCACATAGTTGAAACGCGCAAATTTTTTTCATTACTGTCCGGTTTGGGAATCATTTTATCTTTATTTTTTGTTTGGCTATAATTTGATTTATTTTGCTTGGCGAGAAGTTGTTTTCCTTTGCTATTTGCATGATAGTTCTTATTTCCTTATTATAGTTGTCTTTTGACATGGGTATGTTTAAAGCTCTGTGCACCATTGAATTGAAACCCGCTAGTTTGTAACTAACATGTACACCAATATTCCGATTATTGAAGCAATCAACACTATCGAAAACAACTTAAAATCCAACAATTCGGTAAAAGAAATTGAAGAGATTGTGAGATTACTGAGGGTCGTTCTCACCCAAAACGTGTTTCAATTCGACAATAAAATATACACACAGAGAGAAGGCCTAGCAATGGGATCGCCACTAAGTGGGTTAATCGCTGACATCTTCATCAATGCACTAGAAAATGCGTTCTTAGAAAAGACTTCAACAAAGGGAATAGTAATATGGAAAAGATACGTAGATGATGTAATTTGCATCTACGATACTGAACTAACAAGCGAAGAAACAATTCTCCAATCCATTAATAGCCTTCACCACTCTATCAAATTCACTAAGGAATCCGAAATAGACCGGAAAATAAATTATCTCGATATAACTATTGAACGTAAAGACAACGACCTTTCATATTCCATATTCCGGAAAGCAACACAAACCTCGCATGCAATCGACAATCAGTCTAATCACCCCAGTACGCACAAACTAGCGGGTTTCAATTCAATTGTGCACAGAGCTTTAAACATACCCATGTCAAAAGACAACTATAATAAGGAAATAAGAACTATTATGCAAATAGCAAAGGAAAACAACTTCTCGCCAAGCAAAATAAATCAAATTATAGCCAAACATAAAAATAAAGATAAAACGATTCCCAAACCGGACAGCAATGAGAAAAAATTTGCGCGTTTCAACTGTGTGAATGCGAATACATATAAAATCACTAACCTATTCAAAAAACAAGGCATAAAGATAGCTTTCACGACGAAATACACAACCGCTAGGCACCTCCTAAATAGTAATCTAAATAAACGTGACCCGTATTCAAGGTCAGGGGTATATTCTATAACGTGCCAAGACACCGATTGTCAAGCTAATTACATCGGGCAGAGTGGAAGGCGAGTAGACACACGTTATAATGAACATAGGAATGCGATAAGATACGGATCACATTCAGCCGTGTGCGAACATATGTGTGACGCAGGGCACAGCTTTACCAACATAGAGTCGGACCTTAAAATAATCCATCACGAATCGAAAGGCAGAGCTCTTGACATACAGGAAGCAATCGAGATACACCTAGCCAAACGAAACAATCCCAACAATCTAAATGAACACACGTTCATGGAGAGCTCACCCCTCTTCACGCTACTAAAAAACACACCCTGTCGGAAAAGAATACAATTTAGCGACACAGTCAAGCTAGATAAAAAATGGGGGGAAATTAGGGGTTTTTTAATAGGTAAATGTTATCTGGATCAGGTGTACGATGTACTTTTCATCTGCAATAAACCAAGGCCCATATTCGCGGCAGTATTAAAGGTGCCGGGACGTCCTCATAAGACCGTCAACGCTTAGTTCGAATGGGTTATGCTCCACGCGTGGCGAGGGCTAATCCGCGGTCTTTAATATTTGTAGACCCACCTCATTCAATAACATACATCTTATCTAGGTTGGCAACACCTCACATAAACACATCGCTATCACTCCCCACAGCATGTAGGGTCAGGGGGGAGAAGGCAGGGGAAAAACCAGTCGTTAAGATAACCACCGCAGTCGACCGCACACTGCGTTCCAGTGAGCACGAAAACTGCGAGTAGCTGTTGTACGGAAGACAATCAGATAAGTAGTTAGCCTAAAATTGTGTAGTTTAACCATAGTTTACAACCATATAATCTCTCTAAAGTACAATCTACGGATAGCTATCACCAATTAGCATTTCACCTAACATATATACTGCATTAAGCATACACTGACAGTTGCAGTACCAATACTGCAACTAAATAATTGTACATATTGTAAATATTTTCACCTGTATTTCAAACATAGATTTTGTAAACTAAGTGTATTGGATCTGATGATGATCGCTTGACGATCGAAACTGGTCATCCTAGTGTTTTATTAATCTCATGTAATTTATTTCAGGATTAGGGCATAACCCATCTCTTTTGGGTACATTCGTGTTGACCGATTGAAAAGCACTAAACTCTTGAAATGAAGTGGTATTGCAAGAGGATCTAAAAGGACTATATAGTAACAGTGATGATGGTCATGATGATAATGTTGATCATGATGATGATAATGATGATGATGATAATGATCATGATAATGGTAATGCTTTGTTTACACCTAAAAATCCTTTTGTTAAATATGTATACTGGAACAAACCCAGTAAGCCAATTCAACGGCTTCGACAATTGCATGCTTTACAACAAGCTGGGCATACCGGTCACGATTGGCAAATCAAAGAAATTGAACAAGAGCTTCATCGTGCTGAAATTATTGTGTAATGGGTCTACCACTTTGCGACCACTTTTACCCCCACTCTTGTTTCTAATATTAGCTTATTTGTTTCCACTTTTACCTGAACTCTTTGGACATATTTGCTCTCACATTAAACTATTATTCTTATTACTAAGTTGACTTTACTAGAGCTTAGTCTATGCTTGACAGTTGATATGGAAGTATCAGTGACTAGGTATGATAAGCCTTACGCATACTATAAAGGATATTCATATATTGTGAAACGAACCAATAAAAATTGAGCTGTTATTTGGCGTTGTTCAAAGCAACGTTCCAAACATTGTCGTGGTTACCTAAAAAGTAAAAATAGTGAGGTTTTAAGTGTCAGTGATCATCAATGTAGTGTACTGCATGAAACACAATTGCCATCGACAAAAAATCAAGAAAACCATATTGCTACTCAAAATAGTGCATTGTTTAATGGGCAACGTTTAACCCCTGATCTAAAAGTTATTTATAATCCATCTTCCACGTCGCAAGAGCCATCAACATCACAAACTATGCAAGAGGTAGTGTTGTTGTTGTCGTTTTAGAGAGTGGAACAACTAGATCATCTGCTCTTGATATGCAAGAGGATCAAAGTGACTAAATAGTAATAACAATATGTTTCTTATGCCTATACAACAATTGCGGCTTTCCCGCTTTCCGAAAACAACAGTGAATGGACATTGCTATAAAATGATCTACAACAAGCCTTGTGTTTAAAACTATAACAGCCTATCGTAAAGTGAGAAAAGCTTGTATTCAGTGTGCATTTATTGTCATAATCATGTATACTCTGCAATGTTAAATATAATAACTTTGTATAAAATAAAACAGCATTGTAACATCATTTTGCATTTATTTACAAACTTTATATACATTTCTTGTTTTTTTTGGTTTAATCATAATATTTTTAAAGACAACACTAAACACTAAAACATTACTATTCTATACACATATTTTCTTTCTTTTTCAGTAGATTTTCATTACTTATATTTTCCATTATTATTTCACATTTTTTTATTTATTTAATTAAAACGAACCATGCACCTATTGTTTTTAAAACCTTCAAATATTAAGTGTACAGGTTGCACAGCATTATTGACTTCATCAAAAACACTCTCCAACATATCATTAAACCGTATAGGCAGAAATGTCTCAAAGTTTTCACATACACAAAGTACACGATCACCATATGCTGTTTTCAATTTCCGAATCTTGATAATGCGGAATGGAATATGCGTTGGCAATTCGCTGAGCTTCTTTGTCTCTAAGCCACATGATTGTCCCACAGCATTCAAAACATTCATTGTAGTAGTCTATAAACAAAAGAAAAGCATATCTATTACACTCTAAAACAGCTTTAATAATATTGTGCAATTAGGGATTTTGCACTATGCATGACAAATAAATTATACTAGTTATGCAAGAAATGCCCTAACTGTAGCAAATACTGCTTTTCTGCATATAGCACAAGTGTTGAATTCTAATGCACACGTGACACAGGCTATCATGTGTCCACAAGGCAAAAATACAACACCTAGTTCATCTTGATAACAAATTTTACATAATTGTTGGTCACACTTTTGTATCTGTTCGTGAGACAAGTCTTTTCTTTCAGCCTTATGTATTTGCTCTGCGTGTTCTAACTCTAAAGGCACTTTTATGTCTTTGCTGCAATCACGTTTTCTTTACGAATAGTGTTCACAAATTCCTGACCTTTAAGCAACACCATGTATTTACAGTTTGGTAACCAACGAGCGTGTTGCACTAAAGGGTCATCAGTCATTTGCCAATCCTTTAAAGCAAATCCACAATAAAAACATATTGTTTTATCCCCTTCACCAGTATAAAAATCCAGCTTGACTTAGCTGTTTGGTAAGGTGTTTTAATATTAATGGCCAAACATTTTTATAAGATTCTAAACGTTTTTCAACAGAGCTGTACTCTGGGTGTGCTAGTGCTTTAGTCTTGCAAACACCCAATTTTTCAAAAGCACACGCCAATTCAACACTGTCTATGGCATATGGACCACATATATCGACTCTACCGTTGGCTGGTAATACATCATTATTATTATTTATTTGTGATTCAGCAACGAAAGTAGCGGCCAATGGTCTTGTGGTTCGGTAAAATGAATGCAGGGGTATGTTACCCAATTGCTTTCCAAGCATGTAAGGACAATGAGGAGACCATCGCAAATGGTCTCTAAAGGGATCATCCCCTTCTTCCCAGTGTGAAAGTTCAATACGACAAAACACACAGCGCACCACATCTTCTTGGTTCAAGTAAAAAAAACGGCTTTTGCAAGTTCATGTGTCGACAAAAAGCCTACAGGCCAGGATTCAGATGTTAACCATCGGTCATGTTCTGATTTTAAATTTAACCCACGTGGTAAACCAACTTGCTCACTTGTTGTATTTGGTACTAACGCCATGTGTTATAATACAACTCTTTCTTATTGTAAGTTATTAACGTTGCACAGAGTACTGTCTGTTCATTACGTTAATGGCACATAACGACACCTAAAAGCAAACAAAATAACCAATCAATCAATCAATACCTGTAAATAAAACGTTAACGTTAATTGGCATTAATATATCAAAACACCGTTAAAAATAAACTGTATGTTGGCACTAACAGTAACCCATGTACTTATTTTCTTTTTATAAAGCTACAGTCATTTACATCCCCCCCTTTAACCAATATATAAACAAAAATGAATGTCATGTCATTTTGTTCACATTATCATGTTCAAACCTGTGGATATTCGTTGAGTCCATAGGGAACCACCCATAAATTAATTTTAATTTTTATTTTTAGAAAATCCAACATGGCCTTGTACTTTTCCCAGTCAACAACAACAACATAGCCATTAAACAAGAAAGCAATCATTGTCCCAGTCATGTACAGGTAATAATTTTTTTTGTCTACGAGTTTTCAGTAGTGGTAAAATTGATTAGCATTTTTAAGTTAGACTTACCTGAGTTTTAAACAGTTCACTCTTTGGCAGTGGTTTCGCTTTAGTGCGTTTCGGGTTTTTTTCAGCAACTGCTAGGGCGGTAAGGCTTTTCTTTCCAAGTTTTTAAAAATAAATAAAATAAACCGCTATAAATACCTAAATTCATGTTAATACATGCATTTCATAAAATGAAACATAAAACAAAAATGAAACAAGTTAGTTTAAAAAATCATCTCACCTTTACTTGCAGTGGCTTGTTGCTGTTTCCTTCTAATGGGCTCAAAAGTGCAATGGTTTCTTCTCTCTCAGACATGTAAGGTATACCGGTTATCTGCAAACAAATAAATAAATAAAATCATTAATTACCTAATCAATAAATAATTGCTTGTAAAAATATATATAAATCAATAAATGTATAAATGAATAAATATATAAATAAATACCTACCCCACAACAAGGTTAAGTATTTTCCACCAACACCAAAACTGTTAAACAAGACCAGGGGTTTCACGCAACGCAATGTGTTCAAAGGTAGTCACCTAAGTGAGAGTGGAAATGATAACGACATGTCCTTATATATGTTACATTGCATGTATAATCATTTTTCCCACGCTTTGAACATCCTGTTATCCGTCACGTGGATAGCTAACGCCCAAAGTGAACACCTGTGGCAGATCAAATTTCACATGGACTTGCATTTTGTCACGTACAAAGCAAACAGGATGTAACTTGTTTAGCGTACATGTCATCTCACACGTGTATGCATGCATTTCGCTCTTCCCTGCCACCACAATGGTCAGATTATTTCACCTTCAAGCGTCTTTGTCATTTTCCATTGCACCTGTTGTCAAGTCAGATCAGCGCATTCCAATAAGCTCAAATGACATTCACCTCCTGCTCCTTGGCAAGTTTGTTTTCTCTACTCGCTTCGACCAACATAGAACCAAGTTCTAATCATCGTTTACATGTTAAAGATCCCCTTCGGGGGTAAGAAATCTTAGCATGCTTCACACATTTTCAAATAATAGCCTCCATCCGTCTGCCATAGAAAAGATCAGAAAAACGCACCCTCGCTCTGTCATAAACCGACCCGCCGAAATATCGATTGTTCTATTAAGCATGGTCCTTGTGGTTAGCAACAGGTTCGTTGAAACACACACACCCAGCAGTATCGTCTCTCTCAACCACCACGCTTCATGAACATTATAAACAGATAAAAAAATTCAACATGTATGGCGTTAGGCCCTTTGTGAATTATTTTTGGATAAAAATATCTACCACATTCGAAAGGGGGCGTGATCCCGAGTCCTAGGACACCTCGTACACGTCTCTAGACTTATTGGTTCGTAAGATATCGGCAAAAATCACAAAAAACACGTGTTTACCCCAAAATCGAGTTACCAAATTAAAAAATATATATATAACGAGTGGTCCATAGCAAAGAAGACGTCACCCCGAGTCCTTGGACCCCTCGTACACGCCTCTATCATGATTGATTGGCGAGATATTAAAAGCGGATGACCTTTTAGTTTTGGTCTTTTAATTAAATAAAGAGCCTATAGGAAAGTAGGGGGCATCACTACGAGTGCTAGGACACCCTGTATGTTCAAATCCCATGATTGGTTAGCGAGATATCAGGTTCGGGGCAAATACGAGGAGGGTTCAATAAGTTAGTGGGCAGAACCCGTGTTACCACACTACTGTCAGGTTTTTATCCTAGAGATTTGAAATTTATTTTAGGGGTAGATGGGGTAGGGGGCTTTTCTTTACGTCAAATAAACATTTTTGTATAATTCACAGTTTCCAAAATATGGGATTTTCAAAATTACACTTTTTTCAAAAAATTAAAAAAGTTTTATTGCAAAACATAAAGGTCATAAAGACCATTTGTTTGAGCCATGGCACAACGTACTATCATGTTTGGTTTTCAAACTATCGCCTATTTTCGAAAACGAAAAATTTCAATTTTTTTTGAAAAATACAATACATGATCCATAGGAAAGAGGACGTCAGCCGGAGTCCAACGACACCTCATTTGTCAACATCCGACCATGCGTTCACCAGATATTGACAAATATTACATGACTGAGGCTTCGTAGTGGGGCAAGGAGGGTTCTGGAGTGAAGCAGAAACCGCCTTACTCCACTACTTCTTTCCACTCGGTATCTGGATATTTTTGTGGCACTCGGTAGCTGGACATTTTTGTGGGAGTGATTTTGGAAAAGAGACGGAAGTGGATGGGACGGAAGTGGATGGGACGGAAGTGCATGGGACGGAAACAATGAGCGCGCGCGGTGGCGGAGATCGGTACAACGACGTATTGTAAGCCATGTGACTATGTGGAATGTAAATCGCATACGGTTTACCTCAAGGTTTGGAGGCCCCATTGAAGACATTCCTGCAATAAATCATCTTCAAGTTGTCGTTTTTGGTGAGAAAATATTCATTATATCATATTTGCTGAAAACAATTACGATTTATTAAATCTTAATACTTTTGCTGTATTCTTATTTAATGTAGGCACTCGATACCTCGAGTGCTATATCGCATCAACCAACACTCCAAACAACGTAGGAATTCAGTATATTAACACCGACTACTAACAATAATTGAAACTTCGTTGGTCTGAACGTATCACTGGGAGAAACGCATTTAATATATGTACTGCACACCTAATTTTTAATCACGTCTATACTTGGCAGTGCGCTATATCGGCAATAAGAGGCCATTTTCAATAACACCAACTGGCCGGTATAAAGTACAGCTCGCATCAAGTAGGCAGTGGATTGCTCCCGCATACAGTTGTAGGTATATGATACTACTGCTGATGCATTGGAGAATCCTTTCATGTTTGCTGCCACAAGGAAGCACTATGAGTTCATTCTTTAAAAAATGCGAGTAAGTAATAGGGAATTATTCGAATAATATGTCAGATGTTACACATCATATGCAACTACTGTAAGGCTCATAATTTTTTTTAGCCTACTTCCCATTTTTGCAAAGATGAAAGTAGACTTATGAGATCTATACAGGGCCAAAAATTGTGTGTCAGTCTGTGTGTGTGCGTGAGTGTGTGTACTCAGAATATATGTGTGTGTCCCCCCCCCCCCCTCCCACCCCTATGAATTCGAACACGGTGAAACCGAATTGAACGAAATTTGATACAGAGATGAAACTAGCTAAGGGCACCTCAGTAACATGTTTTATATCGCCGCCATCTTGACGGAAACGTAATGGCGGCCACCCAAATGTTCAAAGCTTAAATCAAATTACGACTAACCTTATAATCCGACCTCTACCAAATTTTGTAACAACATATATTTATATGGCTAGCGTCTTTTGACTAAACTACAAGGTCATCAGCCCAATAGTTTGCAGATGGCGGCCATGAGTGTGTGAAAATAGATTCCCCCTATCAATTCAAACACAGTGAAACCAAATTGACGAAAATTTGGTACAGAGGTATCACTATCAAAGGACGCCTCAGTGTAATGTTTTATATTGCCGCCATCTTGACGAAAACGTAGTGGCGGCCACCCAAATGTTAAAAGTTAAAATCAAATTACGACCAACCTAATCACCTGATCTCTACCAAATTTTGTAACACTATACCTTTAGGTGTGAAAAAAATCTTTTGACCAAACTACAAGGTCATCAGCCCGATACATTGCGTATGGCGGCCATGTATGTGTGCAAATCGATTCCCCCTATCTATTCAAACACGGTGAAACCGAATTGAACAAAATTTGGTACAGAGGTAGCACTTGTAATGTGCACCTCAGTGTCATGTTTTATATTGCCACTATCTTGACGGGAACGCAATGGCGGCCAACGAAATGTTAAAAGCTTAAATCAAATTACGACCAACCTAATAACATGATCTCTACCAAATTTTGCAACAACATACCTTTATGTGGGAAGCATTTTTTGACCAAACTACATGATCATCTGCCCCCTACTTTGCAGATGGCGGCCATGTATGTGTGCAAATCGATTCCCCCTATCAATTCAAACATGGTGAAACCGAATTGAACAAAATTTGGTACAGAGGTAGCACTTGTAATGTGCACCTCAGTGTCATGTTTTATATTGCCACTATCTTGACGGGAACGCAATGGCGGCCAACGAAATGTTAAAAGCTTAAATCAAATTACGACCAACCTAATAATATGATCTCTACCAAATTTTGTAACAACATACCTTCATGTGGGAGGCATACTTTGACGAAATTACAAGATCATCGGCCCAATGCTTTGCAGTTGGCGGCCATGTATGTGTGCAAATCGATACCCCCTATCTATTCAAACACGGTGAAACCGAATTGAACGAAATTTGTTACCGAGGTAGCACTAGCAAAAAGCACTCCAGTGTCATGTTTTACATCACCGCCATCTTGACGAAAACGTAATGGCGGCCACCCAAATGTTAAAAGCTTGAATCAAATCACGACCAACCTAATCATATGATCTCTACCAAATTTTGCAATATTATACCTTTATGCATAAAGAGTCTTTTGACCAAACTACAAGGCCATCAGCCCAATAATTTGCGGATAGTAGCCATGTATGTGTCAAATTGATTCCCCCTATCAATTCAAACACGGGAAACCCGAATTATACGAAATTTGGTACAGAGGTAGCATTAGCAACGGGCACCTCTGCGTCATGTTTTATATCGCCGCCATCTTGACGGAAACGGAATGGCGGCCACCCAAATGTTTAAAAATTAAATCAAATTACGACCAACCTAATCATTTGATCTCTACCAAATTTTGCAACAACATACCTTTTTGTGGGAAGCATCTTTTGACTGAACTACAAGGACATCAGCCGAATAGTTTGCAGAAAGCGGCCCTGTATGTGTGCAAATCGATTACCCATCCGTATAGCACGTTGTATTTCAACAAGCTACTACAACCAACATTAAATGATACTTCTTGAAAAGGACAAAGTGTTATAACAATATCCATGCACTTAGGAGAAAGTAGTCTATATGTTCTTTACTGAATATCTTGTTTTTGCTATTAAGTCGTATTGTTTACATAAAGTATAAGTGGGCCGTTCCTTCTTGACCGGTACATATTACGTTCGCAGTGGTGTCATCACGCACAGTGAGCCTTTATACCTTTGTGATAAATTCAAAGAAAGTACGCAAGTGTCCCTGGCAGCGCATGTGCATATTCAGTGGTCTCAGTGTCCTACTCGGGCATTAAGAAGAATTCTCACTTATGACAAGCCACCAATGACCGGCCCATCTATACAAGCCATCATTATTTTAATCCGAGTGTTAAAATGTTAGGCTTGACGAGGAATCGAACCTGGGACGTTTGGATTCCCAGTCCCAGTCCCCAGTTCCAAACTGTCCTCATCGCCGCCGCCATTCCCAACGTGATGGGTTTTCGCCTGCCGCGGGTAGCGCCTTCCACTGAGCATCGAACACTGAGGTACCATGGAATCGCGTTGCCCATCCGCGAAGATGTATGCCGCCTCTTGGTGTACGTGCTCGGGAGGCAAGCCAGCTAGAGCGACCTGGTGAATTGACTTACTCGCGCGCCTTTTCCTCCCTTCTTGCCGTAGGTGGTACATGGCCGGTAGCTGGTAACCCCAACGATGCTCCTCCAGCGTCGTGACGATCTCGTTGTAGCCGGTCCCCGACTGGATGTCGTAGCACCTCCGCCATGCGTTCCTGAAGTCCCGTGATGAGCTGAACTGTTCCTTCCTCCAGCGTGCACCCGGCATGGTTTGCCACAGTGTCGACGCTGGTCCCGCAGATCTGCCGTGATGTAGCCTCATCGACGTGCGGGGTCTTCTTACTTGTGACACTGCTCCTGTCGTCAGAGCTGCTAAGCCTCAGTCTGGTTTCCAGGCCCGTGCTGCTTCCCATTGGCTCGTCCCCATCTCGCTCAGCATTCTGAATTCTGGACTCCATGATGCGTTCGGCATGGTCATCAGCACCCTCTGTAGCGTCACTGTCCATACCACCTCCAAGCTCGTTGCACTCCGGTTTTGACTTCAGGTCTGATTTCAGCTCGTCATGACTTGTTTCATGCTCACAATGCTCCACTTTCTTTCCAGAATTTTCCTCAGTTTTCTTTTCCAAATTTTCTGGAGATGCCGCCATTTTCTTTCCAAAGTTTTCGAAATGTTCCGTCATTCTCTTCTCTAAATTTTCGAAATGTTCCGTCATACTCTTTTCAACATTTTCCGCATTGTCTGCCATTTTCTTTGTCAAAATTTCCACCATCTGACCTATGCCGTCAGTCCCGCAGGGAAGCTCGAAAAGGAATTCATCCGAGTCCTCACCTGCGTCCATCAGTATCTGTCTTAACCGCACTTGTAACATAGACTTTATTCCCCTGGCATCAACGTCCCTCTCTTCCAATTATTCACGTAATTCTGAAAGCTTCAGTACAAAATGCGAGACACACGGACCGTCAGCACACGATTAACCAGGCTTCCAGATGGTACACACAAGACAGTCAATAAGAATTAACTATCGTACACACTTCCTTAAAGTAGGCCTTTTCAAAAGTACGCACTGTTTCATACAGAAGCACTCACGTATGACCTGACCCTCACATCTGACACCAATTGTAACATTTTTGGGGTTCGTAATAATACTGGTCAGGCTATAATGCACTAAATCTTTATTTACACTATTATTATGTACACTAATTAACAATAAAACAAATTGGACTACTTACTCGCGCGCGCGCACACACACACACACACATAGAGTCTCACTTTATACTACACTAGTCACTATTTATTTACAATGTTCTCTGCAAGAAAATATCTCCTACAGTCACTATTTATCTGCACTGATCTCTGCAAGTCAGAATCTCTTGCAGTCACTATTTATTTCCACATTTACTGTCTACGTTATGTATATTCACATTTATTTCCACACCACTGTCTTCGCTATTTACAGTACTTCACATTTTCACTCATCGCGCTATGCACGGCGAACTGCTTCAACTCCACTCGTTCTGACTCAGAACTGCCTCGCCCGCCGCACTCGCAGGCATTTATCCAATTCGTATCCTGGTCTAGAAAGTTCCCGATGTCGCTACCTCCAGTAACATCGAGTCCTTTCTCGTGGATTCTATCCTAGCACCGCCCAGTCCTTTCTAGTTGGCTGTTCCTGATCAGGCCACCTCGTGCAACAGCGAGTAGGTTCTAGTGGTGGTTTTCAGAACTCTCTAGCCCCTCCCAGCGATGTTCTGGATCGCCTTTCCTCTTCCAGTAGGTTCATGAGACAGAACAGTCTGGTAGCCTTTGCGCCAATGGCCTACCTGACTCGTAGGCCATTGTCATTGTGATGGCCTTGGGAGGGGCTAAGAGGGGTGCGTGTCTGCGAACTGTCTCTCTCGTTGGTAGATTGCCGCACTGCCCCATCCCCCGGGAGCTGCCTGTCTGGCTAACGGTGACACGTTTCAATAGCCTATACTATTCCTTTTGAATCTGGCTATCATATAAAAAAAGAATTTTTTGAATCCGACTGGCAGTTCCAGAGTGTAACGCGTTTAAACACACAAACAAATACACAAACTCTTCAGTTTTATTATATTAGTATAGATATAGAGCTTCCGTGGCTTAGGCGGCAGCACGCCGGCCTCCTACCGCTGGGTCCGTGGTTCAAATCCCGGTCACTCCATGTGAGTGAGATCTGTGCTGGACAAAACGGAGGCAGACAGGTTTTTCTCCGGGTACTCCGGATTTCCCTGTCAAAATTTCATTCCAGCAACACTCTCCACTATAATTTCATTTCATCTGTAATTCATTTAATCATTGTCCCAGAGGAGTGCGTCAGGCCTCGGCAGCCGGCACATTTCATATCCTCGCCGCTAGATGAGGGCTTCATTCATTCCATTCCTGACCCGGTCGGAGACTGGAAGCAGGCGGTCGATTTTCATTTTCATTAGCAGCTGTTTAAATATTGATTAATTGATTAACTCACCAAATAATATATGTATGATATACCAAAGGTAGCTCACACTGAGTTCTTTTCATCCCAGGCCGCTGTGAGACTCTGTCTCCAACCACGATAATATTTGTTTCAGGCGAAAGGGTTGACTCATAGCTATTTCTAACTACAGTAAGGGAAACACTAGGCATGCATTTAAAATATAGAATTTAATACGAGAAACACACAATTTCAAAATAATAATAATAATAATAATAATAATAATAATAATAAGTAAATGCGTTCTGCAGTTACGTTAAAGAGTGGCCTATGAAAAGTATGGAGTTTGAATTTACGTTCACCATATTTCCAAAGCTGTGAATTTACTTGCCAAATTATTTAAAAGAGAGATTTTGTGAGGCTTGGTCAGTTTGCTCACCTGTATAGATTCTTGGAGATATTGGTTCTTCATCGCGTAGCGACCACGACGTTGCGGATGATTTCTGCTCGTCTGAGACATCCTTCAGATCGTCGTCCTGAAGATTCTTTGCCGATGTTTTAAATGAAGTACAGTAATTGAGTTAACAGGGACGAAATATACTGTATGTCCAATGTTACCTTGAGAGTGATGAAGTTATAACTTCAAGATCACTTGAATGACTCTGACCACAAACCCCTACCATTGTCATTCGTATGACTAGACAGAATTTGCCTAACATACACCCAAGTTCGAAAGATTTCTAAAATTATATTATATCCCAAGTACACTGGACTATGATATCTGCTAAGTCCCATGGACCGACAAGATATAAGTCGTTCGGACTGCCAATTGAATCACCGAAGTGAGTATTAGTTCAAGTCAATGAATAATAATGAGGAAGTAGAAATTTGTTCTGGAGGCCTTTAAATAACCTTTCCGGCTCCCTTCCAAATCTTTCCATTTTCAAGCTCCCTCCTCTTGGTACATGGTACGTGGTTTCCATGGCGACCCTCCACTCTCCCAACTACACCATCTTCTAGCTCGCTGATTAGTTCTGGCAGACCACGTGATTCTTCTTTCTACGAAATCTAGCACTGTTTTCCTCTTGAATTTAAATCACCTGCCATGAGGCTATGGTGACGCGAAGTATCGCCTGAGTGACCGTCCATGGCCTTAATTCTAGGAACTTCTTCGTCCGTCCCCAATTCTTTAAATAATTTGTGAAATTCTCCCTTGTCCTCGAGCCAGAACAGGGAAATATCCCGCTGCGCGCACTGTCCAAAACTAAAACTCTGTCGCCAAATGTGAACAAATCTGTCTGAATATGAAGTAGAAATTAGCTCCATGCTTTTCACATCCCCAAGACAACGAAATGATATATTGAAATAGTGAATCTCTATGGTTCTCCTGGTTAAATAAGTATAGAGAAATAAAGTAATTGGAACATTACCATGGCACATTTAGCCTTTACCCAAATATCACGAATAATAATAATATACAAAATTAAAAGATATAACTTATCCAATAATAATAATATTAATATGTAAAAAATTAAATCTTGATCAAGTGATAGTAATAATAAAAACATTGAATAACGTAAATTTGTAGCTTACATATTGCCAAAGTCAAGTTAATAATAATAATAATTGCTACCCCTAGCATTGGACGGCACTGGCCAGCAGCACGTCGGCTTCTCGATAACCAACGCTTTGCTTACCAGAATGGGACGAGTACGGGAGCGTAGATGGGCCAACTTACCTGAATTCAGGGGTCCGGGTCACTTCCGCAGCAACATCACCTCCAGATGACATGTCCCAACAGAAGAGCTCCAAAGGAGTGGAAGGAAGATGGATAAGGGGACAACACACACAGGCTATCGTACAAACATCCCCCAAAAACCAACGGAACTGCCGTCGGTGAAATAATGCCACAACCAAAGATTTAAAAAAAAATAATTAAGAATAAAAGGTTTAATATTAAAAATTTAAAGGAGAATCATCACCAGAAAAAGAACATGCATCCACCACCAATATTTTACAAGAAGGCCAGATAGCGCCTAACATGCTTGCTTGCAAAGCCAAGAAGACGAAAGACTTAATTTAAAATAATATAAAATTTAACAGCCCAAAGGTTAAAATAAATATTACATGCATAACATACTCAGAACGGGTTTGATGAATTGCAAGGTAATGCAATCACGATCCGACATGCAGATGTTGAGGCCACGCCAAAAAATAAGGATTGAAATTAAATTACACTTTAAAAAAAATAATTGAGCTAACAGATAACACGTATGCTTTGAGACCCGCGCCAATGGACTCACCAAGAGACCACAATGCATCACGGTAAACAATATGGCCACACAAAAACATGCCAGATCGAAATTACGGCAAACAATAAAAAAGATTAAATTTAAACATTAGCGTAAAGAAAATGACGGCGGAAAATAATTAGGTCTAAATGCTATTATAATCGAGAAATGCCCCGGATCATGAATAAATTACAATGTCAATCCCAAGATTGGCAAAGGAATATAAATAATAATTTAAACGTAAAATAAATTAGAAATGTGTCTCCCCAAGGTACGAAGAAAAGAGAACAGAATAAAAATAAACCAGGAAACGTAATTAAAACAACAATAAAATTAGACCTATAAAACAAAAGAGGAACAGAATTAAAATATTACTATAAGATGATATCGGAGCTCCATAACAATAATATAAAAGAAAATTTAACTGAAAACGTACCTTATTTCCTTCCTAAGTGGAGACACAAAGAACAAAAAAACTAACACCTTTTAAATGATTTAAAATACATGAACTGCCTCAAAATGGCCACGAGAGCACACGCGCCGTTTTCGATCACCCATGAAGTTTCTCTTCTTTTAGCCAGTCAAACTAAATATACCACAGTTCATCTTCACGGCGAAAAGACGAAACTAAATCCTTAGGAGCACAGGCGTTTCCTTTTCTTAAATATATTCATATTTCGTAGAGGATGGGGGAGGCAACCGCCCCCCCATCAGCGGTGACACCATTTACGACCAAGTCCTTCTTGATTCTCTTCGGGACAGCTAATGGACTCCACAAAAATGGCGGAGAATCGCTCGTCATTTATCGAACTGTCTTCAAGTAAATAATATTGTCCAATCAGAGAAAGACACATCAAACAACAATGTCATAAATAAGTCCATAATTTGGCGGTATCATGACTACACCGGCTTTTGTTTTACGACGAAGAATATGATTGTCTTTCAATTACGTCATGCGTATAACGAGTTAAATAAGGCGAAGCCCGCACCACCTATTGGGGAGAAACAGGAACTATTTGTATCTTTCCAAAGTCCGACTGCAGCTACCATCTTGTGGTGACAGACGGTACTGAGCGACCAAGCGGACGTTTCAAACTTCAAGAACAGCGTCCCTGATTAAATACATGTTTGAAATGGTAGAGACGTGCCCTTGCACGTATCAGTCTCCCTCCCTTAAGCGTGAACACCGTTCACGAATATGCCTAGGCATAGACAGTACTCCTTAACTTGTCGATTCACCAGAGATGTTTCTCGAAGATAATGTTCACCTGTTAACTCCAATTGATGGATGAAACCGCATCGATTTGGTTAGGAAGAATGCAGGGTCAGATTATCAGTGATGGGATAATTGATCACCTCGCAAACCACTTAGTCAACAGCATCACTGTGTCCAAAAACCTTCAGAAACGCAGTACACCAGCACCAGCAGTGCTTTCAGAGTCCGAGACACGTTAGATACATTTTCAACAAGTCCAATGTAGGTCGTTTTAGACGAAGTAGGAGGAAGCAATGTGCAAGATATGATTCGACGCGTGGGCAGCCATTTACAAAAATAAAAGTTAATCTAATTTCAAAAAAAGTTTACAGAATTTACAATTTCTTACTACATTTTACAAAGATTAACAAGGTTGAATTTAAATGAAGACAATTTTTGACCATGCCCTAGATCCGTGCTTACAAAATTTCATTAACAAGTTTACCTTTTTACAGATTCGAAGTACATTACAAGATTACATGAGTTAGACGACTATACATTTCGAAGGGACTACGGTAGAGGAATGACCACTACAATTCCCAAAGGGAACAGGAATACAAGGTTACCATGAGTTAGGTCTCCCACCGAGCCCAACTTACATGTTAGCATCTCCTATGAAACATCAAAATTAGGTACACTTTTACAATTTACCATTACAAGGGGAACTCCCCAACATTTACATTTTGTATCCCACCAGAGTTTTCAAATCCAATTAAATTCAAAATTCCACAAGGAACAGAGGCTTGAAGGCTTCAATGAAGGTTACGGATACTCTACATTATACAAAATCTGTTTTACAAAATTCACGGTAGCATTTCCTCATTAGAAACGTCTCCACCTCGTTTAATGTGTGATAGATGCACTCTAGAAATTTTGTTGGCCTTAGGGTTTCGAACAAGAAGAGTAACAGGAGTCAAGAATGCCTCTACATAGCATGGACCTTTAAAACGAGGGGTTAACTTGCTTGAAACCAGATTACTGACGCCCTTGGGCTCGAAATTGCGGACGTACACAACATCACCAATTTCCAAATCAGCTGGCTTGCGACAGGCATTGTGTCGCCTGGCAAGTTGGTCATGGGATACTTTAATGTTCTCTCTAGCCTTGTCGAATTTCGCCCTCATATCCTCGGGCGTGAAACTGTCTGGAAGGAGATCGTGCAGGTTCCACAGATTAGACAACGGAGAATTAGCCATAAAGGAAAACATTAGCGAAAAAGGGGTAGCTTGCGTGCTCTCATGCACGGCGGTGTTGAAAGCAAAATTGAGCCAATGCAAATTAGAATCCCACTTGGAATGGTTGTCGTGGTGGAAAGCAATCAGAGCAGAACGGAGATTACGATTGACTCGCTCAGCGAGAGACGGGTTAGGAAAATAGGGAGTGGTGGTTACGTGCGAAATAGCATAATCAAACAAGAATTGACGGAACTGATGAGATACAAAGCACTTGGCATTATCTGACACCAGATACTGACACGGCCCAAAAGACGATAAGATGGAATTAAGACACTTTATGACGGAACTGGTCGTAGCCTGTCTGGTGGGGAAAATCCAACTAAAGCGGGAGAAACCGTCAGTGCAAACAAGCGCAAATTGGTTTCCCCGACCAGAGCGAGGGAACGGTCCAACATGGTCGATAAAAAGCCTCTCCATGGGTCTAGATGCTGGTTCAGATGACAACAGGCCAACCTTAGTAGAAACCGGAGGTTTGCTAATACTGCATGCAGCACAATTCCTAATGAGCCTCCTAATGTCGCCATCCATACCTTGCCAAATGAAAAACTGTCTGATTTTAGCTCGGGTCTTGAATACTCCTAGGTGGCCACCAATAGGAGATTCATGATAGTAACGAAAGATTTCGGGAATGAGGATTGCCGGGAGCACAATTTTAGGTAGGCGGTCATGACGAGACGAACAACACAACACACCGTCCTTCAGAGAGTAGGGCTTGATCATTTCACCAGAATTGATACGGTTAATAAGGCTAGATAAGGAGGGGTCTTCTTTCTGGAATCGTCTCACATCCTCAAACAGCACAGGGGAATTGCTAAGAACGGCATTGACACAATTTACAGCAGATACAAGGTTTACGGTTTCACATTCCTGAACATCCTCTTCAGCTGTTTCCTCGTACATACGGCTTAAAGAATCAGCTACCGCATTTTCGGACCCACGAATATGTTGGACAGTGAACTGGAACGACAGAATCCTAGTTGCCCACCTAGCAATTCTACCAGTTTTGCGGGGTTTCCCTAAGACCCAGCTCAAGGCTTGGTTATCGGTCTCAAGGAGAAACTTGGTGTGCTCAAGATACATACGGAATTTTTCTAGAGCGAACAACACAGCTAAACCCTCAAGTTCGTAAATAGAATACTTCCTCTCTGCGTCCGTTAAGGTACGTGAAGCGTATGCAATGGGTTGCCTACCCAGATCAGATTCCTGCAGTAGAACACAACCAACACCACGACCAGACGCATCAGTCTGCACAATGAACTGCTTCCCAAAATCCGGAATGGCTAACACAGGGGCGTTAGAGAGCGCAAGCTTAAGATCTTCGAAGGCTGCCTGCTGAGAGGGACCCCACTCGAACTTCACAGCCTTTTTGCGTAATTGATTTAGAGGAGCAGCACGGTCGGCAAAGTTACTGATAAACTTACGGAAGAAGTTGACCATTCCAATGTAACGAGCAACACCCTTGGCGTTCTTGGGTGGTTTAAAATCTCTGATGGCCTGCGTGCGAGACTGGTCCACTGAGATACCAGATTCAGAAACAATATGACCCAAGAAGGAAATTTTGGGCTTGGCAAAGGAAACCTTGGACAATTTGACGGTAAGTCCAGCGTCACGCAACCGATCAAGTACAATTTTCAGATGATCAACGTGTTCCTCGAAGGACTCGGAATAGATCACCACATCGTCAAGGTAGTGGTACACAAACTTGAATTTAATTTCTGAAAATACCTTGTCCAGAAGTCTGCTCAACACAGCGGCTCCGGTGGATAGGCCAAACGGGACACGGGCATACTCAAACAGGTTCCAGTCAGTGGAAAAAGCAGTAACATGCCTGGATTCAGGAGAGAGGGGAATTTGGAAGTAGGAAGAATTTAAATCGAGGATCGTGAACACCTTCGCGTTGCGAAACCAACTAAAACATGTGTGAAGGTCCGGCAAAGGAATGGACTGCAAAACAACTTTTTGATTAAGAGCCCTATAGTCGACCACCGGCCGAAAACCACCGTTAGGTTTTGGCACAAGAAATACAGGGTATGAGTAGGCAGAGATAGAGGGTTGGATTACACCTTCTTCTAACATCTTATCGATAATCTTACGAAATTCAGCCATCTTGGGCGGGGCAAGGCGATACGGGCTGGAACGCACCGGCACAGAATCGGTTAGCTCAATCTTGTACTCCATCAAATGGGTTACACCCAGCTTGTCAGTAAATACATCGCCATACTCCTGACATAACCTCCTAATGGCATCCTTTTGAAGACTCGTAAAATTTTCCAGATCGAGATCCTCAATAGTCATAGGTTCACTAACAGAATTGACAGCAGGAGAAGATAAAAGTGGGTTAAATGATAATTTACTCTGTGGATTAAACTTAAACCATAAGTTGCGAGCACCAAAATCAAGAAGCATACCAACGTGTGACATGAAATTAGCTCCAATGACCACAGCACAAGAAAGATTTCTGGCAACCAAAAATTTAAATTTCCAAGAAAAATTTAGAATATGAATTTTGACTGTCATACTACCCAAAATATTTAAGTTTGAACAATTTGCCGAAATAAAAGATTCATTGTTAGGGTCTAACTCAGGAAATTTGCAAACACTCTTCATAGATAAAAACCAGTCCTCGCTTATAAAGGATGCGACACTACCAGAATCAAGCAATGCAGAAATGGGCTCGTCATTGACACAAATTTCAATAAACGGGGATATTCCTTTAGCCACAGGAGAAATTCCAAAATCATTACTCACTTTAACACGATTACAAGTAGGTGACGAGGACACCCGCACCACAGGTTTCACACAACGTTTAGAATTAGGCTGACTTGCCACGCCATTGCTCACCGACAGGTTAGGTAGGCCAGCGACATAAGCAGAATTAGCACATGATGAATTAGCTTTCATAGAGTTATCAAGACTATCATTGGTAGGGCGACCAGAAACTTCACAGGGTTTTCCCAAATTCTTACGCACAGAAATATCCTTGGAAGTAACACCCGAATTGGTCTCCTCAACGTTCCGTCATTGGCGATACACAGCCTGGTTACTCGGACACACCTTCTTGACATGTCCCACTCCACCGCACGAGTGGCACTTAATATTAGGTCGAGGATGAAACATAACCTTAGGTGGGGGACGAGACATCAAGGAAGGAGGGGGACAAGCCATCAAGGAAGGAGGAGGAACATTAGCTACACGAAGGGAATCTGCATGCTTCACAGCCATAGCCTCTATAACGACCTGTTTCAGCTCGACGAATGATGAAGGCCTGGTACACATAGTCATGTATGACCTATATTGAGGCGAAAACCCATTCACAATTGATGACACCAACTGTCGCTCAGTTAAAGGGGATGCAAAAACCTGGGCATACACCTTAATGTCGCTGACATA
Organism: Meconema thalassinum; assembly: GCA_946902985.2. NCBI lineage: Eukaryota > Metazoa > Arthropoda > Insecta > Orthoptera > Tettigoniidae > Meconema > Meconema thalassinum. Next base: position 1,089,877,049 of record OX336389.2, read on the forward strand.
GTCGCTAAGGGACTCGTCCAGCCTTTGGACACGATAAAGGAACTTATGCTCGAGAGCACTTAGGGCGCTCGCAGGGACAAAAACCACAACACTTCCCTAATAAACATGGCTAAGGACATGCGGAGGTGGATAGCTTCAACAAGCTTATCGCGCAGCATACCGGATGCAACTGGATACAAAAGTTGGAAAATCAGAATTTCCGACATCCCAAAAATCGAGGCATGGTTGCCCAACTCGACCACTTGTTTTAAAAATTGTACCACTTGGGTAACGTCATCAAGGTTGAAATGCTTTAATTTAGTTAAGAAACCAGAAATAGGATGAGGAATCGACCCATAATTAACGGTAGGTGAGAACGTAGCATTAGGAATAGAGACATTGTTACCAGGGCAGCCCGCTCGCACACCCTCTACAGGCGACAAAACATTAATATTACTAGAGAAAGAACTGGGATGCCATGGGTCGGCAGGACCCAGGAAATCACTAGGTGACCTAACATACGAAGAATGACCGTATGCAGGATTAAGTGGAATGGATGAGCCAGCGCCAGGCAACAGAGGGGCAGGCAAACTACTACTGGTAATCGATCCCAAAACCTCAGACCTAGTAAAGAGAGGTGATTCACGTTCAACCGCAGAAGAACTCTCCAAATTCACAAGGTTATCGCTTAAGTCAATTAAATTGAAAACACTATTGTTGTCGGCCATTTTGGAAAGCACAGAATGCAGCCAGCCAATATAGAAAGAAACAAAATTTCAGGAATTACAAGGACAGTTTACACTTTCACAACAGTACCACAACCAGCAATTACCATCACCAAAGATTAGGCTGACATTCAAACACAGCCACCCTACTACACCAAATCATGCACCATGCTGTCCAGAACTGCACACGTCACCACCTGCTTGGCTCGAGAACAGGGAGCTAAATCACAAAAATAGGCACAAACAATCAGGCTACCAGCTTCCGACGGGGCTCCAGGATGCCTTCACACGCAGCATATAGGCTATTAGAACATTAAGAAATCCCATTTCCCATGCCAAAAACACATGTCGGTCACTCACCGGGCTTCATCTTCAGTGGGGATGTTGCACACAAACAGGGTAAAATACAGGGGTAAACGCCTCGTTTAAAAACAGGACACCTTACATCCAGCATACCACATGGATATCCAGAGGCAACATGAAACACAACAAACGATAAGGATTAGCATTACACAACATTAAGTGCACTTTCCTGACAAAATCCCACCAACAACTGACCCATCGGTATTAGAGGGGTCCATAAAACAGCCTGTGGGTACTGGGGAGGGGATAGTTACGGAAGTCAACATGAGCAGGATCTGCTACCAAAATGCTACCCCTAGCATTGGACGGCACTGGCCAGCAGCACGTCGGCTTCTCGATAACCAACGATTTGCTTACCAGAATGGGACGAGTACGGGAGCGTGGATGGGCCAACTTACCTGAATTCAGGGGTCCGGGTCACTTCCGCAGCAACATCACCTCCAGATGACATGTCCCAACAGAAGAGCTCCAAAGGAGTGGAAGGAAGATGGATAAGGGGACAACACACACAGGCTATCGTACAAACATCCCCCAAAAACCAACGGAACTGCCGTCGGTGAAATAATGCCACAACCAAAGATTTAAAAAAAATAATTAAGAATAAAAGGTTTAATATTAAAAATTTAAAGGAGAATCATCACCAGAAAAAGAACATGCATCCACCACCAATATTTTACAAGAAGGCCAGATAGCGCCTAACATGCTTGCTTGCAAAGCCAAGAAGACGAAAGACTTAATTTAAAATAATATAAAATTTAACAGCCCAAAGGTTAAAATAAATATTACATGCATAACATACTCAGAACGGGCTTGATGAATTGCAAGGTAATGCAATCACGATCCGACATGCAGATGTTGAGGCCACGCCAAAAAATAAGGATTGAAATTAAATTACACTTTAAAAAAAATAATTGAGCTAACAGATAACACGTATGCTTTGAGACCCGCGCCAATGGACTCACCAAGAGACCACAATGCATCACGGTAAACAATATGGCCACACAAAAACATGCCAGATCGAAATTACGGCAAACAATAAAAAAGATTAAATTTAAACATTAGCGTAAAGAAAATGACGGCGGAAAATAATTAGGTCTAAATGCTATTATAATCGAGAAATGCCCCGGATCATGAATAAATTACAATGTCAATCCCAAGATTGGCAAAGGAATATAAATAATAATTTAAACATAAAATAAATTAGAAATGTGTCTCCCCAAGGTACGAAGAAAAGAGAACAGAATAAAAATAAACCAGGAAACGTAATTAAAACAACAATAAAATTAGACCTATAAAACAAAAGAGGAACAGAATTAAAATATTACTATAAGATGATATCGGAGCTCCATAACAATAATATAAAAGAAAATTTAACTGAAAACGTACCTTATTTCCTTCCTAAGTGGAGACACAAAGAACAAAAAAACTAACACCTTTTAAATGATTTAAAATACATGAACTGCCTCAAAATGGCCACGAGAGCACACGCGCCGTTTTCGATCACCCATGAAGTTTCTCTTCTTTTAGCCAGTCAAACTAAATATACCACAGTTCATCTTCACGGCGAAAAGACGAAACTAAATCCTTAGGAGCACAGGCGTTTCCTTTTCTTAAATATATTCATATTTCGTAGAGGATGGGGGAGGCAACCGCCCCCCCATCAGCGGTGACACCTTTTACTACCAAGTCCTTCTTGATTCTCTTCGGGACAGCTAATGGACTCCACAAAAATGGCGGAGAATCGCTCGTCATTTATCGAACTGTCTTCAAGTAAATAATATTGTCCAATCAGAGAAAGACACATCAAACAACAATGTCATAAATAAGTCCATAATTTGGCGGTATCATGACTACACCGGCTTTTGTTTTACGACGAAGAATATGATTGTCTTTCAATTAAGTCATGCGTATAACGAGTTAAATAAGGCGAAGCCCGCACCACCTATTGGGGAGAAACAGGAACTATTTGTATCTTTCCAAAGTCCGACTGCAGCTACCATCTTGTGGTGACAGACGGTACTGAGCGACCAAGCGGACGTTTCAAACTTCAAGAACAGCGTCCCTGATTAAATACATGTTTGAAATGGTAGAGACGTGCCCTTGCACGTATCAATAATAATAATAATAATTCCAGACATAAAGACATTAACTAAGATAATAAATGTGCATTTTCAGGACATTACAGTACTCCATGTACAAAACACGACTTCATAGTTGAAAACACGCGTATTGTTGTCCTGTGAGCTCATTCATTCTCTTGGTACTTCCCTCGCTGTAGGTTTAGACCACAGCATTGTAAATTAGTTTGCGAGTTTGTTACTACTCGGATAGTTTGTTGGTGATACATAACCAACCTCTTTGGCTGTGAATGGGGTACAACCAGGTTCGTGAGGCAAAACTGAGAAGAGATGGGCTCGATTCCCACCTCAGCCATCCTAGAAGTGGTTTTCCGTGGATTCCCACTTCTACTCAAGGCGAATGCTGGGATGGTTCCTAACTTCAAGCCACGGCTGCCTCCTTCTCAGTCCTCACCTGACTTACAAACACACACGCTAATACAGCCATCACAATAACACTTATAGGCTCCAAGAATAATCTGTCACAAACACACACAACGTACTTGGGGCTGAATGACTATGATATCCAATCCCCTCAAATAAAACAAAAGCAACAACAATCGTTCTCTCTGCATGCCATGAGAGACTGGGTAGATGCGAATTCAGAGATTTGAGGGTCAAATTTCCTCGATAACCTTGCTCATCTTGAGTCTCGTTTAGGTTTGTTCCCTGTAATTCCCCATAGGCTTACTCGTTACAAATGCTGGGATGTAAACCTCGAAGCACCGAAACACCTATTTACTTTCTGGACCAAACATGTTTAGAGTTACATCTAGGACTATGGACATTACAACAGCACATTTATTACACACACCGAAATTCACATTCCAAATATATTCCTGGGCCCTAAAGGAATAAATGACAAAATACAAAGGGTGGTTACGTGGTTATTTTAAACTGCTGCATTTTATTGTCGTAAACGTACGTTATTCTTGTGTTTTAAGATGTTGGATTGTCATGGGGAATGTGTTTTCTTCATGAATCTGTAGTATTATTATCTGATATCACATCTGGTGATTACGAGAGACAGTGTATTTTTGTTCCTATTATTATTATTATTATTATTATTATTATTATATTGGAAATTTACTGTTTGTTAGTCGGTCAACACGATTGTACCCAATTTTAATGGGTGGTTCTATAATCCTGAACAAAATCCTATTCATGATATTAATAAAATATTTTATTAGAATCGGGTACAATCATGTTGACCGACTGAAAAACATTAAATTTCGATTACTAAGGTAACACTGAATAATGGCTTTCAACACGACAATTATAACTATTATTATAATTATGATTATTATTATTATTGTTATTAATATTAACAATATTAATAATATTAATATTATTATAATTATTATTAATAAGTGCTGCGGTAAGGTAACTCAGTTTACTGAGGGTGCGTCATCCCTTTTTTTGTTTTCAACCTCGTAACAACAGTGATGTTATCCATAGCATGAAGAGGGAATACTGATTGCGTGAACTTGATCAACACTACCGCTAATTTTGGTCGCTATAGAGAGAAAATTAGCGGGAAGTTCCACATCGTTTGTGATAACAAGTTGCGAGCGACTCTGTAGCATTTGTCTGGCGCTACATCACTGTGCATGTTGACTTTAGTAATTATGTTGTGAACTGTTTGTTCCCTTGTCTGCTTTAAGCCGCATAGAGTAAAACGGTGTTCTCTTAAAGCTCGTCATTCCGTTAGAGATTCTGCGGGGTGGGAGAGGGGCAGGGAGAAGGGGTGACAACTCCCCATACGTCAACTAGGTTGGGACAAACTGCCTAGCCCATCAGACATTTTCCAACATCTTGTACAACAGGTTATTTATTCCTTGTCCAAGATAATTGTTGTCTTGTTGTTAATTCATTTAGGAACTTGGCACATCTTGGTCATTAGCTCCGAGTAGATGGGTTTGTGTTGAAATTGCCTGTTAACCTGTGTATATGTGATGACTGTAGTAGTGTGTGTAAAAATATTAGGGACAAGGATGATGATGATAATAATAAGAAGAAGAATTATAATAATAATGATAAGAAGAAAAATTATAATAATAATAATAATAATAATAATAATAATAATAGTGGAGTAAGGCCGATTCTAACCCACCCGGCGTTGCTCGGGCGGCGTCCATGTTAAATCATTAATATCTGGCCAACCCATGGTCCGATTTTAACAAATGAGGTGTCGTTGTACTCGATCTGACGTCCTCTTTCTTATGGACCACTCGTTATATTTTTGAATTTTGTTTTGAAAATTTTTGTATTCGAAAGTAGGTGATAGTTTGAAAACCAAACATGATAGAACGTTATGCCATGGCGCAAAAGAATGATCTTTATGACCTTTATTTTCTATAATGAAACTTTTTATTTTTTATGTTTTTTTGAAAACACTCGAATTTTGAAAATCCTATATTTTGGAAACTAGGAAGTTTACAAAAAAGTTTGTTTGACGAAAATCAATGGTCCCTACCCCCTCTATCCCAAAAATAAATTTCAAGTATCTAGGAATATAACCTGACAGTAGGTAGTAGTGTGGTAAGGGGAGCTGCTCCACTTAGCAAGTTGTGAGCCCCTGCGACCTTGGAATGGAAGGAGTCATGCTAGGAGGGTGTGCTTGGATTCGTTTTTTTCGTCTCGTTGCGCTCTTTACGGGAATGTAGGCGTCGAAAAGGTGAAATGCTGCAAACATGTTTTTTTTTGGGGGGGGGAAACGTGATTTTAGACTTTTTGTTATATCTCGCGAACCAATCACGCTAGAGGCGTGTACGACGGGTCCAAGGACTCGGGGTGACGTCTTTTCTGCTATGGACCACTCGTTGTAATTTTCAAAAACATTTGGAAACTCGACTTTGGGGTAAACCCGTGTTTTTTGTGATTTTTGCCGATATCTCACGAACCAATAAACCTAGAGACGTGTACGAGTGGTCCTAGGACTCGGGCTAACGCCCCCCTTCGAGTGTGGTAGATATGTTTTCCAAAAAATTCACAAAGGGCCTAACGCCATACATGTTGAAAAAAACTTTTTATTTATTTACCTGTTTATAATGTTCATGAAGCGTGGTGGTTGAGAGAGACGATACTGCTGGGTGTGTTTCAACGAACCTGTCGCTTAGCACAAGGACCATGCTTAATAGAACAATCGCTATTTCGGCGGGTCGGTGTATGACAGAGCGAGGGTTCGTTTTCTGATATTTTACCTTTAACGTGTAAACGGTGATGAGAACTTGGTTCTATATTGGTCGAAGCGAGTACAGAAAACAAACTTGCCGAGGAGCAGACGAGGAGGAGGTGAATGCCTTTTGAGCTTATTGGAAGGCGCTGATCTGACTTGACAACAGGTGCAATGGAAAATGACAAAGACGCTTGAAGGTGAAATAATCTGACCATCGTGGAGGCAGGGAAGAGCGAAATGCATGCATACGCGTGTGAGGTGACATGTACGCTAAACAAGTAACATCCTGTTTGCTTTGTACGTGACTTGTTAAAAGTTCAGGTGAAATTTGATCTGCCACAGGTGTTCACCTTGGGTGTTAGCTGTCCACGTGCGCGATAACTGTTAAAAAGTCACATTCTGTTTGCTTCGTACGTGACAAAATGCAAGTTGATGTGTAATATGATCCAACAAAGGTGTTCACCTTGGATGTTATCTGTCCACGTGTCCGATGACAGAATGTTCAAAGCGTGGGAATCGCTGAATCAGTAAAAAGTATCATGCAACTTGTGGGAATGATGTCACAACCAATAGATAGGCAAGAGCTGCGAACAGCAGTGGTGGGAGGTGAAGGGGGGAGAAGGGGGGGGGGGGTTAATGTAAGAGAGAACACAGGTGGAAAGGGAATGACAAACATGTATGAACATGCACGAAGCGCGGAGTGCTGTACACACAGAGCTATAGGAGTTGTACAACAAGTGTGAATAAATAAAAGTGCACAGGTTCACACAACATGTAATTTATTGATCCAAGAATTAAACATAGAGTTAAATCCTTACCATTTGACATATAGTTTATGTCCTTTTTGTTTAAACACTTTTTCCACAAGATAAAGCTTAGGAAATGCTGTTTTCTGAAGTTCATGGAGATAAAATCTACCTTTTATGGGTTGATGGTTGAGGTCTTGCAGTAAATAGGTGACTGGAGTGTCCAAGTTGACTTGACGAAATCGAAATAGTTCAGTCCCCCACTGAGGCGTGTAGCCCTTATTGAAGGCAGACTTAAATTTGCTCACACGAACAAAATCCCCAATTTTCAGTCGGTGACGTTTAGGATCCGCTGTTTTTATGGGGTTAAACAGTTTATCCAGTCGCAGAATATTTTTAGTCACGAGGCGTGGCTTGGTCCCAATCGTTCTATGTTTGGTGTCATTGTAACGAGATAGTAGCTCTGGTAACATGTCCAACCAGCGATACGTGCCCTGAGCGGTAAACGCTTTCCACATATGGGTTTTCAATGTTCGGTTGAACCGCTCGACCACACTGGCTTTGAGATTGCTGTATGTGGTGTAATGGTGAATATCCTTAGATCTGAGAAAACTGGAGAAATCCTTGTTGAAAAATTCTTTCCCCTGGTCAGTTTGTAGCAGCTGAGGTTGACGTTTGGAGTGTTGAATAATATGTTGAAAGGCCTTGGTAACTAGTGGACCAGACTTGCGACGCACAGGTTCAACAAAGGCCATTTTGGAATAGACATCAATGACGGTCAACATATAGCGTACACCGTCGTTAACGCTAGCATAGGGTATCATTTCAACCAAGTCAGCCTGCCAAAGTTCATCCACACCTCGTGAAATCACCTTGAGTCGTGGATAGTGACGCCTAGCTGGGCGATGCAACTCGTGAGCAATACACATTTTAATGGGTGAGGAATTAAACAATAATTTTGGCATTTCGAAGTTCTTGTTCAATTTCTTGAATTTCCCAATCGTGACCAGTATGGCCAGCTTGACGTGAGGCATGCAACAACTGTAGCCGCTGGACGAGCTTATTGGGATTGTGCCAGTAGATAACATCCACAAGGGGTTTTAATGGTTTAAATGTCACTCCCGAAGCGGATGCTTTACGACGAGTACTTTGACTGGTGGGAAACATTTTTGCAATGATGGTTTTATATTTTTGTGATATATTGGCATTCACTTGTTGAGCGGGATCATACTGTCTTTTGTGGGCATGGGTATCCAATAAAATGGATTTATATTTGTCAAGATCCTCTGGTGTATAATCATGGAAAGAGGGAGTCCGAGAAAAGAGCAGCTTTAACAGTCCTGGGGTTAATTTATAGTTGATGTTTTTAATGACAGTTTTAGTACGTGCGAATTTAATGGATGAATTGCCAATTTTAAAACTATCATCCTCATAGCGAACACCATACGTGGTATCAGTGTTTCCAATAAATAGATCGGTGAAATAGGGTTCCAATGTTGATCCATAATATTTTATTAAAATGGTTTTCAGTTGAGCTTTATGTTGAGGGGTGGCCAAGAGTTGTGAAAACGGAGACGCTCTGGAAGGGCAAGGTGTTTCGACCATGGCCAAGGATTTCTTTTTTCTCAAAAACTCTGCAAGGGGTGAGGACTTTTTTTGAGGCGTAAACACTTGTTCCTCCTCATCCTCAACTTCTCTAACACTAGTCAAATCTTCCTGTTCCTCTTCCTCTTTCTCAGGGTCCTTGTGCAGCGTCTGAGTGGCTTGTGAGACGGTGGGTAGCGTTCAGATGGCTTGAAAGAGGGTTTCAACATGGCTTTTAGTGGAGGTGCTAAATGTTGTTGAATAAACAATGCATGATCGGCACGCGATCGTTTCAATTGACGAAACTTTTGGCGAATAGTATTTTTTGCTCTAATAATATGCTTTTTCAATTGACTCTCTGCTAACGCCAGGGTGTCTTGACAAATGACTTGACAGGGAATGAGACAGGACCTTAAATAGCAATAAAATGATCAAACCCTAAGCGATACCGTCCTTGGTTGAATTCATTTTGTTTGTCAATCACTAAACAGGCATGACGTTGAGTGTTCCAGCACTTGGCACACAATTCTGTAAACATTTGAAAGGTCATATCCGGATTCACATGTTCATTATAAATGTGACGACTGTTCCTCTCGTCCTGGCGAAATAAAACAATGACATTGGCATTGCCACGAATCAACTGTTTGGACATTTTTGAATACGTTTGTCCAAGATAGAAGCAATCGATATGTTTGTGTCGACCCATGCTGAAATAGCTTTGAATGATGCCTTGACGTTCAGTGGATACATCATCGAAAATCATGACTGAATCAGGCTTTACCTCATCCGGTGAAATCACATTTTCTAGCATGGAAAATGTAAAATAACCCATATTATCTTTTTGTAATCCAGACATGACTTGATCCAGAAACACGTAGAGAGGTTGATAGAGAGATTTTGCAAAAATATAAATATTTTGAAAACGCAGACCATTGGGCGCTGTGATGAGCGTTAGCAAAAGATTAGTCTTTCCACAGCCGGAAGGCCCCACAATGATGCAGCGAATGGAAGATGGAAACAGTGAACCATGGCGTTGTTCACGTGATGTGGGACAGAGATGGGAAACCATGTCCCCCACGGGGAATGACTCTTGCTGCTTAATAATCTTCATTTCAACTAAGGCTTAGCCAGGCTAGCAGGCTGTCTATATACAGGACACCGAGCCTTGTCATAGAAACAGTAGACTGGTACTACAGGTTGACGATGGATGTATTTGGACGTGTGTTGATGGCCAAATCTAGGTCTATCTCCATACATGATCCTAAACAAGAAACAGATCCTGCTAATAAACACTATGTGGATAGGTCAGTAGTACCAAGCACAAAACAGGGAGATTATGACTTTAAGGAAAAGCGGTTAACCCATGTAAAACATCCTCAAGTGTCTACAGACGTTTCTACGAAAAAGTATGTGGATAACAAAGTGTATGAGTTTTATTACAAAGTGCCCCAGCTTACGGTGAATGGCTATAGCGCTAATCACCATCGGATTATTCTCGTGGATGACCCGCAAGACGAAGACGATGTCTGTACCAAGCGTTACGTGACCTATGAAATGAAAAGGCTTTATAAATTTATCCCATCTGTATTTTTAGTGTATCTGACAAATGAAAAACCTTTGAATGAGAGAAACCATATACCGCTAGTCCATGATCAGCACTTGACCTATGTGCTTGCTTCAGGATTAAGCCACTATCGATTACACTATGATGGAACCATTCACATCAAATATGCCATACCTGATGATAACCATAAACAAATAAAGATAAATGGTCATAGGATGTTGGTCCATAACCATGAAATGGTCAATGCAGGTGACAAATTATCCTTTCATCTCATGTTGACATGGGATGAAAAGCAAGCGGGAAAAACCATAGACGATTTCCCACTTTATGTGGAATTGCAACATACAGCCATGAAATAACCAACTGACGTTAGTCGTGATTTAAACTTTCTTGTGAAAGGTTGTTGGTCATTATCATCATGGTGAAACAAAGGTATGCGGTGAGAAAGACTAAAAAAGGGACTTTGTCCTTGGCAAAGCCTGGGCTTACGACATTCGTGGACAAGCCCTTGCGAAAGAAAAAAAAGAAAAAATAATGTATTGACCATAAGGAAAGCTTTTCGAGCAGCACAGAGACATGTTATTCCAAAACGTCGGCGACAGGTTTCAAACCAAGGGCGAGTGATTCCCGTCCCCAAACGAGCCGGATTTTTACCTGCTTTATTTGCCGGTCTGGCTGCTCTAGGTTTACTTTTGGGCGGTGCCAATGCAGTGGCGAAAACCATTAAAGCCGTGCAGCAGGGCAAGCAACAACTCAAAGAAAGTCAGCGACATAATGAAACGATGGAAGCAATTGCCATGGGGGCTAGAAATGCCAATTTAAAGCCAGCCTTTTATCAACAAGGATATGGGATTTCACCATTTCGAAATATATATATATATAAAAATTAACCTCAGCCATAGCAAGACAAGCCCTGACGCATCAACAAATGGAAAGCTATGCTAAACAACTAAAGCTTTCTCATTTTCGAGGTGTGTTTATACGAAAGCAATTACCCCCACGACCCTGGAAACAGGAATGTGCTGTTGTCAATTTGGATGATCGCCGAGGACCAGGAACACATTATGTAGCTTATGTCAAAGAGGGATCCATTGTATGGTACTTTGACAGTTTTGGGAATTTGCCCCCGCCCATGGAACTAGTGACCTATTTTGGAAACAGGATCAAGATATATTATAATGTGAAACGTGAGCAAACGTTTAACAGCCAACAGTGTGGACGTTTGTGTTTATTTTTCTTATATAAGACGCAGCATAAGCTAAAACGCCAACAGTATGTCGGCAGAAAGTAAAACGTTTACAGTGCATGGACGTGGACCTGAAGTCAGCCTTGACTTTTACCCTCCTATCGAATTGAGTGAAAAACCCTATGGTTTAGGACTTGTTTCTCTTGAAACATACAATCGAATATACAACATACGTGAAAATGTAAACAACAAGTTTCACTATGATGATTCTGTGCTCACTCTGAACTCTGGTGGATACACGATCGATGATATTTATGAACACATTTATGTGGTGTTGATCAATCAATATCGTTTAAAGTCATTTCTCGATGGAACGCGCAAGTTTGAACTTGTAGGAAATACCAACACTCATCGCTGCAGTATTTTATCCACATTCAACATTGACTTTAAAACACGCCCCGATTCCATTGGCCCATTACTAGGATTTAAACCACGTGTGTTGGAGCCCAACAAAAAACATGATTCGGACCATGAAGTGAAATTCATTGAGGACTATCATGTGTCGGTGACATGTAATATTATTAGCGAAGTGTACACCAATCAAGAACCATCGCATTCGCTTTATGACTTTATTGTGACATCGCCCAATGGGTATATTATCCGTGAAAACCCTCCAGTGATGCTTTTTCATTCTGTGGCTGTCGATAGTATTAGTAATATAACATTAAGACTGATCAATAGAGATCAACAACTCATTGATATAGATTCTACCACACCAGTGACTTACAAGTTGGTGCTAAAGCCACAAAGAAGTTTGTATATAAAGCAACAACACCGTCTAGGAATGGTGTTAGTTGTTTGCCACGTGAATACACGTTAACATCTCAAGACAAGCAGATTTTACAGCATTTGGGATACCACATTAACCCTCATGATGAATTTTATCCTCTAGGTAGTGAACCGCATCGAAGAGCAACCAGGAGTGGTAAGAATTGATCTCCATTCCTATCAAGCTCAAACACCTGGACTCAATAACAATGATGAAATTCAATTTCTTATCAACAACCAAGATATTTACATCCTACCGCATGAAAGTGTCATTCAGATTGATGGTCGGCTCGCCAAAGCCGATGGCTCTACACCCACCACATCCAAGTTGGCCAACCATGGTTTGGTCTTTCTGTTTTCTGAAGTGCGGTATGTCATTAACGATATCGTGGTGGATAGCACTCGAAATGTGGGCATTTCCAGTGTCATGAAACTATACCCCTCTTATAGTGAGGAAGAAGGTAAAACGCTTTGCATGGCAGGTTGGTGTCCTGACTCGACCAGTGACTGGATGGTACACACCGATGGGACTTTTACTGGATATTTACCTCTTAAACTGATTTTAGGCTTTGCCGAAGATCACCAACGCATTGTGGTCAACGCAAGGCAAGTGCTTTACCTAGTGAGAGACAGGGGTGATAATAATGCACTCAAGGGAGCCGACAATGCCCCCATAGATTCAAAAATTCAACTACAACGCTTGCTATGGAAAGTGCCCCATGTGACCCTTGACGATAGCAAAAAACTGGACATACTCAAAATGGTAAAGAGAGATATGCCTCTACCCATGGAATTTAGAAGCTGGGCATTCCATGAGTATCCGCTATTGCCCACCACCAACACACACAGTTGGTCTGTAAAAACAGCTCGCTATTCAGAGAGACCTCTCTACCTGATCGTGGGTTTTCAAACGAATCGCAAGTATCAACAAACCAAAGATGCCACGCAATTTGATCACCTGCAATTGAGAAATGCACGTCTTTTCCTCAACGGAGCTGTGTTTCTCTATGAAGGACTGGATTTGGATTTTTCAAAAAATAAGTTTGGCCCCCTGTACGACTTGTTTTCTAAATTTCGATGGTCGTATTATCAAAAAGAGAACGGCCCCATGCTACTACCCCAAGCATTTAAGGCAAGAGCACCACTGATTGTCTTTAACTGTTCTTACCTGGAAGAGGCTGTCAAGCCATCCAATATTGACATTCGACTAGATTTTGAAACGCATGACAATGTACCAGCCAATACGACGGCCTACTGTTTGATTATTCATCACAAACAAGTCAACTATTATCCACTGTCCAACCAAGTGACGAGTGTATAAATAACAGCTCAACCCACGTCAAGCCGCTCAGTCATGTCTTGCTTTAAAGCCTCAAGAGACGTCACATCCATGAATTTAAGCTCTGAGGAACAACGTTTCAAGACTTTTGCCCCATGGCCAGTGCCTTTCATAAACCTTCAAGCCTTGGCGGCCGCTGGATTCTACTATTTAAAAACAAGAGATGAAGTGAAATGTGCCTTTTGTCCCATCATCATAGACCAATGGCAGGAGAGCGATGAACCCATGCAGGAACATCAGCGCTGGTCACCCGCCTGCCCCTACCTGTGTAGAATGGAAGTGGGAAATATACCCTGTCATTCAAGCTATCCCTCACTTGTGTCTCAGGGTGATGAAAAAAAAACAAGTTACGATACGTGTGGACCGTATGGTGTCAATGGTACTTCGGTGGCAGCTCACCATCAAAAAACGCCTAGTTTAGAGACATTGGGACATCATCGGTGTTATGGACGTTACAAACACAAGAGACTATATTGTTGTATCAGTTGGTATCGTCCTTATCCCAAAATGACAAAAGCCTGTAAGACGTGTTATGATAATAAAATGATGTAATTCATAAATTCTTATTTTTTTCATGTCCTAATGTCCTACCCTAAACTCAATTTGAAACTAGCATGGCAGATACGTCCATGTCATGATCACACCTTAGTCATTGATCGTCAGTCAGTCGTCAGTTGAACTTGGTCCAGGCAAGCGTCAACATGTTGCGCACACTCATTTTGGATTGCCAAGGGTTTAAAATTGGTGACAACAAATGTATATTTAAACAAGTGGCCATGATCGATTGTACCACGTTTTGGATATCGCAAGCTACGCATTTGCTATTTAAACTACCCCATGCTTTTGATTTGTTGTGTGAAAAAGACCGTAAACAAATCCAGTGGATTGAAAATCATAGGCAACTTGACTGGAATCAGGGAACCATTTCCTATAAATATTTGGACGTGGTTATGAAAGCACACTTGTCCTCGGCCAATGTGGTATTTGTGAAAGGTAATGAAAAACGTCAATGGTTGCAACCATTTTTGGCGTCTTACTGCCAATGTATCGACCTCATGGTGTTGGGCTGTCCCTCCCTGCAAACGCTCATGGATACTTGTTCCTGTGGCAACATTACCCATACAGCCCTATCGCATGCATGGCATCTCTTTCATTGGTTAACCACCCATGCCTGTTGGGAGTTGTTGAACACAATTATAACTCAACATTTACCTGTGAATGACGCCAGTGAGATTTCTACAAGCGACGTGTAAACATCTACAGCACGTGATACCATGGAGAAAGGCAATGCTACGGACAAAGCCATCGGCAAGTTCTTTGTGTGCAAAAAGAAACTAGACAGTTTTACCAAAGAGGAACTCTTGGCGCTGCCCAAGTCGTTCATTTATTATGTGGCCGCCAACGTAGTGAAAGAAATCTGGCAACATGTACCAAAATCATGGACTCAAGACCCTGTGTTGAGTGAATTGCAACCCTGTACGGATTACGATCACCATATGCAAGTGGCCATGGCAAAAATACCGTCTATGCGTCAGTGTGCGACTTGCCAGCTAGTGAAACTGTATCACGGTCATAAAAGTCCGTGTAAAGACTTTGTTGAATCATTCCACGGGTGTCATGGCGAGAAAAAGCAACAACAACAACAAACACAAACCTCGTCCACAGAGGAGGAGGAAGACCACACCTTTTTACCATCAATGGGAAAGGATATGCCAGACCTGTACTGGCAATGGCGTCATTGACAAAGTGATTCAATACTTACCTTTCGAAATCCATCTTCCAGGTTATCGTTTTTGTGGTCCTGGAACACATCTTGAAAAACGTTTGCAGCGTGGTGATGTACCCATTAATCTTTTGGATCAAGCATGCAAAGAACATGACCTTTCTTATCGCCATAGTAATCCTGGTTTAAGACATGTGGCAGATAAATTGTTATTGAAAAAAGCTAAACAACGTTTCACATCCAATGATGGCTCAATGGGTGAAAGGATGCAGCACTGATTGTCATGAGTGCTATGAAAGGAAAGTTGATGATGCATGGACATAAACATTGAGGAATGGAGGAGTGAGGAATTGGGATTTGTTTGTATTCTATATTTCTTTTGTCAATTCACTATGACTATGATGAATTCACACACTGCCATTTGTCATTTTGCAATTTACGGTTTTTAAAAATGGTCGTTTCAAGTTTAACGTTTTTGATGATATGATTTTTTCCATTTTGCTGATGACACTTTTTAAACAATGTCCGTTTGAAGTTTTTGAATTTTCGTATTTCACACATGGCCATTTCCAGTTTTTTAAAAGGTCCGTTTAAAGTTTTGCTGATTTTGGTGATACGGAAACATAGATTTTCCATTTTGCTGTTTTGACAATTTTTCATTTGGTGTATGTTGTAAGTGGAGATTTGACAATGATGTTGGTGAAAGTTCATGACCATGGTGATGCTGCAGTGAGTTTATGGGATTGTGGAAAGGTCAAGGTCTACGACTAATGCAGGTAAGACTGTTTTTACAAAAATAATGTCTATTGTCTGCCACACTTCAAAGAAAACAAAACTATTGAAAACAAAATGAGTATATAATTGACCATTTACCCCCTCCCACCCACTCTACCTCACCGTGTTTGCTCTGGTCATACATACACACCAGCTTTCTCTCTCTCTCTACGCATACATTCACACATGTCTTTGGGAACAAACACAACCACGTTATTTATTCCCAAAAGCACATTCTCGACATGCACACTCATCCCAAAAGAACTTTTTTTAGTTTATTATTTTTGACACGGGGATGGTGGCCAGGGTGGATGGGCCTACTTACCTGTCTTCAGAAGTCCGCATCGCTTCCACAGCAAAATCACCTCCAGATGACATGCTCCAACAGAAGAACACCAAAAGGGGTGGAAGGAAGGTGGAGAAGGGGAAGGCACAGGCTCATCTACAGACACCCTCCGATAACCATTAGAACTGCATCCGACGAAATAATGCCACAACAGTTGCTTAAAAATTTAAAATAAAATTTAATTATCAGAAGGAGCAAAAAAAAAATTAAAATTTAACAAAATCATTTTAAAAAGGAAGAAACTTTATGGGCAAGACACCCTCTGAAGATGCACGTGGCTTAAGGCCAAAATAAGACAATTATCTTAGAAAACTAGATAAGGCTTTACATGCTTGCTTGCTGAACCAAAACGAAAACAATAAATTAAAAAAAAAAATAAGCCCAAAGGAAGAAAATCAGTAGACAGGCATTATTAAATGAGAAAGGGCTTGATAATTTACTAGAACGCAATACCGACCCGACATGCAGAGATCCAGGCCACGACACAAAACGAAAAATTTAAAATTAAATTGATAAAATAAAATATGATTAATTAAGAAATCCACAACATTCGTGACTGAGAAAAACACAGGAACATTCACCAAAAACACAAGGTTAATAAAAAAATATTAAGCTAACACCACAACACGTTTGAGTTTCCCGCTCGACGCCAAGAGACTGCACTCCCAAGACCAGAATGCACCTGGGAAAAACAAAAACAAACATGGCCACCAAAACAGACGACCGCATGTCAAATCGAATTACGGCAAACACTTAGCATAACATTAATTTAAAATCACCAGGGAGAACAAAAGGGAAGGAAAGAATTACGCCTTAACACTATTGACATGAAACAATTTAGGGAGCAACGGATCATAAATTAAATTAATAATAGGGCAATCCCAAAGACTACCCAAAAACTAAATAAATAAAAATTCACAACGTAAAATAAACTAGAAGCGTGTCTCCAAAGGTACGAAGAAAACAATAAAAATTTACATATCTGGTAACATTAGTAAAGGAGAAAAATTAGGCCTACCAGGTGAAACAAAATACAGAATTAAAACATTAATATAAGGCCAATATCGGAGCTCCATAACAAAATATATAAAAATTAATAACGTACCTTTAAACTTCTCTGTGGAGACACAATAAAAATAAAATAATTAACACACAAACCAAATAACGTTATACGGCACTAGATTGCCTGAAAATGGCCCACCCAGCACATGCATCGTTTGGGTCACAAGCACTGGTCTGCATCGAGTTGCGATAATATATCACTTTCATTCTCAATCTTCAATGCGAAAAGGCGAAATACAGCCTTAAGAGCTCATGCAATTCTTTTTGCATTTATCCACATTTCGCAGCGGCTAGGGGCCACGGCCCCCAGCACACGGAGAGATACTCTTTCGACCTACTAGCTTGTTGATTTCTTGACGGCAGACTATAAAGCTCACAAGATGGCGGAGAATCACAAGTCAAATACCGCACTGCATTCATGTTAATGTAATTGTCCAATCACAGCATGACACATCAAGCAACAATGTGATTATTAAGTAATTAATTTGGCGGTATCATGTATATACAGTCTTTTGTTCCATGACGTAGAATATAATAGCCTTCAAATATGACTCGATTAGGACGAGCTTAGAAGGCACCACAAACACACTCTAGTGGTGAAGAAGGAACCACGGCTAGAAGCGTCGAAGTCCGATATAAGGTGTCATCTCGTGTTCATAATCGGAACCAAGCCATCAGGCGGTCGTTTCGAAGGTCGGGAAGTCACATATAGGGAAGATACATATTTAAAAACGTTGGTACGGGCATTGCACGTAACAAGTTACATTATAAAAATAATTAAATACTAGTTATTAAAGTTACCAAAAAATACTATTACTCATTAAATATTTACAAAAAACTCAACTTTGTACAGCTTTAAAAGAATTCAAACTATTTACCAGTCAACTTTTTTTTTAAAAAATAAGGTTGCATATAATTGTTTTAAAGAGCAAAAGGTCCAAGTGGGTTGCCACTATTTACAAAACCTACTATTTAGAATGACAAAAAACCAATATTTACAAAACACAAAATATAAAAGTTACATAAAGCTATGTCCCATAAACGATTAAACGGTGAAATCACACCTCCTCCTCCTTGCGATCATAACCCCATGGCAGGCTGGTGAGCAGGTCATCAGCCCACACACGCTTGCTATCCATGGAGGTGAGGGTGCGTTTTCTCTCTTCCACAAGATACAAATGATGGTTGCTGGATTGTATCCTGCACTGTGTATGAGACATAGCTTTGCCAGTGCGTAAAACCGCTAAGTAATCGTCTACATGTAGCGATTTTACCACTGCCCTACCTACAACCTTTGCTCTTTTGGCTTCCTTGCAGTCTGGTGTGCGGTAAGCATACATTTTCGTAGCCAAACCTACGAATTCCATCATAATGGAATCACCGCATTCATCTTTTAAAACGCCCATTACCTTCTTGTTTTTTATGGGCAGCTGAAACACGTTTGTCAGCGCTATAGCAAGAGGTGTCGAACCAGTCACTATGCTGCCTCATGACGTCATAGGGGTTGCAGTGGCGAATGTGGTAAATGAATGAGTCCGTGTCCATATACAAAAGAGAGACGTCCTCAAAATGGCGTTTGGCAAACTCATATTGGAATCGATACATAACCGATTTAGAAAAGTCTAAAATGACTTGGCCCAAGTATATGGGTTTATCCATGATCACGCTGGTCTTACTCATTTCAATAGTGGCTAAATCCTCATCGATAATGTTGATCGATTTAAAATTTGGCTTGGCAATGTACCGCCGGGCACCCCAACGCCCCTCCCAGACATTGACCAATTTGATGTCACGGTATTTGCGGACATTCTCCATGGACTTGCCATAGATGCAGTTGTTCATTAATTTAAAAAATTAATTTCAAACTGCTGTGTTGCCATTTGTCGGTGCTCTGTGTTGAGTCGCATGCTTTTTGAGCAAAAGAAATACCCCTGTGGATTTTTTTCAACACCAAGCCTTGGGCGAGGCATTGCACCAACATTTGGATATGTAGCACATACCGATTTTTGTTGTAAAGTGTGCCCATGAGTTTTTTTTATTTTCACTTTACTGTCAGGGGGAACCATTTGCTCAAGGCAGAATGGGAAATCGGCATGTTCATCATACAAGGATGAGGGATATTCAATATCCACTTCTAGCACATATCCACGGCCTGTTTCTTGGCTAGCCATGTTCACATCAAATTTTGACACTTGTTTCTCTGTCAGCCAAGCAAACTTCCCATAGGGCAAAGGCTGACTCATGGCGTAACCATACAAATTATTCACGTCATAGTACATTAAGTACGATTCTGGTTTATCTGGTGAATAATCAGACATATAGACATTGTTCGCTTCGGCATGGCGCTAGTTAAGTGACACAAAGCCGCCACGAATGCCCTTTTCAAAAAATAGAACCATGTCTACGTCAGTGAGTAAATCCAATTCCACTTGAGTGTTTTTTAAAGCGGCATCAAACGAGAGCCCAGGACTCGTATAATAGTGAGCCGGGTCAAGACCGTAAATGTGTTGACACAACTCACGGAATTTTTGAAACACATCGGTGAGCAGCAATACATCCAGTTTTAGGTAATGCAAGGCATATTCACTTAGCGTCTTAATGCCAAACACTCGCCAAACTTGACATGCATGTGCATAGTCTTCATCGGAAACGGTACTGCGTGTTAGTTTCGAGTAAAATTTCTCTTGTGGTGGGAGTTTTCTTTGCTTTAACACGTCCCAGCTGTTGCAGAAATCATACGGGAATATACCTTTCCGAATGCACGATTGAAATTGCTCAGGATCATTAAAATGCATTATAGTATTTTTTAATTCCTCCTCATTCAAGCCATTCACAAGGCTGTCTAGCGAGGATGCCATAAACTTAAAGGAATCCAAAAATCGAATGCTAAAGTCGCCCAACCACCATGTCAGGGCTGTAAAACGCTCATGGTTTTGGGTAATAATGGTAAACGAGCCCTTGTTGACATGACCCAATTCACGAATCAAAAACTGAATGTCATAATTCGCCAGATTGTGGGAAAAGACACTGATGAAACGAGGAGCTGAAAATTTCAAATTGCATTTGCTGTAAGGAGCCCCACGAAACTCCCCCGTAAAGTGCGAGTGGTCTCTGACTTTTTCCTCTCCACTTAAAATAGGCTTTTCGCAAATATGGCATGTCGTGGCATGCTCATACTGCTGCTGCTGTTCTTGAGATAGGCTCATGGGTACTGGGTGGTCCAGTAATCCCTGTACTTGATGAGCCAACTTTACAAGTTCATCCAAAAACCATCTGGCACAATCTGACCCCTCACGGGATTTGTAAAAGGATTGCATGGGGTCATAGGCACACACCACATTAAATCCTATGGCAAAGGGTTCATGTTTTTGAATGGGTGTGGTTGAGCTTATGGTGGGATCTGGTTCACATCCCACCATGGGTGTAGTGAGAGCTTCAAAATCTGCGTATACCACATAGGGAACAGTGTCACGCTTATGAATGTCCTTAAACTTTAACACAGCCTTGTCCCCTTGGGGCAATATCAGTCTCACCGCTTCCTGAGAAACGCAATCTACCCTATGACGTTCCAAAAGCGTAGGGGTTTTAAAATATTGCAAGCAACGGTCACAAATATGTTTATTATGTTGATCTTTGGATGCTTGCCTGCTTAGCAATCTACTCGAACTTTTAATGAAGCAATAGTGATTCACTTCTCTGTAAGACATATAAAAGATGAATGTGGTGTCGTTTCGACTCTTTTGTGGCATAAAGAGGACCCACAATCTCATCACCATTAAGGCCATACACCATGAACGAAAAGTCATGGTTGTCTTGTTCAAACCTATGGATCTTGGTTAAGTCCATAGGGAACGTCACTCGAGTTAAATTTAAAGTTTGTTTCAATTCATTAAACTTGGCCTTGTACTTTCCTGGTCTCTCACAGTGACGTTGTGCTGGTTGCAAAAACGCAGCCACAGTACACCGAAAGCAATCATTATCATGATTCTTTATATTGACCACAGCCTTTTTCAAAGATATTGCTACTGGTGTTTTAATATAGCTAGACCCGGCATTCAACGGGTTGAATTGACAAATGTTGATTTGTAGATGATGAATTTTGTCTAACGCTAAACCACTCTGTCCTTATTGCAGTTTATCAAATTTTGATAGCAAGGCATTCACCACGTGGGTTTCATACCACTGTTCCAAATTATGGGCTATGAATAGCTCTTGCATTTTACTGCATATATAAAATGTCTCTTTATGCTCCACGTCCTTCTTTTTATATATGAAATCGCACACCAGTTCTGTATTCACCTTTAAAGCTGTATGCAACCTTTGTGCTGTACAAATTTCAATTTTAAAAATTTCAAAACAAGATTGTAAAAATTCTTTGGGAATCAAACTTTTTCTAACATTGACCACACGACCAGAGCACACACGTGATTTGAAACAACTGTTTAGGGGTTCCCAATTTAGGCTATCGGTAGCAGTGGCAAAAGACATTATTTTTAAAGAACACTATCACCTGAGTTTTCAGCTGTAGACTGCTTGACAATGGCCTCAAACACACGCGTTCCTGGTTATCAACAGAGGTCAAGCGTTTTCCAACACTCTAAAAAGAAATAAAATAAACCACCATAAGTATATCCATTCCATATAGTTTATGCACGTCATAAACAAAACAAAATCAAACAGGTTATATATATATATATAAACAAATCTCACCTTGACGTGTAATGCTTTGCTTTATTCCCGTCTCGTGGACTACTCTGGTAAAGGTTTCCTTTTCTAGCTGTTCGTCTTTCACTCTTTTCCAATCTCTTTCCCACAGACACACAACAGGTAGGCTATACACCTTATCTACAAACAAATAAATAAATAAACATTTAATTATAACTTTAACAATCAATAAATAATTGCATGTAAATATATATAAAAATCAATAAATATATAAATCAATAAATATATACCTACCCCACAACAAGGTTAAGTATTTTCCACCAACACCAAAACTGTTAAACAAGACCAAGTGTTCACGCAATGCAGTGTGTTCAAAGCTAGTTACCTAAGTGAGAGTGGAAATGATAACGACATGTCTTTATATATGTTACCTTGCATGTATAATCTTTTTTCCCACGCTTTGAACGTTCTCTTATCGCGCACGTGGACAGCTAACACCCAAGGTGAACACCTGTGGCAGATCAAATTTCACCTGAACTTGTAACAAGTCACGTACAAAGCAAACAGGATGTAACTTGTTTAGCGTACATTTCATCTCACACGTGTATGCATGCATTTCGCTCTTCCCTGCCTCCACGATGGTCAGATTAGTTCACCTTCAAGCGTCTTTGTCATTTTCCATTGCACCTGTTGTCAAGTCAGATCAGCGCCTTCCAATAAGCTCAAAAGGCATTCACCTCCTGCTCGTCTGCTCCTCGGTAAGTTTGTTTTCTGTACTCGCTTCGACCAACATAGAACCAAGTTCTCATCACCGTTTACACGTTAAAGGTAAAATATCAGAAAATGAACCCTCGCTCTGTCATACACCGACCCGCCGAAATAGCGATTGTTCTATTAAGCATGGTCCTTGTGCTAAGCGACAGGTTCGTTGAAACACACCCAGCAGTATCGTCTCTCTCAACCACCACGCTTCATGAACATTATAAACAGGTAAATAAAAAATATTTTTCAACATGTATGGCGTTAGGCCCTTTGTGAATTATTTTTGGAAAACATGTCTACCACACTCTAGCCCGAGTCCTAGGACACCTCGTACACGTCTCTAGGTTTATTGGTTCGTGAGATATCGGCAAAAATCACAAAAAACACGTGTTTACCCCAAAATCGAGTTTCCGATTTTTTTTATTACAACTAGTGGTCCACAGCAGAAGGACGTCACCCCGAGTCCTTGGACCCGTCGTACACGCCTCGAGCGTGATTGGTTCGCGAGATATAACAAAAAGTCTAAAATCACGTTTTCCCCCCCAAAAAACCATGTTTGCAGCATTTCACCTTTTCGACACCTACATTCCCGTAAAGAGCGCAACGAGACGAAAAGAACGAATCCAAGCACACCCTCCTAGCATGACTCCTTCCATTCCAAGGTCGCAGGGGCTCACAACTTCCTAAGTGGAGCAGCTCCCCTTATCACAGTACTACCTACTGTCAGGTTTTTATCCAAGAGACTTGAAATTTATTTTTGGGATAGAGGGGGTAGGGACCATTGATTTACGTCAAACAAACT
Organism: Meconema thalassinum; assembly: GCA_946902985.2. NCBI lineage: Eukaryota > Metazoa > Arthropoda > Insecta > Orthoptera > Tettigoniidae > Meconema > Meconema thalassinum. Next base: position 1,089,900,792 of record OX336389.2, read on the forward strand.
TTTTTGTAAACTTCCTAGTTTCCAAAATATAGGATTTTCAAAATTCGAGTGTTTTCAAAAAAACATAAAAAATAAAAAAATTCATTTTAGAAAATAAGGGTCATAAAGATCATTCGTTTGAGCCATGGCATAACGTTCTATCATATTTGGTTTTCAAACTTATCACCTACTTTCGAAAACAAAAAACTTCAAAAAACTTTTCAAAAATATAACGAGTGGTCCATAGGAAAGAGGACGTCAGCTCAAGTCAAACGACACCTCATTTGTTAAAATCGGACCATGGGTTGGCCAGATATTAATGATTTAACATGGACGCCGCCCGAGCAACGCCGGGTGGGTTAGAATCTGCCTTACTCCACTACTAATAATGCTATGGGTTTTACGTCCCTTTTACATACAGCGGCTTTTAGAGACTCCGGGGTGCCGAAATTTCGTCCCGAAGGGGATCATTAACGTGCCAGTAAATCTACCGACTAGACTCCCCACATTAAAGCATCCTCAAATGCCAACTGACTGCGCCAGGATTCGTTCCCACTGTCTTGGGGTCAGCAGGCGAAAACGTTACCACTGAGCCACGCAGCCATTCGACAGGGATGAGGTAGGTGCCCTGGGGTTTGAAGTACTGTAAGGTACTATCCTGCCAGTTGCCTGGAGGGAGTGTGGAAAAAAAACAGAGAAAAGCCACACTCAGAATATCTGCTCTCAGCGCCATGATTCGAACCTCCAATCTCCGGTCTTGTTGCAGCTGCCCTCGAGACCATGGTGCACAATTCTACGAGCACGGTTACGCCCAAGGTAATTGAGGAATTACTTGTACGAATGAATGATATGAATAAATCGTGTGGAATGGCACTTAAGGAGAGTCTGATCAATACAATTATATCGTTATTATTGATTCATGTAGGGGCTCTGCCACATTGTGGTTATTAAGCCCTGTGTACTTGGGTGTTTGTAGCAATTTGTATGATAACCTATGTTATTGTTATGGGTGTAGTTATATGTGTATTTTTAATAGAGGCTTATATCGGGGAAAGGAGGTGGCCGTGGCCTTAATATAGGTACAATCCTAACATTTGCCTGGGGTAGGACTGGGAATGGCTGAGGAAGAACTCGAAGCCACCTCTTCTCAATTTTGGCCTCGCGCAGCTGAGTGTACTCCAGTCCAGCCCCAAGACCTGAATTACATTTTTAACACAGCCGGGAATTCGATCCCGGGCCTCAAAGGTGACAGTTAAGAATGCTAGCAACTGCGCCACGATATGCTATTCCGTTATATTGAAAAGAAATATTAGAAAATATAACATAGGGATATATTTCACTGGCGTAAATAGCAAATGGAAATTCAGATTGTGAATACAAAAATGACGAACACGTACATCGGTAGTACTGGTAAAAATAAAAGTAAGAGCAAGAGCTATAATTATTACTATCCAAGGTAGGTGTATCTAAAACAATACAGCGGTAACGTTCTCTCCTGCTCTGCCCAAGATTGCAGGATCGAATCCTGGCGCAGTCAGCTGGCATTTGAGGGTGCGCAAATGCAAGGGAGCCGTGTCAGTAGATTTACTTGCACGTTAATGATCCCCTTCGGTGCAAACTTCTGGCATCCCGGCGTCTCTAAAAGCCCTAGTCGTTATTAAAAGAATAATAATGTTATTGGTTTTACGTCCCTTTTAATTAATCTGGCTTTTAGAGACGCAATGGTGCCGGAATTTTGCCCCGAAGGGGCTCTTTAACGTGTCAGTAAATATACGGACACGGCTCTCTCACATTTGCGCACCCTCAATTCCCAGAAGACTGCGCCAGGGTACTGTCCCCGTTTACCCGGATAGTAGGCTGTCAGATATCCGCCCCCTCAATCGGATTGCCAATAATCAACCGCGCCGGCTCAGCTACACCAATGAAAATGGCACTGACAGATACTACCGAGGTTTGAACACAGAAGTTACCAAGAAAATTATTGTGGAACACACCAAAATAGACGGGGTTTCATACTTACTTTTACTTACCTCTTAAAAATTATCTCGGGGATTGGGTTGACAACAGGATCTCTAAAGTATGCTCCCACAATAACCTTCACCATGACATTTAAAAATGAACCAAAACGAAGACGAGAACTTTGAACTGTACAAAAGCTTTTATTTCAAATAAAGGGTATGATTTTAACAACTCAATAAAATAAATGTGGCTATCAGTAGCCCATGTCAATCTGACTATGTCCTCCTAAAGGACTTGCAAAGTTATCAAACAATATGTTAGCTCCCATGAGCTCAAAATAACGTAACATTCAACAACACATTTGAATTGGATAAGGAAGTCAGGATGAGACACATATATAGAGCATTTGGTTTCTTTTAATAAACATGACACTGGTATTTATAGGCATCAGGCCAGAATGTGAACGACCTCGCCCGCTGATAACCAGTTGTCTAACCAGCTGCTATCGACCCTTCAACATGTCGTGCACCTGTGAAATGGGGCTCACTTGTCACGCCACACTGCGTAAGAATTCAGCTCCCTCTCAAAGCTTTAAATGTCTGCAAGACAACTCATATATATAGACGCAAGTCTTTCAAATGCTTAACTCACATACCACTGGATTATTCTGACAATCCCTAAACTTGTTAAGTTATCATCCAAATGTTTAATAAGTATAGTTTAGAGTATAAAACACACTCTTAAATGTTTATAACAAAATCACATAAATTATTTATAACAATTAGAAATTGTTTATAATATTGACGAAAATAATTACTCGAAATTGTTCAACTTTACTATACTCCTTACTGTAGCACTGCACAATAGAATTAGCTTATAGGCGACCGCTAACTGTTCACAGCTAATCTTGTAGACGCGTTATAATGTGCGTTTCAACTTCACCTAGATTTACTCACAGTAAACTTGCACTGCTTGTATGCTCGACTCTCGTTTAATGCAGTGGCTTCACCACGCGTTATAAAGACGACTCTTTCTAATAATCTCACTCGACGTTTCACTGAAATGACTATTTGAGATCTGACGATTGAGCTATCAGACGATCTGAGAATGACGATAGATAATCTGAGAATGAGACTCCTCTCTTCTGCGCAAGGCCTTTTATAAACATCATGAGGGGCGTATCCATCCCTTCCATAGCGTGTTACTGCGTCATCGCTCGAAGTTCCAACTTCGTCAATACATGACGGATTTTCAAAATTCAAAAACTGAAAATAAATTTCACCAAAATTCCAGAACAATGCCTCTACTGCAAATGGATTTCCACAATTCTGCATTCCAAAAAGTAATAGAAATACCGTAGTTTCAGCAATCTCCGTCTTCCTTTAGACTATCGTTCATTGGTTCGGGCCTCCCCTCCAATAGCATAATTTCTTCCTCAGCAGAATTCCACGTTTCCTGCGACTGCGTCGTAGATCTCGGAACTTTCTCGACTAAATGCTGACGTCACTGAGAATCTCAGCTCAAGTAGCCTGCTGGCATATCGTCTGCGTCATCCGTGCTCACGTCATGACTACCCACGTCATAACTATGACAAACATAACTTTCTTTATAATTTCCAATATAGCCACCGTGGTCTCTAAATAATTCAATTTACGGGGGCAGTACGAATCTGCAACCTTGGGCCCAGCAAGCGAGAACGTTACCGCTGAGACACACAGCCAGTCAGTAGTTAAAAGGAACGTAAAACCAATAACATTATTATACTGTTATAATCTTAAGCAATAACAGTACGCTACATTAATTTATAGGGTATTATTACTTGGAGCTCGGGTAAATTATAGAATGCAAGAGCGAATAGATAAACTACGGGTTTAACGACTCTGTAAACTTTTGTGGCTGTAGATGCGCAGTGATGAATAAGTAGACCTACACGGGTCCTACACCAGGGTTTAAATTCCTGAGGATCATAGGGGTGGAAATATCCTCCCCTATTTTGAGCGTCTCAGACCATATCTATATGGTATTTTATGTCCGACGATCTCGAAATGTAAATATTATATACCAGAAAACTCTATCATAATGAGGGTCATTATAGCACTATTCTTCATTATGAAACAGTTTCTCCAGCCAATCAGAACTCATTCATTGACCAATTAGGTAAGGATAGCTTCGCGCTTGCACTCAAAATCCAACAAGTCGGACATGAATTACATGATTTGAAAGTTCAAATTGGATATCGGTTCAACCATTGTAGTTACAATCCCTAACACAAAGACAAAATCAGCACGAACCTTTACGGTAACAAGGAAATACTATGACATATACAAGAAATGTATGAATCTACGTCCAGAAGATAGCAACACAGCAACCTTCTACATAAATTACCGACATGGAAAGTGCACCGTCCAATACGTTTGCGTAAATAAACTGGCGAATATGAGACAAGAAATAGCACTGTACCTTAATATCCCCAACTCCAATTTTTACATAGCACATTGCTTTCAAACGATTTCGGTGACAAAATTAGTGAATCGGCACTAGCCATCATGCAGGCTGTAAACAATAGCATTGCCAAGCAAAGTAAATGGTCACAGCTTTCAAAATTCTTTGACCCACGCATGCGCTCTGTTCAGTCAGCAAACCACCCAGCGCACTCTGTTCTCTAACTGAAGTTACTGAATCCCACAGATATTTATGAATATTTATGTTAAAACATATAATAAAGTTATAATTATCGTCGAACATAAGCAGTCGTATGCAACTCGCCTATAATGGTAATTAAGACACTCTTATGGAAATTTTAAAACTCGCTACGCTCGTTTTATAAACATACTCGTGTCTTAATTATTGCCATTATAGGCTCGTTGCATAATGTACTATAACACGTTAATTAATGGAGTAATAAAAGACACTTGTAGATAACAGGCACAATAGTATGCAGTGCCACCTTGATAGAGGTATTTCAAATCAATATGTGCTAATAGTAAATCATTTAATCATTGCCCCAGAGGAGTGCGTCAGGCCTCGGCAGCCGGCACAGTTCATATCCTCGCCACTAGATGGGGGCTTCATTCATTCCATTCCTGACCCGGTCGGAGACTGGAAGCAGGCTGTGGATTTTCATTTTCATGTGCTAATAGTAGAATGAATGAACGGTTAATTTTGCTGTGAATATAACTAATAACTATAATTATTGCAATCCAAAGTAGGTGTTTCTAAAACAATACCACTATAGCCTACTGAATTATTTTGTAGGCTACTGTTACTTGTAGCTCTGCCAAATTACAGAATGTACTTATCTGTCATTTTGGTGATGGATTTTTTTTAACCTGGTGAATGTAAACTACGTGTAGGATTTAACATAATATGTGGCCTGTGTGTAAATCTACAGGTATCCTCACTTCAGGCTGGCTTGTACTCAATACTCGGCTGAAAAAAAATATACGAGAGGATGCTCTAGGAGTCCGTTCCTCAACATTCTATGTGTTTCGTACCTTTAAAACTGCTAGAGCATTTATTTGTTTATATTTGAGGCGTTGTAACTTATTTTTTCAGCGATAGACTTCTTCAATAGTAATTTCCCTTTTTTCAACCACTTTAGGTAATACTCATAACTCGTGTGGCAATTCCCTTGGGTAGTACTCATCACTCGTGTGACTATGCACTCAGGTAATACTCGTAACTCGTGTGGCAATGCCCTTGGATAGTACTCATCACTCGTGTGACAATGCACTCAGGTAACACTCATAACTCGTGTGGCAATGCCCTTGGGTAGTACTCGTCACTCGTATGACAATGCCCTTGGGTAGTAATCATCACTCGTGTGACAATGTCCTTGGGTAGTACTCATAACTCGTGTGACAATGTCCTTAGGTAGTACTCATCACTCGTGTGACAATGTCCACGGGTAGTACTCATCACTCGTGTGGCAAATCTCTTGGGTAGTACTCATCTCTCGTGTGACTATGCACTCAGGTATTACTCATAACTCGTGTGGCAATGCCCTTGGGTAGTTCTCATAGCTCGTGTGACAATGTCCTTGGGTAATACTCATAACTCGTGTGGCAATGCCCTTGGGTAGTACTCATCACTCGTGTGACAATGTTCTTGGGTAGTACTCATAGCTCGTGTGACAATGTTCCTAGGTAGTACTCATCACTCGTGTGACTATGCCCTCAGGTAGGCCTAATACTCATAACTCGTGTGGCAATGCCCTTGGATAGTACTCATCACTCGTGTGACAATGTCCTTGGGTAGTGCTCACCACTCGTGTGACATTGTCCTTGGGTAGTACTCATCACTCGTGTGACAATGTCCACGGGTAGTAATTTCTAGAATGTTGGCATAGATGTATAGTAAACAAGACGTACGGTTCACTACTACAGTTCAGCTAGTCTTTCCCCTTCTCTTTCCTTCCATTCCTAATTTATGCCATTCACTTTTAGAAAAGTGTTTTGCTTAATGCCCACCAATTAGCGGCGTCAAGGTTTGCTGTCGTCACTACATTTGAATACATATACTAGGATATCATTGGCTATGGTTTACTTTTAAACTAATTTATTAACGTCCCGCTCCATGAACAAGAGGCTAGAAAGAGGAACAGGAGAGATATTTTAGTTGCACGCCTCCCATTAATTAAAATTTATGGATGCGGTATATTGATGTTATCGATATCGTCTACAGCGGGGTAGCTTCAAAAGAATTATAAATAGAAGCACTAAGTTACTCTTGGGTGAGGCCTGGGAAGTTTATTATTTACAAGCGTAGTTCAAGGCTGAAGCCCGCTAAGTTAAATCGACGCAATATAATAATTATTCTGGTTGAAATAGTAGTGATGCGTTCTTGACATAGCAACCATGAATGCTACGAAACCTTGTATTCTCATGAAGTGCCAGGTCCAAGGCTTGTAACTAGCAGCAGCCAAATCCGCCAGGGCTTGAGACGAAGACGAAGTACTCATCACTCGTGTGACAATGCCTCATTGCGTAGTGACTAGCATGATTGGCTGTCACCGCGGAGGTTCAGGTTAGATTCCCGCCTCTGCCAAGAAATACAATTCTGGTCTGAGGGCTGGAATAGTGTTCACTCAGCCTCGTGAGGCAAAATTGAGAAGAGGCGGGTCAGATTCCTACCACAGCCATCCTGGAAGTGGTTTTCCGTGGTTTCATACTTCTACTCCAGGCAAATGCAGGGATGGTTCCTAACTTAAGGCCACGGCCGCTTTCCTCCCAATCCTCACCTGAATTACAAATACACACACTGATCCAGCCATCGCAATAACACAGGTTATCAGACAAACTCAACACACACACCAAAGTACACGGAGCTACATGAACACGATATCGCAAAGCCCTTAAATCAATCAACAATAACAAAGATTGGGTGGGATTCAGTTATGTGGAAGCCAGGTAAGCGGTCTCGCTTATGCTGAAATGACACGATGCCCACCGCCTTCACTGTCGGGATGAAGGGAGAAAGCTAGTAGTTCTCATTCTAACGTGGAATCCGATTCACAGGATGTGACAATTCAATTAAAAATATGATATGCATTAACCGGGAATAGAACCCGGTCAGCCTTGGTGAGAGGCAAACACCAACGCTGATGAAGTGCATCAAAAGATACAGAAAGAGAAAAGAAAGAAGAAGAGTGAAGTTCTACGTGCGGAAGTAATTAGGCTTCTGTGTCGATCAATCTCAGAAATGAAATCCTCGCCGAACGAAAAGACTTCAACTTGGCGAAAGGCAAAAGCAAGCTTGTAGTTTAACGTGACCGTTAATCTCGAGATCATGAGCCACGGGACCTCCTTTTTACGTGGAATCCGAACCACAGGACGTGGCATTTCACTTCGAAAATCTCACATGCATTGACCGGGAATCGAACCCGGACCGCCTTGGTGAGAGGCATACAGCTAGACCGCTGAGCCACCACGCCCCAATTGGCGAAAGGAAAGTTACATGTGTTTTATACTTCAGCAATCTGATGTGTAATTACGAATTGCTGGTTGTAACCAACGCAGAACTTTATGTAACAACCCGCACAGAAACTGTAACGATAAAGTTAAGTAAGGATTTATGTTACCATTTGCTTGGAGAAGTATTTTATATATTTGGAATTTCTGTAGAAGCACATGACCAGATACTTTTGTTTTTATAAAAAGTACATTTAGTTTAAAATTTATTTATGGGGTAAAAAATGGTAGTAGGTTTGAAAACCGCGAAGTTGTTAATCATTGTAGCATAGGCGGCCACCGGCCAACACGAGCTCCATAGAATATAATTAATTAACCCAGCTGATTACAGCAGGAGCAGGAGCTTGGTCGGATTCTGTGCGATAATAAATTCTTTTTAAGCATGAATCTAAAGCTGACGGTAAGCATCAGTAAAGCGAGCAGCATAGACTGAGGCTTCAGTTATTCTTTGTCACTTATCAATAGAGTCGTGCTTTGTGGTTGAATTACATATTAAATTAAAAATGAATAATTAACGATATCAAAATCAAATGCAGGACGTTAGGAACACATCACATGAAGTTAACATTCGTGAATGATGGATCGCTGTAAACATGGTAAAAAAAACACTACCTGTAACTCATGGTTTGCTTGGATTCTGATCATCTTAAATGCTTAAAACACGCAAGAATACTGTAGAATTACTGGTAGTTTAAAAATAGTGATCTCCATGGTTAGATTGAAGACTGAATTCTCTCTCTGCATTCCGGGTTGGAATTACTGTTGGTCGATAGAATTTAAGTGTCATTCACGATGGACATCGTGTAAGTGTGACAGATTATTCTCAGGTAGGCTACTTATGGTTTCTCTTATAACTCTCATTCTACTGATGATTTATACGTTTTTTAAATTTCATAGGAGTCCAAAGTAGTGTGTCTATGTAGTCTAAATACAAACAATTGCCATTGTTATAACCACTTGGTGACATGAATCATACTCAGCTTTAAAATATAAATAATAATAAATAACCCCTGGCACTACAGCTACCAAGCGACCGCTGCCCAGCCATTTGCCGGCCTGCAAGTATTGGGGTAAAGCGAGGTCAGCGCGTCGGGTCCCCTTGGCCGTTAATCTTGGTTTCCGTGATCGGGGCGCTGTCTCACTGTCAGATAGCTACTCAATTTTTCTCATGAGGCTGAGTGCATCCCGTTCCAGCCCTCACATCAGTTTCTAAAATCCCTGACGGAGCTGGGAATCTAACCCGGGCCTCCGCGTGAGAGCCAGGTGCGCTACCCCAACACCACGGCCTGCCATACTCAGCTTTGTGAATGGAAATTCCATCTATAGTTAACGGAGATAGTGTGGAGGTCTTCTTCGCCTGCCACTGAATGGATGATGGATGGCCATACTGTTTCTATAACTCTGTCTGAGCTAATTGGAAGATGTCCATGTAGTTTCTGAGTTATTTTCTTGTCAAGACACATGGAATTGTGGGAGCTTTCGCAGACGTATGGAGACGGCTACACTGTGGGATATTTCGTGCTAACAAGGCGTATTGTGTAGGAATTGGAGAGACTTCGAGGGGCAGTACCAGCTCTACTGAGTTCAATGGGATGACAAATGACTCTCAGGAACATGACCTCCCCGTTCTTGATGGAACTTGCCTACATATTGGACAGACCTTAAGATAAGAAGTATACTGTATGTGTTGAAATGTCTACCTTATTCATTTGTGCCATCTCCGCATAGGGTGATATTTCACGTGAAGCCCAACAGGAAGTACATTCACTCAAATAAAAAAGATTGATCACTTGGAAACTACATTGGCCAACTCCCGATGTTGGGTTTACACGAGAACCTATACGATGGCATTTAAAGACGTAATTTCATAGCGTGTGTAAGTTTCAGATGCGATAGGTAATGTCGCCGAACATTTGCCTGTGATCATTTCGCACATAATCTGTCTGTAATAGCTGTGCTGCCATTAACCCTCGGACACACTCACGCAGGCTATATATGTAGCCCAAACAGTTATTCAATCTGATGGACTCGCACTCGTTATTTTCAGTGTTCAGCTTCAATAATATCATAATTAGTTGTATGTATAAGTATTATAAGTTAAATCTGAATATTTTACGTAGGCAATTATCTTCATATGGAGAAAAAATTCAAAGTTAAGAAGAAAATTCAATTTTATCGTACATCTTTGGTAAAACTGCAACAAAAATAAAACAAATGGAAGTAGAACTGTTAAATTATTTTTATATAAATCTAAATACTTACATTAGTGCATATTTGGATTGGAATTAAACAAAAATGAAACTAGGTTAGATAACTTCCTTAGAAAATCAGCACTTATTATGAACAATCAGTATTTACATTTATTTTTTCTCGAAGTTTTGAAGTATATTTTTGCCATTTTGGCTACAATCTATAGCCAATGAAATCCATAAGAATGCTCGAACAAATTTGCCACTCAAGCATTCTGTGCAAATGGACACAATGATCCGAGAAGATCTTCATTGTACTTTGCGCATCTGTTCCTTGTTGATTTAACCCTTCCTCGTCCACACAACAAGCAACAGCCTACTTTATTTCCACTACACTCAACCTATCATTACTTTCATCTAAACATTGCCTGATTTGAAAGTCATCTACATGACCGCCTCCTGTGAGGCAACGTTTCCTCTGCACGTTCAATTATGAAACAGAGATGCTCGCGCAGGCTACTATAGTAGCCCAGACGACTTCTAATGCATCTGGTGTCATTTTGGTGCAATTGTATCAGTTGGAATCACACCCGTCTGTTAAATACAGCATCAACAGGCAGCTACAGAGATCCTCAATATTCCTTGCAAAAAATATACTCTGCGCTACAACAAAATAAATCACTGGGCTACACCTGTAGCCCGCGCGAGTATCCGAGGGTTCGAGTATATATTATTTGGTTTATGTACTAGTCGTTCATTGGAATAAGGAGATAGCCAACCATTCCGACTGAGTACCGCCTGGTGGATGAAAGTGAAACTTCGCTACCATTTCTTACTTGTGTTAGTTTCATTAATACTAAAGAGTCACGAAATGGTATAATATTTTTTTGGAACGCACTGAATGCTCATGTATGTAATTCTTTTATGTAGCTTCCATAATAAGTGTTCGAAACTCTCTGCAATAATATTTAGGAGGTAATAATAATAATAATAATAATAATAATAGAATAATAGAATTTTCACCTACTTCCTCAAATAGAATACCAAGGGAGCTTTGTTCACTGAGGTGGACAAAGATTTACAAGAAGTGGGAATTACAGGCAACGATATTTTGGAACGTGCCACCCTTAAACAAAAACTGACAGCACACCGATGTTTCCAAGAAAAGGCAAAGCTTCCAACTGGCAAGAAGTGGACTGCAGAAAGGAAACAACAGCATCGAGAACTAATGCGAAAGTACTGGGAGGATTTTTTTATTTTTTTATTTTTTTTCGTGTAGCCTCCTGAGAGGCCGAGTGCAGGTCTTTCTAGTCGACGCCCGTGGGCGACCTGCGCGTCGGGATGGGAGATGGAAAGGATGAAGATGAATGAAACTGGGCAAGGATGTGGAAGGAAGCGGCCGTGGCCTGTCAGAAGGTACTGTCCCAGCATTTGCCTGGTGTTGAAAATGGGAAACCACGGAAAACCATATCAAGGACAGCCGACGGTGGGGCTCGAACCCACGCGTCTACCGAGTCAGCAGAGAGCTTGGCCCCTTGACCTAACGCGGAGCTTTAGCCCGCGTAGCCACTACTGTCGGTACTGGGAGGATGTTAAAGCTCGATGCAACAAGAAACAGTTGAAATGACGTGGTCCTTAGATGGCCTAATCGAAAGAATAATAATAATAATAATAATAATAATAATAATAATTACAATAATGTTACGGTGTGTTCCTTCAGTGTGGTAGTATGGGGTAAGAAATAGAGTCGAGGTGTAGAACAGCCAATGTAGTGAGTTCTCAGTTGCGATCTACAATATTCTGCAAGAAACAAGTCAGTTTAGCGACGAAACTCTCCCTACGTCGCTCAGTATTTAGACCGACCTAGCTGTATGGAAGTGAGAGCTGGGTAGATTCAGTATTGAACGATTTCAAAGTGAGGGATGTAGAAGCAGAGGAAGCCGCAGTACTAACTGTTAATGGGGATCATGTAGGCGACTTGTTCGAAAACAGAGGCTTGCAGAAAAGACTGGACGCTGAAAGCCTGAACCGTCTCAAAAATAAATGTATGAATAATAATAATAGTTTATCATGATGCACATTTGAGAGAATCGTGAATTCTGGATTGTTTGTCTATTTATACCTACACTGATATTACTAGCAGCGCCAATGAGCCAGGCTGCTGTATGTCTTCATTTGATCTGTGTAGGACTGTGTGTGTCACGCTTCCCATTCCTGATACCCATTACACTCGGGCCATATATCACTGGAATTGAATGCAGTACTTTCATTTTAAGGGCGTCCGTATGCTGTGCGAATCCAAATCAATGATGAGGTGATTTATACTTTTGTCACGGATCATAATAATATTACATACTGCATATTATTTTCATTTAAGCCTATCAAAATGAACAGAACATTAAAGTATCAATGCGACAGTTTTGCCGAGAGTGAGTTAGGAAGATCAATATGTACACACATCGCACGGGTACTCTTACAATAGGATATCGTACTAATGAGTTTCTGAACAAACAGGACTGCTATAAAGTGAGGTAGCTCTTGTGGAGAAGATTTTAAGTAGTGGATTTGAAACTTGGATGATGAGTTGAGCTAATGTAAATGAGCTAAAGGTAGATATCGAGAAAAGAGTGTCACGTTGGATTACGAACTTAGCTAATACGAAGAAGGTAAACGCAGATACAGATAAATGAGTGTCCATATTGAACCCTTGCAAAGAAGCATATGAGACTCAGTTTCGGGGGGTGAAACGGTTCATATCGTAAGTTGTTGTCAGGGCGCTTCATTAACTTGCAGGGTAACATATAACAAAATAACATGCAGGAAAGAGTGAAGCCAGGGTTAAAACAAATGAATTTAATAACAAATCACCATATTTACACTTAACAAATAAACAACAAAAACTCCCATCTGACTCCCACTTAATAAAAATCCCCAAAAAAACTAGGCCAAAATCTCTGGAGAGATTAATTACCTGGACCAAGTGTCCCTAAGATAAAATTACAAAAGTGACCATATATGTGCGTATGCCGTTCTACATGCATCACGATGTGTACAATGAATGCGTGATTCGTCATCATCCAGAATAATCATTCAGACGACGAATCCGCATTTCTTAGAGCTAGACCGACACAGGGGAACACAACTACAATACTTAAAATTAAACCGACACTTCTTAAATCTAATATAAACAAACACAAAATTTCCGTGTGAAATTGGAATCAAATTGCCGTAGCAACATTTACTGCCTACAAACTTAGGACTTCTCACACAAATCAACACAAGTAAATTAACACGTGACCAATAAAAATACACGAATGACCGCTGTCAAAATTTACAAGTACTCTACCACTACACCGCACAGGTGTGACACACAAAAATTACATGAATCGAGTCATAAACAAAGCAATAGGCACACAGCCAACATTTACGTTAATAATACAATATTTTACCCATACAACGTACAACAAGCCGTTACACACATGGCGAACTCCCCAATTAATTATGGCTTAAAAATAACCATCACAATAAACAGGTTTGCTACATGAAAGCTTACAGGGGTCAGTCGGACAATCAGGACTGCCTATCAAAATAAGTCACCAGGCAAAACGGGCGGTTTGTGGAACTCTTCACGTCTGTCAACCCACGTGTCAAATATCTCGACCTCCCAGGACATGGGGTCGAATCTCGAAGAAGTGTGCCCAAAGCACAATAATACGTGTGTGTGTGTCAGAATAAATATATGGACAAGAAACAGCGGTCTCCCTAGAGCACCCTGTCTTTCCAACTAAAAAATTACAACAGCAGCAAAAATATGAGGGCGGTAGGACCTCTACCCCCTCCTCACGTAGAATCAACACACACTTGACACAGTAACACACACAAAATCACACGTATGGGTTTTGACAGACCCTGAAATAAAAAGACACAAATAATTTCCACATGCTGGCGCCACCGTTCTATGCCGTGACTAGTCAACCTGAAAAGGACTCAAAAGAAATCTATCAAAATTAGAACGAAGGTGTTCTCAAAATTACTTTTAATTTGGTGCGCTTGGCAACCCTAATATGAATAATAACCTGTTCAGCAAATATCTTACAGTAATTACCTCCCATTCCTATTTCAAATATTAACGTTAATAAAGCACCATTTATCGAATGTAACGGGTTCCGCATTTGCAAGGATAAAAATGACGCACGCACGCCGCGCACATTACATATGACTCAAGGAAAAACAAATATCTAACCAACACTTTGGCCACGCGCCAACGGACATTTAAAACATTGAGTGCCGGTGCAAGAAAAACTCTAAACAACAAGAAAAGAAACATGTCTATTTACAAAAGTTCCCCGGCCAAATCTAACTACATAATTGAAATAATCCAATTTCTGTACATCACCGATCTGCTTGCAGAACTAAGGACATCCTCCTCAGCCCATTGCCCTATGGACAAATTAGCACTCCATCGTGGTCGTCTGCGTTGATTCGTGGAAGATCATCCTAACTCCAAAGCACGTGCTGATCATCTTGGTATCGACTCCTTGGCAGAAAAGTTCAATGTTAATTATTTACCTATCTATAATCGCTTGCAGGTTACTCAGTTCGCCCACAATAGACCTAATGCGATTAATTGCGAAGACTGGCCCTAGATATCTCGCACACACGCACAATAAAACACATATAAAATACACTGCAATTTGTACATAAAATATACACCTCAAGACCACGTCACTGGCTCGATAAGAAGTTTAAGATCTTGGCTGCACTGGCAGTCGCTATCTTGCTCGGTATTTCCGTACTGTACTGTTGACCTTCGCCCCGGTGAGCGCTAATTAGGGTGTTACAAGACTTGCCCCTCGGAGCTGAAATGGTCGTCTTTTAGTAAATGTTACAAGTTACCACGCACTGGCGTGAAATATTTAGCTCACAAAATAAAGTTGATTTCAGAATAAAATGTATTAGAGCTTTAAAATTCGTTAATGCAACTGATGTGACTTTAGCTCCTCAGAGCTCACAAATAAAATAACTTCACCAAATTCAGAGCGTCAAAATCACGATACAAACTGGCGTGAAGTAAGCCTCTCAAGGCTCCAAAACGATTGACTTCGAGTAGCGTCATGCCAAACTATTTATTAGAAACTGACAGGGGGCGGAGGAATGGGGTGGAATCGGATAAAAATTTCCAGAGTTTTTGTCTCACAAAGATGGGACTAGTGTCATTCTTCTTCAAATAAATCAAACGTCTCAATGCAGTCGTGCGGAGATTAATCCGTTCGGCGGTTCTTTAGATACTCAATTCCGTGGGCTTTTTACTACTTACGCTGTCCACCGCGTGGTCATGGCTTGGTCTCTTGTGATTGGCTGATTCAATCGTATGTTCGTTGCAAGTGACTCGTGATCCTTCCTTTATGCTTCCAATTTTGGTACAGTAGTTGCTCAATTTGGCCTTGAACCCGACTAATTCTAGCCGTCCCCCAAGTATAGCTACCAGCTCAGCTCCTGTTGCAATCATTACGAAATGATAGCCTCCCTTATCTCCATGTCGACTTCCTCAAGTACTGCCTGGGCCGTAGTAATAATAATAATAAATATGAATACTTATTTATCGTAGATCAATAAGGGTTCATTTATCCTCAGCAAGGTTTTGAAATTCGAAACAATTTATTGGTTTGGATTTCAAAAACAAAATCCACTGTAGTAACAACACATCTCTTTAAATCTCACTCAGCTGCTCGAGTGTACGCCCCTCCGACTCAATTAGTGTGCTCACTTTCTCGCTGGAATATCATTCAAACTTCCTCACTAGGTCTCCCCCTTCTCCTCAAGTAGTTGCCACTCCCGTCGTCTCAGCTGCTCGTTGTTTACAAAAAAAGTGCGTACTCTGGCGCTCCCCGTAGATTTGAGTGTTGGCTCTCAAAATAAAATTTTTGCAATACAGATTCTGCACACATCATCTTTCCTAGTCACCAAATGGTTCCCTTCAGTAGTAAGGTTTTAAATTGGCGCTATTAAAAACAGATTTTGCACCAGTGCTCACTTCTTCCAGCCTATAGGCATTGCTACCCAAATTCTTAATTACCCGGAACGGGCCCATACATTTCGGACAGAATTTTGCGAAGACTTTATTCTTAGGGTCGGAGATCGGAGGTCTACGAACCAGCACTAATTCTTGTTCTTGTAACTCTCGGTGAAACTTCTTTCCTCGGTACCGTCTCAGCCTTCGGTCCGCTTGGTTCCTCATGTGCTCTCTCGTTCGCTGGATTCGCAAATCATGCGCTAATAATGGATCCCTTGGGCAAGGAATGATCTTGTCCCAAGTTCATTCTGGCAATCTGTTGTGGTGTACAATCAGTGGGACTTGACCCGTCGACTCGTGCTTAGTGGTGTTCATGCACATCTCAATTTCCCCTACTTTGTCAACCCATTTATTGTGTTCGTTAGGAATCATTACTCTGTAGTACTTAGCAACACAGCGAATTGTTCTCTCGCTCGGATTTCCACAAGGATGACGAATGCTTGAAAATACGTGTTTTATTCCTAGGCTCTCCAAACCTTGCCTAAAAACATTGCTCGTGAAATAGGTACCGTGATCTGATAGAATGGATTCCGGCTTCCCAAGCATCGGAATAACTTTGTTTTTAATTCGACTGAGGACTTGTCTTGATGTCGTCTTTTGAATAGGACATAGCACGACCATCTTCGAAAATACGTCGACACACACCAGAAGGTGTCGGCATCCACGCTTTCCTTTTACTAAAGGGCCAAAGCAATCAATAGCGAGCATCTCGCATGGTTTCTGCGGTAATAGTGGTCTTGGAGGTTGTTTCAGAATAAAGTTGTTCGGCTTCGTGCGCTGGCATGCGTCACACGTTCTAATTACTTCAACAATGGTGAATCTCATCTTAGGCCAAGTAAAGGTCTCCCCTATCGTAGCTTCAGTCTTATCCGTGCCGATATGTGCTAGGCTCTCGTGAACATGCCAAGCCAATCCCCTCTATAGTGATGCTGGAACTAAGATCCGCAGTTTAGTATGATGCTCATCCACGTACTTATGTAACAAGTTATTTAGGTAGTGAAATCTCGCTTGTTTAGCACTGGCTACTCGGTACTCAGGTGAATTCGGTTGTAATTCCTTCCTGTAGAATTTTATCATCATCATCATCCATGGGTCTGCTTCTTGCTCCTTCCGAATATCCTTCAATCTTGCCAAAAACTCACGAGCCTTAGGTGTCAAGGTAATATTGTGAACTTCCGCTGTTACTTCGTTTCCGTCCTCAGGATTTCTACTCAAGGCATCCGGTATGACGTTCATCCTTCCAGGGCAATGCTCTATTGTGATGTCAAACTGCTGTATGTAGATGGACCAGCGCGTAACTCTCTCACTTGCCATTGTTGTCTTGAATAAAAATGTCAGTGCATGGTGGTCGGTTCTAACAATGATGGAATAACCATAGATCATCTTACGCCACTGTTGAAGAGAATATAGAATTGCTAGTAGCTCAAGTTCCGTAATTGTGTAGTTCCTCTCATGTTTCCTTAATTTACGACTCGTAAATGCCAAATAGGATTTCTTCTTGGGTTCTTCGGCGTCCTCTTGGTACAGCATAGCACCGATTCCAATCAATGAAGCATCTGCTTGAATAATAAATTGCTTCTCAAAATCCGGATATCCAAGTTTCACACAGTTTTCCAATAAATCCTTCGTTGCTTTTAAAGACCTGTCGCACTCCTCGTTCCACGACCATCGATTCGCCTTCTTCAACATCTCCTGCATAGGTGCTACTGTTTCTGTGTAACCTGGGCAATTTTCTTTGAAGAAGCCTGTCACTCCAAAAAACGCTCTCACATGTTTGACTTTGGTAGGTGTGGGAAATTTCTTAATAGCATCAATCTTGGCTGGATTAGGCCTCACGCCCTCGACATCAATTATATGCCCCAAATATAAAATCTCGCTCTGGCAAAAATGTGACTTCTTTAGGTTAATTTTGAAGTTCGTGGTTCTCAAATTGTCCAGCAGTTTATTTAAATTTATCAGGTGTTCCTCCATTGTCTCAGAAGCAATTAATATGTCGTCAACATATCTCATGGTGAAGTTCTTGACCTCCTCAGTTAGATTTCTATCGAGTGCACTAATGAGTGCACAACCCGCAGTTTTCACGCCAAAGGGCATTCGACACCAGATATAACTTTCATTATCGAATAAAAATCCCGTCAACAGTTGGGATTTTTCTTCAAGTTCAAGATGGTGGAAACTATTCGTCAAATCAACACTTGAGTATATCTTCTTCCCACGGAAGCCTTTCAAAACGTCTTTGATCCTAGGTGCTTGGTCATGCTCAACTAGCAGTTTGCTGTTCAAAACTCGCGCGTCTAGGCATAGCCTAATTGATCCGTTTGGCTTGGCCACAGCCAATATTGCGTTCAGGTAAGGGGTTGCCGCTTTCCTTATCATGCCAGAATCTAATAAGTTAGTAATAATGTCCTTCACCTGAGAAAAATGCTTCTCTGGGATCGGGTACAATTTACTTTTAAATGGGGTCCAATCTGTGACTTGCATAGCATATTGAAAATTTAAAACTTTCCCAGGTACGGTGTCAAAAGCTCCTTTATGTAATCTTAAAATTTCTTCCAGTCTTCTTCTATCAGGTTCCCCTACGATGGCCTCCTTAAGTCACTCCTGAAGTAGAATTTCAAATTTGGTTCCGCTAATTTCTTCTTCTGCCAAATGCACACAAAGTTCCTGCGAAATATATCGGCTGTCAATTTCTAGCACTGCTGTCTGGCTGACTCGCTCCCCCATCAAGATCTTATCTCCGGCCTCATTAGTGCATTCTTCAACAACCCAAGTATTGGCCTCTCTCTCCAACGGACTCTCTTCCATGTTTAAACCCACATGATTTAACCCCTCTACTTGTTTGAAACTTACAGTGTTGTTATGTAAGTCAATGACAGCATGAAAATCGCAGATGAAGTTGGCTCCTAAAATTATGTTGTAGTTCATCTTTGGAATAACAATGAATGTTTGGAAAAAGTATGGTTCAATATTTCCAGATCTAGAAATGCTTGCTGTTTACAATTTATAGTTTTGTCAGGAACAACACCTCTGACTTTCATTAGCGGTACCGGAATGATAGGAACAGTTTGTTTTCTTCCTATTTCCTTTATCAAATTTTCAGTGACCAAGCTCACCTGGCTACCTGTATCAATCAAACATCTCACCCTCATGCCTCCAACATGCGCGTAAATAATTGGTAGCTGTCTGATAACATTTTCACGGTTCTTCACTACTTCCTCCAGGCAGTCGTCCGGGAATGCTACCCACTCTTCTATGTTGGCCACTATCATCTCTTCTCGCTCCCTGGCGACCTCCATTTTCAGCCTATCACCTTTCAGTTCATTTGTTTTTTTTTAAATCCCGGGACCCATTTGTTGTGATTCGCCGGTTGTCATTCTGTCGCTCCTGTTGCCTCAATAAACTCACTGCCCCCTCTCCTTGATGGTTGTCTGGGCTCTGTCTGTTCGCCATGGCACGCCCCCACTTCTCCTTCTCCGCTTCTTCAGTACTTAATTGATCCAAGTATTTCCGTGATTCAATATATCGCTCGTCCCAGTTGTTCCGGTAATCTCCCCTATTTTCTTGGCGATAGTCCCTGCCATTATTCCATCGACCATCTCCATTTCTTTGGTAAGGTCTACCTTGTCTCTGGTTCCCCCTCCAATTTGTGTACTCCCGCTGGTACGTCCACTGATTGTTTTGATTTTGGTTATTCTGATTGTATCTCCCGCGGTTATTCTGATAATTCTGATTATTATTGTGGAACTGGTTTCGGCCGTCAAAATCTTGCCTCCTCGGTGTGAATTGTGTCCCTGTGGACCGTGTCTTGGTTTGGTTCCCCTGGCTGTGGTTATTTTGGAGTCCCTGAACTACCTCTGCTGCGTTGACACATTCCATATTCCTCCTTCCTGTCTGTGGGCTCACCATACTCGTCTTGTCTAAGTGTCTGAGTAATTCTTCGGCTTGGACTGCGGTTTGAATGTTTTCTGCGACTAATAATTGTTGGAAGTGCATTGGGAGTTGTTTCCCGATGGTTAGAACCAATTTTGCTCCCTAGGCGGGTCGTCAGAATCTCTGAATTTTACCAATTGCTGGCTGAAGAATTCTGAAAACCGGGTTGGATGCGTACTATGATATTTGCGCGTATACAGGTCCATTCTCAACCCCTGCTGTAACGAAGGGCTCCAAAACTTCTTCAAAAATGCCTCGCGGAATTGAGCCATGTCTGTGAACGTGTACTTAAAGCTTAAAAACCAGGTTAGGCTAGGTCCTTCCAAAAATTTCTCCACTAGTCTTAATTGTTTCTCAGGGCCGATGTGCTGGTCATTAAAGTAATCAGTTAATTGTCGTAGAAATGCATTGGGAGTGGTTCCTGAATGTTCCTTAAATTTATCGGGCTTAAAATCATTACCCCGAATGACTTGGATGACTTGGGCGGGTGCCAAGTTCGGTTGTGGTGTTGAAGTCTCCCCCCTGTATTGCTGGAATGCATTACTCGTTAGTCTGGGACTTTGACCCCGGCTTGTATCCTCAGCCAACTTCAAGCCTGCAGGACTTCCAATACTTGTTTGCTTCTCCGGTATATTTTCAGCCGAAAATAATGTCGCATTCTCTAAAGATCTAATCTCGTTTTTGATGATTAACTCTGATTGTTCCTGTAATTTTGACTTTACATTTTCCTCCAATGCCTGCATTCGCTTTAAAACTGTCAGCCTGTCTTCCTTATTTGCGTGAGCCTGCTGGTCCCAATCTCGCCGGATCCTACTTTTCAAGCTATTAATTTTCTCCTCGTTCCTTTCCTGATTTTTCTCTAGCTCTTCACGTATCTGTTCTCCAACCTCCTCTCTTATGACCTCTTGTGTTTTTACTAGCTGTTCCCCGACTTCTTCTCTTATGACCTCTTGTGTTTTTATTAGTTGGCCTTCCAAATTATCCCGAGTCTTGACGAGCTGCTCTCCTACTTCTTGTCTGATGACCTCTTGTGTTTTATTAGCTGGCCTTCCATCTCTTTTCTAATGATCTCTTGTGTTTTGCCTAATTGCTCCTCTAAGTTCTCCCGCAAGTGTATCCGTTCGGTTTCAGCCTTCACCTCGACTTTATCAATTTCTTTTATTAATTCCAGCACGTTGCTGTCTACCGAATTAATTTGCTGCTGCAATTTCTCTTGGGTTTTCTTCATTCCCGCGGTGTTGCTGACACATGCTGCCTCTATCTGCTTGAGTTTATCTGCCACCATCTCGTCAAATTGTACTAATTTGTTATCAAATTTCGCCTCCAACTTCTTAATTTCGCCTAACTGTTTGACGTTGTTCTCCGCAACCTCGCTGCCAGTTTCTCTACTTTTTTAACGCTCTGATTAATGTCATTAGTAATTTTTCCTAATTGTTCGGTTTGTGTTATTTGTGTTACCGCCTGTTCAGACAATTTGTGATTTAGTTCATTTAATTGTTTGTCCGTGTCTAATTTCTGGACTTCTAACTGGACCGAAATATTACCGCTCACGTCATGTAATTGTTTTTCACTGTCTACCTTCTGCGCTTGTAACTGGACCGTAATGTCATTTAATTGTTTATCATTATGCTCCCGCTGAGCTTCTAATTGTTCTTTCAATTGTTTTTCCGTCTTCACGGACATCTGTTCCAACAATGCCTTAATCTCATCAACACTCGCCATTTCACACACAAAAATATATTCAGAGAAAACAGGGTCATGGGCCAAGGTTTCAGCCATATACGCACATACATGTCACACATTTAAATATTACTGGCTCTAATTTAATGAAAATTTCAGTAACAAAATTCACTGAATACAATGACACTTATTCCCAAACAACAAAATAACCCCTAGTGATCTGCTTTTAAATTCCTAACCAACAGAATTTACGAAACACCAATTAACCGAAGTCAATTAAATGTCAAATATAAGGCAACACCTTCCTGCTTTGACTGAGTTCAATAATAATGCAAATTTCTAATTTTCATGTCGGGCGCCAGAACAAGTTTATAACAAATACAATATCAAATTCTAACCTTGTTCAATATCTCTAACTTTAGGAACTCAGTGATTTTACTAATGCACATGGCGGTACAACATCGCCTCAATTTACTGAATTTATATATCCGCCTGACCTGGCATCATTTCTCAACGAAATAAATATGAGGTCAGCGAAGCAACAACAACAACAGTCCCACTTGGGCAGCCATTTTTGTTTTATGAACCCTTGCAAAGAAGCATATGAGACTCAGTTTCGGGGGGTGTAACGGTTCATATCGTAAGATGTTGTCAGGGCGCTTCATTAACTTGCAGGGTAACATATAACAAAATAACATGCAGGAAAGAGTGAAGCCAGGGTTAAAACAAATGAATTTAATAACAAATCACCATATTTACACTTAACAAATAAACAACAAAAACTCCCATCTGACTCCCACTTAATAAAAATCCCCAAAAAAACTAGGCCAAAATCTCTGGAGAGATTAATTACCTGGACCAAGTGTCCCTAAGATAAAATTACAAAAGTGACCATATATGTGCGTATGCCGTTCTACATGCATCACGATGTGTACAATGAATGCGTGATTCGTCATCATCCAGAATAATAATTCAGACGACGAATCCGCATTTCTTAGAGCTAGACCGACACGGGGGAACACAACTACAATACTTAAAATTAAACCGACACTTCCTAAATCTAATATAAACAAACACAAAATTTCCGTGTGAAATTGGAATCAAATTGCCGTAGCAACATTTACTGCCTACAAACTTAGGATTACTCACACAAATCAACACAAGTACATTAACACGTGACCAATAAAAATACACGAATGACCGCTGTCAAAATTTACAAGTACTCTACCACTACACCGCACAGGTGTGACACACAAAAATTACATGAATCGAGTCATAAACAAAGCAATAGGCACACAGCCAACATTTACGTTAATAATACAATATTTTACCCATACAACGTACAACAAGCCGTTACACACTTGGCGAACTCCCCAATTCATTATGGCTTAAAAATAACCATCACAATGAACAGGTTTGCTACATGAAAGCTTACAGGGGTCAGTCGGACAATCAGGACTGCCTATCAAAATAAGTCACCAGGCAAAACGGGCGGTTTGTGGAACTCTTCACGTCTGTCAACCCACGTGTCAAATATCTCGACCTCCCAGGACATGGGGTCGAATCTCGAAGAAGTGTGCCCAAAGCACAATAATACGTGTGTGTGTGTCAGAATAAATATATGGACAAGAAACAGCGGTCTCCCTAGAGCAGCCTGTCTTTCCATCTAAAAAATTACAACAGCAGCAAAAATATGAGGGCGGTAGGACCTCTACCCCCTCCTCACGTAGAATCAACACACACTTGACACAGTAACACACACAAAATCACACGTATGGGTTTTGACAGACCCTGAAATAAAAGGACACAAATAATTTCCACATGCTGGCGCCACCGTTCTATGCCGTGACTAGTCAACCTGAAAAGGACTAAAAAAATCTATCAAAATTAGAACGAAGGTGTTCTCAAAATTACTTTTAAGTTGGTGCGCTTGGCAACCCTAATATGAATAATAACCTGTTCAGCAAATATCTTACAGTAATTACCTCCCATTCCTATTTCAAATATTAACGTTAAAAAAGCACCATTTATCGAATGTAACGGGTTCCGCATTTGCAAGGATAAAAATCACACACATACGCCGCGCACATTACATATGACTCAAGGAAAAACAAATATCTAACCAACACTTTGGCCACGCGCCAACGGACATTTAAAACATTGAGTGTCGGTGCAAGAAAAACTCTAAACAACAAGAAAAGAAACATGACTATTTACAAAAGTTCCCCGGCCAAATCTAACTACATAATTGAAATAATCCAATTTCTGTACATCACCGATCTGCTTGCAGAACTAAGGACATCCTCCTCAGCCCATTGCCCTATGGACAAATTAGCACTCCATCGTGGTCGTCTGCGTTGATTCGTGGAAGATCATCCCAACTCCAAACCACGTGCTGATCATCTTGGTATCGACTCCTTGGCAGAAAAGTTCAATGTTAATTATTTACCTATCTATAATCGCTTGCAGGTTACTCAGTTCACCCACAATAGTCCTAATGCGATTAATTGCGAAGACTGGCCCTAGATATCTCGCACACACGCACAATAAAACACATATAAAATACACTGCAATTTGTACATAAAATATACACCTCGAGACCACATCACTGGCTCGATAACAAGTTTAAGATCTTGGCTGCACTGGCAGTCGCTATCTTGCTCGGTATTTCCGTACTGTACTGTTGACCTTCGCCCCGGTGAGCGCTAATTAGGGTGTTACGAGACTTGCCCCTCGGAGCTGAAATGGTCGTATTTTAGTAAATGTTACAAGTTACCACGCACTGGCGTGAAATATTTAGCTCACAAAATAAAGTTGATTTCAGAATAAAATGTATTAGAGCTTTAAAATTCGTTAATGCAACTGATGTGACTTTAGCTCCTCAGAGCTCACAAATAAAATAACTTCACCAAATTCGGAGCGTCAAAATCACGATACAAACTGGCGTGAAGTAAGCCTCTCAAGGCTCCAAAACGATTGACTTCGAGTAGCGTCATGCCAAACTATTTATTAGAAACTGACAGGGGGCGGAGGAGTGGGGTGGAATCGGATAAAAATTTCCAGAGTTTTTGTCTCACAAAGATGGGACTAGTGTCATTCTTCTTCAAATAAATCAAACGTCTCAATGCAGTCGTGCGGAGATTAATCCGTTCGGCGGTTCTTTAGATACTCAATTCCGCGGGCTTTTTAATACTGACGCTGTCCACCGCGTGGTCATGGCTTGGTCTCTTGTGATTGGCTGATTCAATCTATGTTCGTTGCAAGTGACTCGTGATCCTTCCTTTATGCTTCCAATTTTGGTACAGTAGTTGCTCAATTTGGCCTTGAACCCGACTAATTCTAGCCGTCCCCCAAGAATGGCTACCAGCTCAGCTCCTGTTGCAATCATTACGAAATGCTAGCCTCCCTTATCTCCATGTCGACTTCCTCAAGTACTGCCTGGGCCGTAGTAATAATAATAATAAATATGAATACTTATTTATCGTAGATCAATAAGGGTTCATTTATCCTCAGCAAGGTTTTGAAATTCGAAACAATTTATTGGTTTGGATTTCAAAAACAAAATCCACTGTAGTAACAACACATCTCTTTAAATCTCACTCAGCTGCTCGAGTGTACGCCCCTCCGACTCAATTAGTGTGCTCACTTTCTCGCTGGAATGTCATTCAAACTTCCTCACTAGGTCTCCCCCTTCTCCTCAAGTAGTTGCCACTCCCGTCGTCTCAGCTGCTCGTTGTTTGCAAACAAAGTGCGTACTCTGGCGCTCCCCGTAGATTTGAGTGTTGGCTCTCAAAATAAAATTTTTGCAATACAGATTCTGCACACATCATCTTCCCTAGTCATCAAATGGTTCCCTTCTGTAGTAAGGTTTTAAATTGGCGCTATTAAAAACAGATTTTGCACCAGTGCTCACTTCTTCCAGCCTATAGGCATTGTTACCCAGATTCTTAATTACCCGGAACGGGCCAATAAATTTCGGACAGAATTTTGCGAAGACTTTATTCTTAAGGTCGGAGATCGGAGGTCTACGAACCAGCACTAATTCTTGTTCTTGTAACTCTCGGTGAAACTTCTTTCCTCGGTACCGTCTCAGCCTTCGGTCCGCTTGGTTCCTCATGTGCTCTCTCGTTCTCTGGATTCGCAAATCATGCGCTAATAATGGATCCCTTGGGCAAGGAATGATCTTGTCCCAAGTTCTTTCTGGCAATCTGTTGTGGTGTAGAATCAGTGGGACTTGACCCGTCGACTCGTGCTTAGTGGTGTTCATGCACATCTCAATTTCCCCTACTTTGTCAACCCATTTATTGTGTTCGTTAGGAATCATTACTCTGTAGTACTTAGCAACACAGCGAATTGTTCTCTCGCTCGGATTTCCACAAGGATGACGAATGCTTGAAAATACGTGTTTTATTCCTAGGCTCTCCAAACCTTGCCTAAAAACATTGCTCGTGAAATAGGTACCGTGATCTGATAGAATGGATTCCGGCTTCCCAAGCATCGGAATAACTTTGTTCTTAATTCGACTGAGGATTTGTCTTGATGTCGTCTTTTGAATAGGACATAGCACGACCATCTTCGAAAATACGTCGACACACACCAGAAGGTGTCGGCATCCACGCTTTCCTTTTACTAAAGGGCCAAAGCAATCAATAGCGAGCATCTCGCATGGTTTCTGCGGTAATAGTGGTCTTGGAGGTTGTTTCAGAATAAGGTTGTTCGGCTTCGTGCG
Organism: Meconema thalassinum; assembly: GCA_946902985.2. NCBI lineage: Eukaryota > Metazoa > Arthropoda > Insecta > Orthoptera > Tettigoniidae > Meconema > Meconema thalassinum. The sequence continues at coordinate 1,089,927,300 of OX336389.2, forward strand.
CTGGCATGCGTCACACGTTCTAATTACTTCAACAATGGTGAATCTCATCTTAGGCCAAGTAAAGGTCTCCCCTATCGTAGCTTCAGTCTTATCCGTGCCGATATGTGCTAGGCTCTCGTGAACATGCCAAGTCAATCCCCTCTGTAGTGATGCTGGAACTAAGATCCACAGTTTAGTATGATGCTCATCCACGTACTTATGTAACAAGTTATTTAGGTAGTGAAATCTCGCTTGTTTAGCACTGGCTTCTCGGTACTCAGGTGAATTCGGTTGTAATTCCTTCCTGTAGAATTTTATCATCATCATCATCCATGGGTCTGCTTCTTGCTCCTTCCGAATATCCTTCAATCTTGCCAAAAACTCACGAGCCTTAGGTGTCAAGGTAATATTGTGAACTTCCGCTGTTACTTCGTTTCCGTCCTCAGGATTTCTACTCAAGGCATCCGGTATGACGTTCATCCTTCCAGGGCAATGCTCTATTGTGATGTCAAACTGCTGTATGTAGATGGACCAGCGCGTAACTCTCTCACTTGCCATTGTTGTCTTGAATAAAAATGTCAGTGCATGGTGGTCGGTTCTAACAATGATGGAATAACCATAGATCATCTTACGCCACTGTTGAAGAGAATATAGAATTGCTAGTAGCTCAAGTTCCGTAATTGTGTAGTTCCTCTCATGTTTCCTTAATTTACGACTCGTAAATGCCAAATAGGATTTCTGCTTGGGTTCTTCAGCGTCCTCTTGGTACAGCATAGCACCGATTCCAATCAATGAAGCATCTGCTTGAATAATAAATTGCTTCTCAAAATCCGGATATCCAAGTTTCACACAGTTTTCCAATAAATCCTTCGTTGCTTTAAAAGACCTGTCGCACTCCTCGTTCCACGACCATCGATTCGCCGTCTTCAACATCTCATGCATAGGTGCTACTGTTTCTGTGTAACCAGGGCAATTTTCTTTGAAGAAGCCTGTCACTCCCAAAAACGCTCTCACATGTTTGACTTTGGTAGGTGTGGGAAATTTCTTAATAGCATCAATCTTGGCTGGATTAGGCCGCACGCCCTCGACATCAATTATATGCTCCAAATATAAAATCTCGCTCTGGCAAAAATGTGACTTCTTTAGGTTAATTTTGAAGTTCATGGTTCTCAAATTGTCCAGCAGTTTATTTAAATTTATCAGGTGTTCCTCCATTGTCTCAGAAGCAATTAATATGTCGTCAACATATCTCGTGGTGAAGTTCTTGACCTCCTCAGTTAGATTACTATCGAGTGCTCTAATGAGTGCACAACCCGCAGTTTTCACGCCAAAGGGCATTCGACACCAGATATAACTTTGATTATCGAATAAAATCCCGTCAACAGTAGGGATTTTTCTTCAAGTTCAAGATGGTGGAAACTATTCGTCAAATCAACACTTGAGTATATCTTCTTCCCACGGAAGCCTTTCAAAACATCTTTGATCCTAGGTGCTTGGTCATGCTCAACTAGCAGTTTGCTGTTCAAAACTCGCGCGTCTAGGCATAGCCTAATTGATCCGTTTGGCTTGGCCACAGCCAATATTGCGTTCAGGTAAGGCGTTGCCGCTTTCCTTATCATGACAGAATCTAATAAGTTAGTAATAATGTCCTTCACCTGAGAAAAATGCTTCTCTGGGATCGGGTACAATTTACTTTTAAATGGGGTCCAATCTGTGACTTGCATAGCATATTGAAAATTTAAAACTTTCCCAGGTACGGTGTCAAAAGCTCCTTTATGTAATCTTAAAATTTCTTCCAGTCTTCTTCTATCAGGTTCCCCTACGATGGCCTCCTTAAGTCGCTCCTGAAGTAGAATTTCAAATTTGGTTCCGCTAATTTCTTCTTCTGCCAAATGCACCCAAAGTTCCTGCGAAATATATCGGCTGTCAATTTCTAGCACTGCTGTCTGGCTGACTCGCTCCCCCATCAAGATCTTATCTCCGGCCTCATTAGTGCATTCTTCAACAACCCAAGTATTGGCCTCTCTCTCCAACGGACTCTCTTCCATGTTTAAACCCACATGATTTAACCCCTCTACTTGGTTGAAACTTACAGTGTTGTTATATAAGTCAATGACAGCATGAAAATCGCAGATGAAGTTGGCTCCTAAAATTATGTTGTAGTTCATCTTTGGAATAACAATGAATGTTTGGAAAAAGTATGGTTCAATATTTCCAGATCTAGAAGTGCTTGCTGTTTACAATTTATAGTTTTGTCAGGAGCAACACCTCTGACTTTCATTAGCGGTACCGGCATGATAGGAACAGTTTGTTTTCTTCCTATTTCCTTTATCAAATTTTCAGTGACCAAGCTCACCTTATACCTGTATCAATCAAACATCTCACCCTCATGCCTCCAACATGCGCGTAAATAATTGGTAGCTGTCTGATAACATTTTCACGGTTCTTCACTACTTCCTCCAGGCAGTCGTCCGGGAATGCTACCCACTCTTCTATGTTGGCCACTATCATCTCTTCTCGCTCCCTGGCGACCTCCATTTTCAGCCTATCACCTTTCAGTTCATTTGTTTTTTTTTAAATCCCGGGACCCATTTGTTGTGTTTCGCCGGTTGTCATTCTGTCGCTCCTGTTGCCTCAATAAACTCACTGCCCCCTCTCCTTGATGGTTGTCTGGGCTCTGTCTGTTCGCCATGGCACGCCCCCACTTCTCCTTCTCCGCTTCTTCAGTACTTAATTGATCCAAGTATTTCCGTGATTCAATATATCGCTCGTCCCAGTTGTTCCGGTAATCTCCCCTATTTTCTTGGCGATAGTCCCTGCCATTATTCCATCGACCATCTCCATTTCTTTGGTAAGGTCTACCTTGTCTCTGGTTCCCCCTCCAATTTGTGTACTCCCGCTGATACGTCCACTGATTGTTTTGATTTTGGTTATTCTGATTGTATCTCCCGCGGTTATTCTGATAATTCTGATTATTATTGTGGAACTGGTTTCGGCCGTCAAAATCTTGCCTCCTCGGTGTGAATTGTGTCCCTGTGGACTGTGTCTTGGTTTGGTTCCACTGGCTGTGGTTATTTTGGAGTCCCTGAACTACTTCTGCTGCGTTGACACATTCCATATTCCTCCTTCCTGTCTGTGGGCTCACCATACTCGTCTCGTCTAAGTGTCTGAGTAATTCTTCGGCTTGGACTGCGGTTTGAATGTTTCCTGCGACTAATAATTTTTGGATGTGCATTGGGAGTTGTTTCCCGATGGTTAGAACCATATTTTGCTCGCTAGGCAGGTCGTCAAAATCTCTGAATTTTACCAATTGCTGGCTGAAGAATTCTGAAAACCGGGTTGGATGCGTACTGTGATATTTGCGCGTATACAGGTCCATTCTCAACCCCTGCTGTAACGAAGGGCTCCAAAACGTCTTCAAAAATGCCTCGCGGAATTGAGCCATGTCTGTGAACGTGTACTTAAAGCTTAAAAACCAGGTTAGGCTAGGTCCTTCCAAAAATTTCTCCACTAGTCTTAATTGTTTCTCAGGGCCGATGTGCTGGTCATTAAAGTAATCAGTTAATTGTCGTAGAAATGCTTTGGGAGTGGTTCCTGGATGTTCCTTAAATTTATCGGGCTTAAAATCATTACCCCGAATGACTTGGATGACTTGGGCGGGTGCCAAGTTCGGTTGTGGTGTTGAAGTCTCCCCCCTGTATTGCTGGAATGCATTACTCTTTAGTCTGGGACTTTGACCCCGGCTTGTATCCTCAGCCAACTTCAAGCCTGCAGGACTTCCAATACTTGTTTGCTTCTCCGGTATATTTTCAGCCGAAAATAATGTCGCATTCTCTAAAGATCTAATCTCGTTTTTGATGATTAACTCTGATTGTTCCTGTAATTTTGACTTTACATTTTCCTCCAATGCCTGCATTCGCTTTAAAACTGTCAGCCTGTCTTCCTTATTTGCGTGAGCCTGCTGGTCCCAATCTCGCCGGATCCTACTTTTCAAGCTATTAATTTTCTCCTCGTTCCTTTCCTGATTTTTCTCTAGCTCTTCACGTATCTGTTCTCCAACCTCCTCTCTTATGACCTTTTGTGTTTTTACTAGCTGTTCCCCGACTTCTTCTCTTATGACCTCTTGTGTTTTTATTAGTTGGCCTTCCAAATTATCCCGAGTCTTGACGAGCTGCTCTCCTACTTCTTGTCTGATGACCTCTTGTGTTTTTATTAGCTGGCCTTCCATCTCTTTTCTTATGATCTCTTGTGTTTTGCCTAATTGCTCCTCTAAGTTCTCCCGCAAGTGTATCCGTTCGGTTTCAGCCTTCACCTCGACTTTATCAATTTCTTTTATTAATTCCAGCACGTTGCTGTCTACCGAATTAATTTGCTGCTGCAATTTCTCTTGGGTTTTCTTCATTCCCGCGGTGTTACTGACACATGCGCCCTCTATCTGCTTGAGTTTATCTGCCACCATCTTGTCAAATTGTACTAATTTGTTATCAAATTTCGCCTCCAACTTCTTAATTTCGCCTAACTGTTTGACGTTGTTCTCCGCAACCTCGCCTGCCAGTTTCTCTACTTTTTTAACGCTCTGATTAATGTCATTAGTGATTTTTCCTAATTGTTCGGTTTGTGTTATTTGTGTTTCCGCCTGTTCAGACAATTTGTGATTTAGTTCATTTAATTGTTTGTCCGTGTCTAATTTCTGGACTTCTAACTGGACCGAAATATTACCGCTCACGTCATGTAATTGTTTTTCACTGTCTACCTTCTGCGCTTGTAACTGGACCGTAATGTCATTTAATTGTTTATCATTATGCTCCCGCTGAGCTTCTAATTGTTCTTTCAATTGTTTTTCCGTCTTCACGGACATCTGTTCCAACAATGCCTTAATCTCATCAACACTCGCCATTTCACACACAAAAATATATTCAGAGAAAACAGGGTCATGGGCCAAGGTTTCAGCCATATACGCACATACATGTCACACATTTAAATATTACTGGCTCTAATTTAATGAAAATTTCAGTAACAAAATTTACTGAATACAATGACACTTATTCCCAAACAACAAAATAACCCCTAGTGATCTGCTTTTAAATTCCTAACCAACAGAATTTACGAAACACCAATTAACCGAAGTCAACTAAATGTCAAATATAAGGCAACACCTTCCTGCTTTGACTGAGTTCAATAATAATGCAAATTTCTAATTTTAATGTCGGGCGCCAGAACAAGTTTATAACAAATACAATATCAAATTCTAACCTTGTTCAATATCTCTAACTTTAGGAACTCAGTGATTTTACTAATGCACATGGCGGTACAACATCGCCTCCATTTACTGAATTTACATGTCCGCCTGACCTGGCATCATTTCTCAACGAAATAAATATGAGGTCAGCGAAGCAACAACAACAACAGTCCCACTTGGGCAGCCATTTTTGTTTTATGAACCCTTGCAAAGAAGCATATGAGACTCAGTTTCGGGGGGTGTAACGGTTCATATCGTAAGTTGTCAGGGCGCTTCATTAACTTGCAGGGTAACATATAACAAAATAACATGCAGGAAAGAGTGAAGCCAGGGTTAAAACAAATGAATTTAATAACAAATCACCATATTTACACTTAACAAATAAACAACAAAAACTCCCATCTGACTCCCACTTAATAAAAATCCCCAAAAAAACTAGGCCAAAATCTCTGGAGAGATTAATTACCTGGACCAAGTGTCCCTAAGATAAAATTACAAAAGTGACCATATATGTGCGTATGCCGTTCTACATGCATCACGATGTGTACAATGAATGCGTGATTCGTCATCATCCAGAATAATAATTCAGGCGACGAATCCGCATTTCTTAGAGCTAGACCGACACGGGGGAACACAACTACAATACTTAAAATTAAACCGACACTTCCTAAATCTAATATAAACAAACACAAAATTCCCGTGTGAAATTGGAATCAAATTGCCGTAGCAACATGTACTGCCTACAAACTTAGGACTTCTCACACAAATCAACACAAGTACATTAACACGTGACCAATAAAAATACACTAATGACCGCTGTCAAAATTTACAAGTACTCTACCACTACACCGCACAGGTGTGACACACAAAAATTACATGAATCGAGTCATAAACAAAGCAATAGGCACACAGCCAACATTTACGTTAATAATACAATATTTTACCCATACAACGTACAACAAGCCGTGACACACATGGCGAACTCCCGAATTAAATATGGCTTAAAAATAACCATCACAATGAACAGGTTTGCTACATGAAAGCTTACAGGGGTCAGTCGGACAATCAGGACTGCCTATCAAAATAAGTCACCAGGCAAAATGGGCGGTTTGTGGAACTCTGCACGTCTGTCAACCCACGTGTGAAATATCTCGACCTCCCAGGACATGGGGTCGAATCTCGAAGAAGTGTGCCCAAAGCACAATAATACGTGTGTGTGTGTCAGAATAAATATATGGACAAGAAACAGCGGTCTCCCTAGAGCACCCTGTCTTTCCATCTAAAAAATTACAACAGCAGCAAAAATATGAGGGCGGTAGGACCTCTACCCCCTCCTCACGTAGAATCAACACACACTTGACACAGTAACACACACAAAATCACACGTATGGGTTTTGACAGACCCTGAAATAAAAGGACACAAATAATTTCCACATGCTGGCGCCACCGTTCTATGCCGTGACTAGTCAACCTGAAAAGGACTCAAAAAATCTATCAAAATTAGAACGAAGGTGTTCTCAAAATTACTTTTAAGTTGGTGCGCTTGGCAACCCTAATAAGAATAATAACCTGTTCAGCAAATATCTTACAGTAATTACCTCCCATTCCTATTTCAAATATTAACGTTAATAAAGCACCATTTATCGAATGTAACGGGTTCCGCATTTGCAAGGATAAAAATCACGCACGCACGCCGCGCACATTACATATGACTCAAGGAAAAACAAATATCTAACCAACACTTTGGCCACGCGCCAACGGACATTTAAAACATTGAGTGTCGGTGCAAGAAAAACTCTAAACAACAAGAAAAGAAACATGACTATTTACAAAAGTTCCCCGGCCAAATCTAACTACATAATTGAAATAATCCAATTTCTGTGCATCACCGATCTGCTTGCAGAACTAAGGACATCCTCCTCAGCCCATTGCCCTATGGACAAATTAGCACTCCATCGTGGTCGTCTGCGTTGATTGGTGGAAGATCATCCCAACTCCAAACCACGTGCTGATCATCTTGGTATTGACTCCTTGGCAGAAAACTTCAATGTTAATTATTTACCTATCTATAATCGCTTGCAGGTTACTCAGTTCGCCCACAATAGTCCTAATGCTATTAATTGCGAAGACTGGCCCTAGATATCTCGCACACACGCACAATAAAACACATATAAAATACACTGCAATTTGTACATAAAATATAAACCTCGAGACCACGTCACTGGCTCAATAACAAGTTTAAGATCTTGGCTGCACTGGCAGTCGCTATCATGCTCGGTATTTCCGTACTGTACTGTTGACCTTCGCCCCGGTGAGCGCTAATTAGGGTGTTACAAGACTTGCCCCTCGGAGCAGAAATGGTCGTCTTTAAGTAAATGTTACAAGTTACCACGCACTGGCGTGAAATATTTAGCTCACAAAATAAAGTTGATTTCAGAATAAAATGTATTAGAGCTTTAAAATTCGTTAATGCAACTGATGTGACTTTAGCTCCTCAGAGCTCACAAATAAAATAACTTCACCAAATTCAGAGCGTCAAAATCACGATACAAACTGGCGTGAAGTAAGCCTCTCAAGGCTCCAAAACGATTGACTTCGAGTAGCGTCATGCCAAACTATTTATTAGAAACTGACTGGGGGCGGAGGAGTGGGGTGGAATCGGATAAAAATTTCCAGAGTTTTTGTCTCACAAAGATGGGACTAGTGTCATTCTTCTTCAAATAAATCAAACGTCTCAATGCACTCGTGCGGAGATTAATCCGTTCGGCGGTTCTTTAGATACTCAATTCCGCGGGCTTTTTACTACTGACGCTGTCCACCGCGTGGTCATGGCTTGGTCTCTTGTGATTGGCTGATTCAATCGTATGTTCGTTGCAAGTGACTCGTGATCCTTCCTTTATGCTTCCAATTTTGGTACAGTAGTTGCTCAATTTGGCCTTGAACCCGACTAATTCTAGCCGTCCCCCAAGAATAGCTACCAGCTCAGCTCCTGTTGCAATCATTACGAAATGCTAGCATCCCTTATCTCCATGTCGACTTCCTCAAGTACTGCCTGGGCCGTAGTAATAATAATAATAAATATGAATACTTATTTATCGTAGATCAATAAGGGTTCAATATAAATACTTAATTATATTGCAGTAAGTGTTATTAAGCCGTGTACATGTGTGTGGAATAGCATTCTGTTAGGTTATTGTGGTTTTTGTACTAGTGTACGTACTTGCCATTGGATAATAATGTCATTTGTTTTAAGCCCCTCTTAGCTACTGCGGCTTTTAGAGACGCCGAGATGCCGTAATTTTGTCCCGAAGGAGATCTTTAACGTGCCAGTAAATCTGACACGGCTCCTTCGCATTTGCGTACCCTCAAATGCCAACTGACTTCGCCAGGATTCAATCCTGCAACCTTGGGCATAGCAAGCGAGAACGTGACCGCTGAGCCAAGCACCTACTTGCCATTGAAGCTTGGATTTGGAAGTTAGTGGCCACGGTCATAAGTTAGATACTAAGAAATGAGTGTCCATATAAATACTGTAATATATTGCAATAAATGTTATTTTGCCCTGTACATGTCTGTACATGTCTGTAAGATTAATGTGATATTTGTACTAGTTTACGTACTTATCATTTAAGCTAAGATTAGGAAGTACTGTAGTTGGACGCGGCCATAATTTAGGTTCCATACCAGCATATGCCTATTGGAGTCCAAAAGGGGGAAACCACTTCTAGGAATGTCCGGAATGGGATATGAATCCTCGATTGTTCTTAGTCACACAAACCAGGCTGAGTGATCCACATTGTAGCCATATGGGAGCATAACTAGCTCGCCGTCACACTGAACAATGTGTCAGTTCACTGCAGCTACATGGAGGACTTAAATCAGGCTGTTCCAAATCCACGTGTTTGAGTATGCGTACATGCGAGTACTCAGCAGTAATGCTCGGAGCACGGTTGGAGTGGGACTGGGGGTGATAGCCAATACGTCACTGGGCGAAGGTCATAACACAAGTCCATGCACTTCCTGCCAGTCTTTATGTACCAACCGTGCAGTGACGGCAGCCCCCACAGCAGAGCTGTAATGCATGTTGCAGGCTTACTCACGCAAGGCGGCGAGTACTCCGCTGCTCACCGGCGAGCTGCTCGGCTGGAACAGCCTGACTTAAAGCATGGTCTTCCGGAAAGTCAATCAAGTGAGGGGTCAAAAAGCCAGCTAGACTCTGTTGTGGCTGGAAAACCTCGTTTTTCAAAGCCAAGCACGCGCTGTCGATGAAAACGACAACATATCACCTAAACAGTTGCCATATTGAAGTGCAAGAAGCCATTTTCAGTGTTGCTTAAGTGAAATGAAAATCCACAGCCTGCTTCCAGTCTCCGACCGGTCAAGAATGGAATGAATGAAGCCCCCATCTAGCGGCGAGGATATGGACTGTGCCGGCTGCCGAGGCCTGACGCACTCCTCTGGGGCAATGATTAAATGAATGACAGATGAAATGAAATGATAGTGGAGAGTGTTGCTGGAATGAAATTTTGACAGGGAAAACCCGAGTACCCGGAGAAAAACCTGTCTGCCTCCGTTTTGTCCAGCACAGATCTCACATGGAGTGACCGGGATTTGAACCACGGACCCAGCGGTGAGAGTCCGGCGTGCTGCCGCCTAAGCCACGAGGCTTAGTGTTGCTTAAGTAATGTATTAAAAGAAATGCTTTCCAGTCGGTCAACGTGATTGTGCCCTATTAAATTGGGCGGGGAGCAAGAACTATTTTACACCATAATACCTGAAATAAATAATATATTAATTACTTTCTTACACTTATTAACACGCTTCTTAAGGGGTGGGGAGGGGCATTAATTGGATGGCCTGTTTTGTTCGTCAGGTGAACATCATCAGATCCAAGTTCACTTTGACTTATATAGTTCAGTGGATATTTATATAAAGGGGCTGCGTGGTGCAGTCAGTAGAGGCGCTGAGCTTCTAACTGAAAGGGAGTGGGTTCGATCCCCACCCAGGTAGTGGAAACGCAAATTGCCAGGTTCACACAGCATACACCAGAAATGAGTACCAAGGTAATTCCTGGGAGCAAGGACGGCCAGGCCTGGAGCTGACAACTCCACCCCATCTAGTGCCTATGTCACAAAGAGCGGAAGCCTCTACCTTCCACCTTTGCTTTGCTTTGGTTTTGGATATTTATATAACATTTACGGACACCAATACTGTATTTATTATATTAAGTTAACTGGCTGCGTATCTCAGCGGTACCGTTCTCGCCCACTGTCCTTAAGGCTCCCAAGGCGTCTCCAAAAACGACAACGGATAAAAGGGACGTAAAGCCATTAAAATTATTATTTATTTATGTTGTTGATAGAAAAATGTAAGCGTCAAACGTTTTAACAGAATTTATTATTATTCCGTTAATATACAGCACTTCTGTACATGCGGCAATGTTAGTACTGAGTATGTAGTTAAATGCGCAAACACTTCAAATTCGTTAACGTCTATTGTGGCGAGCTTTTGTTATGATTGCTGTTAGAGAATCATTTTGTTTATATCCGTTTCTATTTATTGATCCTATTGAATTGATGATTTTTATGATATAGTAAATTGGATTAATATGACATCCACACATTAATCATGTACTCCTGCCTGTCACCCCTGATGTCCACTTTGAGTCCCGGCTCTGCTAAAAAATTCAATTCTTGTCTGAGGGTTGGAACGGGGTACACTCAGGCCCGTGAGAAAAAACTGAGAATATGTGCATTCGATTGCATCTCAGCAATACCGGATGTGGTTCTCCATTTAAATTTCAGTCAAATGCCGGGATGGTTCTATACTTAATACCGCGGTAATCTCCTTCCAAATCCTAGCCTCAATTATATATACACACATTATGTTAGACACCACATAAACACGGGTTATCAGACAAATCGTATGCACACGGAAGTGCACGGGTCAATGTGTACCTCATAAGAAGAAAATCTATAGCGAATATACCTTTTAAATTAATATTGTCATTGATCTGCAAACTAAACTGAATTCACTCAATCTGTTTGCTATCTTGGAGTGGAACAGTGAGCTGTTAATGACATCAAAATAATGGTAGGACGTCTTCCTCCCATTTTAACCTCAACCATTTGCACTTAATGAGTTATCGAAATGTAGCTATTAACTTTTTGAATATGTGTGAGCCTACACTTTAACAACGCTCATGCTGTTCATAGTTCTAACCCTTAGAAAACTCTAAAAGTAAAATACACAGGATTATGGAAGATCAATTAACGTACTATTCCAAGTAACAAAAATACTCCATACTATTTCTGGGCATAGTTACTGAGACTCTGTGAACACAGATCTAAACGTTCTAGCAATGCTGCACCTCACTTATGATAGGAATCATGTAATTTGTCTTGGAGCTATACGAGAACTGCGGTTTAACTTAGCCCATATATTTAAATCCAGATGATCTTTCAGCTTTCTGAACACATGGATGTCACATAGTACAAGCTCTATATGGTATGCCAGAAGATTTTATACCTCCCATAAAATAGGTTGAATAGATGTTTGTGTCATTCATTTTTACAAATTATATGCCATTTTGTACATATCGAATTACTGTTAACGTCTAAACGTTAAAATACCAGCAGTATTTTGGAAAGTACTTTGGCATTTGAAGTGTCACGAAACACTTTATCGCTGAATTCTCTCAAGCAAGGTGTCCATACTTTCGAGTGTTCTCCAAAAGTTATGCTTTCATTGTAGTATAAATGAAATGCTCCTGACTGTGTATTGGACACGTATATTCAAGTTGGTACAGCTTTACCCTATCTAGCCCGCATATATTTGGGAAAATTACCTTAACAGATATTTTTCTTGTGTATTGACAACGACTGGGGCATTCACGCTCACGAGGTTCCATTAGTAGCTCCAAGATAAGACAGTGTGATGTTGAATATCATATAGGCTTCTAATTAAACCAGTTATTGAAAATCCAAATCATTTCATGAAAAAACTGGTGTTTATTGAAGCAATTCTAAGATTGATTATACGCCTCGGAACTGCATGAAGTGGCTAAATCTCACGACCATATGATGTAGGTTCTTTAACCTATCATTATCTGGCAAATAAATTTCGTCACTTCATGAAATGGCACGTATTCATTGTGAAAAGGAATAACTTACTGGAGAAGCTAAGCAAATAAGATGGAAAATAAAATAATTGTTTGATTCAACAAGGAAGAGAATGATGAAATTAACGCTAAAAACTATTCATGTTGTTCGTTTTGTCTCTGTTGAGAAAGTGGGACTGGGGACAGAATAACACGGAAATTTGATTTGCTTATGCATTGTCACTACTGTACCAGCAGATAGTTCATCACATTTGAATGTCAATAAAATGATTAAACAAATAATGAAAATAAACAACTTACTCCATATGCCCGAGTCTGTTCGCTACATCATGAAGAAAATAAGCAACTTACTCCATATGCCCGAGTCTGTTCGCTACATCATGAAGAAAATAAACAACTTACTCCATATGCCCGAGTCTGTTCGCTACATCATGAAGAAAATAAGCAACTTACTCCATATGCCCGAGTCTGTTCGCTACATCATGAAGAAAATAAGCAACTTACTCCATATGCCCGAGTCTGTTCGCTACATCATGAAGAAAATAAGCAACTTACTCCATATGCCCGAGTCTGTTCGCTACATCATGAAGAAAATAAGCAACTTACTCCATATGCCCGAGTCTGTTCGCTACATCATGAAGAAAATAAGCAACTTACTCCATATGCCCGAGTCTGTTCGCTACATCATGAAGAAAATAAGCAACTTACTCCATATACCCGAGTCTGTTCGCTACATCATGAAGAAAATAAACAACTTACTCCATATGCCCGAGTCTGTTCGCTACATCATGAAGAAAATAAGCAACTTACTCCATATGCCCGAGTCTGTTCGCTATATCACGGATGGGTGCGAGAGATTGCATTTATCCGTTAGTACTGCAGATTTTCAAGACACTACTGCGAGTTTCATGAGGTTGTGAATTTTACTATCCCTACAACAGATACGCATAAACCTTTGCAGAAGCTTGTATTCATGTATTTTTAAAAGAAAGCAAGATACATGAGTTGATTCGTTTCTGGGACTATCTCACTGAGACAGACTGATATATTTTGACTTTTATAGGGATAAATTTTGCGGTATGTTTGATAATTCGTTGAACATATAATTGGCAGTGGTCCGAATTCCATGTAAAACTATCTATCTTATGTACCTACACGCTAACTCAGATAATACAGCAGGGTAGATCTGGAAGCACGTCTGCAGAATATCCTCAGTCATGTATGATGTGATGGTGTAATAATTGCTCTCTGATTAAAGAGCGAACACTGAGTCAAGCAGGTGCAAATTTGAATGATTGCCCTAGTTCTGGTTTCACAATGCGTGTAGCAGCGTTCCCGAAGTGCGTGCCATTTTGTGGTGATTACGACGCTTCTCCAAAGAGATTTACGGTAATGATTTATGGATGCAACGTACTCTAGTGTGAAAAGCGGACAAACATACTATTCTACTGTTTTACATCAGCCAAGTTATCAGTCTTAATTACCCTCTACACGTGCTACAGTAGACTGCAGTGCAGGCACCTTAATTTGAGTGGCGGCCGGCAGGAAGCGGGCTTGCTAAACAAAAGCAATTGCTCTTCATTATTCATGCAATGTAGAACTTGTTCTGCAGCTCTCACTCCCAGATAGCAGAATGGACAGTAGCCTTTATGTAGCGAGGTTCGCACCTGCTGGCCCCACAACGCAGCCATGCGCGGTAAATCGAACACAACAACTGGAAGGGGGAGACGCCACTCAAGAAATTTTAGGTTCGAATCTCAGTGCCGATCCTGTGTATTGAAATATTAGAAGCTATTATGCCTAAGTAATCTATCAATAGAATCACCTTTCAATCGGTCAACATGAGTGTACCAAATAATGTGGAGCAGGGAATTACAGTTAATTTAATCACATAGTCCTTTTTTTTGTTGTAAGTAATTTGTATGTTAGTACTTTCACAGTGAAGTTGACGTTAGTACAGGAACTTCCAGGAATCAGCTAAGTTATCACAACCACATTATCGATTCAGTTATATTCTAGTGTTTGTACGAGTGGTTAACTTAACTAACTAATTACCAAAAGCTCATTACGTAAAATACGAAATTTCAATATAAGGGTTTTTAACAAAATACTGTAGTATCGAACGCAATTACTTCAAAAGCTCGCTACGGTAGAAGTTAACGATTCAATGGGTTTCCATACTTATACACATGAAAAGAACTAGAAAAATAAATACTTACAGAAGTTTTTCGGCGTATGGCTTTTAGTGCCGGGAGTGTCCGAGGACATGTTCGGCTCACAAGAGTTAGTAGCTGCTTCTATGCGGACACCCTTGGGGTGAGCTTCAAGTACCGCCGCGTGTGGAGTGTTGTCTGGGGAAGGAAAGTGTGAATGTAAGGACTAGGAATTGGAAGGTAGCGTCTGTGGCCTATAGTTAGGGACCAACCCCGGCATTTGCCTGGAAGGAAGATGGAAAATCACAGAAAACCATCTTCAAGGTTGCCGGCGGGGGGATACGAACCTCCTCGCCTCCCAGTTGTGAGTGACTGCCTGCAGCCACGCCGTAACAACCACGGCTAATTCACCCGGTACTTACAGAAGTGCCATAGACTAAAGGAATAAAAACTAATTCGTTAATAAATCTGACTAGTTACAAAGTTTAATTAAAAAGTACTGCAACTAAATAATTGAAAATGCTGTCCTACATACGTATTATATACGTAGGCTATCCGACGAATATAAATAACATAATAATAATAATAATAATAATAATAATAATAATAATAATAATAATAATAATAATAATGTTATTGGTTTTACATCCATTTACTGCAGTTTATAGAGAGGCAGGGTGCCGGAATCTAGCCCCGAAGGGGATCTTTAACGTGCCAATAAATCTACTGACACTGCTCCCTCGCATTAGCGCACCCTCAAACGCCAACTAGCTTGCCAGGACTTGATCCTGAAACCTTGGGTACAGCAGGCGAGAACGGCACTGCTGAGCTACGCAGCCAGTCGCGAAGTGAAAAAGATCTAAAGATGTTAGCTTAACGAACGAAATATGTCATCCATTTTTGTGAGAAGTTATTTGTAAAGTGTATAATCAATTCATGTATTTATTACAGGCACTACTGTAGGTCATTATATTAATTGTTACTCCCCACCCAATCAAATTAGGTACACTCATATTGGCCGATTGAAAAGCGATTCAGTTTAGAGGTATCATGAGTGTGCTTTCTCCGAGACTTGCCCCTACCATTTCCAGGCGAATGCCAGGATACAGCATTATTTCTAGTTCCAAGGTACCTACTCCAATCCCAGACACTAAATATGACAGTCACACACACTATTTCTGGGGGGCGTGGTGGCTCAGCGGTCTGCCTCTCACCAAGGTGGTCCGGGTTCGATTCCCGGTCAATGCATGTGAGATTTTCGAAGTGAAATGCCATGTCCTGTGGTTCGGATTCCACGTAAAAAGGAGGTCCCATGGCTCATGATCTCCAGATTAACGGTCACGTTAAACTACAAGCTTCCTTCCTTTTTTACACTATTTCTGAGTACGGGCCGCGTGGTGCAGCGGTAACGTTCTCGCCAGCTGTGCCAAGGTTGCTGGTTCCAATTCTGCTGCAGTCAGTAGGCATTTAAGAGTGCGCAAATGTATGGGAGCCGTGTCAGTAGTTTTACTGGCACGTTGGAAAGAATTCAGGCACCCCGGCGTCTGTAAAAGTCGCAGTAGTTGAAAGGGAAACAAAACCAAAACCATTATTAAGTTTACGAAAGTTTGATGCTTTTCAGTCGGTCAACATGATTATACCCAAATGAAATCAATCTTTTGTTTACTAAGGCAACACCGAAAATGGCTTCAAACACCATAATTATTAAGTCTATTACAATTACAGAAATACAAGTTCACAGACTTACTCAACACAAACCTCACTTGTCGCAAGCCACTAAAATAAATTAAAAAACAACAACAACACAACTGCTTACAGTTGAAGTCGGACAGCAGCAGATACTAAAACTTAGTTTCTTTCTCAACTGTGTGCGAATGGATTGTAGATGCAAATGAAAGTACATACATAATCCGAATAGCAGCTGGAAATGATTAATGATTCGTAACAATCGCCATTTAAAGTTATTGCACATTTCGAAAAATAGTTCTTTCAATGACCAATATATCAGAACCCAAACGTAGTTCAGTGTTCTTGATGGATTTTCAAAGATGAAATACAGTGTGTCTTAAAACCTGCTGGCATTTCTTATCTTCCCTGACGATACTGTGCCCGTCAGTCGGGAAGATCGGGGAACTGCTGAGCACAACAGCCTTATCGACACCCTCATCCGTAAAACCCATTCCCCTGAGAGGATAGGATGTGTTCTCAGACCAGCTCGCACGGGACTAGTATCTCGGGTCGTAGTAGTGTTAATTGGGAGCAGGAATGTTATGGACAAGCCCAAGAAACACCCCTCCCCCCACCCAAAAGAAATAAAGCTAAAATAAGAAAGTCCAGTCTTAAATCATTTTTCGTAAAATTTATTATAAAAATCACAAATCCCTAGCCTGCTTCCGAGGGTAAAAATATCGGCTAGTCCGCAAAGCTAAAAAAAATAATATATTATTCCTAACCTGAATTGAAGTTAAGACCTCGCGAAGTTCTGATACAAAATATTTAAGTTTCAAACAAGCTAAGAATGCGACACGAAATTCGTCCTTAAGCAATACAATAATCAACGAAAATAGTAATAGTTACACCCTGAATCTACGGCAAAACAAATCAAGTTAAACGTTGACAATCGAAAAAAAAAAGATACCAGCCTTACAGTAGTCGCATATGATGTGTAACATCTGACATGTTACCGTACTCGTATACTACACAGCTTGGACATTCTTAAAATGTTAATTTACACTCCATTTTCATACTGGTACTATGATGAATGTATAGATTGAATTGGAGATATGCTACTGCCACATTTGTGGCGCAGCGGTCAAGCTGTTAGTCTCTCACCAAGGTAGACTGGGTTTGATTCCCGGTCAATACAGGTGAGATTTTCGAATTGAAATGCCATGTCCTGTGGTTCGCATTCCACGTAAAAGGGAGGTTCCGTGGATCATGATCGTGAGATTAACAGACACGCAAAACTACAAGCTTCCTTCATTTAACATTAATAATTCATAATAACAAAGTGACACACAACGTCGACAGTACTCTCAAATACTGTGAGCACATTCCTCAGTAACTATAACATTCATTATTCTCAAGGCACTCATACAGTTCGTCGTAAACAATCAAAACATGGCTTCCTACAATCATGAAATGACCTAGTCTCACATATGATGAAAATACAGCTTTTATTCCACTCATATAACAACATTCTGTTATGCATTTAATATTTGACTACTCACCCACAGCTTGACAATAATGCCGCTTACTTAAATGTCATTTGTCGTCTTTGTCCTAACCCATGTGATATTCAACCTTGAACGTGAAGCTTCATAAACTGCTCAATGACAAATGAAAGTCGGTGAAACATTTGCCACTGTGCTCGTCAAACCAGTGCCTGCTAAATGCACTGCCTACTGTATTGCCATAACATTCTCGCGCTACAGAGCACACACTGCCTTGTTTCCAATACACACATTTTCAATTGTACATCCAGCTGGCAGTACGTCTTCACTTCCGTCCGATCCACTTCCGTTCGATCTATTTCCGCCCGATTCACTTCCGTCCCATTTTTCTGACAGTGCGTCTTCACTTCCGTCCGATCCACTTTCGTTCGATCCACTTCCGCCCGATTCACTTCCGTCTCCAATTTTCAAAATCACTCCCACAAAACTATCCAGCAACCGAGCAGAGAGATGTTACACATCAAAAAGAATGTGTCATTTACATGTAAAAGCACCAATAAACATAGCTAAGATATGACGGTGTCATTTCCAACATTTATCTTTACGTTAATAATTTCCTAGCTAGTCCTATCTGACGTTAAATATAGGCGAGAAGCGCCTATCGCAATAAAATGCTAAGTTACACACAACTGGATGCTAACATACAAAAACAGTTATCTAAACACACATGTACAGTATTACAAAGAAAAAGCAGTCAATCAATAAATAGACAAGAACACTCCTACTGGTTACGCACTTCGTGCCCATCCTGCACAAATGAACTGATGTTTGCAGCTAATTGTCATATGAGTGATGTAGAAAATTTAGGTCGGTTACTGCGTAGTTAAAATTAAGTCATTCCATTGCTGACCCGGTCGTAGACTGGAAGCAGGCTGTGGATTTTATTTTTTTCAATTGCCAATTATCTGGGTTTCCAAGGTTACCCCAGAAATTGCAATTTGTCGTCTCAATAATCATGTCAGCTCGTCCTAGTCTTGCATTTAATCATCATACATCATAAACTTAAGTCAAAGAATCGGTCGTTTAATTAAGTTTTTAAATTATAATTTCCATGTATTATTAAAGTACGAGATTATTAAATTGCATGTTTACTTGAGAATTAGCTATCACATTATTATTATTATTATCCCATTTTGTTATTCATTTATCCCTCAAGGCGTTTTCCATAGTTTCTTTATGACCATAAGAATGCATGACATCGAGTAGCAAAAACCACCATCTCAATTCATGTTACCAAAATATGTGAGAAAAACCTCACTTTCAATGTACACAACAGTCTTCAATAACACTTGCGCCATTGGCAGAAAAGCATTCGTGGCTACTACCGCTGGTCAACAGTGAGTAAAATCCATCACTTTTCGCCAATAACCTTACACCCATTATGTGAGTGACCCTAGTCTTCTCCAATATCAACTGTCACCTGTAGACACAACATTAACGTTGCCCTGAATTTATACGTCTTATTTGGTCTTTTCAAATGAAAGATGGCAAACGGATCGGGTGCTTTAAGCTCTTCAAATATCACGAATAATCCTCAAGTTAATATCTTATAATAATCGTAGTTGGAAATCCTATATGAATATTTATTGTCATTCTTATTGTGCAGTTCTGACGGCAGGAAACACTCCGTTTCTTCGAACCAATATCCTCTGATATTAAAAAGCCTTATTCAAATTGTTATTTTATGTCATATCAGTGCAGTCGAAATGAATGTGAAATACTAGTAAATTATGCAACGAGCCTATAATGACTATAATTAAGACACGAGTACGTTTATAAAACGAGCGTATGCGAGTTTTATAATCTCCATACGAGTGTCTTAATTACCATTATAGGCGAGTTGCATACGACTGTTTATGTTCGACGATAATTATAACTTTATTATATGTTTTAACATAAATATTCATAAATATCTGTTCAGTCACTAGAATGTTGTGATCGGGTGCTGCGCTGGATAGTATCTCTCAGTTTTCCAAGCTCTCTGGCCAACCGACGCATGCGCTCGGTCTGCTTCAATGCCATATGTTCAGATTGTGCACCAGTATTCAGTAAAACTGTCACCGAAGTCGTTTCAAAACATCGCACTGTGTAGAAATTGGATTTGGGGATATTAAGGTACAGTGCTATTTCTTGTCTCATATTCACCAGTTTATTTACGCCAACATATGGACGGTGCACTTTCGGTAATTGATATAGACATGTTGGATTTTGAGCGCAAGTGCGAAGGTAGGCCTATCCTTATCTAATTGGTCACACAACTGTTTCTTGAGCTCTGATTGGTGGGAGAAACTGTTTCATAATGAAAAATAGTGTTATAATGAGCCTCATTATGATACAGTTTTCTGACACATGATAGTCAGGGTCGAACATAATTGTACATTATGCAACAAGCCTATAATGGCTACAATTAAGACACGAGTATATTTATAAAACGAGCGTATGAGAGTTTTATAATTTCCATACGAGTGTCTTAATTACCATTATAGGCGAATTGCATAAGACTGTTTATGTTCGACGATAATTATTATAACTATTTTATGTTCGAAGATAAATATTTATAAATATCTGTCGAGATTTCGCCAGTTTTATGCACTGAACAGAGCGCATGAGACGCAGAGAATGCCTTGTATTTGACCATGGCCCTCTCGATTACCCCACCATGACACTAGGCAACGCAGTTCAGAAGGCCTTGGAACTCCACGCAGGTGCGATGCTAACCTTATCTAATTGGTCAAACAACTGTTTCTTGAGCTGTGATTGGTGGGAGAAAATGTTTCATAATGAAAAATAGTGTTATAATGACCATCATTATGATACAGTACAGTTTTCTAACACATAAGAGTCAGGGTCGAACATAATAGTACATTATGCAACGAGCCTATAATGGCTATAATTAAGACACGAGTATTTTTATAAAACGAGCGTATGCGAGTTTTATAATTTCCATACGAGTGTCTTAATTACCATTATAGGCGAGTTGCATACGACTGTTTATGTTCGACGATAATTATAAATTTATTATATATTTTAACATAAATATTCATAAATATCTGTTCAGTCACTAGAATGTTGTGATCGGGTGCTGCGGTGGGTAGTATATCTCTGTTCTCCAAGCTCTCTGGACAACCAACGCATGCGCTCTGTGTGCTTCAATGCCATATGTTCAGATTGTGCTCCAGTATTCAGTAAAACTGTCACCGAAGTCGTTTCAAAACTACGCGCTGTGTAGAAATTGATTTGAGGGATATTAAGGTACAGTGCCATTTCTTGTATCATATTCACCAGTTTATTTACGCGAACATATGGACGGTGCAATTTCGGTAATCTATATAGACATGTTGGATTTTGAGCGCATGCGCGAAGGTATCCTTATCGGTCACACAACTGTTTCTTGAGCTCTGATTGGTGGGAGAAACTGCTTCATAATGAAAAATAGTGTTATAATGAGCCTCATTATGATACAGTTTTCTGACACATAATAGTTAGGGTCGAACATAAAAATAAAACACTTCAGCAGCTGTGCTCAATCCCAGCACGGTCTACAAAAACAGGTTCTCAAAATCTCACGATACATTCACAGCCTTCTAAACTGTCCTTCCAATGCTAACCAATCTAGCTGTCTACTTCACAAACCAGTCTCTGTCTACAACATTCCATGTCATTATTTTAACACAACATAAATCTAACATTCACGCCTTGGTGTGTTGCGAGTCCAAAGCTTATTAAAACCACAGAATATTTCAAACAGTAGTAAAGCGAATATATGACATTTGCTTCTCCCAACAAGGTCTCGAAAATGATACGTAGAAATGTATTTTCAGATATATTTGTACGGCTTACTTTAGCCCTTGTCCTAATGATTATGCTATTCCAAAGCAGTAGATAAACACACATCACTAGACGAGATGATGTTAAACGATACGCTGGACATTTACAACTTGCATTGTTCTCCCAATACAGCAAAGATCGTAGTAATTAAACGGTTGTGATGCTGCCAATATAAGTTACACCTAAATGCTGTCAAAATAAATTACTCATAGATACAGCCGTAACTAATGCTACAAACGATTTCCTGCCTGCCAATTGTTATTAAATGCGGTCATTCTACAACTACTCCAGCAACAACTCTACCATACAAGATGTTAGGTCTGACTCACATACTGCTCTCGTAGGTTCTGGGTTCAAACCTTAATTAGAGCCTGGGCTCGGCTTCATGGAATTTCCCAATCGACGTCTCTTCCTGCGTATCATGGTATGGGCGTTAATGTAGGCACCTCCCAATAACGATGTTTCTACTCCATAGCGCCGTCCATCGTAACCATTGAAGTAGTCATGTAGTCAGTCATCGTAGTTGGATTTGACATGATGAAAATTTCCCTGATCCACTGACTTTAATTTTAAATACTAGAAAATACCAACACTGGCGTTACACTTATTGCGGATAGTCCAAATTGCCCCTTTATTTCCGCCACAGAATTTAACATTGCTTCTGCAACGTATTTCACAGATTCTTAAAGCTTGTGCGTGCAAAACTTCACTTATAATATCAGTTCAATCCAGTTACAAAATTTCACAGTTTTTAGAAAATATCACTTTACTCGTGTAACAGATTACGTTTAATAATAGGAATGACGATTCCACTGTCTCGTGATACACTTATTAATTTTCGAAGAATACTACTGCACCATGTGTGATTCCAAGTTCGACTCTCAGGCCTTAAAAATACCCAAAATTGTCAAAAGACAAAACTCGACGATACAGTTCGTCACAACAATATCTAAATTCCTTACAATCACTCTGATTATGTTTGGCGTCTGAGAAAAGGCTCAAAGCACCCCGTTTAAACTTGCTCCACGTTTTTCTTCACAGAACATGGTATAACATGTTGACCTCGACTCGGTATCAAAAACGGTGTTACAATGGTGTCTTCTTCCCGGGCAGACTAACGTGCCCAATATCTAAGTCATTTCGTGACTATAAAATGTCATCTCGTTTATTTTCGATGTGTAATTCCTTTTAAATATGGCCAAAAATCATAGAAACTTTTAAAATATCACCAAATGTTGTAATAAATAATTCTAAATTTATAAATTTCGACACATTATGGTAAAACTTCTTGTAGTGGTTCTTTTGATGTTGCAAAGCAAAAACATACACCTGGAGTTGAACAAACTAGGTTGGCATGAGTTCAATCCTCCTTCAGATCATTCCGTCTCCGGCGTATTTCAGTGCGATAAAAAAGTGGCATCGAGCATACGGTATCGGTACATTGTATGCGCAATTAAAATACGGCACGCTTAAACAAAAATAGCTAATTATTCGAACACAAGCTGCTTCTAAGTTAAAGTTATGTTGTGTTCGCTTTTTATTTTGGGGCATGAGAAGACTACTTGGTTACTAACTCCATGCACTTGGTTGTGTGTGGAATGTGTCTGATACCCTGTGTTATTGTCATGTTGGTTGCGGAGTGTGTAAATTTAATTATGAGGCCTAGGGTTGGGTATGTTCTCCATGCCTTGAAATAAAGTGATATAGCGGAATTTTGTAGAAGTGAATGTGGAAATACACTGGGGCAAAGCCACACTCAGGAGCAACTGTCAGCTCTGAATTCGCACCTGAGATATCCCAATGCCATCTGTTATTTTCAGTCATGAACCATGCCTCAGATCACTCGGTTACGTAGCTCGATATCAACTATGTTGTGTGGTTAGACATTAGGCGATATACTGTACGTAGTACAGTCATCAAGTTCTGAGAGTTGACGCCTGGAGGATAGGCCACCGCATGACCCTATATGTTGCACACGCTGCCGCATTACCCGGCGTACACCTACACAGAACCACATCCATCCTCAAAATAGTCGCCGTTGGCCGTTATGCACCTTTGGCAATTTTAGTATAGCTGCTCGAAGCACCGCTGAAAGCAGTTGGCAGGAAGGTCCCATATGGCTTCTCTTGTAACCGTCATGACCTCTTCAGACGACCGAAATCTGCGCTCACGTAGGAGTGCTTTCAGGAGAGGAAAGAGAAAAAAATCGCATGGTGCGAGATCAGGTGAGTACGAAGGGTGGGCAAAAATGCAAAATTTCTTTTGGACGAAGACAGAGCGATGTGCGGGGGTGTTGTCGTGTTGCAACAGCCAATTCTTTGGACGCCAAAACCAAGGTCGTTTACGGCGAATTGCATAGCGTAAACGGCCAAGGATCTTCTTGTTGTGGATTTTGTTTACCGTTGCACCATCTGGTAGGAATTACATGTGAACGGTTCCATTTGAATCAAAAAACAGTTCCAACATCACCTTGCCTTTTGACCTGTCTTGACGTGGCAATTTCTGCCGTGGAGATGATGGCGTTTTCCAGGTGGCTGATTGTCGTTTCAGTTGCGGATCGTAAAGGAAACACCATGTTTGGTCTCCCGTTATTATCCGGTTGAGAAACGTCGGAGCATCATCAGGTCCGACTGGCGAATTCAAATCACCGTCACAAAAACGACCGTACGTCTGCTGCCAGTGCATGCACTCAACTGTCTCTTGCAGGGACGAGAGACTAACTAACATGGTACAATACCTCGGCGCCACTTATGCGCTATAGTGCCCCACAACACCTCCATGTGGTCAGTCTCAGAACTTAATGACTGTACCACGTATATTTTTATTGCTTTTCTATCTGGGTAATTCAGGAACGTACAGGGTATAGCCGGGAAAATTAGCTTCATTTCCACCCAGTATCGCACGCTTTCGTATGGCCGGTGTCATCTCCCACCAAGGACACCCAAGCTTAAGGCCCCTTTCACATTGGGTCACTCCGAACGCGCCACTGGAAACGCGCCACACCATGGTACCACGCAACTAGGGGGAACTATTCACACTGTGTGGCGCGTTCGCCGGCAAACGCGCGTTCGTGTCTACAGTGGACCGAGGTTGCGATTTTCGTCGTGTTCGCGCTGAACGCGCCACCAGCCCAGTGCATTGTGAGTAATTGGCGCCTTCACTTTGGCGCGTTTTCTGCCGGCCACTTGTGTTGAGGAAGTACTGTCCGACGAAGAAGAACTATGACCGCTCAGGTAAATTTTGACACAGAAAGGTTTATTTTGGAAGTGCAGTCTAGAAATCCTATCTGGGACTTATCTTCAAAGGAATATGCAGACAGAGATTTGAAGAGAAAGTGTTGGTTGGAACTCATAATGAAGGTCATAGACGAAGCGTGTAGGAGTGTACCTGCAATTTCTATTCCTCATTACTCCCACCTTCCTAACGCTGGAAATCAGCACAATATGCTCCTTCAACCAACTTTTAGTGAGTTTCCGGAACAACATTACTATTATAACATGCCACCCTCCACAACCTTCCATGAGCTTACTTCTCTGCGTCCTACAGAGGGCCAAAAAATCTCAACACATTTACTTCTGCTCCTCGTTTTGATGAACACGAACAAGTAATATCACCAGTAGAAGCGTCAGTGGGATCAAATTCGAACGGGAGCTCAGAGAGTGAGATTGACAATTTTTATCAGTAATTGGGTTTTCATGTGTCAAATTTGCACAGGCTAGGCTTCAGATTAGTTAAATAATTTTTATCATAATGTCGAGAATTTTCCAGCCTCATGACATTTACGCATAATATATATTATGTGGAGTATTTTTTACTCTTACGTTTTTTCGTGCTTTTGGAATATGTCATTTTTATAAATTCAGTATATATTTACTTTTCAAGCGATTATAGCCTATTATAGCATCTATTGATATTAATATAACTTTGTTTTATTCTGTGATTTGAACCACTTTCTTGGTTCATTTAACAGCTACATTGTGTTGGACATTTATTACAATAAATCTGTTATCATTAACTTACCTTAACGTCACAATTAACTTTTCTTCTGCCGATATGCTTTCTCTCATTGGGGAACCAACTCCAGTGATATTTTCTTTCAAACACTGCAAGAGTTCATCAAACGTACCAATGCTCATGCGAAGGAAAAGGAAAAGGAAAAACTTGACCGGATTTTGACGTAGATCATGATATAAAGTGTAAAATAATCCTTTATGTTCGACCCTGACTATTATATGTCAGAAAACTGTACTATAATGAGGCTCATTATACAACGATTTTTCATTATGAAACAGTTTCTCCCAACAATCAGAGCTCAAGAAACAGTTGTTTGACCAATTAGATGATAGCATCGCACCTACGCTGAGTTCCACGGCCTTCTAATTTAAATTTCATTGCGTGGCCTAGTGTCATAGTAGGGTAATCGAGGAGGCCATGGTCAAATACAAAGCATTCTCTTTGTCTCATGCGCTATTTTCAGTACATAAAACTGGCAAAATCTCGACAGATATTTATGAATATTTATGTTCAAACATAAAATAGTTATAATAATTATCGTCGAACATAAACAGTCGTATGCTACTCGCCTATAATGGTAATTAAGACACTCGTATGGGAATTATAAAACTCGCATAGCCTACGCTCGTTTTATAAACATACTCGTTTCTTAATTATTGCCATTATAGGCTCGTTGGATAATGTACTATTATTAGATCGATCGCGTAATAAAGGATGAATCCAAAATCTTCGTTCTCCACGGCGTTTCCTTCGTTTTCGAAGTAGGTACACACCCATTACGACACCTATCTCCTCTAAATCCATGGCTGAAGTGGAAAGAAGTTGGTGGGATGGAAACGCGCGTTTGTAGTGGCCCAAACAATATTTTAACGTGTTTTGCGAACGCGCGACTTGGCAGCCAAGCGCGCGTCCCGAGTGGCCCAATGTGAAAGGGGCCTAAGTCTCTCCGCTGAGTGAAAGTCCAAAGTCTCAATAATACCCGAGTTATCGGCGTTGTTGATTTAGAGGGAAAACCTGGAGTCACTCAAGACACTGCACGTGTTCAGACTGTTCAGCTCAAGTTCTCTGTTACCCCTGAATGTGATCCATACCTCATTCATACGTTCGACAATATATAAAACAGTATTAGCCCATTTGATCCATTTATGATGAATACTGTATTGGTATAGTTAGTAATATTTGTGATAATTGTTGTTTTAAGGGGCCAAACATCTAGGTTATCGGACCATTGGTATAGTTAGCATGACTTCTCTCGCTAAAGAAGAAATTAGCAGATTAAGCCTGAAATTAATAGAAAAGGACGTTGGGGTTAGATCGAGTGCATGGTCGATGAATTCTGAAGTAGGATCATTTTATATGAGCAAAACGAATTGTACTGGCATACTTGTGGAATTGATTTTTGAAACGTCGTCATCTACCTGAGATCAATATGCCTATACGCAGATAAATTCAAAGAAATGAACGTTTCCCTTGAAACATGTGCGGTTGTACCCTTACACAACATGTCACTGTTCCTGATGACGAGGCCATGCTGGCTAAATGAGAATATCGATAACAATCGTTCTCGATAACCTGTAACTGGTAATATCTGTTCAAAAACTGGCCTTTCCGTTCTTCATTCTGACCTGCAAGATCAATCGAAACTGGGGCTCTAGTGCAGGGTTTAAGAGGTTGCCTATAGTAATAGGAGAATCGGAAAAGAAAGTGGTATACTTTACAAGCGAAAGCTGCAGATTCAGTCACTCTCAGCATTCGCCATTAGAGTTTAGGCTTACATTAATAATAACCGCACATTCACACGCTACTAAAGGCAGCCCACGACTGTTTTAAATTATATTGTGCAGAAATATTATCGAAGTGTGAGTAGTACTTAATATTAACTAATTGTCTATACCAATATAATAAAGCTGAAGAGTTTGTGTGTTTGTGTGTTTGTGTGTTTGAACGCGCTAATCTCTGGAACTACCAGTCGGATTCGAAAAATTATTTTTGTATATGATAGCCAGATTCAAGAGGAATAGCTTAGGCTATGTGAAATTTCGGACAGACCACTCTATTTTCTGCATTTAGGCCATTTGGCACAAATCTACACCGTTTAACCAATCTGAACCAAAATTAGTATACTTACCCTTTGGTACCCTGCGAGTAACACAGTCTACATGAAATTTCTGACAGACCAGTCCATTCCCTGCATTTAGGCCATTTGACACAAATCTACACCGTTTCACTAATCTGAGCCAAAATTTGTATACTTACCCTTTGGAACCCTGCGAGTAACTGTCTACATGAAATTTATGACAGACCAGTCCATTCCCTGCATTTAGGCCCTTTTCACCGATCTGAACCAAAATTTGTATACTTACCCTTTGGAACTCTGCGATTAACACTGTTTACATGCAATTTCGGACAGACCACTCCATTCCCTGCATTTATGCCCTTTGGCACAAATCTACACCGTTTCACCGATCTGAACCAAAATTTGAATACTTACCCTTTGGAACCCTGCGAGTAGCACTGTCTGCATGATATTTCGGACAGACAACTCTATTCCCTGCATTTAGGCCCTTTGTCACAAATCTACACCGTTTCACCGATCTGAACCACATTTTATATACTTACCTTTTGGAACCCTGCGGGTGACACTATCCATTTTAAATTTCCGACATACCACTTCCCTGCATTTAGGACCTTTATCACAAATCCACACCGTTCCTTCTAATTGCCCCAAATTTTACTTACACTTTCAAACACTGCTGGTAACACTGTCCACTTGATATTTTGGACAATGATCTCCATTCCCTACATTTAGAATAACAAACAAACAAACTGAACTTGAAAACCACGTATTAAGGCGCTAGAACCATTCATGTCCGTAGTAGTGTAACTGGAAGAGTATTATAAGTCCATTTTTGACTGACAATTCGAGCTGCTTCACGTCGCCCCTACCAGTGTTCTGGTGCAGAATTGCGAAAATAGTTAAATCTTGCGCTGCTTATAAATTGCAGTCACGGGGAGTAATTAGTGCATAAAGATTTATTCGGCCCCTTAAAACAGTTATAATCATGAACATATTATGCCTCTGTATAAGTGCAATGGTGTTGGTGCAGTACATTGAGGTTATCAGCTGCAATAAGCGTTGGTGCTTTCAAATTTACCATCATTTATTCCGAAACTTATCGTTGAGTGTTATGTGGCGGTAAATGATAGGCTACTATTCTACTTCAGGATCTCGGGACAGCCGAAGTTTTCCAAAGTGTTGTGATTATTTTCCTACGGCGCTATGCGACAAAAGACGACACTATTGGTCTCTACATTTCTAACAGCCAATGAGATATAGGCCCTAGGCAGTGGTGTCTTATTTCACTTACTCCTCTTTCAAAACATATTTTAAAATTTGTTTGTAAATTACATGTATCAGTGCTGTATTTAGTAAACAGCCCTATTAATTATTATCATAATGGGAAAATGACCTGAATGTTACGTCCATTATACTGTACTACTTATCACCCCGCACTACAACCACCACCACCACCACAGAAAGTTATATTTAAAATATTTATTTTCTGTTAGTTTAAGTATCATGTGCCAGTTCTGTAGTAGTATTAATTATCATCCATAAAACAAATTAATCCACCGGGCGAAGTCGGGAACTACTGCTAGTCATGTATATATGATAATTGATAACACATAATAACTCAATTAACCTTGATCTCATCTTTCTTTGACGAATGAAACATGTCATTCACCTAATTACTTAGAGTAGTGAACGTATGTGTATTCTCTTCCAGATATGTGTGTGTAGAGTATAATAATTAACCGTCCAAGATAATTTGGATTCACAATATGTGTTGATCGACTGAAAAAAAAATTTACGGGGAACTTACATTTTTTTCCAACAAAGAAAGTAGAAAGTTAAAATCAAATTTTTCTTAAGTCTTACTGGATATGGGATGGGCATTTATTCCACGGACCCCTTCACTATAATGCTTCTTCGATAATCATTATAATTGAATGCTACGCCATTAGCACCCTCCAATTATTAAATGATTATTATTATTATTGTTATTATTATTATTATATTTATTTTAAAACAGTGACTAGTTGGAATCCAGTAAAATGTCAAATATTAAAACTCTGTGCGCTGCAGAAGTTATAATTGTGCCTGCAGCACACCCCCAAGCGTTTTCCTTCAATCCCATGCCAATATGGATTTTCAAAATGGACAAACTGTGTCACATCGATAGCCTAAAGATAAACAAAGTTGGGGAAGCGATGTACAAGCGTGCAGGAGTTACAATTCACACTGTCCCTGTTAAATCTGTTTTGACAGATTTCATCTCATTAATATTACACTGTAAAGGGGATGGCTTCGATATGTGCCATTTGTTAATCCAGATTAATATTTGATAAATTTTGAAACAGATATAGCATATTAATTACTTGAATACGGCATTATAATTTACACGATTCCCATAGGAAAGAAGAAGAAAGAGGTGGTAATGAGATATTGAATGTATTGGTCACAAAGAAAAGTGTGTAATTCGGCTGAAAAAACAGAGAGACATTAAAGAAAAGAGTTACGAATCACGAACGAACAAACATAGACTGACAGAAGTATTGATGATAAATATGGCATGGAATTCTCGATTTAGAACAAATCCACTACAATCTTGGGCTAGCATTAAATTGAACCCGTTGTTCATTAAAATTTGAATTTATATAGGAATATCAAGGTTGTTTAAGCCTAGTTTAGCTGTTACTTACCTCTATTTTTTGTCAATATATATAAGTGGCGTTGTCAGGGGTGTATTACTGGAGGTTAACCCCCCTCCTTGGAAACTGTACAAACGAATAAAAATAAAACTGATAATAACGAAGATGGTCCTTACCACTTGGGTGACTGAAGCTGAGAAAGCCATCAAAGAACTGGGAGTAACAGATCTAGAAGACAGACAAGCTGTGAGACAAGATTCCTAAAGAAGGCAATGGTTTTCAGGACAAACCTCTAAATGAAGGCACCCCCTGGTCGACGGATAGGAAAACAATACACCGGGAAAAGATGCTTCAGTACTGGGCAAAATTCAAAACCCAACAGTCGAACAAGCTTGGTCCTCAGTAGGCTTATCCGAAAGGAGAAGAATAAGAAGCTAAATAATAATTTCTTAAATGAATTATTGACACTTGCTGATGAGTCTATAACTCATGGTATGCGGGAAATCAGTATGGTTGTGATTGGTGTCTGCAGCACCAAATCACTGAACTGTACTCATGTACTGCTCTCGCCTTTCGACCGGCCCTCTATTTGAGGCGCTTACATGGCAACGCAATTTGTATTATTACATGGATGTCAACGTCATTCACTTGTATTAGTGTCCTTATAACGATATAATGATGTGTACCACGCATTATTTTGAAACTATAACCTCCCCATTGCTTCCTCCTGGCTACGCTACTGGTAAAATTCTAATGGTTTAATTAATGCAATTATTATTATTGTTAATGCTGTTATTATTATTCAGAGCATTATGATAGGTTATGGTGGTTATATATCCATTAACATACATTAATTTTTGGTTTTCCTTCACATAGTTTGCTATAATCTTATTTGGATTATAGCAAAGAGTACCCACACTTCATATTCTCAAACTAGAACTTTCGTGTTGTGCCCGTCAGAGGAGCTATCAGGGTTGCCAACAGCCGAAACGACATCCCTAACACCTCACCTGCCGGACCCATGTGCCATGAGGATTGGGTGAATTTCTTATAGGCCACAGAGGCACGAGAAATCCATGATCCAGGGGATCCGTGGTGACATGGTTGCTAAAAGGTTATGGACAGCCCATGAAAATACACCCCCTAAAGCTGGACTGAGAAATTAAACTTCCAGACTTATGTAAAATTTGTAGAAATATTTATTTAAAATAATCAGACACCTAGCCTAGTTCGGAGGGTTTCTATCGGCTAATCCGCAAACTAATAAATAAAAAAAAAAGATCAATACCCTAACTGTAAACTACTGTAAAACCTCGCGAGAGATATATCAGACAAAGTAAAGCAACAACAGCAACGCTGGGTAAATGGTACGGCAATAGTCTCTAAAACAAGTTACAAAATAAGTTAATAAAGGAATTTACATTTAACAGGGTAGCAATAGCAAATCTAAGTTAGGATGATACCATTTCCTCATTTACATTTAATTTTAAATCTAGCTAATTCCTAACAATTAATACAAAATTTACGGCGATGACGTCCGTAAAGCAAAAACAATTTAATACAAAATCTACATGACAAGCCGTCAAACAAAAACATTAAATGCCCTCTTATCATCTAAGTAAAAGGGTAAACATAGGGGTTAACACACACTTGAAATGAGTAAAGCAAGACCAAAAACATTATTATTCCTGCCTTCGCCCTGGGTTACTGTTTGTAAACCAGTGACATCTACGTGCATGTGATTTACGTTGGCGATTGCGTAGTGAAAACTACGTCTAACGTCGCATGAGGCCCACGCTCCACCAGCTACTGACTAAAGGTCGAGCAAGCACTCCGTCGATAAAAATTAGTGTCATCTGTCCTAGATTACTTCCACAAGAGAAGTGTGCACAAAGCAAGTGCCAGCCAGTAGGTCCAAAATGCAAGAAAATCAAGGTTAAATGCTATGAGTAGTTAATTATCATCAGGTTTATAATAATGACGTTACTGATTATTAGAATCGTTGGTTTAAATTATCGTTGGTTTATGACGAATAGGCTGACAATCCTGAATACCTTGGGATCAGCAGTAGCAGTCTCGTGGGAAATCAATCTCTGCTATAACATCGTCAACGAGCTCTCCCGCTCGGACATAACAATAACACAGGTTATTAGTGGCTCTCGGCTCACTTAATTTACCTCTGGGTAAGGCCTGGCATAAACATCAGTTACCTCCCTACAATAACACAGTCAACAGAATCGAAGTCTGGACACACATAAATATAGCCTCTAAACAGGTGTCTCATCTAGCCTCTTAATTACCATAAATAAACCTTCACATAACGTGAAAACATTCTCAGATGGAGAAGAAAGATATTCGCTTTAGTAGCGATGCAAACACATGGCTCCTCGCCAGTCATCTCTAAGTAGCAAAACATATGATCATTGCAAAATGGTGGCCTGGACATTGACCTACATATGAGACACATCATCTAAATGTTAGTAATGCTATAAGCATTGTCAAAGAGTCTGAAAATTATGGTCTCACTGAGTGAGTGTGCTCTAGTACACTGCATGCTGGGTACTGTTAACACCTGTCCATGATTCGAGCTAGCCTCGCTAATCGCAATCATCCACACGGACAGTTTAGTAAATGCACATCACTGAAGGCAGGCAGCTTTCATGCAGAAAGTCCTATTAGAAAACTGGCCTTGTTATCATGTCCCAGATATAATGGAAATTTACACAAGCATTAGGCTAGATTGCATACAAACTGTAACACTCAGAATGTGTTCAAACTTGAACTGGATGGCTTCATAGCACATCAAAAATGAAAAATGGCATAGTATTACAAAACTGATAGCTACAGTCGGCTATCCAACGATATGGACTGTTCTGACTAAATCAGTGGCGTGACAACATTTACTAGAAAGGGGTGTTATAAAAATAACACTGGGCCATGACGTCTGACCGTCATCCCATATAACTGTACAAAATCACCCACCTAGGGTTGAACAAAACGTAGTAATAAGACTACTGTCACGCTTAGCAGGGGTAGAAATAACATCGTAGCGATGTCCCTCAGAATGCACCGTGATCGAAGAGAAATTCAATCACTACAGGTGACTAACAATCACTGAAAGTGAACTACAAGCATTAATTCTAACAATACAAAACTTACCTATGGCTTGTCAAGAAGTTCGGCTGATTCTACAATAAACTACAATAAACTACACTAAGCTACACCACAAAAGAACCTCACAAAGAATGAATATTTAGGACTCACAAGAAAGGATGTCTACATCTCGGTCGTTTCAACGACCCGAGGGATATATTATGGCTTTGGTCTCCGGACAAGCGTTGTCCAAGCTGAGCCTCCACATCGGCTCTATCCATCTCCACGGCCTTTATTCGTCCTCGCCGTTGTCGTGATGATACAACCAGACTCCTCCAAAAGTCGTCATCTTCCTTGGATTAGCGGTTGCTAAAGCCATGGTTCTTCCGTCATCGGCTGTAGTTCTCTGGTCCACTCCTTCACATTATGAGGCTTAACAGCTCATCTCCACAGGTGATGCGTAACAAGGATTGTCGTACACGTGGTCGTCAAAATATGACATATTGAAATATGACTTTACCACTTTAAGGTACAATGAATAAGCGTAGCACAATTTCACAGAAGCTAGCTTCAACGTGGCACTAAACTCACTGCTTCTACACGGCGCAGATGGTTAAAAAATTGGCCATGCACTGTTATCTGCTTTACTAATACAGATTTCACTTGCCCACAAATCACGTGGCATCGGCGTTGCGTATCACTGAAACGAATCGCACTTGCGATTAAAGCAATATTCGTAGTTACGAGTGTAGAAATGATCCACTCGGTCATTAATTATTTCACTGGGAATGGTGTATTTATCGCCACTTGACGATGTCGAAGTATTACGTTCAAGCACGTGGCTGAAAATGTGGCATTCCACGGTTATGATCAGTTTTTCCCAAAAATACACAGAATTCGTAGCACAAGCCTTCTCCGGCTGTAATATTTAACAATATCATGCACTGTTCGAAATGAAATAAAGTGAGATGCACTAGGATTGCTTCCCTTACCTACAGGCGGACTGTTACCTCGTCTTATAGACGGACTTAATACAACGGGCATCCAACTTGGATGATAATCCAAACACATGTGGTAAGCTCTCAGCTATGTGCTGCATTAGCTTTTAACTACACTGGTCGTGCAGCGTCTGTCTGGTTACGGTTCGCGGATCTGCGAGGTTACTACCATACCAAAAGCAGAAATCACATTCTAAAGAATGTTTCGATGATACAGAATTACAGTGTGATAATATCTGAGCTTTGTAGAAAATAGAAGTATCATAATTTGGCTTCAGATTATTTAATAGTGGTTTTCTCCATAGTCAAAATATCAACCATTTATAACTCCAAAGAATATTAGCATGTAGCGACAGCATGGTCTGTCAGTGGGTGCGTTCAAAAGTGATGCATCAAAAATGCGTTGCGGTGAAAAATATCACATGAACCAGTGGTTAGCGGGTTCATCTGTCTCTCCGTCGTTTCAAATAAAAATGAAGGAATGCATTTTTATTTGTCTCCAATTCAAGCTCAAGCTTGGAGATATTTTTTCAGGTTAGCTGCGTTGAAGATTCCAATGCGCTCTCCAGTTTGAATATCTTCAATCACATAACTTCCATTGTTCAGGGGTTCTTGAACACGATTAGGTCCATAATACAATGATAGAAATTTCCCGTATACTCGATCTATAGGATTTGATATTCCGGGTCTCCTTATAAGAACAAGGTCCCCAGTGACCAATGGTTCTCTGAATCTCTGGCGTCTCGTTCTCCTCAAACGTTTTGCAGCTTGTCTGTCCAAAGTGTCCCTCGCAGCTTGAAGTCTGCTTGCGCGTGAGGGTTGTAAACACGGTGGTGTTACAATCACTCGGTACCATATTCTCATTGGTGTCTGGTTCAAATGCAAGACCATGGGTATTTGACCAGTACATTCATGGACAGTTGAATTTATACAGTTTGCCATTAATACAAGGACTTCAGTCCAACGCCAGTGTTCCTCCTGACAGTATAAACGACAAAATTTTGCAATAGTTGACATAACGCATTAAGCCGGATTGCTCTCAGGGTGGCGAATTGATGATAATAGGTGTCCTATTTCCAAATCAATCATAGCGTTAACAAATTCAGCAGAGGTAAACTGTGATTCGTGGTCAGTCAACAGGAATTGTGGCTTTCCTGCCTCCGGTATCACTTGTCGTCTTATCCTTTGTATAATTTGGTGT
This sequence comes from Meconema thalassinum, assembly GCA_946902985.2. Classification (NCBI taxonomy): domain Eukaryota; kingdom Metazoa; phylum Arthropoda; class Insecta; order Orthoptera; family Tettigoniidae; genus Meconema; species Meconema thalassinum. The sequence continues at coordinate 1,089,962,871 of OX336389.2, forward strand.
GCAGTGGCTTTCTGTACAGGGTGGAGCATCGTGTATTTGGTAAACACGTCAATCGTTACGACGATGAAGCGGTTCCCTCGGCGAGCCTTTGGGATCGGTCCATAATGATCCTGCACGTATAGTTCCCTCGGTTGAGTTGGGAGTATGGGTCTAGGTGGTTCTTTCAACAAGTGTGACGTGTACTTGTTACGCTGGCATGCGTCGCAAGCACGTAAACACTGTCTAACAGAGGTTCCTAACCCTTTCCAAGTGAAGGACTCTTTAATCGTTGCAGTGGTCTTATCAGTCCCTCCGTGTCCAAAAGATAGATGTACCAAGAGAATAACAGTTTCATGTTTTCTTCGTGGAATTACTGCACGCAATTGAGTGTGGTCCTCATCGACATTTTTATATAAGACACGATGGTAGATCAAATAATCATCGGCGATAGCAGCTGTCTGAGCATAATTGGCATCCTGGGCATCCATTCGGTTTTCCAAAAAACGAATGATATTCCTCAGTTCCTCCTCGCGTCGTTGTCCTTCAGATAAATGACGAAGTTGGCGAAGGTGTCCTTCGCATTCTCCCTCGACGTCAATGGCATTCACGGTGGCTTCAGGATTTCGGCTGAGAATGTCGGCCAACACATTCTCTCTGCCAGGATGGTAAACAATTTCTAGATCAAACTGTTGAAGAAACAGTGCCCAACGTGTAATCCTGTCGCTTGCCAGTCTTGTTCGTAAAATGAAAGTCAGCGCGTGATGGTCGGTCCTCACTATGATCTTCTGGCCTAACAGAAGTTTCTGCCAGTACTCCAATGCATAGACAATTGCAAGTGCCTCGATCTCCGTGGTAAAATAATGAGTTTCATGGGCTCTCAAACGTCTGCTTAGAAAAGAGATGTAGTGACGTTTCTTCTCCTCGTCTTCCTGCAATAAGATTGCTCCGATTCCCACGACGGATGCGTCAGTTTCCAAGATGAAATTCCGGGAGTAGTCTGGATATTCCAACTGGATTGCGTTCACAAGCATCTGTTTAGCCTTCTGAAAAGCTGTCTCACACTTTTCGTCCCATGCCCATCGGCAATTCTTCTTAAGTAGACCCAGAAGTGGGGCGACGGTTTCGGAGTACCTCTCACAATGAGCAGCAAAAAATTGGAGAATCCACAAAAACTGCCTCACATGTTTGACACGGGTTGGTGTCGGAAATGATGCGATGGTTCTGATCTTCGCCGGATTCGGCCTATATCCATCTCCGTTGACTATGTGTCCCACGAATTTAATTTCTCTCTGGAAGAATCGACACTTGTCGAACTTCACCTTGAAATTAGCCTATCGAAGATTATCAAATACAAGGCGTAAGGTAGCTAAATGTTCCTCTTCCGTCTCTTAAGGTATTATGATGTCATCCACATAACATGTGATTTTTCCTCTTCACTTCAGGAGTCAGCTTCGCATCGAGTGCTCTAATTAATGCAGCTCCTGCATTCTTCAGTCAAAAAGGTAGTTTTCGGAAAACGTACGTGGTCTGATCGAACAAAAAACCCGTATACTTCTGAGTATGCTCGGACAATCTGATATGATAGTAGGATTGTACCAAGTCTAACGATGAAAATATTCGTTTTCCCTTAAATTTTCGTAGAAGATCTCTGATCTTTGGTGGTCTGTCGTGCTCTGGATCTAAGCGTTCATTCAAAGCTCTGGCATCTAAACAAAGCCTTAGACTGCCATCCACCTTAACTACAGGCGTTATAGGATTCACATATGAGGTCGGTGCTTTCTTGATAATACCGGCTGCTTCCATCTCATGGATCTTCCTAGCAGCTTCCTCTCGGTGTTTCTCCGCGATAGGGTAAACCTTCTTCTGAAATGGAGAATCGTCTAATACAATCAGGTCGTACTCATAATCAAGTATCTCACCAGGTGTGGTATCAAAAATATCTTTAAATTCAGTCAGAAGTGCCTCCAATTTCTCCTGTACGGGTGCTGATAATTGTTCTGCCTCTTCCTCTGCGTGTTGTGTCTTACCATTTCGCTTGCCATTCAACTCTTCAACTATGTTGACTTCGGATTCAATTTCCGGATCATCCTCCACTGAATTCATCTGAATAGGCTCGTTTGGCTTAAATTCCACAGTATTACGTCCCTTGTCAATGATTCCATCATATTTGCGTATGAAGTCTGCGCCTAAAATGGCATCATGATGCAGTCCCTTCATGACTAAAAATTGGTGCAAGTACACGTGGCACGAAATTTTCAAAGTGCACAAAATCTGAATTTTGCACGTTACAACACGGTCAGGTATAACTCCTCTGACTCTTACTGCAGAAACTGGCAGCTCTGTCACCTCAGAGTTTGCTTTCAATCGGGCATAGCAATCAGCAGAAATGACACTTATCATAGCCCCTGTATCGATGAGAATGGTTACTGGGCATTCATTTAAAGTTGCCGTTATCTTCGGTAGACGTGTCAATTCGTAGTCGTGGTTCGTCGATCGTCTTTCGTCCATAAGATCTTCCTGGATTGGCTCCCAGAGTAAGATAGTGGCTGTTACTCTGCGAACAATCAGGTCAGAATCTATTTCCTTTTCGGCGTTTTTTTCCTGGGAAGTACTGGGCTGGTCATGCTCCATGTCTTCCTCTGGAATTTCGCGTGCATCCCTCGGTGTACGGTTCTGATCCACCTCTTCTCGTTGATTGTGGAGTTGTCGGATGTATTCTCGACTCTCCTGAGCACGTCCTCGCCAGTCTCGATCGGCCCTCCTCCTAGGATCTCGATCGCGTCGATAGCCTCCGCTATAACGATAGTCTCGACGAATACTTCCTCTTCCTCGCTGATTTTCTCCTGTCCCACGACGGTCGTTGTCGTGACGACGGTTGTCGCTCGTCCCTTGGTTAAACGTCGGTTCCAATATCCTCTATTGTCACCTTGTCGTCTCCCTCTTGCATATGGGGTATTATTCCAGTCACTTCGATTGGGATTGTGACTTTCTCTATTCTCATTCTGAGTCTGAGTTTGCTGTGGCGTCTGACTAACTTTGTCCACAGTAGTCAAGTTCACGTGGCGTGTCTCTCCTTTGGTTGGACGGTGGCTTGCAAATTGTTCAGCGTTTGCGTCCAATCGTCTCAGAATCTGGTCACATTGCTGGAAGGTTGTTGCTCCCGCAGCAATTAACACTCGTTGAACATCGGCTGGATATTGCCATATGATAGTGTTCACTAAATCCTGCTCTGATAGTGGGGGTTGAAAACATCTGAGTTTCGTCAGTTGGGTTGCAAAGTAATTTGCATAACGTGTAGGCGTATTTGAGCTGTATCGGCGCGTGTACATCTCCGCTCTGCTACTCTGCTGTATATCGCTTGACCAATAAGTGCGTAACAAAGCTTCCCTGAAGTCCTGGTATCCAGTAAAAGAGTATTTAAAGGCCCTAAACCAGGTGCTAGCTTGACCTTCAAGAAGAAGCTCTACGACCCTGAGCTCTCTTTCCGGTGTCACCATTGTGTCACGAAGATAACTCTCTACATTTGCCAAAAATTCGACTGGTGTAATGCTGCTACCAGTACCTGAGAATCGAGCTGGTTGCTCTTCTCTTGATCGTATGATCATCACATTGCCTTGGTTGTGCTGAGTTTGTGCTGGTCTAAATGGATTAGCATTGTAATTCAGCGTTGATTGTGTATTCACGTTCACGTTATCACCGAAGTTTGACCTCGTGAATGGTGATGTTTCATTGCGCATGGTGTCTGCGAATCTGAGTGGTTGTGTTTCGGGTGGTGCGCTCGGTTGAATACCGGACGATGTCGATTGTAAGAACTGTGGTCCTGGTGAATTCTGCGTTTCAGTTGACAGTGTGGAAGTTCGAGTCTCTCTCGGATGAGCTTCCAACCTATCCAAACGTTTCTCAATAGTTTCGAGCCCTGGAGTATTCCTTGCCTCAATCTTTCTTCCAAGATAGTTTAATTGCAGTTCTACCCTCTCGATCTTCCCCTTGAGGTTTGTGTCGACCTCTCGAATCTCTGTCCTAAGGTTGTGGCTAAGTTGAAGACGCTCTGTCAGTGCAACTTCTTCTAACCTTTTTTTCACGGATTCCACCTCCATCTCGACTTTAGATACGTCCTCTTTGACCTGGTAAACGTCCTCCTTAACCTCTGTGACGTCCCCTCGAAGTTCCCTTACTTCGTCTCGAACACGAGCTACTTGAGCTTCTACCACATGTTTGTGTTCCTTAAGATCTCCTCTTAATATTGAGATTTCAATTTTCGTCTCTTCTCTATGAGTGTGTATGGTTTCGCGTAACTCTCCCACGGTGTCCGTTAACTGAGTAACGTTCTTCGTATTTGTCGCTAGCGTTTCCCTGAATTCAATCATGTCGTTAGCGATAGCTTTCACGTTATCGTTTACGGCGTATGCTGCTCCTCTCATCAAGGTTAATCCTACATTGACTGCAGCGATGTCCCTCTTGACATTGTTGATGAATCCCTCGACGTTTGCGAGTCGATGACCAAACTCTTGTCTAGTGTGGTCCAAGTCAGCCCTCATATCGACCTGAACTCTGTTTATGTTCGCCTTAATCTGATTGGTATGTTCGCCTAACTTGGTCTGAACATCTTCCCTTGCTAGGTTCATTTGATCGGTTAAATGATCTAGTCCATCATTAGCATTCTGTTGGTGTCGCAAGATGTCAACTATAACTGCGGCTAAACCTGCTGTAAGGCAATTCCTAGCTTCTTCCCTATGAGCATCTATGTCAGCTCTGACCTGCGTTAGATCAGCCCTAACATTGTTTACATCTGTCCTAACATTATTGACAGTCTGAGTATTGGCTTCAAGATCAGCCCTAACATTATTAACATCTGTCCTAACATCTGTAATATCAGTCCTAACATTATTGACAGACTGAGTATTCACACCCAAGTCACCCCGGACTTCACCTAAATCACCTCGGACTTGTTCAACATTTCCACTAACAGTTCCTAACTCAGCCCTAATCTGCTGGAGGTTGGTGTTAACCACAGCCAACATCTCCCACATCAGACGACGAATCGTCTCCTCATCCATGACACAAGAATATATGAGAGAACAGAAGGAGCATTCCAGAAAACTCACAGCTATGACTAGTTACTTTTGCGGTGTAGAACAGCCTGCTTTCTCTTGAATAAATATTACAAGTACTGCTGGAGTATGCGAACTAAGTGCTTCTACATTTACATTAACAACAACAAGCAAAGCAAAGTCTTACATTTACTCAGGATAAGGCATCATCAAGAAAAACCTATCCTCTAATTATCTATACTACAAAGCCTCACCCCATGGATTTAAATCACGCTCGAATGCCATGCGGTTAATTGATCTGCAGTACGACTTCTTAAGTTCGTCCCAGTCCAGTCAATTTACCTTTAATCACAATAAAATCCTCATAAAAAGAGCATGGCACAACCAGTTGGGCGCCAAAGAAAAGAATAGATAGTTATGTGCCCGTCCGAGGAGCTATCAGGGTTGCCAACAGCCGAAACGACATCCCTAACACCTCACCTGCCGGACCCATGTGCCATGAGGATTGGGTGAATTTCTTATAGGCCACAGCGGCACGAGAAATCCATGATCCAGGGGATCCGAGCTGACATTGTTGCTAAAAGGTCATAGACAGTCCAAGAAAATACGCCCCGTAAAGCTGGACTTTAAACTTCCAGACTTATGTAAAACTTGTAGAAATATTTATTTAAAATATTCAGACACCTAGCCTAGTTCGGAGGGTTTCTATCGGCTAATCCGCAAACTAATAAATAAATAAAAATAAAAGATCATTACCCTAACTGTAAACTACTGTAAACCCTCGCAAAAGATCTATCTGACAAAGTAAAGTAACAACAGCAACGCTGGGTAAATGGCACGGCAATAGTCTCTAAAACAAGTTACAAAATAAACTAATAACGGAATTTACATTTAACAGGGTAGCAATAGCAAATCTAAGTTAGGATGATACCATTTCCTTATTTACATTTAATTTGAAATCTAGCTAATTCCTAACAATTAATACAAAATTTACGGCGATGACGTCCGTAAAGTAAAAACAATTTAATACAAAATCTACATGACAAGCCGTCAAACAAAAACATTAAATGCCCTCTTATCATCGAAGTAAAAGGGTAAACATAGGGGTTAACATACACTTGAAATGAGTAAAACAAGACCAAAAACATTATTATTCCTGCCTTCGCCCTGGGTTACTGTTTGTAAGCCAGTGTCATCTACGTGCATGTGATTTACGTTGGCGATTGCGTAGTGAAAACTACGTCTAACGTCGCATAAGGCTCACGCTCCACCAGCTACTGACTAAAGGTCAAGCAAGATCTCCGTCGATAAAAATTAGTGTCATCTGTCCTAGATTACTTCCACAAGAGAAGTGTGCACAAAGCAAGTGCCAGCCAGTAGGTCGAAAATGCAAGAAAATCAAGGTTAAATGCTATGAGTAGTTATTTATCATCAGGTTTATAATAATGACGTTACTGATTATTAGAATCGTTGGCTTAAATTATCGTTGGTTTATGACGAATAGGCTGACAATCCTGAATACCTTGGGCTAAGCAGTTGCAGTCTCGTGCGAGATCAATCTCTGCTCTAACACCGTCAACGAGCTCTCCCGCTCGGACATAACAATAACACAGGTTATTAGTGGCTCTCGGCTCACTTAATTTACCTCTGGATAAGGCCTGGCATAAACATCAGTTACCTCCCTACAATAACACAGTCAACAGAATCGAAGTCTGGACACACATAAATATAGCCTCTAAACAGGTGTCCCATCTAGCCTCTTAATTACCATAAAATAAACCTTAACATAACGTGAAAACATTCTCAGATGGAGAAGAAAGATATTCGCTTTAGTAGCGATGCAAACACATGGCTCCTAGCCAGTCATCTCTAAGTAGCAAAATATATGATCATTACAAAATGGTGGCCTGGACATTGACCTACATATGAGACACATCATCTAAATGTTAGTAATGCTGTAAGCATTGTCAAAGAGTCTGAAAGTTATGGTCTCACTGAGTGAGTGTGCTCTAGTACACTGCATGCTGGGTACTGTTAACACCTGTCCATGATTCGAGCTAGCCTCGCTACTCGCAATCATCCACACGGACAGTTTAGAAAATACACATCACTGAAGGCAGGCAGCTTTCATGCAGAAAGTCCTGTTAGAAAACTGGCCTTGTTATCATGTCCCAGATATAATAGAAATTTACACAAGCATTAGGCTTAAAATCACGCCTGAAAACTATGCTCAAAGAAATAGTATGTTTGAAAAGTCAATGAAAAGAAAAACATAAATATTCCACTGAATCTGAACCTCTTTGAAATGTGCAGATATGTCAGTTCATAACTGCTCTGTTTAAATATAACCAAAATAACAACTGTGTCGAAACACTGACACGAAACAAATATTATAAAGGCGCAAATCTTACAATTGCTAAGTTTGCCAATGATACGGCATTCGTTGCTAGGTTCGATGCTAGATTGCACACAAACTGTAACACTCTGAATGTGTTCAAACTTGAACTGGATGGCTTCATAGCACATCAAAAATGAAAAATGACATAGTATTACAAAACTGATAGCTACAGTCGGCTATCCAACGATACGGACTGTTCTGACTAAATCAGGGGCGTGACAACATTTACTAGAAAGGGGGTGTTATAAAAATAACACTGGGCCATGACGTCTGACCGTCATCCCATATAACTTTACAAAATCACCCACCTAGGGTTGAACAAAACGTAGTAATAAGACTACTGTCACGCTTAGCAGGGGTAGAAATAACATCGTAGCGATGTCCCTCAGAATGCACCGTGATCGAAGAGAAATTCAATCACTACAGGTGACTAACAATCACTGAAAGTGAACTACAAGCATTAATTCTAACAATACAAAACCTACCTATGGCTTGTCAAGAAGTTCGGCTGATTCTACAATAAACTACAATAAACTAGACTAAGCTACACCACAAAAGAACCTCACAAAGAATGAATATTTTGGATTCACAAGAAAGGATGTCTACATGTCGGTCGTTCCAACGACCCGAGGGATATAATAAGGATTTAGTCTCCGGACAAGGGTTGTCCAATCTGAGCCTCCACATCGGCTCTATCCATCTCCACGGCCTTTATTCGTCCTCGTCGTTGTCGTGATGATACAGCCAGACTCCTCCTCAAAGTCGTCATCTTCCTTGGATTAGCGGTTGCTAAAGCCATGGTTCTTCCGTCATCGGCTGTAGTTCTCTGGTCCACTCCATCACATTATGAGGCTTAACAGCTCATCTCCACAGGTGATACGTAACAAGGATTGTCGTACACTTGGTCGTCAAAATATGACATCTTGAAATATGACTTTACCACTTTAAGGTACAATGAATAAGCGTAGCACAATTTCACAGAAGCTAGCTATAACTTGGCACTAAACTCACTGCTTCTACACGGCGCAGATGGTTAAAAAATTGGCCATGCACTGTTATCTGCTTTACTAATACAGATTTCACTTGCCCACAAATCACGTGGCATCGGCGTTGCGTTTCACTGAAACGAATCGCACTTGCGATTAAGGCAATATTCGTAGTTACGAGTGTACAAATGATCCACTCGGTTATTAATTATTTCACTGGGAGTGATGTATTTATCGCCACTCGACGATGTCGAAGTATTACGTTCAAGCACGTGGCTGAAAATGTGGCATTCCACGGTTATGATCAGTTTTCCCAAAAATACACAGAATTCGTACCACAAGCGTTCTCCGGCTGTAATATTTAACAATATCATGCACTGTTCGAAATGAAATAAAGTGCGATGCACTAGGATTGCATCCCTCACCTACAGGCGGACTGTTGCCTCGTCTTATAGACGGACTTAATACAACGGGCATCCAACTTGGATGATAATCCAAACACATGTGGTAAGCTCTCAGCTATGTGCTGCATTAGCTTGTAACTACACTGGTCGTGCAGCGTCTGTCTGGTTCCGGTTCGCGGATCTGCGAGGTTACTACCTTACCAAAAGCAGAAATCACATTCTAAAGAATGTTTCGATGATACAGAATTACAGTGTGATAATATCTGAGCTTTGTAGAAAATAGAAGTATCATAATTTGGCTTCAGATTATTTAATAGTGGTTTTCTCCGTAGTCAAAATATCAACCATTTATAACTCCAAAGAATGTTAGCATGTAGCGACAGCATGGTCGGTCAGTGGGTGCGTTCAAAAGTGATGCAACAAAAATGCGTTGCGGTGAAAAATATCACATGAACCAGTGGTTAGCGGGTTCAGTATATACAAACTCACACAACCGTTCCTTTCGGTCATGTTACCTCCTTCGCCGTAGAAATGCAATAACTCATCATTTATTCGGTTTTCGAACGACCCCCGCAAGTGGGATTCCATCGACAATCGTCTTGGTCAAGGCGTGTCACCTTTTCAACCGTAGACCGTTGTTTGTTGCACAAAGCTCCAAAATGGATCTCCTAGACTGCATAAAATTGAGCTTACACTACAACAATATAACTCAATCATCTACTCATGAATAACAGTGGTCTTCCATGTAAAACACTATCCTGTATGCTCCCATTTAAGAAAGATGACGAATGCAATATGCTATTCATTAATACAATACCGTAACGCTCTTATTAAATTTCATCTCAGCAGATGTTACGGTCGCGTGCTCGTTAAATTGTGCACCACACCTGTGTGGGCATCTGCAGCAAGTCCAGAGATCATATGTTCGAATCTCGGCTCTGACAGCGGCCATTCTGAATGTGTGATTTTCCTGAGTTATTCCACACTTCTTCCAGGCAAATGCCTGAATAGTAGCCAAAGACAATGGGAATGATGCATTATTGCTAATAATAATCGATATATTCTATTACAGCAATCTCAGCTGGGTGGGTTTATTTCAGTTCGGAAATTCTGATGCCTACGGTATATTAGTATGAGTCGCAAAATGGGAATTCCATAGAGTTGAGAAAGTCTACAGGGTACAATGTTACCTTATGTGAACACATTTTAAAATTCCTTTTTTTTAGTTTTGACATGTTTTGCTGAGTCATAACGATTTTGTTGTCTGGATACTCGTGAGCACGCCACATAGCCTACAGTTGCCCATGGGAAAAAATGGTTTTGTCTAAATGTACACCTGCTGCTGTTAATTGTGTGTCACTGCGCTTTGTTAATAGTAATTGCGAATATTGTTTGAAGAGAGCACTGCACTCTAGCACACTGGAATGGAAAATCTATTAGAATTGTATGTCTACCCCTTATTATTCCCGTTTTTCCAACGGGGTCGGGGATGAGATGCGATGGAAGTCTTTGGGGCGATGGTTTTTTTACGGCCGGATGCCCTTCCTGACGCCAACCTCAGGAGAGGAGTTAATGGGAGATGAAATGAATGATGGTGAATGAAACTGGGCAAGGATGTGGAAGGAATCGGCCGTGGCCTGTCAGAAGTTACCGTCCCAGCATTTGCCTGGTGTTGAAAATGGTAAACCACGGAAAACCATATCAAGGACGGCCGACGGTGGGGCTCGAACTCACGCGTCTACCGAATCAGCAGAGAGCTTGGCCCCATGACCTAATGCTGCGCTTTAGCCAGCGTAGCCACTACTGTCGGTGGAAAATCTATTAGAATATGGGGGATTAAATGTATTTATCCTTAAGTCATTCAGGGTGTAATTTTCCCACAATTATTTATGATTTGAACGTCAACATGTCGCTATTAATGGACCTACAGTAAAATATCTCTCACTTGGCCGCTGATGTACACAGTATGAAGCCTCTTCCAGTGTTGCATCCCAGGGATTGAAATTCTCCAACAACCCTTTTGCCTCACATGCCTCTCTAAATATTGAAAACTCCTGATTATTGTGCTCTCAGAGATCTTTGAAAGAGGTTGTTGCCCTCGCACATGATGTAGCATTGACAAATGAAAACAGTCCATGTTACGAACATGGACCGTGTAACCTGTACCGAATGCTTCTGCAGATTTAACACCAAACCAATTCTGAACAGCAGTTCCTTGAACTCAGATTTGCCAATATTTTATTGTATCGTTCCATGTGTAATATATCTACAGGGTAAGTACGTAAAATTTGGGTCAGATCCGTGAAAGGTGTAGATTTGTGCCTAAGGGCCTAAATGTCGAGAATGCTGCGGGCTGTCCGAAATTTCAAGTGCACAGTGTTACTCGTCGGGTATCCAAAATGTAAGTACGTACATTTTGGCTCAGATCGGTGAAACGATATAGATTTGTGCCAAAGGGCCTAAATGCAGGGAATGGAGAGGGCTGCTTGAAATTTGAAGTGGACAGTGTTACTTGTCGGGTTTCAGGGGTAAGTTTGTAAAATTTGGTCCAGATCGGTGAAACGGTGTAGATTTGTGCCAAAGGACCTAACTACGAATATTGAGCTTTATTTTATGGATGAAAGGCAGCCTATATATTAATCCAGGGTATAAGCTTTCTCCATTTCCAATTTCATACACATCCGTCCAGCCCTAACAGTGTGAATAGGTAGCGAACACACTCACTCACACACACACACACACACACACACACTCACAAACGTTCACAATTATAATATATATAGGGATATAGGAAAAAGCCTCTGTGGCTTAGGCGGCAGCACGCCGGCCTCTCACCGCTGAGTCCGTGGTTCAAATCCCGGTCACTCCATGTGAGATCTGTGCTGGACAAAACGGAGGCAGACAGGTTTTTCTCCGGGTACTCCGGTTTTCCCTGTCAAAATGTCATTCCAGCAACACTCTCCACTATCATTTCATTTCATCTGTCATTCATTTAATCATTGCCCCAGAGGAGTGCGTCAGGCCTCGGCAGCCGGCACAGTCCATATCCTCGCCGCTAGATGGGGGCTTCATTCATTCCATTCCTGATCCGGTCGGAGACTGGAAGCAGGCTGTGGATTTTTTCATAGGGATATAGGGATGTATCCAATAAAATAATTTAGGATTTTTCTTATAAAATTTTAATGAACTGAATACAACTCCCATGTACTGTATTTAAAAGATATATGTTTATTATATTCACTGGATATGTATGCATGCCTTCATGTGTATCCCACACATTGATAACAATTCTATTACATGACGTTTATCGTTGTTACCCGTACAAAGTGTAGATATGTAATTTTCATAATTTTGCACTGCATTACTCCCGTAGTTTTTCCTTTATAATGCAGGAAATACCTTCGCATGCCTTGAAACATTCCAGCACGCATGGTTTGCTAATTCTGCGGAAAACAAATAACACTTCAGCGATAATACATGCTAAATTAGCAAGCTACATTGAACTAAATTAAGGGTACGCGTATATTACGCACAGTATTGTTGTTGTTTGAGTCTTCAGTCTTTTGACTGGTTTGATGCAGCTCTCTATGCCTCCCTGTCCTGAGCTAATCGTTTCATCTCTACATAGCTACCACACCCTACATCCGAGGCAATCTGTTTAACATATTCTAACCTTGGTCTACCCCTACAGTTCTTGTCCTCGACCCTTCCTTCCATAACTAGGCTTGCTATTCCTGGGTGTCTTAGTATGTGTCCTACCAACCTATCTCTTCTCTTCATTAGCAGTCGCCAGAAACATCTCTGCTCTCCCACTCGTCTTAATACCTCTTTGTTTGTAACCCTATCTACCCATCTGATCTTCATCATTCTCCTGTAACACCACATTTCAAATGCTTCAATTCTCCTCTTTTCTGCTGCACCAATAGTTTCACTTCCATAGAGCGCCACGCTCCAGACAAAGGCTTTCAAAAATGACTTCGTAATATCTAAATCTATATTCGATGTCAGCAGATTCCTTTTTTGTAAAAATGCTTTCTTTGCCTGAGCCAACCTACTTTTTATATCCTCTTTGCTTCGTCCATCACTGGTTGTTCTGCTTCCTCAGTAACAGAAGTCTCCTCTTTCCTTCAGCTTTTCACCTGTCAATTTGATCTCCATAGAGGTTTCTGATTTATTTCGGCTGCATTCCAGTATTTTTGTTTTACATTAATTAATTTTCATCATGAATTCTTTCCGTAAGACGGAGTCCATACCATTCAAAAACTCATTCAAATCTTCAGGTTTGTCGGCCAAGATGACGATGTCATCAGCAAATCTCAGAGTTGAAATTATTTCTCCTTGAATCTTCACTCCCACTTTAAATTATTATTAATGAACAAATACTATCGACAGAAAATACACTGGCAAAAAAAATATCACAACACCTTGAAATAAGGAATGTAGTGTACGGAAATTTCATCAATGAATTTGGTGAGCTAACATTATTTATTGATAAAAGGTACAAGACAACAGGTTAATGTCCGAGCGAGAAATGCCATCGCAAATGTGCCATGCTGGTCCGTTAATAACCAATTTAATCTCCAGACTGTTGAACGAAGGCATGCAAACGTGCATGCATTGTATCGTACAGGTGTCGGATGTCACCTTGTGGCATGAAGTTCCATGTCTGTTTCACTTGGTCGGTCAATACAGGGATGGTTAATGCCGTTTGTGGATGACGCTGGAGTTGTCGTCCAATGATGTCACATAAGTGTTCGATTGGGGATAGATCGGGGGATTGAGCAGGCCAAGGCAGCATGTCATCACTCTGTAGAGCACGTTGGGTTTTAACAGCGGCATTGGGGGCGTGGGTTATCCTGTTGTAAAACGCCCCCGGAAATGCTGTTCATGAATCGCAGCACAACAGGTCCAACAGGTTGAATCACCAGAAGGACGTACACATGCACAGTCACGGTACGTGGGATAACCACGAGAGTGCTCTTGCTGTCATAGGAAATTACTCCCCAGGCCAGATCGCCCAGTTTAGGTCCAGTGTGTCGACGCCGAAGACAGGTGGAAAGCAGGCGCTCAACTGGCCTTCTTCTAACCAACCCACGGCCATCACTGACACCAAGGCAGAGCCAGATTTCATCGGAAAACACAACGGACCTCCTCTCTACCCTCCAATGAGCTCTCGCTTGACACCACTGAAGTTGCAGCCAGCGGTGGCTTGGGGAAAGAGGAATGCTTGTCACAAGGCGTCAGGCTCGGAGCCTCCTTCAAGTAACCGATTTCGAACAGTTCTTTGCGTCACTGTGGTGCCAACTGCCGTTGGAATTGCTGCTGCAGACGCCGTCCGATGAGCCAAAGCTATACGCCGGATACGGCGGTCCTCCCTATCTGTGTTGCCACGGGGACGTCCGGAGCCTGGTCTTCATACGACCATACCTTCTCGTGACCACTGCTGCCAGTACCATGCACAGTGGAGACATTTCTGCCAAGTCGTTCTGCAATAGCGTGGAAGGAAAATTCACTTTCACGTAGCCCTATTACACGGCCTCGTTTAAACGCAGTGAGCTGTGGACACTGGTCTCTTAATCGTCGTAAAGGCATTCATGACCTAATCACAGTCACTCCGCCAAATATCTGCAATTTGTGGGAAATTTGAATCAACGTCATCTTTCAGATGTATAAATACGGCTACCAACGTTCGTTAATCTAGCGCCACCCCTTCTTGGTGTTGGAATATTTTTTTTCCGCCAGTGTATTTTAACTTCCACTTCATCGTGAAAGAGGTGGAAATTTCCCAAGTTTTAAAATGACCCTTATTATGGAACTTCCATACCGATAGTCTAATTATCTCTGGAAGCAAATTACTACAATAAAAATAAGACACGAAGGGAAACTGGCACACAATGAAAATATTAAGTATCCAATATTATTATGAGCCACCATGACAGGATCAATTATGTCTGTTTTCATAAATAAAAAAAATTGGTTTATATTTATTGTGCAAGGCAGCGGATCTAATATACGAACTGCAGGCAGTAACCGCAGTAACAATAATATCAGATTTTGATGATAATAATAATAATAATAATTATTATTATTATTATTATTATTAAACTGCTTTGATCCATCTCTCCATATTATCCAGCCTTTAGTTAATCGTTTCGTCTCTACATACCCTACATCCGAAGAATATTCCAAGCTTGACTTCCCTCTATAGTTCTTGTCCTTAACCTTTCCTTCAATAACTTAGCTTACTACTCTGGCTACCTTAGTGGGTGCCCTACTGACTTTCAGTGGCACTCGGCAGAAACGTCCCTCTTCTCCCACTCCTCGTAGTTCCTCTTCATCATTCCCATTGAGTGCAACGCTCCAGACAATGGATTTTGGAAATTGATTTATAATTTCTAAATCTATATGGAATGTGAACAGATTTTCCTTTTGTAGAAAAGCTTTCTTTGCCTGTACTAACTCATTACTTATATCCTCTATGCTTCCTTTTTTTCTAGCGTATGGCTTTTAGTGCCGGGAGTGTCCGAGGACATGTTCGGCTCGCCAGTTTTGTACCTGCTTCGAGGCGGACACCCAATGGGTGAGCTACACGTACCGTCGTGTGTAGAGTGTTGTCTGTGGAGGAAAGTTTGAATGTAAGGACAAGGAGTTGGAAGGTAGTGGCTGTGGCCTATAGTTAGGGACCAACCCCGGCATTTGCCTGGAAGGAAGATGGGAAACCACAGAAGACCATCTTCAAGGTTGCCGGCGGGGGGATTCGAACCTCCTCGCCTCCCGGATGTGAGCGACTGCCAGCAGTCATGCCGTAACGACCACGGCTAACTCACCCGGTTATGCTTCCTTTATCATTGCTTATTTTGTTTTCCAAGCATTAGAATTTTCCTACTACCTTTAGCCCGTCACTTGCCAGTTTTATATCAATAATTGTATTTGATTTCTCCCGGCTGAATTTCATTATGTTTTGTTTTACATTACTTTGTTGATTTTCATCATGAGTTCTTTCCTCATAACTGTGTCGATACCATTTAGATATCCAGAGAGGTTAATGTCGTCACCAAAAATGAGATTTGTAATAATTTCATCATGAATCTTTACTCCTGTCTTGAATTTCTCTCTAATTTCCTCCATTGGTTCTTCAATGTACTTTTGACTGGCTGCATGACTCAGCGGTAACGTTCTCGCCTGCTGAACCCAAGATAGCGGGATCGAATCCCGGAGCAGTCAGTTTGCATTTGAGGGTGCGCAAATGCGAGGGAGCCTTGTCAGTAGATTTACTGGAACGTTAAAGATCCCCTTCGGGGCAAAATTCTGGCATCCCGGCGTCTCTAAAAGCCTCAGGTACGTAAAACCAATAACATTATTATTATCTTCAATGTACAGATTGGAAGAAACGGTATAGGTGGTAGATTCCAGCCTTGTCTCACACTTTTCTGGATAAGTTACCTGCCTCTCTCTCATGTCCTTCAACTGCAGTCTGAATTCTATGCAGGTTGTAGATCACTAACATATCCCTGTAATTTAGTCTAATCATTTTAAATGCCAAACAATTTGCTTCAATTAGTATCATATAATTGAAAGCTTTTTCTAAGTCTGCGTATGCCATAAATAATGTTATCTTTCCTTATTGTGCCTTCCAAGATCAGAGCATCTCTAATTCATACGTTTCTCCAGAAAGAAAACTGGTGTTCACCTAAATCGGCTTTAATCTGTCGTTCCATCTGCCTGTAAGTTAATCTTCTCGGAATGTTGGAAACAAAGGTGCTCAAACTGATTGTACTACAATGTGTATATCCATCAGCTCCAGCTTTCATATGTATAGAGATAATAACACTCTTCTTTAAACCATTATTATTATTAAACCAGGTGACACCTCACCAGTGTCACAAATCCTACATACGAAGTGAAATAACTTAATGAGACCTTCATCCCCATGTAACTTATCTGTGATGGTTAATTTTAATAGTTCTATTAGTTTGTTCCTGCTTAGTTATTCCAGTGCCCCATTAAATTCTAATTTCAATATTAAATATTTTTACTCATCTTTATCAACTTCATCTTCCCTATCAACTACGTGATCCTTAACCTCCTTACCCCATTACCCCAATAAAAACTCTTTAAGTATGCTTTCCGTTTTTCAACCTTTTCTTCTCCTTCTCCGAGATTTACCATCTGAATTCCAAACATAAATTTTAGCCTCCCTTTTCCACGGAAGTACTCTTAATCATTTGTTAAACTGCATCTACATTTCCTACCTTCAAATAATCTTGTACACTTGTACATTTCTTGAAATAGCCTATTAGAAGCCATTTTTTTTAGCGTTGCCTAAGTAATTTATCAGTAGAAGCTTTTCAGTCGGTCAACACGAGTGTTCCCAATTATATCGGGCGGGGAATCACAAATAATTTGCTAGTGCCTGAAATAAATGACATGAATTATATCTGCACTTCTCACATAGCCCCCGTTGAGACTATCATGAGCAAAATCGTGAAAGGCTTACTGTAGCACCGCTTCCTTGTGTATAGCTGCTAAGCATTTTTGCCTGTCGCCCAGGAATGCCTGAATTTATTACATGGATTATTCATCTAATTTATTTCAGGTACTAAGGAATTATTTGTAATTCCTCGCCCCATGTAATTTGGGCACACTTGAGTTGACTACCTAATGATACGATTGCACATTTCTCGTTCAGCCATTCTTCTTCTGCTTCCTTACATCCGTTGATTTACTTGTTTTTCAGGCGTCTGTATTATGTTTTCCCCTTTCATCGCTTGAATTTTGACTGAATTGCAATATATCCTAGGTGATCCTACATAATCTTTCCTTTCACGCAATGTTTCCTTCTGAGTAATTCGTAATTTCATTCTACGAAAGTGCCCTTCACTCTGCATTGAAATTTCGTTCAGGGTGCTCCATTAGTCCCCCCGTTTTACTCCTGTTTAATCTTTCCTTCACATCTTTATCTTTCAGTTTCTCCACTGCCCGCCTTTTTTTCTTTTTAGATTTTTCTTCAGTTTCTTCAACTTTTATCTGCTTTTCATAACAACCAGATTATGGCCAGGGTTTATATCAGCCTGAGGAAATGTTTTACAATCGAAGATCTGGTTTTGAAATCTCTGCTTGACTATGATAATGTCAGTTTGGGACCATGCTGCACCTACTGGTTTCACCCTCAAGTATATTCTTATTTTGTGGATGTTCAATAGTGTGTTAACGATGACCAAGCTGCGCTCAGTGCAGAATTATTTTGACCTGCTTCTTCATTCGTTCCATACAGCACATATTATTCAACTCATATTCTTACTTCTTTTCTTTTCCTTTCCCTACAACTACATTCCAGTCCACCCTTACTATAACAGGTTCATCACCCTTAACTTACCTCAGATGTTCATCTATTGCTTCATAGACCTTTCAAACTTCTTTATCGTTGGCTTAACTGGTAGGCACTTGAGGGAATCGAATCCACACCATCTCAGTTTTAGCACACCCCGATACAACCCTCAGACCGGAATGAAAATTCTTGGCAGGCCTGGGAATCGAACTTGGACCTCCGGAGCGTCAACCAAGAAGGCTAGCCGCTACACCCAACACCTACACCTACATCATCCCTTTTACTACTTTGCTCATGATGTTCTACTCGCTGCATAACCATTGTTTGATTTAGTGCTAATGTTCCTGTAGTCTCCTGACCAGAAGTCTTGTTCTTCCTGCGGGTGTACTTCACTACTATTTGCATCTTCTCCAAACAACCACTAACAATCATACATCAAACATTCCACGCTCTGACCCGCAGAATGTTAGGTTTCCCCTCTGTTACCTTTCTGATGGTAACATTTTCTCAAATAATCTGAACACGGAGATCGGAACGGGGGTCTAGTTTACCTCCAGATCGTAGGCTCGAGCCAGTCGGGAAGGCGGTGCGCAGAGCACAACGCTACCATTACGTCATGCCTCACTTCCATCCCACCAATCACAGTCAGTCTGTCTTAAGAATCTGAGCTAGAGTGTTGTCAGGAAAGCCAGGTGTAAAGCAGCGTGAAAGAGACAGGCTCAATGAGCTAAGCGACGGTGTTGCCATACTGCAGGAACTCATGGCAGCAGCCTGCGGTGTGGGACTCGGACATGGTGGACCTGTTGCAACAGTGGACATGTATCTCTTTCTCTCTCTGCGCAAATCCCAGAGAGCAGGCCGACTTCCGGGCTGGCGCGAGCTCTAACATTATTATACCAGGTGAGTTAACGGTGGTCGTTACGGCGTGGCTGCAGACAGTCACTCACATCCGGGAGGCGAGGAGGTTCGAATCCCCCGCCGGCAACCTTGAAGATGATCTTCTGTAGTTTTCCATCCTCCTTCCAGGCAAATGCCAGGGTTGGTACCTAACTATAGGCCACTGCCGCCACCTTCTAATTCCTCGTCCTAACATTCACACTTTCCTCCCCAGACAACACTACACTTGTGACGGTACTCGTAGCTAATCCCTTGGGTGTCCGCATAGAAGCAGCTACAAACTCTGGCGAGCCAAACATATCCTCGGATACTCCCGTCAATAAAAGCCATGAGCTTAAAAAAACACATTTTCATTATTTAGTTGCTTAATTTCCGTCCTCAGATTTCATTCTTCTTATTAAAAGAAATTGCAATGGTTTTCAGTCGGTCAACACGATTGTACCCAATTGTAATGGGTGTTATTCCCTAAATCTGAAATAAATTGTATGAGATTAATAAATTCATTCGGTTCACAAGATTCGATCGTCAAGCGAGTATCATCAGATTCGTTACACTGAGGCTATTAAATCTCTATGGCTTGAGATATTTACAATAAATATAATATTTTAATTTCTGAAGTTTATTGAAAACTTGCGCAACTTGTAAATATTTCGTAGTTTTATGTGTTTTTTGTTGTGGTAATGTTAGTGGCTATTGGCCTTCTAGTTTACGTCTTTAGCATGATAATCTGTCATGGTTAATAAATGGTCAGGTCCGTTCTCGTACAGCTTCGATCACTATTCGCTATTGCAGATGAGCATCGCCCTAATACTCGTAGACAGTTAATTGCCTGAGGGTAAGTGATCTGTAATTTTTTCGAGGTTTAGGGATTAACACCCATTACAATTGGGTATAATCGTGTTGACCCACTGAATGGCATTTGAATTCCGTTTACTAAGGCAACACTGAAAAATTGCTTCCAACACGATACTAATCTTATTATTAATATTACATTTTTGTTTCAGTTTATAGATGTATAGGTTGTGGCTGTCTGTATTCTGATGCTTAGTGTATAACTGTATGTTGGCATATTCATATCAATACACCAGAAGAGCACACGACAACAACAAAAACATTATTTATAAGGTCCATACATTCAGAATATGTCTCTTTTTGCCTAGTGGACTATATCATTTTGTGAAGCAGGGAAGTTGGGAGATATTTCTCGAGTGGTGGGTTATATGTATGAGTCAGCGGTTTGTCCCGGCATGTAAAAGCGCTGTCCTTTGCAACAAATATTGCAATGATGCAGTGGCGTGGTGTGCTCAGAGAGGGAAGTAATTTCCCGCATTGATGGACTCAAGGTGGTAGTCAATTGGGAGCAGCGATCTGAACTGTGTAAGCAATGGAGAGGTGTGCTCTTCAAGATTGTTGGATACGATCACCTGGAAAGACAGCGGAATGAATATTTGCGTACTGTTTTCCTTTTGAAGAGGACCGATATAACAGACTGAAAGCATGTAACATACTCGATGTTATTTTCATCGATTTTTCCTCTAATGCGTTTCTCTCTCAATTTGGAATCAGGCCTATAACACAAAGGGATTTTGTTTATTTCAATCTATTATAGAGCTGATTTCTTTTATAAGAGAGCCCATAGCAGTTATCGCTTCCTTTCCATTTACCGTCCGCCTCGTTGCGTAGTGGCTAGCATGATTGACTGTCAACGCGGAAGCCTGGGTTCGTTTCCCAGCTCTGCCAATAAATTTATTCTGGTCTGACGGCTAAAACGGGGTCCACTCAGCCTCGTGAGGCAAAACTGAGAAGAGGTGAGTTTGATTCACACCTCAGCGATCCTCGTTTCCCACTTCTACTCCAGGCGAACGCCGGGATGGAGGCAAACTTAAGGCAAAAACCACTTCCTCCCCAATTCCCTCCTGAATTAATAATACACATTCTAATACAGCCATCAAAATAACACAGGTTATAAGAGAAAAGTTTCACACCCTTCCAAGTACATGGAGCTAAATAACCACGATTCCCAAGCCCCTCAGATGAAACAACAACAATTCTCCATTTAGCATCGTTTTGATTAGTAGTTTAGTGCTCGATTTCACTGAATTCTTTATAGGCTTAGTTTGGAAACGTATTTCGTCGCCCTCTTCTTCACAAATCGTATACATTTGAATCTAGTAAAATCATGTTAAGTGTGTTATCAATTGAATGTGAAGGATTGCTATAAACATTTGTTCCAATTTATTCGAGAAATAGTCATTATAAATGCCATTCAGACTTTTTTATTTTTATTAATGCAGCCAATGGCCATGTCAGGACGGGTCAGGGAAGAGATATAGGAAGGAAATCGGTCGTGGACCTATTGAGAGGAACCGTCCCGGTATTTGCCTGGTGGTGAAAATGGGAAACCATGAAAACCATTTTCAGGATGGCCGAGGTGGGTATCAAACCCACGTCTCCCGATGCCAGCGAGGCACGAGGTAGCGCGTTAACGCTCTGGCCACTGCAGCCGGTTAATCAGACTTTTGAAATCCTTTAATGAAGTGCACTTAACTTAATGTTCAATTCAAAAACACTCATTTGGCTACATCAATCACGATAATTATTACTAGACTGACATTGATACACTATTACCGTAATATTTTAACTGAATAGGCCTAGGTAGTTATTCAGAAATCATTCAGCCGGTCAACACATAATTTGTGCCCATTTAGATTGGGCGGGAATTTACCGTCAATCTGAAGAAATAACATGTGAATAAGTATCACGTCATTTACGGGGAGGATATGTTTCGATCGTAATACGAACATCTTCAGATTTGTTGCTTAAAAAATGACTGTATGAGACATAATTTGTCTCGTATTTCTTTCATAACTTCAATGGGAACGTTCAGTACACTATAATGTAGAGCAAATATTTTTATTATGTGTTCTATTTGGTAAAAGATCAGAATACCAATTATTAGTAGTAGTGGGGTGACTAAGCTGAAAAAAGTTTTACATCTGGCAACCAATGCGCCCTTTTGGATTCAGATAGTAAATGGGTAGACGAGTCTTAAAAGCCCAGGAAACAAATATTTCTGGCCCTCTGGCGGTGTTGGTGACGTAATCAATATGGCCGCCAAAAGTTTGAGACACGCTTCTACATTCCCCGTTATAGCTCTGTTTTCCTTTTTGATATTAACATAATAGTTAGTGATTATGAATCAGGAGAAAACGTGCTTTCCAACGGTATATTTGATTTCATTGTTTAGGTTCACAATACTTTTAAACAAATATTTGACATTTTATAATTTATTTTGATTTAGATTCTTTCAACGCATTTTGCTAAATAACATGAAATCCGTTACATGTAGCTGAAAACGTGTCCTATACGATTTTGTTCATCAAGAAATTACCTTTCCAACGGTATATATTACCTCTGGTTTATCGTAAACAGTTGCTAAAAATATGCCAAAACAATGGAGCGTTGCACGAGTCGTTATCGTAACTATGCAATTTATATAGGCCCCGAAAAGTAATAGAGCATCTTAATAACTATTTAACTAGTAGCAAATATTACTGTATTATAATGTACAATAATAATAATAATAATACAATACCTTCTAAAAACGAGAAAAATGTAATTATATGTAAGATTTCATTCAGTAATACTAAATGTGTATTTCTTTTTCAGGCAGACATTATGTGAGGAAGTTCAACATGTAAAGAAGTTATGCTTTCGTGTATGTAATAGAAATCACTCAATCATGTCAAGGAAGAGGAAACATGAATTGGTTGATGCTACAACTGACCCAGTGGTGGCTCCGTTTGTATGGGACCTGTGTTTGTTATGCCAGAAGAATTGAAAAGAACGCTTAATCATCTCAAAATATGAAGGGTATATATCAATGGCGAAGAATCTTGAAATTTTTGCCGATCATGGTCAGAAGTTTGGACCAGTTGAACGATGGGAGTGGTCTTTCACAGACATTAGTAGCCCATGGAGCATAATATCATAAATCTTTCAAAAATAAATACGATAGTCAAAAAGCAGAAAGACTATCTGCTGAAAAAAGAACAGAAAGGACGTCCTCATTGCTCAGATCAAACTCCATCTAGATCAAAGTTAACAACAAAATCATCATTATTTTGTTCAGATGTAAAAAAAAATGTTTGTCTGTTTTGTGATGAAGGAGAAGGAAGAGAGAAGCTTGTGACTGCATCCACGCTGAGTAGTGGGCCTACAATAAATTCATAGTCATGCCCTACAATTACGAGACGAAAAACTGTTCAAGAAGTTATCGTCAACAGATTTGGTAGCATTGGAAGCCAAATACCATAAACTATGTTATAGTCGTTTTCTAACACGTTCAAGTGCTGCTGAACGTTCTTGAAGAGAAGATTACCATAATCCTAAAGCAGTTGTTTATGGTACAGTTATAACGGAATTGGTTCAATACATGCAGGATTTGCACTTATCTAGCAGTACTTCACCAGTGTTCAAACTTTCTTATCTTACAAAATTAATGCCTCAGCGCATGATTCAGATGGGAATGCAACTGACGAAAAAAATATCAATAGAACACGTTTCAAGGAACAATTATTAGCATTTGTACCTGGTCTGAGAGCAGATAAATCAGGACGTGAAATTATGTTCAGTTTCGAAGGGGATGTTGGCGATGCTATACGCGACGCCTGTGCATTTAACGACTTCAGTGATGGTATGTGTCTAGGACGGCAGTGGGTATATTACGAAGACAACCTTTTCAAGATTTTCCTAAATTGGAAGGATCCTATAAGAATGCATTCACTGCTTCCACATCTGTACCTGATGTTCTTTTGCATTTTGTACGTATGCCATTAGAGGGTCCCAATATCGACTCGGATGTCTCAACAGAAATGCCTGGACATAATGCAGGCTTGTCAATTGCCCAACTTATTAGAGAAAACAGCACTAAGCATAACAGACCTGTTAACTTTGATCTAGATGGAGTTTGATCTGAGCAATGAGGACGTCCTTTCTATTCTTTTTTCAGCAGATAGTGTTTCCGCTTTTTGACTATCGTATTTATTTTTGATAGATTTATGATATTTTGCTATTTTGATATTTTACTATGTCTATGAAAGACCACGTTCATCGTTCAACTGGTTCAAACTTCTGACCATGATCAGCAAAAATTTCAAGATTCTTCGCCATTGATATATACCCTTCATATTTTGAGACGATTAAGTGTTCTTTTGAATTCTTCTGGCATAACAAACACAGGTCCCATACAAACGGAGCCACCACTGGGTCAGTTGTAGCATCAACCAATTCATGTTTCCTCTTCTTGACATGATTGAGTGATTTCTATTACATACACGAAAGCAATAACTTCTTTACATGTTGGACTTCCTCACATAACGTCTGCCTGAAAAAGAAATACACATTTAGTATTATTGAATGAAATCTTATATATTATTATATTTTTCACGTTTTTAGAAGGTATTTTCTTTTTATTATTATTATTATTATTATTATTATTATTATTATTATTATTGTACATTATAATACAGTAATATTTGCTACTAGTTAAATAGTTGTTAAGATGCTCTATTACTTTTCGGGGCCTATATAAATTGCATAGTTACGATAACGACTCGTGCAACGCTACACTGTTTTGGCATATTTTTAGAAACTGTTTACGATAAACCAGAGGTAATATATACCGATGGAAAGGTAATTCCTTGATGAACAAAACCGTATAGGATACGTTTTCAGCTACATGTAACGGATTTCAAGTTATTTAGCAAAATGCGTTGAAAAAATCAAAATCAAAATAAATTATAAAATGTCGAATATTTGTTTAAAAGTATTGTGAACCTAAACAATGAAATCAAATATACTGTTGGAAAGTGCGTTTTCTCCTGATTAATAATCACTAACTATTATGTTAATATCAAAAAGGAAAACAGTGCTATAACGGGGAATGTAGAAGCGTGTCTCAAACTTTTGGCGGCCATATTGATTACGTCACCAACACCGCTAGAGGGCCAGAAAAATTTGTGTCCCGGGCTTTTCAGACTCGTGTACCCGTGTACTATCTGAATCCAAAAGGGCGCATTGGTTGCCAGATGTGAAATATTTTGGCATAATTTTCAGCTTAGTCACCCCACTAAAGTACATCATGAGTATTTTGATTTTTTTAAAGCTCCTGGAATTTGAATCCCGGTTTTGCCAATTTAATTCTGGCCGGAGGTTTAAACGTGGTTTACTCTACCTCATGATGGACAGTTGTTTTAATTAGGGGCTTGGACATCGTAGTCATTTTCCCCCGGTGTATTTGGGTGTGTGTAGAATTTGTATATAGCCAGTATTTGTATTACTGTGTGTAGCCTATGGACTATAGGCTTATATCTAGAGGGCCTGAGCGAGAAAACTCGCCCGGCATTACTAATAATAATGTTACTTGTTTTACGTCCCTTTTAACTACTGCGGCTTTTAGAGTCGCCGGGATGCCGCAATTTTGCCCCGAAGGGGATCTTTAACGTGCCTGTAAATATACTGGCACGGCTCCCTCGTATTTGCGCACCCTCAAATGCCAGCTGACTGCTCCAGGATTCGATTCTGCAACCTTGGGCAGAGCAAGCGAGAACGTTACCACTGAGCCACGCAGCCAGCCTCCGGCTTGACTGTTATGCGTGCTTGACGGGACACATTTTTAGCAGAGCTATCGTCTTGTTTATCTATTTATTTCTATTGAATTGTCATTTGTTACGATCGGTTACATGTGTACGCCCCATGTGTATAGACCAGCCGTCAGGTTTTACTTCTGTGGGGGCTCCAGGTGACAAATTCTGCCAAGGGCTATCGTCTTGTTTATTTGTTTAAAGGCACCCTATAAACAAATAAATATATTTCTGTTGACTCTTCAAGACGTGCAAGATTTTTCTTGTGCTGTTGAGACGATTTGAAAGAAGTTGGTACAAACAGCACCTTCCAACTCCCTCTGGTTTAAGAGCTTGAGTTTTGTGAAACATACACCTTAGCGTTTTATATACATGGGTTGGTTTTTTAGTTTTGGCACCTTAGTTATAACTGTATTAATAACTCACTTAGATGGTTCCAAGTTTCACAGGCCCTCGATGTAGTCCCCACCGTTGCGTACAACATGTTCCCAGCGATGCGGAAGTCGTTGGATCCCGTTGGCACTGCCCAATCTATTGATGCTACGAAGAGAGCGCTCGGCAGCCTGCTTAACGTCTTCATTGGTACGGAAGCGCTGCCATACTGTTCCCCGAGGGCAAACCGTTATTGCGGCGTACTATTGTTCGTTTCTGCAAGACCATCTCCGAGGAGCTCTGAGAAGGAAACGGCGCCACCACATGGTAACACCGCCCATCGTTCTGCATGACATTGCTAGGGCACACACAGCAGGCGGTGTCGGCATTGTTGGATCGCTGGGACTGAGAGGTCCTCTATCACCCCCCATATTCTCCCGACATCAGTCCCTGCGACTATGATCTTATCCCGAAGATGAAGATGAAGCGTTCCCGTACCACTGAAGACGTTAAGCAAGCTGCCGAGCGGTCTCTTCGTACCATCAATAGATTGGGCAGTGCCAACGGGATCCAACGACTTCCGCATCGCTGGGAACACGTTGTACGCAACGGTGGGGACTACATCGAGGGCCTGTGAAACTTGGAACCATCTAAGTGAGTTATTAATCCAGTTATAACTAAGGTGCCAAAACTAAAAAACCAACCTATGTATATACCTGTAATACACGATTGAGGCTAAGATTAGGAAGGAAGCGGCCGTGGCCCTAAGTAAATATACCGGCAATTGCCTGGAATAGAAGTTGCCCTGTTTTTACCACCTCATGCCGCTGAGTGAATCCCATTCCAAAACCAGAAAACAGAATTTCATTTCTTCAACAGAACCCGGTCCTCAGTCAGGTACGTGAATGATAGTTGAGTAGAGGTAGGTTTCATTTCCATCTTAGCTATCCTAGTAGTCAATTGCAATGGTTTTATACCTTTTACACAGAGAAAATGAGGGGATGGTACCTAACTTTAGTCTATAGCCACTTCATTTCCAATCCTTGTCCCAAATACTAATTTACGCACTACAATTCAATTAAACTGGTTAACTCACTGATTCGCCAAACACCCAGTACACGGGGCTGATGAACTGAATGTTGCAAGGCTTTAAGATGAAACAATTCAGACATTGGCTATGCAACTAACTGAATCAAGTTTCAAAAGTTCTCGTCTGTTAAGGATACAAACTTCATGAATGCCACTTTTATGCCACCATAATGTGGAAATTATGTGAAGAAAGATCCGGACTATTGGACAGATGTTAAGTCGTTGTCAGCCAAATCTCATAAGTATAACGTATCTCTCATCGGTAGGTAGGGGGCGTGGTGGCTCAGCGGTCTAGCTGTATGCCTCTCACCAAGGCGGTCCGGGTTCGATTCCCGGTCAATGCATGTGAGATTTTCGATGTGAAATGCCATGTCCTGTGGTTCGGATTCCACGTAAAAAGGAGGTCCCGTGGCTCATAATCACAAGATTCACGGTCACGTAAAACTACAATCTTCCTTCCTTTTTCATCGGTAGGTAGTGTGGGAAGAGTAACACCATTCAATATAATCCCCTTCACAAAGGTTAAGGGCTACAATGATACATTTCACATCCTTTAACACCCTCCGCAGTAAATAAAACCTGTCCTCTCTGCCCCTGCTTCGACTACCTCAATGTTGAACGAATACTTAAATGCCTCACTTTCAGCGCAATGAACAAACGTTCACCTCGTGGGGTACTGACTAGCATTCTTAGCTGTCACCACAAAGGCCCGGGTTTGATTTCTGACACTGCCAAGAAATGTAATTCTAATCTGACGACTGGAACAGAGTTCACTTAGCCTCGTGAAGCAGAACTGAGAGGAGGTAGGTTCAACTCCTACCTCAGCCATCCTAGATATGGTGTTCCGTAGTTACCCCACATCTACTCCAGGTGAATGCTGGTTTGGTACCTAAATTCTATCGCCATTTACAAATACACACACTAGCACAACCATCACAATGACACAGGTAATCAGGCAGATTCCACACATACACCTAAGTACATGGGGCTACATGATCACGATGTCAAAAAAAACTTAATGAATCATTTACACAAATAATAAAAAAGCAAACTCAAATTTAAATACGCCCTACTGGAGGTAGCACATAGCACAGTTTATCATATAATTATCTTTCGTATTATATTGTCAGTAGGTCTAAACCCGAATTTACGAAGTGAATGACCACGCTGTACAAGTCCCTAAGCTAACAATCACAACATACTAAACACATAATCAAACAAACAACTGGCATGCAAACACAAAGAAAATTCACTTCGTCATACAGCGGCTAGTGGTCTTGGCTGTCACCCCGGAGGACAGGATTCGATTCCCAGCTCTTTTAATTCTGGTCTGAGGGCTGGAACGGAGTACGCACAGCCTTGTGAGGCAATACTGAGAAGAGGAAAGTTTGATACCCACCTCAACCATCCTGGAAGTGATTTTCCGTGGTTTATCCACTTCAGGTAAGTGCTGGGATGGTTCCTAAATTAAGGCCATGGATGCCTCCTTCCCAAATCTATCCCCAATATACAGATACACACACTAGCACAACCTTCACAATAACACAGGTTATCACACAAAATCCAGACCCACAAAATGACAGCGATGCCACAGCCCCTATTATAATCAACAACAACAACAACAACAACAAAATCAAACAGAAAGACAGTCAAACAACGCGTACGCTGCCATCCTTCACCACACATGTCTATATCACCAGATAACCGCAAGTTAACCAAGTTTCGTTTGTCTTCTTCTCCACACAGGGTGACCAGTGACGTCATGCCGCACGACCTAATACTGTAGTTGGGTCATTTATACGATTGAAATTGAAGAAGTATGCAAAACAGCACACGTCCACCGAACGCAGTTTTGAGAATATAGGTTTTTTGAAATATATATTTCATTAATAAATGTATACAGACTTGTGATTTTTTTGCCAGTACTAGAAATGACTCCCAGAAAGGTTGTGTTAGGGTATTGGTTTTGTATGCCTAATGACTTCTTCTAAAACAATATATAAAGTACTTGGGCATATGCCATTTTTCAACTCTCCATATTTATTAAGAAATATAGACCTTTTGAAGTAACAAAACAAAGATTCTGACCAAAATACTCGTACATTAAACATATTGTCATGTATAAACTTGTAATCACTGGCAGTGTCCCAAAGTTCACTGCCGCTCTCTGTATTACTACTTTACATCTTTACCAGTTCTTGATAAGATTACATTAACTCACTGCAACTAAATAAGTGTATATGGTGTAAATATTTTCACCCATACTTTCGGACATAGATTTTGTAGCCTAAGTGTAATGGATCTGATGATGATCGCTTGACGATCAAAACTGGTCATCCAAGTGTATTTACAGTATTAATCTGATGTAATTTTTTCAGGATTATGGAATAACCCATCTCATTTGGGTACATTTGTGTTGACCGACTGAAAAGCATCAAACTTTTGCTTTTGTTTTGCTCGCTAGGGATACTCTCTATATACGTACTTTATTATGTCCCTTGCTGTTGACACTTTCAGAGGTACTGTTTTGCAACTGCCTCAATTACCTTTCTACAGTCTTAAGACTTCCTCATGGAAACTTATGTTGTTTTGCTCTGTACATAATACGTAGGCCTAGCTGTCTAAGGAACTCTATTCCAGTCTCAACTCATTTACGGTCCAAAGTGGACTTGAGCGGTTTTGCATCTACCTTCTTCAATTTTGTGTAAATACTCTGATGTAATTACTATAGTTCCCAGATCGCGACTTGTGTATTAAGCGTGTTTGATATTATTGCTGGTAACTTTCTGTAAGTGTACAATTTGCCACCGGGAAATAACCCCCATTTGCAAATAAAGTAAATGAATGAACGAAAATAAATGAATGGTATCTAATTCTTTGGATTATTGTTCGCTAATATCCCCCTCTCCTAGTCTGGTACATGTTCGCAGCCGCGACTGTACTGCTGTACTTCATTTATCAAAGAAGAAACCAAAGAATACAAAGCATCTTTCCACTGGTGACTCATAACTGTGTTTCAGAGGAAGAAAAGACTAAAATACATTAGAGTAGGACCTTGTAGCGACCAACAGGAACACAGCAGATGAGAAACGAGAGCCATATATCTTCCCGTCCCACACAGCGGAGTGGCCAGTGTGGTTAGCAAGTAGGCTAAACATACATTTGCTCAACCATTTCAATTACGCCTATTGTGGCTTACACTAAACTTGTCTTTCTCTTTTATACGCTAAATGATAACTGAACATGGAATAAATTCCTCCATTAGTGGCCTTTAATTACAGTAAATTTAGTTAAATTACACGAATGAGGATGGACCACATTGCAGGCACTTCGTCGTACTTAGCAAGGGATACAGGGCAGTATTTCATTCCATTGAGGTACCGGTATATCTTTTGCACAAATTTGGTGCTACCTACTGAGTGCACTGTTGTTGATTGAGTCATCTGTATTGTAACTGGTGTGTTGTAGTTTTTCAAGCCTCCCTGTCCTGAGCTAATCATTTAATCTCTACATAGCTACCACATCCTACATCCGAGGCAATCTGTTTTGATTTCTTTCGGCTGCATTCCATTTTTCAGCCTATTTTCATTTATGAAAAAAAAATAGGCTTGTGAGATCATCTTTTGCCCGTTTGTATGTGTATGTGTGTGCGTCCGTGTGTGTATCTGTGTGTGTATCCCTCTTCCCCCTGCCTCCATAATAACTTCTAAACGGATGGAGCGATTTAAATGAAACTCGGTAAGGTCATAGTACTATTTTGGATGAACCCGACCGTGCCCTTCAAATTTTATAACGTTTCACCAATCTAGCATGGGGGCTGTGCAAAATATTTAACCAACATTCTATATCTCCGAAACTATTACTGATCCTGACATATTGTACAATGATAATGGTCACCCCTAGACGTTCACCCATGTGACTTTCAAAATCTTGTTAACTACAGAACGAACATGGCGGACATGCGAATTTTAAACTCTTAAATGGACTTTTCTCGCGAATTGACCATCTAATCGCAGTGAAACTTAGTACAGCAAATGACTATGTAAATTGAAATGCGCTGATATCTAATTTAGTTCTATTGTGTACATTACCTCAAGATGGCGGCTGTGCAAAATTTTAAAATTCAGTTTTTATTTCTTGGGTTCTAATCATGCGATACCGACAGTAGTGGCTAAAGCGCTGCGTTAGGTCAAGGGGCCAAGCTCTCTGCTGACTCGGTAGACGCGTGGGTTCGAGCCCCACCGTCGGCTGTCCTTGAAATGGTTTTCCGTGGATTCCCATTTTCAACACCAGGCAAATGCTGGGACAGTACCTTCTGACAGGCCACGGCCGCTTCCTTCCACATCCTTGCCCAGTTTCATTCATCTTCATCCATTCCATCTCTCATCCCCGACGCGCAGGTCGCCCACGGGCGTCGACTAGAAAGACCTGCACTCGGCCTCTCAGGAGGCTACACGAAAAAAAAAATCATGCGATCAAAATCAACGTTTGAATAATGAACGTACACAATAATCCTCATCTTATAGTACATAACTCTATGGGCTACATATATCAAAACCCATCATGGCGACCATCCGGAATATTTAGACGGTTCTCAATATCTATTAATCTATGGCAGCAATTAAACGTGAAGTTTTGTATGTGTATAGAGGCTATAATAAAAAGTTAACCTAGAGGACATTCAATAACCTGGTTAGCACAAATCCAACATGGCGGCGACGCGAAATTTAAATATTCAAATGGATGATTTTCGCGATTTAACCATCCGAGCGCAGTGCAAGTTGGTACGGTATATGCTTATGTAATTTTGAATCCACTGGCATCTAAATCATTTAAATTATTTTCATATCCACAAGATTGCGGGCGAGCAAAATTTTAAAATCTCGTTTTTGTTTCTTGAGTCCTCATCCTGCGATTGAATTTTGAATAAAACACATAAAAATAATCTTCATGTAATAGTACATACCTCTAAGCCTTTATATAAAAATCCAACATGGTGACCATCCGAAATATTCAGACGGCTCTTGATATCTACGAATCTGTTACAGCAAACAAACTGAAATAATAATAATAATAATAATGTTATTGGTTTTACGTCTCTTTTAACTTTTCTGGCTTTTAGAGACGCTGGGGTGCTGGAATTTTGCCCCGAATGGGATCTTTAACGTGCCAGTAAATCTACTGACATGCCTCCCTCACATTTGCGCACCCTCAAATGCCAGCTGACTGCGCCAGGATACGAACCTGCAACCTTGGGCCCAGCAAGCAGGAACGTTACCACTGAGCCTCGCAGCCTTTCAATCAAACTGAAAATTTGAATGTTAATAGAGGCAATTAATATAAGTAGGATATATAAAAATAGGCTATTTAGTTCTTGAAGGAACTACTTGTCTTTTTTTCTTTCTTTTTTTTTGCATTTATTGATTTTCATAATGAATTCTTTAAGATGGAGACCATACCATTTAAAAACTCATTCAAATCCTCTGGTGAATCGGCTAAGATGACAATGTCATCAGCAAATCTCAATATTGAAATTATTTCTCCTTGAATCTTGATTATCAGACTACAAATTCAATTTGAGGTTATTCGTAATATCGCACAGTACGTAAAATCCTACACCTGAGTTTGCGAGATCGATTGGCATTTACGAGTGTTCACATGTCATGAATCCTTGTCAGTAGATTCACTCACTCTTTAACTCTCCTTCAAAGACGACCTAGGCGTGTTTTGAAACAACAGTAGTTGAAAGACAATTTAAACAAGTGACAATACATTAGAATTTTACTTCTCAATTGGCTAGTTAAGCCTCCGTGGCTTAGGCGGCAGCACGCCGGCCTCTCACCGCTGGGTCCGTGGTTCAAATCCCGGTCACTCCATGTGAGATCTGTGCTGGACAAAACGGAGGCAGACAGGTTTTTCTCCGGGTACTCCGGTTTTCCCTTTCAACATTTCATTCCAGCAACACTCTCCACTATCATTTCATTTCATCTGTCATTCATTTAATCATTGCCCCAGAGGAGTGCGTCAGGCCTCGGCAGCCGGCACAGTTCATATCCTCGCCGCTAGATAGGGGCTTCATTCATTCCATTCCTGACCCGGTCGGAGACTGGAAGCAGGCTGTGGATTTTCAATTGGCTAGTTCGAGAATATAGCCAGGATGATGAGCGAGCTTAAAGAAGCTAAGGAAGTTTGTAGTTTTGCGTGACCGTTAATCTTGTGATCATGAGTCACTGGACCTCCTTTTTATGTGGAATCCGAATAACAGGACATAGCATTTCACATCAAAAATCTCGCAAGCATTGACCGGGAATCGAACCCGGACCACCTTGGTGAGAGGCTAACAAGTTGACCGCTGTGCCACCACGCCCTCGAGATTAAAGACAACTCGAAAGCGCATTAAATGCATTATTTTAAAAGTTAAAGTAAATTGAGTTGGATCGTGTAACTGTTGCTTTGAGGGACTATAAAACAAGACATTTAGAGAGTTCTGCTAGCAATCGTTAATGAGATAATCGGATACTGACATTGCCGCAATATCGGATTGGATAGCAATGGCATTGCTCCACACGTAACTGAACAATTGGACTGTAATCACGGGAATACAGATCAAATTGTGATTAATTTCTCGGGGAATCGCATTGAGGGTTGCCTGAATGTGTCGAAATGTGAACAGCGTAAGCTTCTCTCGTTCACCGCAACATACCACCGTGAAATTGGATTTTCACAACCAACTAAAAGAGGACAATTGCATCTAACTAGTGAACACAACCCATGACATTACTGATATTCCAGCCAAATGAGGTAAGAGATGCTGAACTCCTGAACAAATAATTCGGGGAGAAGCTTTTAAACACTGCGCTTTGTCTCAAGATCCTGAGCAGTACAAAAAATTTGGTCTGGATAAAAGAGGATTTTAGCTGTTATACTGTGCTCCGTACATTGCGTACAAGCCAGATTGATTGAAAAGCCAATATGTGAAGAAAAGATCTGAAATTGAACCTTCCACCATTAGTCTTGGCTGTCTATACAGAACCAATTGAGCTAATGTGGCATGCCAATCTATTCTCTATCCATGGCGATATACGTGGTGTGCAAATACAAATACTCTGTATTATAGCCCACTGTTTAGCTGAATTTTAAGAATGAGACAACACGTCCAAAATAGTGGAGGTCTCTTAGTTTATTAATGTATTTGTAAGTTTCGTTAGTGTTATTATTTCATGCTGCGTATTGGAACATCGTGGTAAATCACTTAGGCCTAATTTATGTTCGGCGGTTGCGTGGTGTTGGGATAGCGCAACTTTCTCTTACCCAGCGGTCCTAGATTTGATTCCCGGCTACGTCAACGTATTTAATGAACTGATGTGAGGGTTCCCATGGGGTGCACTTAGCCTCGTGAGGATAATTGAGTAGCTGTCTGATAGTGAGGCAGCGCATCGGTCACAGAAACCAAGATTAATCGACGAGGGGACCAGACACCCTGAGCACGTGTCATCCTGAAATATCTTCACCGAATGGCTGGACAGCGGTAGCTTGGTAAGCCAGTGTTCTTCATTGGGTGCAGTGCCACGGAATTCGTATATAACACAAATGTACGAGAGACAATTATTAAGTTACAGAATATTTCAGTTAAACCCTTTAACGAGTAAGCTTGTTTTTACCATATATATTTTATTCCATTGTCTATTTCACAACTGTAACGTATTTTGTTGTTAGTATTATTTATGTGTTTAAGTCAGAAAATCATTAACTTCTACCGTAGCGAGCTCTTGAAGTGATTGCGTATGAAACTATTTTGTAAGTAAGCGTAACTTTTATCTAAGTGGTTAGTTAGGTTAATCATTTGGACACTAGAATAGTACTGAGTCTGGAATGTGGTTGTGTAGACTTAGCTGATTCCTGGAAGTTACTGTACTGACGTCCAATTCACTACACTCAGCACTGTGGACTGGCGCGTATAGTCCCAGCATACCTGCTTGTTAATTGCTGGCTGTATCCAATGCTTTTTCTTGAACTATACTGTCTTTGCCATGCCTCAGCGATACTAACACTATCTCTTGGTAAATTGTGTAACTTGTTTTCCTATGTGTGTCGAGCCGGCTCATACTCCTAATTTAAAAGTTGTGTACGGCAATGGTTCTGGGCCTTCTCAACTATTATAGACCAATATCTATCGTTCGCTACGCGTAAAGCGGAACGTCCATATTGTACCCTTCTATAGGTCATCTAGGATGCTAAATCTCATCTCGGGGGTGCTTCGTTCGGTGGCTGTTATGCACTTTACATCCTAGGAATATTTCGAAATTTGGATCATGGGAACTTAAAACTATAAATCATATGCCAGGAGAACAAGAAAACAAAATTTATTCTCAGAAGTTACCACAAACAAAAATAAAACCAACTCCCAAAATTAAACAACCCACAAACAAACGTAAATCACAACAAAATAAACTGCGTCATCACTATCCTTCTCTGTCGTAAAGTCCACAGAGATGGTACGACCAGGGTACTGCGCCCGAATTCCTCTAGGTCACAGTCCCAAATCCGTGCAGATAGAAAAAGGATCGTAGGGATGTCAATACACGGCTAAGAATTGAACATGTCCTACCGGACTAATGACTAGGGATCCCTGAACACAAATAACGCAACCTAACTATACTACCAACTAGTTCCATACAGAACAGCTTAAGAAAAATTAAAAAATAGAGCACTAATGAGCAACTTGACTCTCGGGTAATTAAGGTAAATGTGTCGACAGACTGTCTGCATCTAGCTAGCGGTATCGTTATCGCGTAATTAAGCATTGAAATAAGAATCAGCTCTATAAAAAAACGTAGCAAGAGTATAAAAACGTTTGCAATTTATTAACTAAAAATGACATTACATAAATGTCCCTAACACTGTTGAAAGATAAAATAAAATCACTCAAAATAAAATAGCTGCCGTTCTCTAGGCTTAATATGACTAAAATGAGTATCTTGTGCATCACCCACAAATCATGTGAAAATAATATCTTTCCTTGAAAGAGGTTGCAAAACAAACAACACTATTACAATGCAGAATGCTGTAGTTCTACTTCTGTTGTACTTCACTTTAACGTTCAACTTCTACAAACATGTTCCCCGTTTAATACAGTCGTTAAAGTCTCCGCAATATAGCGTCAAATATACAAATCTGAATAAATAATAATTATTAATAATAATAATAATACTGTTTATATACACATATATACGCTATCGCGTCCTGCACGATTTCTTTATATTTGTCTCCAATTGTATAGAGTTCATTCCTACCTCCTTCTCTCGTATATCACACAATAAAATTGTCAAATCCTGTATTTCATTGTTATAACCAATGTGAATTATTGTTACAAACAGTTAAGTTCATGACTATTCACTTAAATATACAAATCCGGTATTTAATAATCAATAATATTACAAACTTGCGACGCATGACTTTCAGATAAGCTTCCAAAATAAAACTATTAAGTGTGCATGGCATTAACCCTCACTGCTCACACTCGTGATTCTCCAAAATACATATTACGGCTTTACTTAACTGACACATAGTATTTCACATCTTCCCATCATAAATTCTACATCTCACACACTTCATAAACATATTATCGCGTCCTTATTACTCTTCCTTCGACATAATTGCTTGTCGTATATATTCTTCTCTTAGCACTTCCACAAACTTCTATGAACCACATCAAATACTTTCAACAAAGTAAGATATTCAGAATTCCTACTAGATATTACGAATGTAACACCTTTCATGAATTCACTACTCCTCCTCCGACATAATCTTCTATCGATTGTACAATTCCGTGCTATATTTCATCTATACATCTCTCACAAAATATTATTACCGCAAATCTCTTCCCATTCTCGCTTCCATAAATCATGCCGTATTTCTTCTCTCTGCTTTAAATACATTTCTGTTACAATTCCTAGCTTTGCTCTGAATCTTAAGTCTGCTCGCGTTTGTCATTCAAATAACAATATCTTTACCTCCCGTCTCTCTTTACAATAGATACTTAATATCCTTCCCTTCATTTTACAAGATCTTTTCATAACAAATATTGATCTACAATACCTTATAATTTCGTTTTCATCATTCAGCTATGCCTTTAAAATACGCATACTGTTCTTACGTTCAAAACAATCTTCTGGGTTTTACAATATCATCTTCTCTGACAATGGAGTTCTTTCAATGCAGATATTGAATACTCCTGTCAATAATTACGGTTTTATACATCATCATTTCGTTCCTGAGACGAATTAGCTTCATATACTTAGGATCATCTTTCTCTTGTATCACATATACAAATTTACGCTTGTCAAAACTCATGACTATTTTCTCTCCACTGTTACAATATTTATTTAACATACTTATTACAGTTTCTCTGATGATACAACAATATCTACGAAATATACTTTGTTATCGCAAATGATTTATCTTCAAGCAAAAATTCTAAGCGTCCTCATAAACTGCAAAAATAATTACGGTGACGAATATCATCAATAAACGTTCAAAATACGTCCAAATGACGTATGAAGATTTCTACCAAAATTACTAACTTCTAGACAAAATAATAACATGGGCTATGAACATAAGATAAGATGTGGTCATTATACTGGAATATCGTGTACAAGTTCTAACTACATAGGTGTGTAAAATTGCACTTTTCTACCTTCAAAACTGTGGCCGCTGGTAAGATCTGATGATGTTGTTATCTGTGGAATTTCTCCCACGCGCCTTCAGGAATGTGACACTTGCCTGCCATCTGGTCTGCATGAGTCACACCGCTTCCGTGTAGACAGCTGGACTTGTTGTACAGCAATGGGGTGAGTAAAACCGGTAATCAGCTGGGACTCGACTGGCAGCCTCCCGCCGTCCATGCCGTTGACCACGCTCCTCCGCAGCGTTTCACTCTTCTCGGTCCAATGACCTAGATACTCCTCACGCTTCATTCTTGGGTCCATCTTCTTTCTGCCCATCTCTGGATGTTCTTGGATGTCGGTAGTATTGCAATGTTCTTTATTAACACGAGAAATCACCTCAGCTTGTGCATTTCTCTCCACTGTAGTAGCTTGTTGCGTTTATTCGAACGAACTGCAGATGATGACGCAGTTCGCTCCCATTAGTTATGTTGTCATGGTCATATCTGGATCTCGCTTGTTAGTATAGCTTTACTTTCCCTTCACAGTGGAAGAATTAAAACATTCTCCTTCCTTCTAAACAATGAGCAGTCGTAATCTCTCCCCTTGGACCTAATTCTTTATACATCTTGTATAGTGTGATGTGTTTCTTCCTTGAAGTATGACAATGCCTTTGGCTTCTCTTCTGCGTAGTCTTGTGTTCAAAGTTTCGATGTACTGCTACACAGTATAGTTTCACGACTTATATCTATCGTTGTTTCTGCTAAATACTTCTTCTCGATTGAATTATCAGCTTATTCATACTTGTGGTTCCATGTTTCTACTATATTTCTTCATCTTGAAGTCCAATATTTTCCAAGTCTTTACCTCTTGTAGATTAGAGAGTGATTCCTTGTACGTGTTGTCTCCTTGAACGTTCAGATATAAAGAGCCTCGTTACTTGGCGTTCGCGAGCCTCCTCCGTTCGATTTCCCTCGTAAATTCACTGAACTAGACTCACTCCGCTCTGAAATTTCACTCCTTCGCTTATATCTCCTCTCTCAAGTATTCAATTTAATTTCCGTCTTGCCAATTAAATTCCTTTTTCCTTCCTGGTGAATTCGATATGTCACAATCCTTTATAATATTAAAATAATATATTTAATATTTATCAGTTCCTCTGTAACAAGAGTTTAGTGCTTTTCAGTCGGTCAACACGAATGTACCCAAAAGAGATGGGTTATGCCCTAATCCTGAAATAAATTACATGAGATTAATAAAACACTAGGATGACCAGTTTCGATCGTCAAGCGATCATCATCAGATCCATTACACTTAGGCTACAAAATCTATGTTTGGAATACAGGTGAAAATATTTACAATATGTACAATTATTTAGTTGCCGTATTGGTACTGCAACTGTCAGTGTATGCTAAACGCAGTATATATGTTAGGTGAAATGCTAAATGGTGATAGCTATCCGGAGATTGTACTTTAGAAAGATTATATGGTTGTAAACTATGGTTAAACTATAACATTTTAGGCTAACTACTTATCTGATTGTCTTCCGTATTACAGCTACTCGCAGTTTTCGTGCTCACTGGAACTCGCTGTGCGGTCGACTGCGGTGGTTATCTTAACGACTGGTTTTCCCCCTGCCTTCTCCCCCCTGTCTCTACGTGCTGTGGGGAGTGATGGCGATGTGTTTATGTGAGGTGTTGCCAACCTAGATAAGATGTATGTTATTGAATGAGGTGGATCTACAACTATTAAAGACCGTGGATTAGCCCTCGCCACGCGTGGAGCATAACCCATACGAACTAAGCGTTGACGGTCTTATGAGGACGTCCCGGCACCTTTAATACTGCCGCGAATATGGGCCTTGGTTTATTGCAGAAGAAAAGTACATCGTACACCTGATCCAGATAACATTTACCTATTAAAACCCCCTAATTTCCCCCCCTTTTTTATCTAGCTTGGCTGTGTCGCTAAATTGTGTTTTGTTTCCGACAGGGTGTGTTTTTTAGTAGCGTGAAGAGGGGTGAGCTCTCCATGAACGTGTGTTCATTTAGATTGTTGGGATTGTTTCGTTTGGCTAGGTGTATCTCGATTGCTTCCTTTATGTCAAGAGCTCTGCCTTTCGATTCGTGATGGATTATTTTAAGGACCGACTCTATGTTGGTAAAGATGAGCCCTGCGTCACACATATGCTCGCACACGGCTGAATGTGTTCCGTATCTTATCGCATTCCTATGTTCATTATAACGTGTGTCTACTCGCCTTCCACTCTGCCCGATGTAATTAGCTTGACAATCGGTGTCTTGGCACGTTCTAGAATATACCCCTGACCTTGAATACGGGTCACGTTTATTTAGATTACTAGTTAGGAGGTGCCTAGCGGTTGTGTTTTTCGTCGTGAAAGCTATCTTTATGCCTTGTTTTTTGAATAGGTTAGTGATTTTATATGTATTCGCATTCACATAGTTGAAACGCGCAAATTTTTTCTCATTACTGTCCGGTTTGGGAATCGTTTTATCTTTATTTTTATGTTTGGCTATAATTTGATTTATTTTGCTAGGCGAGAAGTTGTTTTCCTTTGCTATTTGCATAATAGTTATTATTTCCTTATTATAGTTGTCTTTTGACATGGGTATGTTTAAAGCTCTGTGCACCATTGAATTGAAACCCGCTAGTTTGTGCGTCCTGGGGTGATTAGACTGATTGTCGATTGCATGCGAGGTTTGTGTTGCTTTCCGGAATATGGAATATGAAAGGTCGTTGTCTTTACGTTCAATAGTTATATCGAGATAATTTATTTTCCGGTCTATTTCGGATTCCTTAGTGAATTTGATAGAGTGGTGAAGGCTATTAATGGATTGGAGAATTGTTTCTTCGCTTGTTAGTTCAGTATCGTAGATGCAAATTTCATCATCTACGTATCTTTTCCATATTACTATTCCCTTTGTTGAAGTCTTTTCTAAGAACGCATTTTCTAGTGCATTGATGAAGATGTCAGCGATTAACCCACTTAGTGGCGATCCCATTGCTAGGCCTTCTCTCTGTGTGTATATTTTATTGTCGAATTGAAACACGTTTTGGGTGAGAACAACCCTCAGTAATCTCACAATCTCTTCAATTTCTTTTACCGAATTGTTGGATTTTAAGTTGTTTTCGATAGTGTTGATTGCTTCAATAATCGGAATATTGGTGTACATGTTAGTAACGTCGAAGGATACTAGCCTGAAGCTAGGTTTCATTTGTAGGGTGTTCAATGCTGTTACTAGTTCTGTTGTGTTCTTTACAGAGTTGTTTTTGTCGTTGGAAAGACGGCATTTTAAGATTTTTAGTAACTCTTTGCTGATTTTGTAATTAGGGGCATTCCTACAATTGACTATTGGTCTCATTGGGCATTCCTTTTTGTGTATTTTTGGATGTCCCCTCAATGAAGGTATTTTCGGGTTCATGTTTATTAGTTTTGATTTTTCGGCTTTGGTCAGTATGTATTCTGTTTCTTTTAGCGCACTTTTTATTTGTTTTTGGAATTTGTTGGTGGGGTCTTTTGTTAATTCCTTGATTTCGTTGTTGTTTAGGAATTCGACTGTTTTTTCAATGTATTCTGTTTTGTTCAAAATTACTGTAGTGTTTCCCTTATCTGCTTTTGTGATGATTAAGTCATGTTCTTTTATTTTTTGTTTCAACGACTTTATTTCTTTGAGCTGTTTGTTGTTTTGGATGTTATTGCTATCGCCCTCTCGTTTGAGGATTTTTTTGGCTTCGTTGGTGGCGAGATTTTTGGTTAATTCCCTGTCTTCTGCTGGGAGCTTGTGACTGGCTATCTCAATATCTGTGATTAACTGTTTTATATTGTGGTTCGTGTGTGCGTCTGTGCAGTTGTATTTCAAACCTTTGACTAACATATTCATTTCACAATGAGAAAAGGTTACGTTCGTTCTGTTGTTTACTCTGCTGTGGAAATTGAATTCAATAAACGTGACCCGTATTCAAGGTCAGGGGTATATTCTATAACGTGCCAAGACACCGATTGTCAAGCTAATTACATCGGGCAGAGTGGAAGGCGAGTAGACACACGTTATAATGAACATAGGAATGCGATAAGATACGGAACACAT
The DNA here is from genome assembly GCA_946902985.2 of Meconema thalassinum. Taxonomy (NCBI): domain Eukaryota; kingdom Metazoa; phylum Arthropoda; class Insecta; order Orthoptera; family Tettigoniidae; genus Meconema; species Meconema thalassinum. Next base: position 1,090,004,792 of record OX336389.2, read on the forward strand.
TCAGCCGTGTGCGAGCATATGTGTGACGCAGGGCACAGCTTTACCAACATAGAGTCGGACCTTAAAATAATCCATCACGAATCGAAAGGCAGAGCTCTTGACATAAAGGAAGCAATCGAGATACACCTAGCCAAACGAAACAATCCCAACAATCTAAATGAACACACGTTCATGGAGAGCTCACCCCTCTTCACGCTACTAAAAACACACCCTGTCGGAAACAAAACACAATTTAGCGACACAGCCAAGCTAGATAAAAAAAGGGGGGTAATTAGGGGGTTTTAATAGGTAAATGTTATCTGGATCAGGTGTACGATGTACTTTTCTTCTGCAATAAACCAAGGCCCATATTCGCGGCAGTATTAAAGGTGCCGGGACGTCCTCATAAGACCGTCAACGCTTAGTTCGAATGGGTTATGCTCCACGCGTGGCGAGGGCTAATCCACGGTCTTTAATAGTTGTAGACCCACCTCATTCAATAACATACATCTTATCTAGGTTGGCAACACCTCACATAAACACATCGCTATCACTCCCCACAGCACGTAGGGACAGGGGGGAGAAAGCAGGGGGAAAACCAGTCGTTAAGATAACCACCGCAGTCGACCGCACAGCGAGTTCCAGTGAGCACGAAAACTGCGAGTAGCTGTAATACGGAAGACAATCAGATAAGTAGTTAGCCTAAAATGTTATAGTTTAACCATAGTTTACAACCATATAATCTTTCTAAAGTACAATCTCCGGATAGCTATCACCATTTAGCATTTCACCTAACATATATACTGCGTTTAGCATACACTGACAGTTGCAGTACCAATACGGCAACTAAATAATTGTACATATTGTAAATATTTTCACCTGTATTCCAAACATAGATTTTGTAGCCTATGTGTAATGGATCTGATGATGATCGCTTGACGATCGAAACTGGTCATCCTAGTGTTTTATTAATATCATGTAATTTATTTCAGGATTAGGGCATAACCCATCTCTTTTGGGTACATTCGTGTTGACCGACTGAAAAGCACTATACTCTTGTTTACTAAGGCAACACTGAAAATATGGCTTCAAACACCACAATGTTCACGGCTAGTCAGGCAAATCGTGAAGCCAAGAAATTCAAATCACTCAGGCTTAAACTCATGAATTTAGACAAGTCAATTTGGTTCAACAAAAAATGTATAGAACTAAACCTCACCCCTAAATACGTACCAATTAAAACCGTACCGAACACACCAGCCACGATCATTTCAACCAAACAAGCCAAAGCGCTTTGGATAAAAAACGAATTAAGATTTGCATACATAAGAAAGCCAAAAATTAACCAACAATTATACGACATTCAATTGCAACTAAGTAATTTCTGGCACGCAGCCCAATGGGACAGCTTCACCGAGCACCTACATGACACCATCAAAATCAGAGCAACGAGGAAGCATGAAACGCTAGAAAATAAATTAAGAAAACTAGGAGAAACACAGAACCATCAATCTAACGAATAACACACGAATAACAATGAATTCAATTTCCACAGCAGAGTAAACAACAGAACGAACGTAACCTTTTCTCAAGGTGAAATGAATATGTTAGACAAAGGTTTGAAATACAACTGCACAGACGCACACACGAATCACAATATAAAACAGTTAATCACAGATATTGAGATAGCCAGTCACAAGCTCCCAGCAGAAGACAGGGAATTAACCAAAAATCTCGCCACCAACGGAGCCAAAAAAATCCTCAAACGAGAGGGCGATAGCAATAACATCCAAAACAACAAACAGCTCAAAGAAATAAAGTCGTTGAAACAAAAAATAAAAGAACATGACTTAATCATCACAAAAGCAGATAAGGGAAACACTACAGTAATTTTGAACAAAACAGAATACATTGAAAAAACAGTCGAATTCCTAAACAACAACGAAATCAAGGAATTAACAAAAGACCCCACCAACAAATTCCAAAAACAAATAAAAAGTGCGCTAAAAGAAACAGAATACATACTGACCAAAGCCAAAAAATCAAAACTAATAAACATGAACCCGAAAATACCGTCATTTACGGGACAACCAAAAATACACAAAAAGGAATGCCCAATGAGTCCAATAGTCAATTGTAGGAATGCCCCTAATTACAAAATCAGCAAAGAGTTACTAAAAATCTTAAAATGCCGTCTTTCCAACGACAAAAACAACTCTGTAAAGAACACAACAGAACTAGTAACAGCATTGAACACCCTACAAATGAAACCTAGCTTCAGGCTAGTATCCTTCGACGTAACTAACATGTACACCAATATTCCGATTATTGAAGCAATCAACACTATCGAAAACAACTTAAAATCCAACAATTCGGTAAAAGAAATTGAAGAGATTGTGAGATTACTGAGGGTTGTTCTCACCCAAAACGTGTTTCAATTCGACAATAAAATATACACACAGAGAGAAGGCCTAGCAATGGGATCGCCACTAAGTGGGTTAATCGCTGACATCTTCATCAATGCACTAGAAAATGCGTTCTTAGAAAAGACTTCAACAAAGGGAATAGTAATATGGAAAAGATACGTAGATGATGTAATTTGCATCTACGATACTGAACTAACAAGCGAAGAAACAATTCTCCAATCCATTAATAGCCTTCACCACTCTATCAAATTCACTAAGGAATCCGAAATAGACCGGAAAATAAATTATCTCGATATAACTATTGGACGTAAAGACAACGACCTTTCATATTCCATATTCCGGAAAGCAACACAAACCTCGCATGCAATCGACAATCAGTCTAATCACCCCAGGACGCACAAACTAGCGGGTTTCAATTCAATGGTGCACAGAGCTTTAAACATACCCATGTCAAAAGACAACTATAATAAGGAAATAAGAACTATTATGCAAATAGCAAAGGAAAACAACTTCTCGCCAAGCAAAATAAATCAAATTATAGCCAAACATAAAAATAAAGATAAAACGATTCCCAAACCGGACAGTAATGAGAAAAAATTTGCGCGTTTCAACTATGTGAATGCGAATACATATAAAATCACTAACCTATTCAAAAAACAAGGCATAAAGATAGCTTTCACGACGAAAAACACAACCGCTAGGCACCTCCTAAATAGTAATCTAAATAAACGTGACCCGTATTCAAGGTCAGGGGTATATTCTATAACGTGCCAAGACACCGATTGTCAAGCTAATTACATCGGGCAGAGTGGAAGGCGAGTAGACACACGTTATAATGAACATAGGAATGCGATAAGATACGGAACACATTCAGCCGTGTGCGAGCATATGTGTGACGCAGGTCACAGCTTTACCAACATAGAGTCGGACCTTAAAATAATCCATCACGAATCGAAAGGCAGAGCTCTTGACATAAAGGAAGCAATCGAGATACACCTAGCCAAACGAAACAATCCCAACAATCTAAATGAACACACGTTCATGGAGAGTTCACCCCTCTTCACGCTACTAAAAAAAACACACCCTGTCGGAAACAAAACACAATTTAGCGACACAGCCAAGCTAGATAAAAAAGGGGGAAAATTAGGGGTTTTAATAGGTAAATGTTATCTGGATCAGGTGTACGATGTACTTTTCTTCTGCAATAAACCAAGGCCCATATTCGCGGCAGTATTAAAGGTGCCGGGACGTCCTCATAAGACCGTCAACGCTTAGTTCGAATGGGTTATGCTCCACGCGTGGCGAGGGCTAATCCACGGTCTTTAATAGTTGTAGACCCACCTCATTCAATAACATACATCTTATCTAGGTTGGCAACACCTCACATAAACACATCGCCATCACTCCCCACAGCACGTAGGGACAGGGGGGAGAAGGCAGGGGGAAAACCAGTCGTTAAGATAACCACCGCAGTCGACCGCACAGCGAGTTCCAGTGAGCACGAAAACTGCGAGTAGCTGTAATACGGAAGACAATCAGATAAGTAGTTAGCCTAAAATGTTATAGTTTAACCATAGTTTACAACCATATAATCTTTCTAAAGTACAATCTCCGGATAGCTATCACCATTTAGCATTTCACCTAACATATATACTGCGTTTAGCATACACTGACAGTTGCAGTACCAATACGGCAACTAAATAATTGTACATATTGTAAATATTTTCACCTGTATTCCAAACATAGATTTTGTAGCCTAAGTGTAATGGATCTGATGATGATCGCTTGACGATCGAAACTGGTCATCCTAGTGTTTTATTAATCTCATGTAATTTATTTCAGGATTAGGGCATAACCCATCTCTTTTGGGTACATTCGTGTTGACCGACTGAAAAGCACTAAACTCTTGTTTACTAAGGCAACACTGAAAATATGGCTTCAAACACTACAAAGTTCCTCTGTAATCAATCTTTTATCTGATTGGCTGTCTACCCTTTATGGCGCGCGCTGATTACGCGTCGTCCCCAATTCTCTCTCCTCTGGCTCGCGTTCGACCTCTGCTTATCCTTGCCATGTCCCCTCGTATCAAAACAGGTTTCTCGCAGCTAACACTGATAAAACTGTGCACTATGCTGGACTTATCTCAAGTCATTTATGCTTGGTTAAAATGTATCAAGTAATAACATTTCCATTCCTTCTCCAAATACAAATATTTCTTTTGGCTAAAATTTTACCAATGGCTTGTTGATGCATAATCTCTCTTCCTGAGTGTAAATAAAATTCATATCTCGAAAATTGTATACACTATTTTCCTCTGATGCTCTCGGTTCGTACCTCGTCCGGTGATATTGTCTTGACTAGACCTAATTTCGAGCGCAGTACCTTAATCAAACTAACTCGAGCGAAGTTTCAGCTTTCCCTTGACCAAACACTGCAGAAATCATGGAACTCCTAATAACACAAACAAACCAAAAATGAATCAAAAGATCAAAGTGGCAACCTCTCACCCCCGGTGAGCTCAAATAAGCATAACTTCAAAATATAAAATTAATGCCACATGAATTAAATCAATACGTTACTCAGATCAAAAAAGAAAGTATAAACTCCAACGGAGCTCCAAATAATTACAATTTCACAGGCGGGAATCTCATTTTAACGCCTTTATATTGGGAAAAGTGGATCGTACAGACGAGATCGTTCCACTTGGCATACAGGCCTCCCTTCACGACCTCCGTTAGGGTCAGGTACGGTCAGCATGAAATGCGGGGCAACATACACAACATTAAAATACAACGTGCCTAACTCAATCAATATACACGTGTTTCCGTATGAAACATTTATCAGGACAAACTTACAACCGTCTAGCGGCCACCCAGAGGGTACAAAATCTGATACACTAGTAATGTGGGTTCACAATCAATTAGAAGTATCATCCCAAACAGAAATCCTAGAATAAACATCAAATAGAAATCTATAAACAAACCCGCTCTATAACTCATCTGAAATAGCCACAAGCGGACTCAAGTCCAAGCATCAACACCCGCGGCCAGGAGCCTCACTCTCTCTCACAACACCAACAGCAGACACGACTGACCACACCAAGTGCTACAATGGCTCGCTCCACGAGCCTCGCAGATCCAACTTACAGCGCGCTGCCTTCGGGCGCAGATCGACCCCAGCATCACGGCTGCTATTTACCTCGTGGGAACTTTCTCATCCACGGTATCACCAACACTTACGTGGGTAAAACCTCCACAATTTACCATCGCGGGTGGGCATCATCATCCACCGAGCTCAACAAAGTCAACGTGGGAACACCTTCTACATACAACCTTACCACTGTGGACGCATTCCCCACCCCTTACTTACCATCGCACTTGTATACCATAGTCAGTCACCACAAATATACCACACTCCACCGGGTCAGCTTGCCTTGTCCGTCACCGACAGATCACAAAATCATTAACTAGTATAACTTACCATAGGCGGTCCACGAACCTTATTCACCACATAATATTCATACGCTCTGGTTTGTTTACGACATAATGCACGATCTCTCCCCCACCCTCTCACCTGAACATTTATTTACAGCGACAGGGGCTGATGGCCAAACCTCCCCTGAACGATGCTCTCCCAAACTACAATGAAACCCTTGACCACACGATACATATTTACACGCACGTTGTATTTACAAACAAACAACACAGAAACACAAGTAACATTAGGAAATGAATATGTACAAAACCATTGCATTCATGCCGACCCGTATACCCCTAACTAAGTTATGCAAGATAACTAGCTGTACTTAACACTTTCCCTGGGTCCCAGATCATCTCCATCACCGCAGCGTGCCCTAAGGTTTTGGTCTACACCATCATCGCACACATGACGAATTCCACGTTTGAAGATCCTTCCATTGTTCTTGCTGTAGATCCAGTTTTTTCTTCCTTCGCACTCCTCGCTGACAAGGGGGACATGAAAATACACAGTTAATTTATGTGGCATAAAGGGTAACACACACTCACTGTACCGTGCATATATCCTTAGCTTCCCTAATATTTGCTACTATCTGAACTGCTCAATTCACTCAGATCGTCCGCTGTAGCTCCTAGCGACACAACTTATATATATTTACCTAGCGCAGTGGCTAGCCTATTTCTCTGCCGAACTTATACTTGCGAACTAGCGCGCATATCAATATCTTATCTCGACACTGACAAGAACTTGCACTCGTATGTTAAGTTATCTGGACATGATCTCAACAGCAGTGCCATACTGTCTCAATTTTCACTACTAGACAACGTGGAATAACAGAGTCCTAATCACGAACTTGACTGACGTGAAGTGTCCGTAACAGAATCACAAAATCGACTGACCTCACTCCCCCAGATGGAGCTATTTAAATGTTTGAAGCACAACTGGTCACAGGAAGGGGAAATATTAAATTAACTTCCAAAATAATAGCACTATCCCGAATTGACTTATATCACTGCACTCGTGGTAATCTCAATGTCTCAATAGTGATATTCTTTCCAAGAATCGATCGTGGGTCTCTTATCAAATGAGCTCAGTAACCATCCCTCATTGTCTGCCAATTTACGCGCAAAACGTGGCTTGGTGACGCTTGTCCTCTCATTGGCTGTCGCCGAAACGCCTCCACAACAGGCATTTTATACTGAATTAAATCAGCCTTACATCCAAATTGCACCAAATTACATTTCTGGGTGGTCGAGAGTCTCCCGCGTCCATCTACGCAACTCTCATTGCTCTACGTTCATTAATTCTCAAGTAGGTCGAATCTGGGCGGTATCCAAACTGAAGCCGTGTCCTTGCTGAACTGCAATTTTCTCACATAAATTCTTCCGTTCAATGACCCGTCGACCTAGCCCTCGCCTGCCTTCTCATGGTCCAAGTCCACCCTCGGCGCTCCCATGGAAACATCCTGAGTGCATTTTATGGCCACTCTTCCTTCCTGCTATTCTTCGCTCACGTTTCTGCCCATCTCCAATAAACATATTTTCCGCCTCCGTACTCTGCAACTGCCGTGCCGGTCTGCGTATAGAATTAATGTTGAAAATATAAATTATGAGACTAAATGGATAAGCAGTATGTATTAAGGTCTCATTATATTGCGCATCCTACATCTTGAACGTGATTTTGAACTCTATAATACTGTCTAAATTAGGCCTTGGTTTATGGAGAATATGATACAATGTAAATTCTTCCCGCGTGGCATTCTCCCCTTAATCATTGGTTTCCCTTTCTTTTCTCTTAACCTACCACCTTTTGTTATGGTGCTTCCTGTTTGCTGTTGTGAAATCTGTCTTATAGGTGGGTATGAATAGGGGTGAACACCCTAGAAATGCGTCCTCGTTTAAGTTGGATGGATTGTTTACGTTAGCCAATAGTTTGGCCTCTTTTATATCAAGTTCCCTAACTTTTGTTTCATAATGTATGATGTTTAGGTCTGTTTCACAATAAGTGAAACTATGTCCGGTGTTCGCATACTGCCGAGAACTTTCTGTGTTTAATGGCATTTATGTGTCCTGAATATCGTGTGTCTATCCTCCTACCAGTCCGTACTACGTGCTTTACTTGACAACCAGATTTCTGTCAAGATAATAAGTATTACTCTTGATTTAGAGTACTGTTCATGCGCATTTAAGTTGCTGTTATGCATGTGTTTACCAAGCGTGTGGATGTTCTTAATGCTATTTTTATTCCTTGCATTTTGAAAATATTGGTAATTTTCTAATTGTGTTCACGATATTCAAACGCGCGAAACTTTTTTCATTATTTGTGGCGTTCGATGTATGTTCTTTTTCTGAGGTGCCAATGTACAAATTGATCTATCTTGTTGAGTGTGAAATTATTTCCATTAGCTATTTGTTTTATTGTTTTAATTACTTTGTTGCACTTTTTTTGTTATAGGTATGTTTAAGACTCGACGTGCAATCGAGTTAAAATCCGCTAGTTTATGTTTCTGGGATTTTAAACAATTATCAACGGTGTGCAATGATCATGTGAGCTTGCGGAAGATCGAGTATGTCAAATTGCTGTCTGATCTATTGACAGTTTTACCGAGACAATTTATGTTACGCCCTGTTTCCGATTCCTTCGTGAATTTGATGCTGACAATTGTCTGGAATAGCTTTTCTTCGTTTATGTCATCCACGTATCTATTGCACTGTACGATTCCCTTTGCTCTGTTATCTCTTAGAAAGTAGTTTTCTATGCTATTGATGGAAATATTAGCTACAAACCCGCTGGGCGTTGTTCCCGTCACTTCACCATTCGTCTGCACGTAGATTTTATTCTTGTACTGAAAAACATTATGGCTGAGGGCGAATCTCAACAGTTTTACTATGTATATTCTGTTTCTTTTACCGAGTTTCTATTATTTAGCTTATCTTCTATTACTTTAATGGCTTCATTTATTCGGTATGTTGGTGTACAAATTATGACGAATAACTTCGTGTTTCAAGTTGAAAGGGATATTTAGTCACGCCATAGAAATCTAAAATTATTATTATTATTATTATTATTATTACACATAACACGCGAAAATGTACGTTTCAAAAAACTCAAGCTCTGAATCCAAAGGGAGTTGAAGGGGTGTTTTGTACCTAAATATTCTAATTATTTTCAATACTAGGCCTATAGGACAAATTTTCCATTCTTGAAAATTCAACGAAACTGTATTTAATTGTTTATTACGTGTATTTAAACAAATAAACAAGATGATAGCGCCTGCCAGAACTAAGTCTCATCCAGCCCGCAAAACAGTTAAGTTGGTTTACCACATGCGAGATTTCTCGCACACGCCATCTAGTTATTATTAATATTATTATTATTATTATTATTATTATTATTATTATTATTATTATTAATATTATTAATATTATTATTATTATTATTATTATTATTATTATTATTATATGATCAATCTTATGGATTTTAGCTAGACATGGAAATTGCATTTATAAACAGACTGTAACAAATACAGTCGGAAATTCATGATACATATGGTTTTGCCACCTGTGTTTTATAACCCCAAACAATCTCCGGAAATAATGGGGCAGATGACCTCGCTGTACCGCCCCTTAAATCAATAGCAATCATATAATAATCTACAAAAACTTATGGAAGCAAATTGACTGTGGCCCCAGAATTTCTAGCTAATTTTAAGCCTATTTCCATCATATGAAAAAGTAGGCTTATGAGATCACCTTTTATCCGTGTGTGTGCGTGCGTATGTGTGTCCCCCTAATAAAATCTAAACGGGTAGAGCGATTTTCATGAAACTCAATAAGGATGTACGGTATATATTTAAATACATTCCGCCAATCCAACATGGCGGCCGCGCGAATATTTCACCGGCATTCTCTATCTCCGAATCTATTAATGATATCACCCTGACTTTTGTACGGTGATATACAACACTATGGTAAATTCAGCTATGAGAGGATTTAGAACACGTAACGTACAATACCAACAAAGCGACTACGCGAATTTAAAGTATTTAAATGGACTTTTCTCCCAATTTAATTGTCATAGCGCAGTGAAACTTGGTACGGTAAATGTTTATAGACGAGTTAATCTTCTGGAGTCTAATAAATTCAATTGTAATCATTAAAAAATGATGGTGGTTGTGCTTTGAGTCGTAATCATGCGATCGAAGTGAACGTATGAATAGTGAACCTACTTAATAATCTTCATCTAATGGTACATTAATTAAATGGTCCACATATGGAGCAATCCAACATGGCAATCATCTGAAATATTAAGACAGTTCTCAATATCTGCGAATTTTTTACAGCAATCAAATTGAAACTTTGTATGTTGATAGATGCTATTAACACCGACAGCGGTCACTACGCTCACTGAAGCGCAGCACTAGCCATGGAAACAAGCTATCTGTGGACTCGGTAGACGTGGATTTGAGCCCCATCGTCGGCCGTCCTTGAAATGGTTTTCCGTGGTTTCCCATTTTCAACTCCAGGCAAATGCTGGACGGTACTCTTTGACAGGCCACGGCCGCTTCCTTCCTCATCCTTGTACAGTTTTATTCATCTTCATTCACTTCATCAATCATTAACTCCTCTCATGAGATTGGCGTCAGGAAGGGCATCAGGCCGTAGACACCATCCGCCACAAAGGATTTCTCCGTATCTCATCCCCGACCCCGTTGGAAACGGGAATAATGAGTAGACATACAAACATAGATGTGCCTTTCAATAACCTGATGAGCACAAATCCAACATGGCGGTGACGCAATATTTAAATATTCGTAAGGATTTTTCTCGCGACTTAAATATCCAAGTGCAGTGAAACATAGCACGGAAAATCTTCATACAAGGCTCAATATATAGCCATCTAATTTAATTCAATTTCTATGAGAACTTTAAAATGGTGGCTGTGCTAAATTTCAAATATTACGTTCATATGTTTCGTGTCCTAAACAAGCGTTAGAAATGTAGGTTGGTATAATGAGCCACTATTATAATATTCATCTACTCACATGTAATTCTATAGCATATATATGTAAAATAATCCAACCTGGCGTCCATACGATACATTTCACCGGTTCTCAATATCTACGAAACTATTTAAGCAATGAAACTGAAATTTCGCATAGTGTTAGCGGACTGGTAAGTAAGGACAAATACATGTATGTGACATTCCAAGTAATTTTCAAATATTTAAAGTAAATTTTCTGGCAATCTAATCACCCGAGTGCAATGAAACTTGGCCCGGCAAATCTTTATTTAGAGCTTAGTGTAGAGACATCTAATGAAGTTGAATTGTTTTCCAAAATTCAAGACGCAACATTTCAAAATGTTGAAACCGTATTATTTATTTCTCGCATCTCATTCAGGTGATTGAAAAGATGATTCGTATGACGGGCTATGATAACAATCATTTTATAATGGCACTAAATGCTGTTGCTTACTTTTCGTAGTGGATTTGACTTTTCTAAAATATTAACTGCCGTGATTCGTTGCAGAAAATTGCCATCTCGCGGGAGGAATCGTAATCACCGATATTGAAATCTATATATTCTAGCACAAAACTTCTCATTGTAATGGTGTTGGTGAAGACAAAGGTCGTGAACCAAAAGCTATTTGGTATATCACATGAAAAATCCTTTTAATAGGCAGTAGAGTTTTAACGGAAAAGACCAGTGGGATATACGGTACTGTATGAAAATAGGCTATCTGTTTCTTCACGAAACTACTTTTTTTAACTCGAGAAACTTGTATTCTAATTAAATTTATTATTAAACCCTGATACACAAAGTATCATCCAATTATTAAATCTATTCTCCCAGAAAGATTTTATTTCAAACATTTCAACAGTCTTCCACAATACTATTTTACTATAAATCCTTACATTATGTTTGGTGTAGCGACCATCATTGGCGGGAAGTCCGGGTTTGATTTCCGGCTCTGCAGAGAAGTTGAATTCTGGTCTGAGGACTGAAATGGTGTACACTCTGCCTGGTGAGGAAAAACTGAGGAGAGGTGAGTTCGATTCCCACCTCAGCCATCCTGGAAGTTGTTTTCTCCAATACGCGGGGCTAAATGCATATGATGCCAAGTCATTCAAGTGAAACAACGCCAAACACGACAAAAATCTTTCTACAAAATATGATAATAATTATAATAATAGTATATTCCTGTCCATTTGCTTTGCCCGTTTTTATGCGATCGATAATGAAGTGAGATGAGTATTCAGGGGGCGAGTAGCATTACTGAATCCAAACCCGACACAGGAGTTAATGTGAGGTGGAATGAATGAAAATGGATGACAGTATTATTCAGGAAATCACCTGTAGTTGAAATAGGAAACAACCAATAGCCATATCAAATGTGATTGATGGTGGGTTTAGAACGCGTCCCTAGTCCCAAGATATCCAGAAACTTGGGCGTCAACATACTGAGGTACCTAATAATAATAAGAAGAAGAATGTGATCTCAATCTGGATTTTATTGAAATTATCTTTCGTTAATGATAAGATATTTTCTGAAGAGTTATCTAGATTGCGAGCTAAACTTGTTGAGTATTATGACCAAATCTTTGCTGAGGTTTCTGAAGGTGAGAGCAATGATTCTATTGTGTGTGCGAGTGGTGGTATTAATAATTGTGATGAAGCGTGTGAAAATAGTGATGGTCTTAATATTATCGAGAGTTTAGAACGTGTTTCATTGTGTGAAAATGAAAACATGGTAGATAATTTTGAAAATAGGAATATTTCTGATGTTAATAGTCTAGTAGGGTCGTCAATCAGTTTATCCAGGGGTAGGTCGTGAACAATTTGGCCTGATGTGAACAAGCAAAGCAATTTCATAGAAAAATGTACCTCGGTAAATACTTCTGTACCAAATGTTTCTGCAATTAGGACTCCACTTAACCTGAATTATAGCTGTTCTGGTGTTAGCAAGTCTGTGCAGACTGGGAGGAGTCTATTAGATAAAAGTGAAGCGATTGATTGTGATATTTTCAATCCTCTATTGAGAAATTGTGCTTGGTCTCAGAGTAAAGTACCGATGCATGCCATGCCTGATAACGGTGTTAGGTTCGAAAATATTCCCAACCCTGTGAATTTAATTCTAAAAGACTTCCATGTGTGCGATGGCACTGATAGTGACCTATTGGTAAAATTTTTAAGGAAGGTGATAGAATTAAGAGATGCTGCGGTCATGTATGGGTTATCCGAGTTGCAAATTTTTAGGATCGTATACCCATGTACGAATGGTTTACTTCGAGACAAGTTACTCGAGTGCATGTCTGCTAATTATTCTTTGGAATATTTTCAATCTGAAGTTTTAAATTATTTTATTTCCCCTCGTCTGTTGTCTGATTTACAAAGGGATTATTTGTTTCGAGTACAACGCATGGATGAAACGTTAAGTAATTATTTTATGAACATCAGATGGTATGCTAGGTTACTTGCTGTTGGGTTGTCTGAACAACAAATCGTTACTTCAATGGTGGAGGGAATTAATCCTAATTATAGATTATCGTTAGCTATGAATACCAAACCCAAAAGCTATAAAGAGTTCAACGATATTATCTTCGAAGCAGAGAAAGTTAATAAAGCTAATTTAAGGCGCATGGATGGTCCAGGGAGGTTATGTTCTACTGGTTTCCCTCCTTCTGGAGCTATTGTCGATACTAATTATTTTCAGAAGCGTGAAGAGATGCAGCATGCTGACAGATATAACCAGCCTGACCAGAGTAGAAATATTTTTCGTAGTAATGATTTTCAGCATAGTAGCAGAGAACTAGTACCAGTTCGTGTGGGTGCGGAGACTCCTCAGTGACGTAACTTCAAGAGACCCGATAGGGGTAGCTACAAAGGTAGGAGATGTGATCGTTGTGGGTCATATGCCCATATTAGTCGTTGGTGTGATGTTAAATATAACAATAAATCTTTATCGTATGTTAACAAGACGTCATCAGATGATACAATTTGGTATTCTAATGTGTCAAAAAAGAAATGTAAACGTTCACGTGACAGTAATTTTTGTCGAGGTCTGGTCAAAAGTAAAAAGATGTGTAACCGCATCACTGATGTTGCTCATGGAATTTCTCCATTTATTGTCATTGACATTAATAACGAGCCGGTTTCTGCACTTATTGACTCTGGGAGCGTGAGTTCATTTTTAAGCTTAGAATGGTTTAATAATATGAAATCTGTATGTAAATTTGGAAAACTGATTGCCGAAAATAATGATGTGAGATCCGCCAATTCGTCTTCTCTGGATATTAAAGGGTACATAACAGTTAAGTGGAAATTTAGGTTATGGATCGTACATCGTCTGTCTTGCGATGTCATCCTTGGTGCTGATTTTTTGGCACATGTTGGGTTACTGATTGATCTGAGGGATCAATCATGTCAATTTAAGTTTAATCCCCGTTTAAGGTTAAAATTTAATAATTCTAGTTGTGGTGTTGGTATTAATGCTGCTCAGAGTGGTGAAAACCTAATGATATTGAAGATTTGGAGCTGGGACATCTAAGGGAGAATCAAGCTAATAGTATTCGTAAATAATGCTCTGAGTTTACTGATGTTTTAACCAACAGGTTAGGTGTAACGAATATTTCGGAATATGAAATCGACTTATCCGATTCAGTGCCTGTTAGGTCTTCTCCTTACCGTCTGGCCCCACCAAAGATGAAGGTTTTGAAAGGTATCATCGATGAGATGATTGATGAGGGAGTAATTAGGAAATCTACTTCTTCCTATTCATCTCCCATTTTCTTAGTGCCCAAACCTAATGGAGAATTTAGACCTGTGGTTGACTACCGTGCCTTAAATAAGAAGGTTATCTTACAGCAAATCCCTCTTCCAGATTTACAGTCATGCTTTGGCTGGTTCCAGGGAGCGAATCTATTTACCGTATTAGATCTAAACAAGGCGTACATGCAAATTCCTTTAGCTGAGAAGTCAAAACATGTAACTGCATTTACTACGGATTGGAATCTTTACGAATTCCAACGTCTTCCTTTTGGCCTATCTACTGGTGCTGCTGTTCTTAGTCGCCTGTTAGACAACATTTTGATGGTATTAAATTCAAATCTGTCAACCATTATCTTGATGATGTGGTCATCTTTAGTAGAACTTTTGAAGAACATGTGGGGCATGTGAAGGAAGTATTGGGTCGTCTAAAAAAGGCTGGGTTAACTGTAAAACCATCCAAGGTATCTTTCGCAAAGCCAAAAATTTCATTTTAGGGCACATAGTTTCTTCTTCTGGAGTATCAGTTGATCACTCAAGAACCCAGACCATTCGTGATTTTAAGCCACCCAAAAATGTGAAAGAAATTGCCCGCTTCATTGGCATGTTGAATTACTTTAGAAAGTTCATTCCTAATTTTGCCAATCGAGCTGCCCCACTCAATGGTTTACGTAAGAAAGGCACCGAGTTTATTTGGGGTCCGTCACAGGAATCTGCTTTCGAAGATCTAAAGATGGCGTTGATAAATGCTCCGATATTGGCGATTCCCGATTTTAGTAAACGGTTTATAGTACAAACTGATGCTTCAAATCGAGCAATTGGAGCAGTGATTTTGCAGCAATATGACGGTGACAGGTTGCCTATTGCCTACGCATCACGAACATTGTCTGAAGCAGAGTCCAAATATTCAGGCTACGAGCTTGAAGGGTTGGCAGTTATGTTTGCGCTTGAAAAGTTTAAATTATATCTTGAACACGTTGAGTTTCAGTTGGAAACTGATAACCAGGCGCTAAGTTGGGTTCTAGGAAGGCCCCGGAAGACCGGATGCATAGCGCGCTGGGCAATGAGGATATCATCGTTTAAATTTAATGTAAAACATATCAAGGGGAGTGATAACGTAATAGCTGACTGTTTGAGTAGAATGTTTGGTGACGCTTCTGAGTCTTGTGACATGGTGGGTAGACAGGATGGTGCCTGTTCGGTAGACAATTCTTGTAATGTTATTTTATCCAACTGTCCTCTATTATTTAGAGATGTCTCAGGATATCAGAGGGAAGAACCTTTGCTTGGGGAAATAATTAAGAGGATTGAAGGTGGAGAGATAGTAAAACCATACTCTATCAAGGGAAATATTTTGTGTTGTACGGCGCGGCATGATAAACTTGCTAAGATTGTACTACCTACTGTTCTGGTATCTGAATTATTTCGCTACTTTCATGAGTCACCTATAGGGGCACATTTAGGGGTTTTTAAGACAAGGCGTAGAGTAAGAGAAAACTTTATCTGGAAAAATATGGATAATGATATCAGAAAGCTGGTAAATAATTGTAATGTGTGTAAGTTAGCGAAACCTCAAGTAAATACCAAAGTGGGTTTATTATCCTCTGATCTTGCTAAGAATCCTATGGAAAAATTGTTTCTAGATTTTATTGGACCATTCCCAAGGTCTCGGTCAGGAAACCGGTTTGCCCTTGTCTGCACAGACGGGTTTACGAGATATAACTGGATCTTCCCAACCAGATCTGCGACAACGCAGACAGTAATCAAATGTCTAGAAAACTTTTTGCAGCGTTTGGGCCTTGTCAGTTTTTGGTCACTGACAATGCAAAATGTTTTACTTCAACTATCTTCAGGAATTTTCTCTTTGAATTAGCAATATCTCACATAACTTCGACTCCTTATTATCCGAAGGGTTCTTACGCTGAAAGGGTGAACCGCAACTTGAGGGCAGCATTAATAGCATATCACCATAAAGACCACAGCTTGTGGGATACATGTCTTCCTTGGTTAATGTACTCTTTTAATACTGCTGTCCACGAGTCGCACAAGACTACTCCCTTCAACCTGATGTTTTCGTTCGTTCCGAATTCTCCCTTAGGCAATCTTTGGACAATTAATCAGTTGCTTCCAGAGCAATACTCTTTTAATGATATCAAAACGATATGGAGGAAGGCCAGAGACAACATCAAAGTCACACACGAGAAGTTGGAAAATAGATATAACAAGGGACGTAAGCCTACTGCAATTCAAATTGGAGATGTTGTATTCGTGAAGAATATTTCTTTGAAGGAGGTTGGATCAAAAGAGTCGGGAAAACTAAGAGAGAGGTTTCGTGGCCCTTTTAAGGTTGTTAGTTTCTTGACTCCCGTTACTCTTCTGGTCAGTGATACTGTTAAAAAGAGAATTGTCAGGGTGCACCTGTCACATGTGAAGAAAGGTGCTAACGATATGAAATAGGGTCTGTAAACTTGTATCTTCAAAATTGTGTACGGCAATTGATTATTCCTCTAGTATATATGTTTTGTGTGTGCTATTGGTACGTTTTTTGTCTGCACGTGTGATTTTTCTAAATTGTATTAGACAGACAAAATCATTTTCTTGTGTGCATGGTATGGGTATTTTGTTATGTGAGTACAATTTTCTAAATTGTACTAGACAGACAAGATCATTTTCTCGTGTGTATGGTATGTGTGGACGTTGAGTGATCGTGATTATTTAACTTTGTTTTTGGTAATTGGGTGGTTTGTTGTTGCTTTTGATGGTAAAATAAGTTTAGGGGTTTATTATATTTAATGGTTTTAAGGTATTTTAATGTATTACAGAATATATAAATTGGGATCTAGTTAGGATATCATTGGGCATCTTACGATCCTAATATTATCAAGGCATGGGACTTGATTAGGTGATATAAGGTGTTCAAAAATGTGATGGTAGGTATTTACTAAACACTTCCATTTGAATCTCCAAGTAAGTGTCTAGAGTGCACTTTTTATTGCTTGTTGATTTCGGAATGTAAAGACTTACAGATTAGTTGAGGTTATAAGAAGTATGTCGAAAGGTAATTGTTGTTGTTGGTCGAAGATAAGGATAATTTTGGTGATGAGTCAACATATTAATAGTGTTTCAGGGTAATTTTATTTTGTGTATATCGGTGTTCTAATGTGACCCTATTTATATTTTTGGTAGATTTTTGGGATATTTGTGGGTGGTAACTTGTTGTATGTAAGGTGTGATTTTGAGGTTATGGATGTAGGAATGTAAGCTTTCTTATGTGATTTTGTTTGTCTGTACGTGTGGTCTGGTTATTAATTTATTGTAGAGTCTTTTGGTTGATCTTGGGATTTGCTTGAGATCTTTCATCGTTTTTTTTGGATTTGCTAATTTTTCATTATATATGTAATTTCCTAAATTTGTGCAAATCTTTAAAATGGACACAACCTTTGTTTATCGTGTGGATGTATGTTTGAGTGCGAGATGTTAGCTTTGCATATTAATTTGGGTGGGATGTTTCGTTTCTTGTTATGGTGTCAATATAAGGTTAGGTTTCTAGCGATTTTTTTGGGATAACTTATTAATTTAATTTATTACCGAAAGTATAATCTAGTATTTGTTAAAATACCTTTCAATGAGGTAAGTATTAGTTTAAGAGAATTACCTTACGATCTTTGACATTTTCTGTATGGGATCTGGTTTAGGTGAAAGATAGTAATTATTAGTTGTAAGTTTTGTGTTTGTTAATATTAAAGGGTAATGCATTTGTGTCATTGTGTTTGAATAGGCGTTTTAACGAGAACTTGGTTATATTCTGGTATTTTCTGGGTAATTTGTCGGTGGTAATTTGTAATTTTGTTGATTGTGTGAAATGGAGGTTATGTGAGTGGTGTTATGAAAGGGTTGTGTGTTTATTTTGTTGGTTTGTGCGTGTCGTCTGATTCTACTATATTTTTCATTTTTGGGAATTTGTTCGTTGTTTGGTCGAATTTGATGGGCGATTCTTCTTTTGTTTTTTTCCTCTGGTTGGTGTTTGTCTGGTCAGGGTTTCTATGAGTGGAAACAGACGGGCGATGAAGGATTTAACCTGCATTTAGTTAGTTCTGTGAAATTTTTATTATTTTCTTTGGCAAGCAAGCTCATTTACATTTAAGTCTATATCTGTGTAGGTGGAAAGTATTTGTTGTCTGTTAATAAGAGAGTTAATTTTATTTGGAAATAATGTCTGTATAATGGAAAAGATTATTTTGGTTGTTAACAATGTGAAATATTTATTACATATGAGTACATGAAATAAAAAAGAAAAAAAAAAGAAAAACAAGGATTGTAAAACTTAAAACCTTGATTGTAAAAGATGTGGAAATTTTTCTTTTTTGGAAATCGATTTTGTCTAAACTCTTGCCAGATTTAATTGAAAGGTTATATATTATGCTGTTTCGAAAATCATTTTATTGTGTGTTAGTTGTAAGATCTTTATTACATGGTACTGTCCCAAGCGAAATTGATTTCAGCCCTATTTATTTGAGATTGCTTCTGCAGTGAAGATTCTTTGGTGTGTAATGAAAGGCCATCCAGAGCCCGGATGACTAAGCTGCCGCCGAGGGATCTGCACGAATGGGAAACTACCTTCGTCTATGTTTGAAGACTAGGTAGATACAAATTTATATTGTATTTGTACGAGAAAACCTGTATTTGTAATTTTCTGTCATTGTAAAAACCTGGAAACGAGATGCTAGTATGATTTAAAATTGGTGGAAGAATGTGAAAAGACTTTATTTGGCATGAAGAGTTCATATTCTAATATGTTGTGGTAATTTAGTGATTGGCAAAAAAACAAAAAAAACACTTTATTTTGCATTAGGGTTTGAATGTCAGCATGTTGTATCTAATTCTATTTTCATTGACGTGGTTGTTGAACCAACGTCAAGCTTGTAGAGAGGGAGATTTGTGCCGTTAATACGTCACTTCTTACCCTTACTGCTCTGTTTAGTCGATGGTCTCTAGGACTCTGCCTGCTGTGGAGATATCAGTTCTCTGTTTTGCCACTGGGAACGTGAACTATTTCCAGTACTTGCCTTCGCACGGAGAAAGACTTATGTAGTCCAGCATACATGTCACGACAGTTACCCAACTATCAATCAAGTAGGCCTCATTATCATCGAAGGAATAGCCTACAATTTCAATCTAAGAAGTTTTCATCAGCTGCATGAACTAAGGTACTTTCAAACACTTTAAGAACTTCACGTCGTATTTTCAAAAGCTCACACACGTTGTCATACATGTAAAACTTATGGCCAAACCAACCCACCATTAAAATCTTTTAATTTCCAGAAGAACTTCATAAGAAGACAGAACTTCAACAATGGCTCCCTCGATCCTTCTCTGTTCACATCCCAGCTGACTGTCATGCATAGTTAAGAAAAAAAAAACAGAAGATCCGAAAACAAAACAAATACTACATTGCCATAGGGGCACTTACAGAACTATACTCACTCCCATACTCCCAAAGAATAATAGAACTGAAACCTAACTGAAGCTTACAATATCAAAATTTACATACAATATATATATATCAGCAGTAGTTTCGAAAAGTCGAAGGGTACTGTCACTCCACTAGTGTAATACAAATACATGCAGGATTAAGCGGCCCATATGCTATTTAGTTCCGTGTGGGAACTCGCAGTAAATAACTACTCACTTCTTTCCAGTCCAAAGATCTTCACAGATCTTTTCATAATCATCATCAAAAACAAACAGCAATTGTCTTCAAAACATCAGGATGACAGGTCATGCGCATAAAATACATATAGCAGACCCAAGGCTACTATCAACTTCTTACCGTGGTGCAGCTCTCTAGCGGCAAAACAGAGAACTGATATCTCCACTGCAGGCAGAGTCCTAGAGACCATCGACTAAACAGAGCAGTAAGGGTAAGAAGTGACGTATTAACGGCACAGTTAACATTTCTCGTTTCTGTACGTCGATGCTTCTAATCATTTTGTCCAAAATTAATGTTTATTGCACGTGTCATTCCATGTAATTCTCTGTTGCACAGGATTAAGCTCCGACATGTTTTGCAGTACTCGTTATCGAAATTGGGTGGACAGTGAACACATTTGTTTCCAGCAATTTCTTCTAATATTTCATTATTTTCAAATTTCCAAAACAATTCTGAGTTATTTACTCTTGACAACAAATCGAAGCTTGGTGTTCAAGATGGGATTGTGTCTTCGTCCCCTCACCACTGATCGTTAGAAAGTAACTCCAGTATCAATATCAACCATTTTATGATTGTTGAATGTTATTTGACTCATTATACAGTACCTTACCATGACTGACATCTGGAAGGATTCATTTCTATTATCAATATCATTCACCTACTCATCCTCAACAAGCATTTCCAACTCAACAAGAACTAGTGTTTGGTATACGTTGTGCAAACGTTATCTCACATACACCTGCTGCTGATTCTTCACTAAGCGTAAACTGTTGACAGAGATTTCCCCTATAATATGCTGTTGGTATTAGTATTATTAGTATGTTTATCATTTCCAAATATTCCAGTATATTTCAATGATTCACTAGATCAAAGGTGGATGACATCTGTTATTACAAGTGTTAGTCATGAGAAGGAATGAGCACAGGAGCAATTCTTTTTACCTTGATTGTTCCAACAATTGCAAACTAATGTACTAATTATTGCTCTATGCTAGTGATTAAAACATCAATATGTCTCTTTGCAATACTTAAAAACCGGTATTAAAAATAACTGGTTAGTGGCTCTGACTATTTGTTTCGCTTCCTCAGGTTACTTACATACCATTGCATTAGACGCAGGTAGTTCACGAAATTTCAAAGGAAAGTTCTTGAAATTCTAAAAGAACCTGGAAACCAACGATTTGAACTCATGACAACGTAGGGCATTATTTGCCAGTTAGAAACGTTACCCTATGAGCTACGAGCATCTAATCATGGTATTGTTTATGTCATTCTTATAAATACTGTAGAAAAATATGTGGGGATGATAACCTGAAGATGTGATATTTTCCTTCGCAAGTTGTACATCATGACTTGTAGTTTTCTCTAATATTCCAAATTTTCATAACACTTGAAAAGAAAGTTCATTTACATCGCAATTTGTGAAGTCTCCAGTGATCGCGGAAAATCCACTGTTAATGCAGGCTTGGCCAGGAACCTTCCATACTTGAAGAGCCCGTTTGCATGAGCAACTGCACCCCCCACCCCTCTACATGCCAAGACCTTATCCACCCTGCATCGCCGGAGAAAAGAGCCAGCCAGGAATGGGCAACTCAGCTGAGATAAAAATAAAAGAACCGGTGAAGCTGAACCTGGCAAGTTTAACAAGTCGTTTCGACTTTGCATGTTAGCACCACACTACGTTCACATGAACGTTTGCACAGTGTGGCCACTCGTATGTTAGTGTTTGTGTTAAGATCCAATACATGGGAAACGTAAGTATCCCTTACTACAGTGCTGACAAGCGATTAACATACAAGAGTTTTGAAACTCAACTCTGACTGCTGCTGTTCAACCGTTAAAACATAATGGCCTGCAGGGTTCTTTTTATGACGTCGTAATATTTTACACTCCAAAGCAAAATCTACACTAGAGCAAAATTTCAATCAAATTGAACTTTTTAATTATCTTTAGTATTTCCTCTTTTTTTATTGTTACACGGACCATTTTAATTTTAGTCCTAGGAGGAAGCTATAAAATATGCCATTATTTCTGAAAGCGGTATACAGTGATTCTATATTTTGAACGATTTTCATTTCCCGAAGAACTCAGAATGATATAGTAACAGATTTCTCGCATCTGTGCGTACTCCAGCTGCAGCACTAATTCAAGTAACAAGAATACGCCAAATGTACAGCGCGTTCAAATAAGAGATAGTCTGTGGCAAGGTGAAGCCTCCATGGCTTAGGCGGCAGCACGCCGGCCTCTCACCGCTGGGTCCGTGGTTCAAATCCCGGTCACTCCATGTGAGATCTGTGCTGGACAAAACAGAGGCAGACAGGTTTTTCTCCGGGTACTCCGGTTTTCCCTGTCAAAATTCCATTCCAGCAACACTCTCCACTCTCATTTCATTTCATCTGTCATTCATTTAATCATTGCCCCAGAGGAGTGCGTCAGGCCTCGGTAGTCGGCACAGTTCATACCCTCGCCGCTAGATGGGGGCTTCATTCATTCCATTCCTGACCCGGTCGGAGACTGGAAGCAGGCTGTGGATTTTCATTTTCTGTGGCAATGTGCGTATTTCTTGTTTGAATGGTGAAGTGAATATTTAGTAAATATAGCAAAACATTTCCAGAGATAACAGCTTGCAATTGTGGAACAGATTATCAAAGGAGATGAGAATTACGACACGTAAAGAAAATGATAATGATTGGAGTTATGGTGGCCAAATGATTCCTACAACTTGAGCAGCGTGTGACTCAAGTACATAGGATTCACTGAGTAATAATTTTGAACATTCAAGAGATCTGTGAACATACCATTTTGTACGAATAGTGGTATAAACATCATGGATCTCACGTTTGAAAGGAAAAGTTGGAATTATCTTGTGTTGACTGAGGTATGCCAAAATAGTCTTCAATTATGTCACTCAGTGGTACAGACATCAGAGTTATCAAACTTAAGGAATCTGAATAAAAATACTTCACCTGCAGAACTAATTAGAACTCCTGAACTACTCAGACAATTGTTACAAAAACTAAGGAATAAGAGGAAAATTATTCAAAACTTTATGTAAAAACAGATATAAACAGTGAATGAGGTGCGCTCTATCTAGATAACCATATATATTTCTAGATTTGACTGAGTCTAACCCTACAACCACCTACTAAATTGTGACCGTCAGAATATATAATTAATAAATATTTGGCACCAGAAGGACCAATTAAATTAAATCATAATAAAATTAAATGTAGCTGCAATTATGGTGGTGAGACAGAGATATACCAAGATCATGTGACAAATGCAGCGAATTCCCCTCAACGGTCATGAACCTTACCTTATCCACAGCTATAGAAGAAGTGGTGATAGGCCAAACGTTACCAGTTACGTTTCTAAAATACTACTAGATTAATTACTGATGTTTACATTAAAGGAAAACAAAAAAACATAGGTAGGAGAAACGTCAAAGATATATGTTGGTACTATTAAAAATGCCACAATTTGAGTGCCAAGATATTGTGTCCTTTAGGTGAAAGGTAAATGAAATAAGTATCATGTGGTAAGATAGTGTTAAAATATTCAAGAAATGATCCAGTTTAGGAAGGAAATACCACATTAATTTTACATTTTCAAAGAATATTTTACATTCAAAATTGATATAATTTTAAGGGAATTGAATGTACAATGAAAGGCTTGTGTGTGAATGCTCGTTCTCATAATTATATACGGCAATAAAATAACCATTCGCGACTGATAACAATACAATGGAGCACGTTCACAAATATTGGAGTCAGGTTCCGAGACAAACTGACATCATTCCAATCCTTTCCCAACGAAGTCTCACAAAAGTGTATTTCGGTACATACGACAAATTAATTCTTCGAATTCTTATGTTTCACGGGCACATCTTCCTCCACTGCACTTACGGCCCCATTTATTGATAAAAATCAGGGAGGTTACTTCACCTACTGACGATCAGATCACTTCATACAGCATACCATACCACTCACATTAACACCCCTGCCACGTCCTTCTAGTAATTTTCCTCTCAGAATTGTCTTCAACATCCACACGTCGTTGATCATTTCAGGTCCAGCAGAAACCTGCCTTTTACCACACAATTCGCAATTGAATTTCTTAGTTTAGAATCAGGAAGAAACGTTTAAAAAATTATCACAACTGTCCAGAAATAATTTTAGACTTCCTTGTTGTCTTGGAACATTACACTCTACCATCATGTAAAATAAAGAGCAGTAACTGTCCAGATATCTTCATGCATATTAAATTAAATTATATGTGGTATACTTAAATGATAAGTGACAATACACGTGACACGACAAAAGAAAATGTTTTTGGAAGTGAAGTGGCATGAACCTGGAACAGCTGGAAATTTGGCTGGATAGCCAAATTTTATATACATTAAAATTTTGTAAAAATTATGTAATTTCAGATATACCAATGTTCAGCAGGCAACAATTAGAATTATCAGCGTTTATATTTTGCAAGATGGCGGCCAGCAGGTGTGCAGCATTTAGAGTGCTCCAACTTGTCCTCGTGATTTATCTAGTAAGAAGCTCAGTGTATGCCTCCAAAAAGATCCTCGATCATTCTAAAACAATAATTGACGACTCGTGTGTGGACTCGGACCTGAAGGAACACCTCTGATAGTTTGCAAACTCAATATATCATCTCTCACATGGTGTGGAAGCAAAGGGCTGATGATGTCTCGGCAGCAGGCAGAGGGTGCCCAGCGTTGCGCGGGATTGCCAGACCACCCGCTACATTAGTACATCTCGTGGTGTTGTCAGTGGCTCTCAGTGGAGATGTGGAGATGAACCCAGGACCGAGTCAGGTGTGTATAATTTGTAATTGGAAGGGGTGTGAACCAGTTATTTGTGACATGTACATCTTGCCTCTCTCAAGCGCACATAACTTGCGCCAAAATCAGTGCTTCAAAACACAAAATAATCACCTCTGGGAAACAATCGTGGCTGTGTTGGAAGTGTTCTTTACCCCAGTTCTCTAACTTATTTTATAAAACGTCGTCACACAGTGGAAAAAGTGTAGATAGTGACGTAACACCTAAGGATGGCAAGGCATTGTCCATTTCTTCCTTCAATGCCCGAAATGTAACGTGTCCCTCCAAACAACCGGTTCTTGTCTCACAGCACTTAATCCATCAAAATTGTGTGTTCAGAGGAGATATGGCGGAAAGAAACCACTAACGACCCAAAATATTTCCGGAAACATACGCCATGTTCTGCAAAGACCATACCTGGACATCAGGGGGAGTGGTACTGATAGCCACGAAACCTGAGTTAAGGCCTGTTCGCCAACGGAAGTTTTAAAGTGATGCTGAGGCTGTGTGGGTGGAATTCACGCGTGCGAACAATACATTTCTTATAGGCTCTGTATACCGAGCTCCAAATTCACCTCGACACATCAATGAAGAACTTTAAAGTCCCTCCGTCGTGTACAAGACATCCAGCACAAATGCAAGGCCATTTACTTAACAGGTGATTTTAATTCAGAAATAGACTGGCAAAATGTTCCACCCACTGCCAAGGATTCCATAGCTAATGAGTTCCTGACCGCATTCTACGACTTATTCCTTGACCAATTAATAACCGAAGCAACTCGCATCACACAAACTACACGCTCCACAATATACCTATTCCGCACACGCCTTCGTTCCTCCGTACAGAAAACTGAAGTCATCCCCGGTTTCAGTAATCATACAGCCATCTTTACCACATTGCGTTGCAATAAACCACGCAACAAGAGCATAGTGAGGACAGTATTGAGCCCGTTAGAGGAGGTTATCCTGGTACCATCCGCCGAAAGAAATGGTACTTCGAACGACCCCGTCCTTCAAACCCACAACCTGAGAGGATCGGGTGGATTTCTTTAAGGGCTAGCATAGCACGAGAGGCTTGATCCAGGGGATCTGGGTCATTTTGCACGGAAGACTTGTCATAGACGCCCAAAGAAA
This sequence comes from Meconema thalassinum, assembly GCA_946902985.2. Taxonomy (NCBI): domain Eukaryota; kingdom Metazoa; phylum Arthropoda; class Insecta; order Orthoptera; family Tettigoniidae; genus Meconema; species Meconema thalassinum. The sequence goes on from OX336389.2 coordinate 1,090,031,121, forward strand.
TACATCCGCACACAAAGCTAACAATAAAGAGATCCAGTCTTAAGTAAAATTTCGTGCCTGATTTATTCATGAAAATGCCCCTAAACTACTTCGGATGGTTGAAATCGTCTAAGCCGCTGATCTAATTACAATGATGAGTCAATCCGTAAAATGAAGTTAAGTAACCCTCGTGAAGTCCTAATTACAAGAAAACAAAAGCAACAACTAAGCTAGGCGCGTGGTACGAGAGAAATCTAACGCGAAGCAAAGTTACAACCAAATGACTCGGTATAAGTTATATTTAACATCAAAGCAAAACCAATCCCTAGGTTAGGATGGTACCACGTCCACGCTTACAGTTACATTTAATATCTGTCTAAATCCTGACCTGAATTAAAATATAATGACGAGACGCGTCGTAATCAAAGAATTATTGCAAAAGCTAATGATAGTTGACCACAGACTATCAAATAAACATTGAATAAAATACACTCTTATAAGTAACAGGGTACAATGTGGGTAAATGCATTAGGAAATATTCAATAAACGCACAACACAAACCTGCCTTTGCGAACTGAGATACTGCTTGTACTCAGTCGTCATCTCATGCGTGTAAGTTAGGTTGGCAATGCGCAATCATCACTGCGACTTACAAGCTTTGAATCACGCGGGCCATAAGGTATGGAGATTCATGTCGTCGAAAAAGAAAGTGTCGGCACATTTAAATTGTCATCTCCCGCAGGAAATGATGTAGAATCATGGTATCAAAAATCAACGACAAGCAAATGGTTACAAATTTACTGGGCTGTAATTAGTTAATTAATTAATTAATTAATCCGTCGGTTTAGGGTAATTATGCATATGATTTATAATCAAGGTTTAGATAAAGTATTAGATGTTTCAGTTTAAGACACCAGTCGTCGGCTGCATGTGATCTCACCAGAGATTCACTCGAAGAACATGACTTCTAAGAGTCAACAACACAATGCTCTGAGCTAAGAAACTGCTCAAGAAACAATAACACAGGTTACCGCAGGTTTGCACGCAAAATATCTTTGGTCGTCTGGCCGCAGCTCAATTGACGCCGGAATAAAACAACAATCGTGAGGGGATATTAATCCGCCCTTCCTTACTATAACTACGTGTTCACAGACACAATAACAACATTAGCTAGCCTGACATACAAAAACTGGGTCAATTTACATGTGCGTTAAACCTTTATTACAGCTCGCAAGATGATTCATCTCATCAGCTAAAAATATAAGGAATTCGTATTAGCGAATATTCCCTCACTCTCATAGAGGTAAACAAATATCAGATGTTCACAGCTCGCATAGCTGCTTGCCAAAACTTGGTTATATAATTGGAGACAATGACCTTCACATACCATGTGGTGTGACGTAATTTAACAGTATAACGTAGTCAATAAAGTCGTCTCCCACTGAATTCTGGGTAAAGACAGGTTCCTACCGCTAGCATCTCGCGTGTCAAAATACACTCTACACAACATTGAGTGTGGCGTGGCTTAATTCGTATTGTATCACAAAACTGTACATCTCATCTGACAGAAACACATAATACAGTCCTAGTGTGCTCTGCAGAACGCATTGAAATTGATTATCACTTCCATAATAGTGTTCATTACTATGTTTTACACTTTATAACAATATAACTTTGTAAAAATATCAAATATTATAAAATTGAAGACTATACACTCCTGCAGCTTAACTGCCCTGACTTGAAAGATATGTCACTCATTCTATTCATTGAACTCGTAGGTTCTGTGCATTGCTTGGCACATTCACAAAACAAAATTAACAACATCTAACCTCTACGATGCCGTTTGAAATGATACGCTTGTAGTTTTAACTACATGTCCCCATCAATCTTACTGGGCATGAGTTCGTTCCTCCCAGGAACTTATCGTAGTAAATAGTACTCACAAAAATGTTAACCAAATAATACAATAATGTTTCAGTATCTGTCGACTGAAAAACGATACGCTAATCATGTGTTTGAAAATCAAAAGAAGGGGCCTACAGTATAGAGTGTTCCCAAAGTGTTAAAGAAGTCTACATCTTCTGGCTTAAGATGTCCTTTACATTACATAAATTCAGCCTTCACCTGGCTGGTCTATTACACACTGAAATACATACAAATAAATGTGCACCTGCCGTATAGATCACGGTATCGGTGTCTAACGAAAGATTGTCCCAGATCCAAAGAAGGAAAGACATAATCTAGGTCTACCTAAGTGGTCTACTATCGTGTTTCGGCTAAAGATAATTACAAGTTATAACTGCCTGGACAAACCTTGTACAATGGATGAAGATACAAGACTCACAGTGACTATTCCATGTTGTTCACTTTCCAAACTTCACGTTGGAAGGGGTAATTTATGTCCGCGTTCCTCCGGACATATTTATTGGCAAGGCCAAGGGTCCTAGCCTGTCCTCTTCATTCTCCATCTCGTACTCGGTTCGTCCTCCATGGTTTTGATCAAACATTCCCCTCATGGTTGGATTATTTCCGAGGATCTCCCCTCATCATAAAGGAAGTTATTCCATCTTGACGTTCACGCGTAGTTGGTGGAATACTCTAAACCCGTGGCACATTTCACACTGCATGGTGGCTATTAATTTTACAGAATCTACAATTTTACGTAGTATGAAAATAATCTCACAGGCTTTACACAGATGCAGGTGGTTACTAAAATGGCTCTGGTTTATCCTGCCACAGAATTTACGATACTGCAGATGGTATCTCTCACAGAATTTACACGTTTAGATATCACTGAAAATCTTGGCAATCAAGAATAAATGCATGCAATGTGTAACATTGCCATTACTCGTTTTATCAGTGGCGTTCGATGGGCTGTTATAATTCACAGTTCCTTGAATATTTCACCCGTCTTCAGACAGCGTGGTCACGGTCCTCGTGGTGACGTGAAAAATGTTACTTTCTCCAGAAATGAATTTCACTCCGTAAAATATTAATTCACCGGCCTTGCACGGCCAAAATATATAATTTTCGCTTCACAATTGCGGTGCACTCAGCTCGATGGCTGTAGATAAATTCAACACTCGTATGAGTGTTCATTTTCGCCAAAACGTGGCTTTCATAAATCTGACGGACAAGGATACGGCACGTGTAGTCACGACGGACTATATCACTGGTGTGTTGAAGCCAGGAACTGCTTCGCGGTTCCAAGGAAGTTATATGTTATTGAGCGACTAATTACATCAATCTCCGCATGTCTGCGGCGTAAATACCTTAACCAAAAATATGATTTACCAATTCCAAAGGTATAAATGAATGGTAAATTAAGCAGAATTATACGTGGCATATTCCTGAGATATGTGTTATCAAAATTGTATGTAAAATATCTCCAGGAAGAAAATAAGCTGTCCTCGCCGAAGTCAAAATAGCGTAATAATTATGAGGAAGCTTCAGTGTGCGTTCTATAAAACTGAGCATGTGGAGTAAGTATGCTCTCAAAGAAATATTGGAGGCATGAGCGGACACGGGCGCAGTATACAATTACAAAATGGCAAACTGGAAACCGTTATCATCTTTATTCCCTAAACACCGTCCCACCCCATGTACTCTGGGCACCCGTGACATCTACTCAGTGTGGCACGCCTGCGAAATTGCTTCTTTGAATGTGTGGATATGGTTATACCGAAATCAACCATTAGTTGAAAGAAAAAATATCCGTGGATAACGAAGGAAGTCTTTAAAATAATTAGGAAAAGAATCATTTTATACTGTACAAAAAATGGAAAAGTTGCTCAACTGACATCATGTGGGAAAAATACAAAACATGGGGAACCAAACAAAGAAATTAATTCGCGAAATATACCACAACTATATTCACAAAATAAGCAAAACCAGTCAGATGTGGAAATGCTTGTCCAGAAGAAGTGGCAGCACAGCCCCAGGCTCGGTTTACTGTAACGGTACATTCCTCAATACATCGCAATCCATTGCAACAGCTTTCAGTGACAGTTTCAAGCAGAACTTTTCTAAGCCAGATACAACCGTGAAACTGCATCTGCCAAGGTCACCATTTCCACCCCTCCCTCTCTCCAACCTATACTTCACAACATCTGAGATGATACAGAGCCTGCGGCAGATTCGAACACATGCTGCGAATGGCCCAAGTGATGTTCCCGGGCGGATCCTACTGCAGTGTGTGGAAGCATTAGCGCCCTCCCTGTGTGCGTTATTCAACCTGTCAATCAACCAAGGTTCTGTGCCGTGTGGGTGGAAATGTGCTAATGTGGTGCCAATCTATAAGCAAGGTGACAGAGAAAATGTTGCAAATTACAGACCGGTGTGTCTAACATCCATAATCTGTAAATGTATGGAGCGACTAGTAGCAAACAGTGTGCTGGAATTCTTGCGGGAGAACAATCTGCTCGACCGAAATCAGCACGGTTTTCTTCCGCGTCGATCTTGCACTACGCTGTTCCCAAAGTCATTGAGTTTCAGTTCTACTTGAATCAGCCAGAAGTGAAACAAGTAGACTGTATCGCACTGGACTAGGATAAGGTCTTCGATCAAGTGTCTCATGAAAGACTTTTGTTAAAGCTACAGCAGTTTAACATATGGGGTAGCTTACTGGCATAGGTGCGGTCATTCCTAGAGGGTCGAACGCAGTGTGTGGAGCTCAATCTCAGGCGGTTCAAGTTACTTCTGGAGTGATTCAGGGTTCTGTGATCGGACCTCTTCTCTTCACTATATTTGTGCTCGATCTTTCTGGCTGTGTCACGTCATCAATGCCACTATATGCAGATGACACCGTGCTACACAGGTGCATTAAAAATGAAGAAGATTCCCTCTCTCTTAAATCAGATCTGCACAACTTATCGCTGCGGTGTTCTATGAATAGTTTAAATATAGGTAAATGTAAAAAAAATATGTAAATACATAAGAATAACAACTAGGTCAAAAACCCCATTGAGGACAATACAAAATTATGAACAGTGTCATCCCACAGTGCACAAACATAAATGTATTAGGGGTAATAATCTCCGACACCCTGAGTTGGAACATTCAATGTAAGGACACCAAGTTCTGGGTTTCTTGTACAGAAACATGAGAGGTTGTAAACCTACAGCTTTAAGGACGGCCTACCTGCTTGGCATCCCACTACAGCGGAAAGCATGAATATGCTGCAGCGCATACAGCGTCACGCAGAGAGGCTAATAGATCTTCATTCCCCTTCCCCTTTGTCAAAATTTCCATCTATAGAGGCAACAGCCAAACAAACTCATTCGATTTTTCTCAAAACATCCCTCACAGGTTCCATTAATATTGACCTTTTTGCCGACTGTCATTGGCATATAGCTCAGTTCGGAGAGGACGAGGTGTAACTCTCGTTCCACCCTTCGCTCGTAGCATTGCCTAACTGACAGGTTTCTACGGCCGCTCAGCGTGGTTATGGAACACGCTGCCAGGGGATGCCCAGATTTTGCCTCTTCGGAATTTCAGGCCGTACATAAAAAGGTACATTGTATAAATAAACTTCTTTGTGAGTGATTGATTGGAGTGATTGAGGTGATGAAAGTGCGTGCGTGAGAGAGTGAATGAACTACGTTAATATTCTAAATATATAAATAATGCAAATATTTTCGAAAATCATGTAAATATTGCAAAACCAAATGCAGAAGTAAATTTTGCCAGTGTTACATGTAATATGTATGTGTGGCTTGCCCTTTTTCACTAGGTCTTCCATACTTCTGTTTGATTTATGGTAAATAAATAATAATAATAGTCATGAGGCTCCACAGCTCTCCTTTGCTTTCACCTATAAAGAAACTGTCATATGGCTCTTGAAATGGATGTCTGTGATCAGTACAACATTTCCCTCACCCGTTGCCCCCGATTTCTTGATACCAGATCTGCTCCACATCTTAATTGTACTAGAAGAGAGATATTAGGTTCATATGGACTCATCCAACATGATTTCTAATTGTTCAACTAGGCTTGTGTCAGGTGAGCTTAGTGGTCACATAATTCGTCCGACCTGTGATGAGTAACAATCAAATTCGTTCTCACAAACGGTTCGATACTTGTTAATGCACGTGGGATTCTTAAGTTTCAAAGTCTCGTCTAGTGGTTTGGATACCACATAAACTGGAGGTTTGGCAAATTACCATAGCAAGAATGAGAGCAACGAAAATCTTCCAAGTATTCTTTTTTCTTTACTTACATAAAACCAAGATATTTGAAACATATTTTCATTTCCTCAAAAAAAAAAAAAAACAATACATTTTTTTTTTCCTTTTCATATTTATTTATCAGTGCCTTACACTATATTTATATTACACTGAAGGGAGTCTCTGAAAATAGCAAAGCCCCACTTCGCATTCGGGATGCTTCAGAGCCCCCAAGGATGCGTCAGAGCCCCCATGTAACTACAGTCATAATAATAATAATAATAATAATAATAATAATAATAATAATAATAATAATGAAAATGAAAATCCACAGCCTGCTTCCAGTCTCCGACCGGGTCAGGAATGGAATGAATGAAGTTCCGATCTAGCGGCGAGGATATGAACTATGCCGGCTGCCGAGGCCTGACGCACTCCTCTGGGGCAATGATTAAATGCATGACAGATGAAATGAAATGATAGTGGAGAGTGTTGCTGGAATGAAAATGTTGACAGGGAAAACCGGAGTACCCGGAGAAAAACCTGTCTGCCTCCGTTTTGTCCAGCACAGATCTCACATGGAGTGACCGGGATTTGAACCACGGAACCAGCGGTGAGAGGCCGGCGGGCTGCCGCCTAAGCCACGGAGGCTTAATAATAATAATAATAATAATAATAGTTATCATTATAATTGCAATAATAACAACATTCATGTAATTTAACGCAAGGATATTTTAATACTGTAGGTAGAACTGAGCAAACACCAAATTACGTATGTTAGGGAAAGCTCCTTAGAGTTATTGTGTGACTTATGCCCGTTGCTCACGGTACAATGTTTCTTAAAATTTATTTTACAACTAATTTTATAAAAATTTTACGGAAGCAAGCTGTGTTGTTCACGGTAAAATTATTTTATAAAATCCGTGGATTTATCAGGATCGCCATCTACCGATAAACTTCTGAACCAAGAATCAGCTGTTCAACACACATTGGTTTGAGAGTATGGCTCCAACAAACAAAGTAAACATTGCAAAAATTGTTGCTTTAGCTACAATTAAATGTCGTACAGTGGCAAAGAGGAAGAAAAGAAATGCTAGGAAGTCCTGGACTCGGGAATGGATAAAAAGAAGAGAAGAGTAGAGGAATGCTGTCCTTGGTAGAAAATGAGTTGAGGTTAGAAATCAGAATTCATATAGGAATTTTCTAAGAATGGAGGAAAGCAGTTTTAAAAAACTCCTAGATCTCGTTGGTCCCAAAATTATTCGACAGGACACTTAACATGAGGCAAGGCATTTCTCCTGAAATGAGACTGCAAGTGAGTTCGAAACCCGTTTATCTTCGCCTTCACATCAGCCTGGCTTGTGTTCGGTCGAATTTGTGAAACATATTCGGCGATTGAGATTTCCGCCTCCCTTCTTGCATTTCTATTGTGGTATATGGGCGTTTTAACCTCATACAAACACTGATATTTCTAGTACTCGTCCAGTAAAACACTAACAGCTTGGGAGCCCGTATCACACGACACTAGTTAGTATGAAAGCTTCTACCAGTATTGGTGTACACGCTGGTATAGACGCGTCTAGCACCGTGTGATATGTACCTTCCATGCTAGGTTCTGCCTTCCAAAATAGCTTCCATACAACTCACGAAATTGAACAGGTGCCATTTTTCCTGGCAGTTTTCATGGAAGTTTGAGTACAACAACCAATCGGATTGCTTTTCTCGTTCAGGTAGATATCCTAGGGGCAACATAAACAAGTAGATTTGTTATGTGGGTAGGCCTGCGAATAAATACATCAGAATTAAACTATATTTTCTTTAAACGGCGTCTGTGTGATAAGCGCTAGCTATTATCCAGTAAATACAGAACGTGTCATATTATTATTATTGTTAATAATATTATTAGTCTGGGATAAATATTTAACTATATAAATTATAATAGTTATCACGAATGGTATCCGTCCATGGTTACAGTATTTAGGGAAAATAAGAATTTGAAATGGGAGAAAAAACAAAACAAAGTTGCAAAATTGCTGTACGACGTAAGGAGGAAATTATAAAATAATTAAAAGGAAGTAAGAATCTCCACCCCTGGATAGCCTTGAACCCGGGATCTTCAGATCAGCAGGCGAGCGCGATACCACTTTTTTTTTTTTTATTAGCTCTTTACAGAATTACAGAATTTTCAGATATGATAAATACCATACTAATACATCACAAGAAATCCAGATAGTGTCCATATTTATCGTACAATTGTCCACTTTCACTAAGCTTCCAACGCTCTTTTTGCAGGTGATACCTGAGATCCAGGAAAGAGAAATGTTGATCATTGTCCATCACGAAGTGTACATATTGGCCCATTATCCACACAATGGCAGTCTGTTTAATTTGGGGGAAGGCGGTCACCGACAAACGAACCAACTTCCTGTCATCAAGGTCATCCGAGGGCACATTTAATAGTTGACATACTTTTCCCTTACACCACAGCCACGTGGAGGCAACTCGCGTGCATGATGTGAAGCGGTGTATCGCCGTATCAGTTTGACCACATATAGTACACCATGGGTAAGCTTCAAGATGGATGGTATATCGCCGTAGAGCGGTTGGGATGAGATCGTTGAGGAAGATAAAAACTTGGGAGTGTACAGCAGAAGAAATGGACATAGCCCCAAAATTTTTCCAAACAGTGGGCCAATGGACATAGAGGGTGGTGGCCTCTATTCGCGGTTTGGAGTGTACCACTTGCCGCAACATGTTATAGATGCTTTTCGTCGTTGGAACAATCCCTGATGGCATTTGGCGAACAGTGTCCAGAAGGTGCTGTTGATGGTCCCTAAATATCTTCGGCAAAGCTCTATCACAACCACGGGCTGTGTTTCGAATATCTTTGTATAGCGCTTTCGTAAAAGTGTCATGTTGGGAAAGAATGGTGATATCGTTCTTGCAGAGGAGTGCACGGCATTTCATGCCATGAGCTGTTATCCCTAGCCCGCCTTGCCGGGATGGGAGATACAACTGTTCCCGTTGTACTCGGAACAAAAATCCTTGCCATATAAACCAACCTGTATATTTTGCCAATTGGCTCTCAAACATTTTGGGAAGTGGGAAAAGTTGTGCGACATACCATATTTTAGAGAGCGCAAACACGTTGAGGACCATGACCCGTTGCACTATATTGAGGTTTCTTTGACCAAATTGGATCAGGACTCCCCTAACTTTGGCAATGACCTTAGTCCAGTTAACTTGCACTGTGTCCAGAAGCGATTGCTTCCAGGTAATGCCAAGAATTTTCACCTCATTTACTATCTGGAACCAGGGCTGTGGGGTAATCACTGAGTTAGTATTGAGCGGAAGCAAAGCAGTTTTCTGGGAGTTCGATTGTGCTCCAGAGGCGATATGGTAGAGCTGAAGGACGATATCGATGTGGGAGATGTCTTCTTCATTGCGGATCAATATTGATACGTCATCAGCATAGGCGCACATTCCAAAAACATGTGTGGACAGTTTGTAACCCTGTAGCTTCACCTGGGTAGTCCGAATGAACGGTTCAAGGCCAATGACAAAAAGTAGCATAGAAAGGGGACATCCTTGCCTAACTGATCGTTGTATTGGAATCAGAGGGGAAAGAAAACCGTTGACGAGCACTCTAGACGTAGCATTACAATTTATCATACGAATGTAGTCAATAAGGATTTCAGGAAATTCGAAGTGTTGCAAGACCATGTACAAGTATTCATGACTGATGCGGTCGAAAGCTTTACCAAGATCTAAGGTGAGAAAACTCATTGGCTCAGTGGGGAGCATTTCGGCTTTTAGGTGTAGGTCCCGTAGTATCGCTAAGTTTGTTAACAGAGTTCTTCCAGGAATACTGCAACATTGTTCATCACCAATGATAGCAGGTAGAACAGTCTTCAATCGGCATGCAAGTACTTTGGTAAGGACTTTATAGTCACTGCAGAGCAGAGTAACTGGTCGGAAGTCACCAACTGCCATGGGAGAGGATGTTTTTGGTATGAGGACTATGGTACCCTCATGATGTGATTGACAAAGAGCACGACGTTGGAGAATGGTACGCAGGACATGACAAAATTATTTGCCAATGAGAGGCCAGAAGTGTTTATACATTTCATATGGCAGTCCATCAATGCCAGGTGAGCGGTTGTTTGGGAGTCGTTTAACCACAGAGTGAATCTCTTCATCCGTAATATCCGCGCTGAGCAGAGTTTTGTTGTCCGGAGATAGTTTGGTACTGCAAGATGACAGCAATAGGGTCACCTGCTGTGGATCAATGGGAGCCTTAGCGTAGAACCGTTGATAAAATAATGATATTTCACTACGTATAGCGTCAGGGGAGGTGACGACACTTCCAGTACTGGTGCGGAGGCGGTGGATATACTTACGTTGCCGCTCACGTTGTCCTTTGGCGATATGGTATACACTTGCACTTTCGTCCGGGAGCACTGTACGATCTTTTAAAGCCACGTTGATATGAGCGAGCGTTCGTTGCTGTAGAGACAGGAGCTTGGTTTTAACTTCCCGGATCTGGTCATATATACGCTCCCCAGCATCAGATCTTTGCTGGAGCTGGCGAAGAACTCGATAGTAAAATTCAACTGTATCCCGTCTTTCCCGACCTCGTTGGTAAGATATGTTCTTAAAGACGCGGCGGATCCCTGGTTTAACTAAAATATCCCACCAGTCTGTGCAGTCGCGAAATTTGCATTTTTGTTGGACCCATCGAATCCAGTGTTGTCTGAAAATATCTTGGCATTCCTCCTCCAGTAACAGCGAGCAATTCAGCTTCCAATAACCTCTTCCTATGTGAAATATGGGATGGGGGTAAGAGATTGTACATACGACAGCATGATGGTTAGTGAAACTGGCAGGAATCACTTCATATCGTCTAGGCTGGATAAGTTCCTGTGAAAAGTAGATGCGGTCAAGTCGTGATGAGGAGTTGTGACTTATACAGGTGTAATGGGGCAGGGGCACCCTTAAACTATCCACAGCATCAATGAGGTGTAGGGAGGTAAGAAGGGTCCTGAGAGCCGGGTTGACACCTCTGTATGGACTAGTGGAATCCTCTGGGCGTTGAATACAATTGAAATCCCCTGCAAGAATAAGTTTTTCCTTAACGTCGTGCAGATGAGGCAGTATACTCTGTTGAAAGAACATTTTCCGTTCCACACGTTTATTAGACCCGGATGGGGCATATACATTTATCAGGGTGGTATTGTTTATGTGTCCAGATATTATGCGTCCTGATGGATGACATAGCACACCTGCGAGTGGGATATCATGTCTTATGAGGAATCCGGTCCCTCTATTCGTATTACCGGTATTGATGTATTGTTTGTAGAAGGCAGATATGGGTAAACACGGTATAGCAACTTCTTGAATGAAAGCAATGTCAATGTCAGCATCTCGAAGGAATCTCTCCAACAGTTGAAATTTCAGAGGGCATTCTATTACATTGATATTCACAGTGGCCACAGTGAGAAATTGCGCCATTAAGAGAAGTATAAAAGCTGTGCTAGACATACTGGAAGGTGGACTCGAAAGAAGACACAGGTGAGAATTATCCTGGTGCACTATGTCAAATTAGGTTGAGATAGTTCCTTTTGACTGCCATTCATAGGCCGGCTGTCAGCGGTTGAGAGCGTTCGTGGGTCCCTAGATGACGTAGAAAGAAGATTTTGTTTCTTTTTCACAGCTGCGGAAACGTTTGTGGAGCCAGTTTTATTCTTCGGGGCTGGTACGGCAATCGAGGCATTTGTTTTAATCTTCTTAGAGACGTTCTCGGATCCCCGATCAACATTCATAAGTGAGTCGGTAGGGACCAGCGAAGTCGGGGGCAGTGAAGGCAAAATTTCTGTGGCAGCCTGTAGTAACGGCAGAGTTGGTTCTAAGGCTGCGATACAGGTTGCCGAGAGCACAGGGGCACTCTGTGTCTCGCAGCTCTGTTCAGGGCAAGGTACCAGTTCTGCGTCAGATGTATCCGAGGTCACTCCTGGTGTTGTCTCAGCTGACTGATCAATGAGCATGTTTTCATATGACGTTTGCTGCGTCACAACTTCCGAGTATTGTACACGTCGTTGTTGTGTAGGAGTTATACCGAGGGGAATCATTTTCTTTGGGCAGTTAATACGAAGATGTGTGGTAGCATTGCAAATTAAACAGGTCTGTTTCTGTCCATTATACGTTATATAGCCAGAATGGCCACCAAAAGCCTCAGTGGAGGGGATATCTTGCTTGATTTCCATAGTTACGGCACGTATTCCATTATACACCGGGAACTGATAAGCAGAAGACCATTGTTCTTTCCTGACGTCACTCACAGTGCCATATTTCGACAGGACGGATTTGAAAACTTCAGGGGGTACTTCGAGTGGGACATTAAATATACGCACTGTGGTAAAATTGGAATCCGCTGTGGAGAGCTTAACATTGGTCATTTCGCCTGAATCATACTGAAATTTAATAGGATCTGCAAAAGTATTTAACAATTTCTGATAAATAGATATGGTGATTACCTTGATGTACATGGTTTTTTCGTGCGCATTTAACTGGATGGCTTCTACTTGGTCGACAGTCAACCGGAGGGTATCGCCAATCCAGCGGTGAATTTCTCCTGGTGAGGGGCGAGAACTCTGCCTGTCCCATTGGCAGCGTACGGTGTTTTTTCTCTGGTATCCGGACATGATTTTCAGCGGGGTTTTCTGGGTTTCTGGTTTTGTTGTCCTATCTGGAACACTACTTAAAAAAAGTATTGTCCGAATGACACACGGAAGGTCAGTACACACGTGGAACGAAGGAAGCACCGGTATTAGGAACCGTAACCTCTTCCAATGCGGTCACACAGCGCGCACACACGTACCGCACTCGGCCACGACCAGTGACCAACTCACCACTAGCACACTTTTCCATCTGATTATAACGCAATTTGTTGCGCTTCTTATCAGCGCATATGGTTAAATATCCAATTATTACAATTATATATAAAATATTGATTGGAATGAATTCATTCAGTACCACGCATATTTTCAAATGTACTTAAAGCAAGTTTCATGACCGCTTTGCGTTAATAATGCGAATCGACTGTAAATTTTACCCCCAAACAACAACAGTCCTCCATGTTTTATTTTCGAAGTTTGTTTACAAGCGAGCTTCACAATCTTCTCACCACGTGGCGCCAGCATCATCTTCATGTCAGCTTCCCTGATTGGTTCGTTTCGTAAAATTAATTTTACGGAATAGAACATGTCCTATTTTATGGAAAGTTTTATCAAAGGTTTTATAAAACTTGAGTTTGACCGTGAGCAATATAAATTTTATAAAATTAAATTATTGTACAATAAATTTGAAGGAAAATTTTACCGTGAGCAACGGGCATTAGGAATTATTCTCAGGGAAATCACACCTATAACGGCCGAAGTCTGCAATGGAAATTCCTGATCCATGCAGTGACAGGTATACTCTATCAGTTACACAGCGCCTACGGGTCAAACATACGGTTTAGCTGACAGGTACTGGAATCAGAGAAATGTACACTCACCCATTTATTGCAGACCCCTAATGCGGTGAGGTATGATTTTCCTTTGTGCTAGTACTGGACGGAAGGAAAAATACGAAACTGAAGATGCAGAAAAGATGTTTCTCCTCAACTGTTGTGTACCGATTATAAGTGTTAGATGTCCTGACCGGGACTTGAGGTGCTGGTTGTGAGCCTCTGAGCAATGGTATTCACTGCAAATGATCTTCATTAAACAACGAAACAAATAAAAATGCTGATTAAAATTCAGGTCTGTTTATTGGCTAACTTATTTCACGAGTGTGTGTTTTGGATGCAAGCCGTCAGTTTTTATATAACAAGAGTTTAGTGCTTTTCAGTCGGTCAACACGAATATACCTAAAAGAGATGGGTTATGCCCTAATCCTGAAATAAATTACATGAGATTAATAAAACACTAGGATGACCAGTTTCGATCGTCAAGCGATCATCATCAGATCCATTACACTTAGGCTACAAAATCTATGTTTGAAATACAGGTGAAAATATTTACAATATGTACAATTATTTAGTTGCAGTATTGGTACTGCAACTGTCAGTGTATGCTAAATGCAGTATATATGTTAGGTGAAATGCTAAATGGTGATAGCTATCCGGAGATTGTACTTTAGAGAGATTATATGGTTGTAAACTATGGTTAAACTATAAAATTGTAAATATTTTCACCTGTATTTCAAACATAGATTTTGTAGCCTAAGTGTAATGGATCTGATGATGATCGCTTGACGATCGAAACTGGTCATCCTAGTGTTTTATTAATCTCATGTAATTTATTTCAGGATTAGGGCATAACCCATCTCTTTTAGGTATATTCGTGTTGACCGACTGAAAAGCACTAAACTCTTGTTTACTAAGGCAACACTGAAAATATGGCTTCAAACACCACAATGTTTTATATAACAGTTAAAATTTTGCGCTCATGTTTGAACGCGAGGCTTTCATGACTCACGATGTATTCCTACACGACGGAAACAAATATATTCTTCCCTCAGTTGACATGGATTTTATCATCCTTCGCATATGGATTCGATATCACCTTTAATTATGTTGACTGGAATATTCCCATGTGATTTATGGAGAGATATTTCATCGTTTCCAAACGCTTAGTGTTTGAATCTTTAGCTTTTTCATTTTGAACTGTCACTTTATGATTTGAACAATTCCTGTGCATGAGAGAGAGAAGGAACGTTATTGAATGTATTTTTCACAAAGATCGTAGTCGAACTCAAATGGAATGCCATATTTCTGTGTTTGTATTTATGAAAAAATGTAACGCTATATCAATGTATTAATCTATTTACGTGTTACTCAGACCAGGCATAACATCTGTTACACGTACTATAAGCATAGATTTATTATTACAGAATAACTAGCTGGTGTAGCTACGTGACACAAGAATATGACTTCAAATATAATGCTAAATATATATCACCGTGCGAAATCAAAGATAAAACAAGCAAATGTTGAATAAGTTGAACGATTCAGAGTTCACTACGTACGAATGAAAGAAGCATTAACTCACCCGCTAAATGTTAAATGCCTGATCACCTCTAAAGATTTTGAAAACTGACACCGTTATAATGTATATCTATTCATATGAACTTTGTCTGAGTAATCAAGTCAAGATTTACTAGTGTTAACAAATAATATAATTTTTGATAAATGTAAAAACGAACTTCAAATACGGTTTGTATATTGTCTTAAAGAAGAAAATCCCAAGCAAACACTCCCTGATGGGAGCTACCGCTGTGATGTAATTGATATGAATAAATGCCTTAGAGAAGTCTTTATGAGGGGCTAGATGGCGCAGTGGTCCAACTGCTTGTCTTCCACCAAGGCAGGTCGGGTTTGATCGCAGTGGTCAAACTTCTTGTCCCCCACCAAGGAGGATCCGATTTGATTCCCCAGTAATTCGTGTAGAATTTTCGAAGACAAATCTCACGTCTGGTGGTTCAAGTTCTACATAAAATGGAAGTCTCGTGGCTTATCCTCGCGTGATTAACAGTCACTTTAAACTACAAACCTCCTTCCCCTCTTCATTCTTTCCTTCTTTTCTTCCTTCCGTGAAGGTCTTGATTCATGACCCCGCTTCTACAATGTAGCGCTGGTATCAAGACTCCCAACTTATATAATAATTTCAGTGCCTGTGCATCGGTTATACTCATTTTTCTGCTACTCAAATACAAAGATTTACACATGATATTCTGGACATTTATCCCCATTTCACTGCCACATGTACAAGCTCATTTGTTTACTGAGTGATCAACAGGGTTTAGTACTTAAACAGTGCTATCAGATAAGTATCGCACAGAGTTGAGGTGACGCACGCCCTATGAACTGTCAGCCCGTCCACAACAGACGACGTACCATGCATTCAGTTCATTTATCCGCTGTACGTCACATGTGTTCATTGGTACACCCGAAGGCAAAGGAGGAGCTTCCACGTGCCGTATAATACGGTGCGTTCTAACTTCATTGTACACGTACTAAGACCCCGCACCCTGGTGATCATTCTATCTAAAGTACAACTGCTTATCTACTAAGACCAGCGCTGTACTGAGGTGATCCTGAGTCCGTTGCAGAACTGCTAAAGCTACCCCTGTCCCCTGACAAACAAATCAACTTCCAATCACGACGGAAATTAAGAGGAGGAGGGCGATATTTTGAGAAAATAGAACACACAGCATTGGAATTGAACCTCCAAGCTGCACGGAGAAGAGAAGAGGTCGTCCAGGGAACACCTGGAGGAGGGCTGTAGAGGAAGAAGTACTCGAAGTGGGGAAGACCAGGAAGGAAGTTAAAGCATTGGCTAGTTGACGATTACAATGGAGGCATTTCACAGATGCCCTGTGTTCCAGTAGGAACTACAGGAATCAAGACAAGAAGAAAAGAGACATAATTTTGGGGACTGGCAAAATAGCGTTGTGATATACAACGTTTAACAGGTGTTTCTTCATATTATATGAAAGGTTAGACGTGATTACCACTCCCATGTAGGCCTACCTAGCGTATGTGGAGATTTGAAGCCATTCTCTTTTCAGTGTAGCTTATACAAATTGTATTTTGCAGCTTTTCCGTCGGTCAACGTGAATGTGCCAAATGAATTGGGTGTGGTACGAGTTGTAAATATGTAAACACACTCCTGAAAAAATTACATGTATTAGTTAATTATCACACTTAAATGGGCAATTTAGGATTACGCGTTTCGACCCTCAAGTGGCCATCGTCCGATCCTGGTCACTTTGTTAAGGTTAATTTTCACTACTGCTGTAAATTCACTACTGTGATTCAATAGCACGTCATTAGATGATCATATTATGATGTTGATTCGCAATTTGAATCTCGTTATGCGTTAGGTTTGTTTTGCGTTACAAGGTTTTGTGAATTACGCGAGTAACGGTGTAGCCTATAAGCACGTTTATACAATTTAGAATATCACACTGTAATAATAATAATAATAATAATGCAATTATCAAATTTTAGCATGCACTAGAAAAAACTAATTATAATGTACACTTAACTTGGTATTGTTCTCCTCACAGCGATGCTCACTTATAGACCTTCACACCGCTACTGGCACGGTGAGGTATGCATCTAGCCTAGCTCGCTTGTCATCCTGCACGCTATCTGTCGTCGGAAATTTTAACTGAAGTTATGAATGAATTATCTTTGTATCTGAACCAACAGAATGAGGTTGGAAAGACTTATTGAAAAGTGCATGCTATGTATTCAGGAACTGTTTTCATTACTATCGCAGAACATTTAAGCTGTCTTGCCACAACTTAGACATCTGTCCATCTGTTGCCACCCGGTCTATTACACAGTGTAGGACCGTATGAAACTACCTAATGCAGGTCTTGGTTTGTTGAAAATAGACACAATGTGCATCTTCATCCTATAACATATTTCCCCATTATCCCTTCCCGTTCACATTACTCACCTCATTTTATTAATGTGGATTTTATTATTTCTTTAGCAGCGCGAAGAGTGGTGATCTTTCTAAAAATGTGTGTTCATCCAGATTCGCTGGATTATCTTTCTTCGCTAGTTATATTTCAATGGATTCTTTTATGTCAAGAGCTTTTCCTTTTGCTTCGTGGTGTAGAATTTAGAAGTCTGTTTCTATGTTAGTGAAACGGTGATTATTATCATATATGTGTACTGGCTGAATGTTTATTATGTTTAATCGCATTTTTGTGTTCATTATATCGTGTTCCGATTTGTCTGCCCCATTAGACCAATCGTGAATTGTAGAGGTGCGCCAGGCTACAAACTAAGCAATGAATTAATATTAATTTTGAGGGATAGGATAATTATCAAAAACGACGTTTCAGTAAAACCCATAACCAAATTAGTCAATAAAATGAAGTCCATAAACATAAAACCAAGCATGATAATGTTTTATTTCGATATCACGAATATGCACACCAACATAACGGTAAAAGATGCGATAATAGTAATAGGGGACACTCTAAAAGAGAATAACTCAGATAAATAAACCGAAGAAATAGTAGATTTACTTAAAGTCGCAATTGGCCAGAACGTGTTTCAATTTCAGGGCGAAATATATGAACAATCAACAGGCTTAACTAGTGGGTCACAACTCAGCGGACTAGTTGCCAACGTTTTCGTTAACAGTTTAGAGAACAAATTCCTTGAAGGACATACCGCCCAAGGCATTGGTATTGGGGTAGATATGTGGATGACGTAATTTGCATATACAACACAGCAGTAATAAACGAAGACACATGTCTTCAATCAATCAATAGCTTACACCGATCCATTAAATTCACAATGGAAACAGAAAACAACCATGGCATAAATTACTTAGATTTAACAGTACACCGGACAATACATTAACGTACTCCATATACCGCAAAAAGACGTAAACGTCTTACACTATTGACAATTGTTCAAATCACCCAAAACTCACACAAATTAGCGGTATCAAATCCATGGCAAATAGGGCCATCAGCATACCTATGTCAACACGAAATTTCAATAAAGAAATTGACACGATAAAACAGATAGCAACGGAGAATAATGTTTCACCCCACATGGTTACCCAGATACTAGATAAACAACGAAGAGGAAAAGAGGACAAATCACCATCCCAAAAGGAAAACAAGTACGTACGATTCAATTTCGTGAACAAATCCTCTTATAAAATAACAAACATCTTCAAGAAACATGGATTAAACATAGCTTTCAGAACTAACAACTCGCTCGGTAAACACCTACATAACAGTACCTAACAAAGAAAACCCCGCATGAAGAAGCAGGCGTATATCTGTTCACATGTCAAGATAACGGATGCAATGCTAATTACATCGGGCAAAGTGGAAGGAAAATCGGAACAAGATGCATCAAGCACAAACAAACATTCTGCCATATGCGAACTCATGTTCGACAACAATCATCTTTACACTAACATAGAAACAGACTTAAAAATTCTACACTACGAACAAAGGGAAAAGCTCTTGATATGAAAGAATCTATTGAAATATATCTAGCGACGAAAACGAACCCAGCAAATCTGAATGAACACACATTTTTAGAAAGATCACCACTTTACACGCTGATAAATAATGAAATAATAAAAAAAATCCACACGAATAAAAATGAGGCAACGAATGCACGCGGGAAGAGTTTTTAATGGGAAAAATGTAATAGGAGAAGGATGCACTTTGTGTTCATTTTTCGTACAAACCGAGACCTGATTATAGGTAGTATCACATGGAACCTATAATCGTCTATTACAACGGACAGCAGCCTGTATGAGAAGTTTCTTATGCTGTGGAAGACGATGCAAATTGCCCTGCGATAGTATGAAAGTTTCCCAGAATCCGTAACATGCTCCTCTTTGAACATTGTCAATCCAACCTCAGTTTATCAGTTCAGTCACAAAAACAATCAATTCACAGCATCAGTTACAAAATTCAGATAACGGAGGTCACACATGACATCATGCACACCTAACATAACTCGGACGCTTATCTCATCAGTAGGCTAGTGAGCGGCCAAGCGATAAGTCAACACCGTGAAACTTCACAAGGCGAGTAAGTACAGTGCATATACGTAGTATTTTGATAGTGCACATGTTTGTTTGTTGATTTAAAACTATATTTTTTTTATTTGTACACACGTGTATATACATTTTTAAATATTTTACTACGCAATTCGTAAAAAATTGTCAAGACAAAATGGGGATTCGCCGTTGAAATAATACAACCAATACGAACTACTATAATACTGCAGTAGCAACTTAAATAAAATAAGTTAATTAATTATTTAGTGTAAACTTTAACCGCTACACAGTGATCAGGATCTGATGATGGCCATTTGAGGGTCGAAACGCGTAATCATAAACTGACCCATTATTTGTGATAATCAAATTAATACATGCAATTTTTTCCAGGAGTGTTGTTACATCCTTATATCTTGTACCCCACACATTCATTGGGCACAATCGTGTTGACCGACTGAAGAGCTACGAATTAACAATTTTGTGTAGGTAACACTGCAATGTATGGCTTCAAACCTATACATACCTAGTGTATGTTGGGGGTGATATATACTGATAAGGTGCTTCATTGTATACAATTGTACCTCGTGAAGTAGTAGCTTTCATTCTTGGCTGTCACCCCAGAGGTTCGATTCATGGCTCTATCAAGGGTTGGAAAGGGGTTCACTCAGTCTCGTGAGCAAAAATTGATAAAAGGTAGGTTCGATTCCCACCTAAGTCATCCTGGTTTTTCCAAGTTTCCCAATTCTTCTCCGGGCAAATGCTGGGATGGGCCATAACTTAAAACCACGGCCATTTCCTTCCTCAGCCTTGTCTCAATTACAAATATAAACTCTCCAACAGGCACCACACTAATTCCATACGACTGCCTGCGTGGCGCAGCGTTAATGATCTTGCCTGCTTGCCCTTACGTTGCAGGATTGAATATCAGCGCAGTCAGTTGGCATTTTAGAGTGCGCAAATGCGAGGGAATGGAGCCGTATCAGTAAATTTAATGGTGCATAAAATATCTCCTTCGGGGCAAAATTCCGAGACGCCGGCGTCTATAAAAGCCGCAGTAGTTAGAAGGGACGTAACATCAGTGACATTAATTATTATTATTAATAATAATAATAATAATAATAATCATCATCATCATCAAATTCTACACCTACTAGTACAAAGGTCTGAATGACGACAAGGTCCAAGCCCCTAAATGATACAACAACAAAAACTGAAGACATTGGGATAACAAATTGCGTGAGGTTTTCAGCGAATATTTTGCTTGGAGGGAGTGAGCAAGCGTGGAGAATCTCTGCGATCAGGAAATTCAGTGCCAGTGTTTGGATTCAAGACTCAGATATTGGAAACGCATAGCTACCCAGTCTACTATTATTCTGTGTGAACTACGTCAGTTGGTGATATATCAACATTTTCCTTGTGAAAGTTCAGCTCCTATCAGACGACAACAGGCTGCAGACCATTTATTACTGTACCGCAAATGACGAATTTAACCAAGATTAATTAATAAACTGTACCTCGGTGTTCCCTCCTGGCGCGCCTACAGGAGACAATAGCAGCTGTCTAAACGCATTTCCTGCCAACGTTGACACGTATACCACATGGGGCGTGTGCTTCAGGGCAGACCACACTGTTCTATAGCAACACGCAGAAAGCTGCACAAACATTAAAGCGAATTCTGGAGGCCTTTAGAATTAGGCTCTGCAGGAGGCGTATTGTAACATGAAAATCGGGTTCGGATATGTCACGTAAAACAGCATTCAGCATTGAGTGGTTAAGAATGGCAATACTGTGCTGAGTAGTATAATAGTGAGTCCATTGAATTTAATGCGTTCTGAAGATGGTAATTGAATCAATTTTGTGTCTGCTAGAACAAGCATACCAGAAAAAGATAACAAACATCACACTTTCTTTTTGTCTATGTGTTCTAATAACGTAGCATTACACCAAGTACGTTGGCTGAGGCAAGGACAGCATTTATACAGAAGAGGAATCTATTAACATCAAATATACGAGTAGATTTAGGTAAGAGGAAGTTATTTTTCAAAACCTTTGTCTGGAGCGTGGCCCTCTATGGAAGTGAAACTTGGACTGTTGGTGCCACAGAAAAGAGGTGAATAGACGCGTTCAAAATGTGGTCTTATAGGTGAACGATCAAGATCAGATGGGTAGATAGCGTAACAAATGAAGAAGTATTAAGGCGAGTGGGAGTGGAGAGATGTTTCTAGCGACTGCTTTTGAAGACAAGAGAAAGGTTGGTAGGACACGTACTAAGATACCCAGGAATAGCAAACTTAGTTATGGAAAGAAAGGTCAAGGACAAGGACTGTAGGAGTAGAGCAAGGTTATAATTATCTTAAACAGAGTGTCTCGGATGTACTTTAAGGTGTGGTAGCTATGCAGAAATGAAATTATTAGCTCAGGACAGGGAGGCTTGGAGTTCTGCATCGAACCAGTCAAAAGACTGAAGACTCAAACACACAACACACACCAGGTAAGTGCCGAGGAAGAGGCTTAAAATAAATATATCCCTCCTACAGAAGAGTCTGGGGCGTCACCTCTTTGGCTATGGGCGTCCCTGGAGCTAGACACCAAATAAAGATTTATATACATTCTATTTCCACTACTAACCTCCCAATATTATTTTCTGAGTACGCCCTCGTATTTCACCAAGAACAAGTACTGCATTGGCATACCCGTTATATATTAATTATAAAGATTCACTAAGAGCCTATACAGTGGCCTCCGTGGCTTAGGCGGCAGCACGCCGGCCTCACACCGCTGAGTCTGTGGTTCATATCCCGGTCCCTCCATGTGATATTTGTGCTGGACAAAATGGATGCTGACAGGGTTTTCTCCGGGTACTCCGGTTTTCCCTGTAAAAAATTTCATTCCAGCAACACTCTCCACTATCATTTCATTTCATCTGTCATTCATTTAATCATTGCCTCAGAGGAGTGCGACAGGCTTCAGCAGCCGGCACAGTTCATATCCTCGCCGCTAGATGGGGGCTTCATTCAACCCATCCCTGACCCGGTGGGATGACTGGAACAGGCTGTGGATTTTATTTTTATTTTTTCACTAAGTGGCCTATACGTAATTTATTGCAAACCTACAGAACTTTCAGCATAAAACAATTTTTAAACATAGAGTGAATCTTCTAAATCTCCCTGCTTTAGTGAAATATAGGCTATAAGGCGTGATCAAAATAGTTCCGTTTGAGGGCGTTGCTGCAGCGATACCCTAGGCGTTGAATGACGAACAAAAAGCACACCGGATGGCAGGAACTGATGCGTTTCATTGTTGAAGGCAACACGTTCCTTGAGCGCATTGTTCAGGCGACGAAAGCTGGTGCCAACTCTGAGAACCGGAATCGAAAGCGTCGATGATGCAGTGGTGTTATCCATAGTATCCCCGACCCAAGAAATTCAAGAGTCATCCATCCGCAGGAAAGGTGATGTTCACCTTGTTCTTTGATTACCGGGGCCCATTGCTTATTGGCGTCAAGGAACCTGGTGTCTCTATCACCAGGCAACAGTATTGCGCAGCACTGGAGAAAGAACGGCGTGCAGTTGAGGCGAAAGGTCTAGGAAAACTGCGAAAAATGGTGCTGCTGCTTTATGATAACGTGTTCCAATAGCGTAAAGGTCGTAACGCAGAAGGTACGCCAACTCAAGTGGGATACAGTCGGGCACCCACCCTATAATCCTGATCTCTCTCCATTCAATTATCACGCCTTCGGTCGCTTAAAAAATGCCGTAAGGTGTCGACGACTCCTGTCGGACGAGGATGTGCAGCAGGTGATTACAGACTTCTTTACGCAGCAGGACACGGTGTTTTACCACACGGCGATCTTCAACCTGGTGCGTCTCAATGCTCACGGCGATTTTGCCTGATTGGCATACCCATTCTTGACTGGACGGCCATCAAACGGAAACCTTTTGATCACTCCTTATATTAATTGTTTTTTTTATTCATTAACATATCTTACGCTTTTCCGACTGTTATCTACGACTCTTGACCAAGATTTCAAATCGTACGGAGGATTTTCTGTAGTACTCTCTTCACGACAAAGGAGGATATCTGGTCATTGCCAACATGCGTTTCCAGATCTGAGTTAAATGCTCACATTTAGTAACGCATATTATTATGCACAAGTGTTTGGACCCGAAATGAATGGAGAACCAGGGGAAATTTTAAGCAAGTTCTACTTTTAAGATTCATTCCCATCCCGCACAAAGAAATCGCACGTACATAATACAAATCCATGGATCATCACACTTCCTCCATCAAACAAGGTAACTGTCTGCGTGGTGCAGCGGTGACATTCTCGCCAGCTGTGCCCAAAGCTACAGGAGCCATGTAAGTTTCAGTATATTGATATTACTGGTATTATAAGACCCGGTCACTAAAAACCAGATTTAAGGCTGAGTCGACCCGACGCGCTGACCACGCGTCATCCAATAACCCGTAGGCCGAATGACTGGGCCCTTCCTGGGCTGTGGTGCTACCGTGGGATATGATGAGAGTCTGGAGATAATGTATTCACTTTCAAAAGTTTGATGCTTTTCAGTCGGTCAACACGATTGTACCCAAATGAGACGGGTAATTCCCTAATCCTGAAACAAATTACATGATATTAATAAATAATAAATAAATAAAGCATCAATATTTGTTTACTAAGGCGACACTGAAAAATGTCTTCAAACACCATAATGTATTCACTTTCCTTTTTCATTCGAGGAATTATACTAGTTCTGAAGCGAAATGTTCAATGTGAGAATGTTCAGTAGACATCTTATAAAGAGCGATTGAAAATATATCTTTCTGACCTTCATCGGTACACAGGAGTCACTTCTCTGTAAAGGCTCTTAGTTAATAATGTTATACGACTCAGTGGTGTGGTGGAAAGGGTGCAGTGTGAAGGAAACCTTAACTACTGAGACTTTTAAAGATGGCGGGTTGACGGACTTTTGTCCCAAATAGGATCATTAACGTGCCGTAATTCTACAGACAGAGATCACTCTCATTTGCGCACCCCCGAATGCCAACTGACTGTGTCAGGATTCGCTGATTGAAGAGTTAATAATTGCATGTTTGTACATACAACACTAAAAAGAGGCTTCAAAATATTATATTTTGCCTCGGTTGCGCTGCTGAATGTGGAGTGCCTGAAGATTCTTCAAGCATGAAACATGCATGACTCCTATACTAAATAGCCTAATACACGCTACGGAGCACACTTCAATCAGCACCTGTCCACAATGACAATATAGCCTGACTTTAATTTTTCCTTCACACTGCACCCTTTCCACCACACCACTGATTGGCTGGTTGATTAGCAATCTTGATTAACACTCTCAATGGTCATTAGTGCCGGGTGATGCTTATCACGCTTATAAATGTGCGTTATAAACATCAACGCATGAAAGTTATCATTCGCATTATTCACTGATATTTCCATCAGTGAACTGGAAGCGAGGTTTTGTGTTCCTGTTGTTGTTGTTGTTGTTGTTGTTGTTTCAAATTATACTCTCATCCAAGTACATGGGGCTGATTACCACGAGATACAATGTCTTAAATGAAACGACAACAACTGGGCTCAGAAGTCAAACGGGAGTGGCTCGAATCCAGGTCACAGGAGCTAGTGTCGGTCATCCTTGGATTGGCTTATCCTGGAGAGTTTCAAGTATTATTTTTAGGAAGTGGATGATGAATAGAAACGGGAACTTAAGTTACGTGTTGTGAAATTTGCCAATGTAAGTTTGGACTTTGATTAATGCAGATGCAAGGAAGTGGTGTCAACACAGGCAGAGTTCTATGATAAGACTTTTGTTGTTGTTGTTATTTCATTTGAGGAGCTTGAGCAACGTGGTCAGTTATCCGCGTCTACTTGTCTGTGTGCGTATGTATGTATGTAGAATTTATAAGATAATCTGTTTTATTTGGATGTCTGTGGTAGTGTGTGCATTTATAAATCAGGTAAGGTTTTGGAAGGAGGCAGCCATGGCCTTAAGTTAGGATTCACTCCAGTATTTGCCTTGAGTATCAGTGGGAAACCACGGAAATTCACTTCCTGGATGGCTGAGGTGGGAATCGAACCCACCTCTTCTCAGTTTTGCACTACGAGACATAATTATAATGTATGGCCTACGGAGAGGCCTGAAGCAGGTCTTTCGACACATTACACATAAATATGTTCATTTGTAAAACATTTACCAAGTGAATGAGATCCTTCAACTTTTGAATGTTGCTTAGGATGTCCGTGATGTTCAGGGATAAGTCGCTCGTAGCTACACTCAAACAGTACTGCAGATGTGAATTATTTAATCGTGTTCGAACTTTGTTGTGTTTAAGTGTTTCATAACTTAAAAAAGTTTCTGGCACAGATAGATCATCCCGAACATACTCAAACATTTGAGAGAAACACTTGAACCTACTTACTGTCTTCTGATTTCCGAACCAATATTTCAGCTCTAACGAAGACTCTGCACGAGTAGTCGTAAGTTATTGTTTTATTCAACCCCTGACTAAAGTCCACACTTAATTGAAAGGGGCTAGACAAGTGTACATTTTCTTTCTAAGTACGAAAATGCCCTTCAAATTTGTTCAAATGATCTTCAATTGTCACCTGGGCAATTTTAGGACAGTCAGACTAGACTGGGCCAGGACTGAAGAGTGAGTGTGCAAGTTCTGGGTAATTATGGAGTTAATTGTTAGTGACTGTAGAAAGGAATCTTTTTAACTTTAATCAACGAGTTCTAAGGAGCTCGATTGAAGCTATCTAGCCTATCTTGCTTTCTTTATAAATAAGATAATAACCTCTGGCAATACAGCCCATGAAGGGCCTAGGCCTACCAAGCGACCGCTGCCCAGTCATTTGGCCTTCAGATATAGGGGGTGACGCAAGGTCAGCGCATCGGGTTCCCTCGGCCGTTAATCTTGGTTTTCGCGACCGGGGCGCTGCCTCACTGCCAGACAGCTACTCAATTGTCCTCCCGAGGCTGAGTGCACCCCATTAGAGCCCTCACGTCAGTTTCTAAAATCCCTGATGGAGCCGGGAATCAAACCCGGGGCCTCCGGGTGAGAGGCAAGCGCGTTACCCCAACACCACGGGGCCGGCTATCTTGCTTTCTTATCCTCCCAAAATCTCTTAATCTTCTCGTTATGGCTTTTTCTGGGCTCCTACGTCCAATGTCTTTTGGATGCAATGTTTGGGTGGTCTCAAAATTGATGATTGTTTACTAGTTTTCTGAATTAATCGTAAGATTTGTCCAGGACGAAGCCACTTGAGATGTCTACGTCCTAAAGGTCTTTTTCAACTTCAAGCAGGTAGTCATTCTTAGCTTTCATTATAATTATTATTATTGCCTCAACTGGAAGCATATTTCGAAGTGAAATGCCATGTCCTGTGGTTCGGATTCCACGTAAAAAGGAGGTCCCGTGGCTCATGATCTCAAGATTAACGGTCACGTTCAACTACAAGCTTCCTTTCTTAGCTTTCATTATAATTATTATTATTGCCTCAACTGGAAGCATATTTCGAAGTGAAATGCCATGTCCTGTGGTTCGGATTCCACGTAAAAAGGAGGTCCCGTGGCTCATGATCTCAAGATTAACGGTCACGTTCAACTACAAGCTTCCTTTCTTTTTTTCCTGGAAGCATATAGCCTAACAGTACACTTCCATTTAGAAATCTTGTCATAATGGCACAGCTGCTGATGTGAATTTCAGTCAAAATGTTTTCTTTAGACTTTTTAATTGATGTAATTTGTAGGGTTAAGATGATAATGATGACATCGTAGTTCCGCCCTTTAAAACAACAATAACTATCTCATTATTAAAAGCATCACGATGATGACCCTAGTGGTTATCGTCAGATCGCCCTCGTCATTATCGCTAAGAGCAGTATAATTAGTGGCTTGTGGTTGAGGTGGTAAACCGACAGGTGCCGACAGACCTGGTAACAGGTGCACCACTGAGAGCTCTGGAATATTTGACGTATTCAGAGTCACGCTTGCGGATCCATACCTGTTGATTTAGCTCTGAACAGCGAGAACTTCTGACCTAGAACAAGGGTGTGGGGAAGGACAGGCTATTGGCAGCTATCCACATCAGGCTTTCACCAACAGTCTCATGTCTCTATCGGCAATTTCTTACTACAGCTCGTACATCCCAACATAAGCATATCATTATATTGACAAGTGAACTACACCCACACGAAATGGTGCCTTTATGTACAGTTGCCAGTTCATAAAATGAGTGGCTAAGTAGAGAGCAAAAATTAAAGACCCAAACAACAATGACTTAGAATATTTGTTGCAACATAGTACGTGTCAGGGAGGCTGTAGTTAAGAATTTACAGGTGTTGTTGTTGATTCTTTTATAGTCTTTTTTTCATTCATTCATTCATTCATTTGTGACATCGTGAGCATGTAGCCCCGTGTAGTTGGATGTGTGTAGAATTTCACTGATAAACTGTGTCACTGTGATGTCTGTAGTCTACTTGTGTGTGTATTTCTAAATGAGGTAGGATTTGGGTAGGAATATGCCGCGGCCTTAAGTTAGGTACCATCCTGGAATTTGCCTGGAGCAGAAGTGGAAAACCACGGAAAACCACTTCAACGATAGCTGAGATGGGGATCAAACCCAACTTTTCTCAGTTTTGTCTCGAGGCTGAGTGTAACCCGTTCCAGCCCTCAGACCAGAATTAACTTTTTGGCAGAGCCGGGAACTGAACCCGGGCTTATGCAGTGAGAGCCAAGACTACCAGCCGCTACGCTAAGAGGCGGACTTACGTATTAACAAATGGGGTACTTTTTATGCGGTAA
Organism: Meconema thalassinum; assembly: GCA_946902985.2. Lineage (NCBI taxonomy): Eukaryota > Metazoa > Arthropoda > Insecta > Orthoptera > Tettigoniidae > Meconema > Meconema thalassinum. The sequence continues at coordinate 1,090,059,687 of OX336389.2, forward strand.
ATAATTTATGTCAGTGCTGTACAGAACTTAAATTTCTGCCAACGATTCCCAATCAAAGTTTACATACTGAAACCTAGCCTCATCAATTCACCACTGCAAGTGTACGCTAAAACAAAATACACCTTCAAAATGTTACTTGCTATAACGCATTGGAAATATTTCTTAAACATTCTGAAAATGGTCAACATTCTGATCTGCGGGCTGGTTGGAGAATTGTCCATACTTAGCTTGCGGTGCGCTGGTACAGATCCACTGTATCCACCGTAGTCTCACTCGTACTCTTCACTGTCAGTAGTTTCATTGGCAGATTTCTTAGGATAATTGTGCACCATTACGGTCCATCCAAATTTGCCAGTAATACTATCCACAACTAACTACAGACCATTGTTAGCGATTTTTTTGAGGTAAGTATTCTCAATGGAGGTAAACTAGTATCAATATTTCATTATATTGCATTTATATAGGCCTAAAAATCAATTCGGTATCTTTTTAGTTTATTTTCGTTTATGAAAAACATAGGGTTATGAGATTACATTTTGTCCGCGCGCACGTGCGCGCGTGTGTGTAGCCTATGTGTGTTTGTAAGTGTGTTCCTAATAAAATGTAAACGGCCAAAGCTATTTCAATGAAACTCGGTGAGTGCTTACTACTACCTCGTACGACCTCGACCACGCCTTTCAAATTTTAATACGTTTCACCTATCCAACATGGCGGACACGCAAATTATTCCACTGACATTGTAACAATGGTAACATATATCACCCTGAAATTTTGTTTGGTGATAGAACGTCACCTATGTGACTTTCAGGAACCTGTTAAATACAAAACCAACATGGCGGCCAAGCAAACTTGAAACATTTAAAGTCTTTTCTCGCGATTTAGCCATCCTAGCGCAGTGAAACTTTCTACAGCAAATGTTTATACACATTATAATGCGTTGATATCTAATTTAGTTCAAATGTTTGCATAACCTCAAGATGGTGGCTGTGCGACATTTTCAAATTAAGTTTTTATTCCTTCTGTCCTAAACGTGCGATGGAAGTGGGACCTACACATGTAACAATCCAACATGGTGAACGTCCAAAATATTTAGACGGTTCCTAATATCTACGAATCTATTCCAGCACTCAAACTGAAATTTTGTATGTTGATAGAGGCTATTAACATATGTTCACCTATAGATCATTCAAATAACTTGGTGAGCTCAAACCCAACATGGCGGCGACAAAAAAAAAAATTAAATCGATTTGCTTTGACTTTTGGTAGGATTTAGCTAGGAAGTAACACTACCTAAGGGATAAGATAGGAGAGAAAAGGATATAGGTTTGGGCGTGGAGACAAGTATTGGTAGATAGGATGAGAATCCAATACTAAGTTTTAAACAGATTGAAAGAGAATGTGGCAGTGCCAAGCATAGGAGGAACCTAACTCTAGCGGGGGCCTGTCTCTGGCAGGCGGAGAGCGCAGCGTGAGTTGAGGTTGCCTGCAAGCGCTCGGTGATTGTACTTTCCCTCTCGAGCCGATATTTCGGTACTATGGGGACGGGTGACACACTGGCAAGGCAAAGTGAGCCGAGAAGAAAGAGTGTACTAACTTTCCCTTTAGAAGGATCAGTATTTATGATGCATTCGAAAATGCTGGAAAGATTTGAATTCAAAATAATAATTGTGGTTTTGGGTACGGTGGGATCTGCGGCAAAATAATCGACGGCTTCCAGAGTGGGAAGAGATAAAGCCTCTTTAGCTATTTGAGCGATGTTGTTTTTGTTTTTTGAAAAAAAAATCTTAGATGAATACCAATTGTTGCATTTTAGGAGAACTAAACTTTTACCCAGCAGGATGCCGACTAAAATTTTAGAAAGAGGAAACCTCTGACCTAACTCAAACAAAACTGGAATTTTGAAAGCGAACCATAAACCAGAGAGTAAATCCCTACAAATAGGTAGCTGGCGGAGCGAGCTTTATTTGTTTTAATGGTTAGCTAGAATTGGCTTTGATAACCAAAACAAACTTTGAAAATGTTGTTACTTGAAGTTTTAGTTTAAATGCAACAAGTAGTAGAGACCTTATAAGTTTAGGACTTAGACGTTTTAGCAAGGAGAACTTAAGCTTAGAGGAAGAATCAAGGAAGATGAGGTCCTGCCTAATTGTGATTCTACTTAGAAAGATAAAGCGAAAAAATGAAACAAATTATTTTACAAAGAATATAGAATTTAGAAACTTAACAATACTTAGGTTGGGATTTAATTTGTGTTAAGAGTAACATTTTTTATGAAATGCCAAGGTCTCAGACCTAATAATAATAGGTTTACAATTTGTAAATAATGCTAAATAGGATACAAGTTTCAAACTTGCTACAAGCACTAAACTTGTACAAAGTTTTAAAATATGCCTAAAATAGGAATTTTTAAAGCATTTAAGAACAATAAATTGTCCAGAGATTATGACTTTTACAAATTAAGTAAGTTACAAGCGTTAATTGACTGCACTTTTGGCGAGCCAACAAGCTACAGACACATAGATTAAATCGTGATCGTGACAGGTAAACAGAGAATTAAATGCGGAGATTACCGCTATTTTGCGCAGAATTTAACAATATTTGAAATTCAAGGATGTACAAGTCGTATTAACGAAACCTGAAGAGAAAAAAACAAACTGGTACAAAAGTAAGCTTAGAAATACACGAATCCTGAACAAGCAGGAAATAAATAAAGAAGGACTAAAAAGGAGTTTCTACAACTTCTTATATTTAAGCAGAATGAATGAGTGTTAAATAGAACAAAATTGGGAGTGCGCCAATGGTTTGGCGAAGCCTCGTTGAGTAATATCTTGGTACATAAGTTAATTAGAATTTGGTTAGTAGAGGGTGTTTGGTAAAGGAGAATGGGAATATAATGTTTTCGCCAATTTTATTGCTCTAACGAACGCGGCACGGTTGATAGTTGAACAGGCACTGTTATGCACTGAAGTCTATTGATGAATTGGAAAAGTTCACTATTTCAGCACAGAAAGTTTATGAGACGAAACGTTATTACATTTACGGAGATCACTTAGTGGAATTTGAACTTGAATCAGTTTATTGCGTTGAAGAGGTTGCAGTCGAATAATGCGGTAAAGTTCCCACGGTGGAAAGCAAATTAGGTGTTGACCAGCATTTTAGGCAACGTAAATTCCTCAGTGAGGCAAAGTATTCCCATAATTAGAGTGGAAAAAACTAAATTGCTTGAATAGTAGAAAGATTGGTTGCCATAGAAAGTTCTAGAGTTGTGATAACTGTTAAATGGGGTAACAGAAATCCCTCGGAGGAAAGCTAAGTTTTATAGACAGCGGTTTAATTAACATGAATCTCTCGGCATGAGAAAGTATTCCCAGTTATTTTGTGCAAGAAGTACTAAATTTCCTCTTAGAAAGCTAGTTTAGATAACCATAGCCTGACAAAGGACAATCCCTCGAAGACGGTTTTTGCACAACATTTAGCAATTCCACACACTAAAATTGTATTAAAAAGCATTTAGGTATTTAAAATCCATTAAAATGTGTTTAAAACATTGAAGTTGGTACTTAGCTTTCTTTCATGACGAGCAGGCGAAAGTTCCTGGTGACGGTTGGTTTTACGAAGTAGACATGGCGTCTAGTATAAAATGTCTCGTGAGTGCAGGAGACAGGCCCAACAGAGGGCTTCAAACTGTACCCTTGAAGATTAAAACAGGAATGAAAGCGAGCAGTTCCGCACTGTAGCCTTGACGGCCGAACAACAAGAAGAAGCGAGCGGAGTGGCGCGCCGATAGAGGTAAGCGATAACGCACACGTCAGAGGTTGGCGGGCGAGGGGGTAGGGGAAGGAAACAAAAGAGTTTATACATAAGAGTGACCAACATACAAAAAATAACATCTTTGTAAAAGTGTAAATCTTCTTCATTGGGCAGTTAGCTGGCGACGAACACGAAGCCTGATGGATTGGTAAAGAAGTCCTCTTGACCTGAGCCGATTGAAGAAGTTCGGAGGGTAGCTGTAAAATGCTGCTAGGCTGGTTCCGCAGAAGCTGCACCTCTAGAACAAACTTATACAAAGAATAAGCAAATGCACGGGGAAAATAAAATGTAGGGGTTCGCTGTTGGTGTCTGCGGGAAGGGAAATTAAATAAATAAATTAATGTAGAAAGCCATAGAGCAGCAAAAGCCAACTCTGTCTGACCGTGTATTTCGATAAATACACCAAACTGGGGGGCGACGCCAGACACCAGCAGAGAGAAAAAACACGATGTTAAAGATTGAAAGAAAGAGTAGCACTGAGAGAAATGGGTCCTACAATATACCCATTGGTTGTCAAGATCTTCTCCACCCTGACCCTTCCGTTCCCTCCCGGGGAACACTCGACCACCCTTCCAGAGATCCACACTAGAGGGGGGAGGGGAAGAAAGAGAACTACCTATAAGGAAATGACCGGACGTTGATGGGAGCAAATCATCAAAGTCATAAGAAGGCGGGGTCAAAGGGCGAGAATTAACAACGCCTTCAATCAAAAAGTAGCTGGGAGCTGCGAGAAATAAGGCTTCAATAAAGATCACAACAAGATGCGAAAAAAGAAGAAACAACGAATGTAAACAAATAATATAGGAACAAGTACATTGATTAAGACTAATAATATACCAAATGAGTGAAGAAACTATGCGAGCAAAAGGAAAGAACGCCATAGGTACCAATAACCTAATAGCAATAAATAATGACCTTAAATCGTAAGGCGCACAAGAGGGATTAACTAGAAGAGTAATTAAGTCAACAAGAAACGTGACGCAACAAAAATAGATAAGAAGACGCGTCAAATGTAAAGACAAGAAAGGGCAATTTTGTTTAACAATAAACAACGAGCATACACCATAGTTACGCAGGATGCAATACATGCGCGCAGTAAAGATATGTAACGATGTTATGAAACAACAAAAAAGCAAACATAAGATACGAGTATAGTCAAGTGAGCGAAGTATATAAACAAAACCTTGAACCACATAGTATAGCGAGATAACAGGTATGAATAGCTGTAGGGGTCAGTGACCAGAACTAGCTTTTCTGAACAAGGAAGGAAATAACTCTCAGAATCACGGTGACAACCCGCTTGACAGTAACATGCCGGTAGCCTACATTGCAATAATAGAAGCCTGTCTTGACCTTTGTTCCATATGGAGGCAATAGATAGTAGCTGGCTATTACGTGAGTCCGTAAATAAACAAGACGGCAACACAAGTGGTTGAAAGTAAATAAACGAAGCAAATACAGCCACACCTTGATGGAAGCGGAACTTGAAATAACACACGTAGTCATACGTAGCTCGGACATAAAAACCAATTTAAAGACAGAGAAACCAGAGCAATTAATCAGTTTAACATAATTTTGAAGATTTTTGAGCCATACCATTATCAAAAGAAAAAAGCTTAATTCTCCTCAACGGCGGAGAAAAGCAGGGAAGTTGAAAGATAAATTAGGCCTGTAAATTGTTATTCTTGAAGTTAGAGAACTCAAGTTGTCAAGCGGTTTCAAATGCTGCTTCCGCGTGTGAGGAAGAGGGAAGGAGGCGGCCGTGGCCATCCTACTAAACAGCGAAAGAAGCGAAACACATCTCACAGCGAAGTGATGGTGACTGATAGCCGCGGTTTGACACAAAGGAAAGATGGTTTTCGATGAAAAATTCAACCAATTACCGATTACAAGGAATAACACAAGACCATGAAACAAGCGACTCAAGGCGAGGCGGGCTTGAATTAACATTTTATGCGATAATAGAGAGGAAGCCATTAAGTTGCTTACAACGGTGACGAAGCTGACATTGAGATATTGTTTCGGCAAATTATTTTGAAATGTATTGAGATTGGTAAAGTGAGGGTCTCGTTTTCAGGAACTGGACTCAAGTGAGCACTAACAAAATGACATTGCGACTAAATTTGAGGACTGGGATGTTGGATCCGACCAGTAATAACCCAACCAAAATTACTGTCGCGTGCAAAGACGCCGCGAGTTAGAAAGCGTTTTTGAGAACGAAGACATTGCAAAAAAATATTAGAATTTAAAGTGACATCAATCGGACCTTGTACGTTAAAAGAAGGGTCGGCTAGCCTTAAATAGGAAGGAATATATAAACCTGAAGTGTCAACAGAGTGGCTAGGGGTGTCTTTGCCAATGCTGTTAAGAATGAGGCAAGTCAGTTGAAGATTAGTGTTTCTTTGGCAAATATCTCTGAGTTTTAATTTTGAGGACTGCGAAGCTTGTGTTTTTAAGCTGTTAATGCCGGATACATTAATAGAAGTGGGAGTTACTGGAAGGCCCAGTTTTTCTATTAAAGATCGGGAAACAAAGTTATGAGTTGAGGCTGAGTCGAGAAGACCTCGGGCACGAACCCAGTTGCCAAATTTATCCTGAATTTAAAATTGGACAGTGGACAACAAGACTCGTCTTAGCATTAGAAATGCAGGAAGACGCACTTGTTTGTTCCGAGCTGCACTACGTAGAGTTAGAAGATGCAGGCACTGATGACCTCGATTGATCATGAAAATGCAAGAGAGTGTGATGTGCTCTTTTACAATGGGAACAGAGCCTAGTGGACGTTCAATTAGATGCGGAATGCTTATGTGAGACACAGTTGAAACAATATTTATGGTGTGAATCTAATTTCTTTCTGTCGTCAACTGACAGTTCTTTAAAAGACTTGCACGAGTATAGAGCGTGAGAATATTTGCAGAGTGTACATTTTGAGGACTTGTTGAGCGGTCTAGTATGTTCTCCTTAGAGGTTGGAGTCAGTAGAACGGGTTTGTTTATTCTCGACAGATAGGGGCAAATGACTATTTGACAAGACAAGTTTATTATCAAAGGCGTTGTGACGTGGAGGACTAGCTTCAACACTTTCTCACTGGTAAGAGAGTGCGGTGAGGAATTGACACCGGCTATTTAAAAGCATGATAAGTTGTTCAAATGAATATTCGTCCTTATGAGCTAGTTCGACTTTCCATGCTTTTAACGTCGAGAAGTCGAATTTAGATGTAGCCAGATAAATCAAGAAAGTGTCCCAAGTTTGGACCGGCTGCTTAAGTTGGTATAACGCTCTGACATGCAATTGCATGGAGTCTACCAGGTCTCTTAAAGAGGTGACGTCATTGGGCTTTACGGCTGGCAAGTTGAACAAGGAGCTCATGTGGCGAGCGACACACAAGCGTACGTTACCACATCTCTCTTTAAGAAGGTCAAAGGCAATGTTGTAGTCTCTGCGCTTAAAGGCAGTGATTCAACCAAAGCCAAGGCCTGGCCTTCCAAGGACAATCGCAAGTAATAGAACTTGTGGATATCGAGAATAACTGTGTTATCGTGGATAAGGGAGCAGAATAAGTCGTAAAAAGAGTACCATTCACATTCCTGGCCTGAGAAGTGAGGTAGGCTTATCTTCGGAAATATAGGTTTCGGTTTTTGAATGTGTTCACGGACTGAAGCTGGCGCGAACTGGGCCGGATTCATGACCTTAGTGTCCGGTTCTGAGAAACTGCGAATCAGTTGGTTGGCCTTTGCGATCCCTTCAAAGTACAAGGGTTCGACTTCGTCCCGATCAGATTGAAGTTCGGGGAAGGCGGATTCGATGTCTGTTTGGATTTGATCGTAATAATCATAAGAGCGTTCATACAACTTTAAACGTTGAGAGAGGATATCTAAATTGCAATCGGCGGGAGTTAATTTAAAAAGAAAGTTTCGGAATCAAGTAAGTTGCCCTTTATAGGAAGAACGTCTAGCAATGAGAGTTTCATCCTTTTCAGTTGCTTGAGTTGGAGGTACCATGATTGAAAATTACAATGGAAGTGCAACTTACGATAATGGAGAGATTTTGAAATTATGTCAGGTTGGCAGCAGCGGACAGGTTGCAAGGTGATGACCGAGGAAGACAGGAAAGACCTCTTTCACCTCTACCTGCTTTGCACAGTAAAGCTATACCTGAAAAATTCAAAGCAGATATTAGTAATTTGCAAAGTATTGACAAGTGGATTTTCTCGGGTTTCTGAGACAAACTTTTGGTAGGTTTTAGCAAGGGATTAACACTACCTAAGGGATAATGCTAGGAGATAAAAGGATATAGGTTTCGGCAAGGAGACAAGTATTGCTAGTGTGCCCTTTCAGCAAGAAATATGCAAATCACAGTATGCCAGCATTGCTCAATTCGGGATTTTCGGGGTTGTAGTATGTTCTCCCACTCTGTGACTTACACATTTTGGATTAAATAGAGGATACACTTGCAAAAATAACAAGAAAATCAACTCCTATTTCAAAACATTTAATTAACCAAAATTATGGCGCTACAAACAATAAAACAATTAAACTACTGACCAAAATCTTCTACTTGTTCCAAGTGAACAAGGAATAATATAAGAATTAAACAAATATTATATTAAAACACATGGTTTCCTTTAAAACCAACAATTCATAATTATTTTTACTTCCATAAAGTATCTATCTTAAAGTTCCATATAACTACGAGCTCCTTTGGCTCGATATTTTCCAATAATAATGTTGTCATTCTTTTGTACACCTCAAATACTATTTTTATATTTTCTTATCATCAAAACAAATATCTAATTACCTTTAAGGTACATGTTAATTCTTTATTTAAATATTTGGGCACTTCACATGTTTTCAGCATTTATCATCTCTCTCAAGTTTTTACAAATTCACCATAGTGATCGGGAAAATACTTGTGTACTCCAGAGTTATAAAGATTACTTGACAAAGTCAAAAACTATGATTACTCCCGGAATCTAGTTACCTTCATTTAACTCGTGGAATCCTACTTCCATACAACATTACAATAGGGATTGTTATTTATTTTATTTGTCTTATAAGACCATTATTACATAAGAAAACTACGATCTGAACTTGCAAGCGATAATTTCATCTACAAGGACCTCGGTTCAATTCCCGGGTCATTAACAACTTTTAAACACTCACGGTGTATTATTTACTTCTTACAGACGGCCTTCACCAACCCTCCTGCTATTAGGGTCTGACCGTTATACTTGAGCGAGATTTATGACTGGGAGGGTGACTCCCTGTCTAGTCTGCGGTTGGAGCTCTCCTCAATGCTTTTAAAACAAATCTTCCTTTCTTTTCAGTTCTATGGAGAGACCTGGCATTTTACTTCTCTCTTACTTTCAACAATATTATTGGGCTCATAAACCACTTTCGTAACCTTGGCATTTATTAATTATGAAAGGTCCTCATTGATTGGGAAGAGTAATACACATTCTACGACGAATAATTAGGGGCTTCAACAACAAGAGGATTCTAGGTTCGAATCTCTTAACATGCCTCGGGAACCATTCCCACATTGGAGGACTTATACAAATTGCGATCTAGGGTCGGCCGTGGTCTACATGACCTACGCTCATAATACCATACATTTGCTCCCTTTTATAATAATAACACACACATGGCCTCGTGATCTATGTCACTATTGGAGGACTTACAACATATCTCAAATTACCGCAATCAACTACCCCTCATAAGTAATTTACCAAGTACTTTTAAATTCTACGCATTCCTAGCGTGACATTTTATTTTAATTGCGCTCCATTGCGCCATACATTATTTTAAGCCTAGCGTCTTCCACAGAACTGATAAATTCCATATAAACAATTAATACATATCTCAATTTTTATATTAATCTTTTCCTTTGACAATAATCGCTCTATTTATAAAAACATGCATTTACATCATGTCTTATACTTTTATTAAGGCTCCAACGTTCTTATTTTCATATCATTCAGTTTAATCTTTATTTATATTTCCTTTATATTATAATTATTATTAATCTATTAATACGCTTGCTTTTATAACATTCGTCAAATACACTGACATTTTATTCATACATTTCCTCTACAGGATTTATTCTTTCACATAATTATTTATAATTTCTCAAATTCTATATTTGTTCAGACCGCGTTCTTATTCTGTACTTAGTTATTTAGAAACATCCCTTTTACTCAAAAACTCCGGTGGATTTGTACACAATCATTTCCCTGACACCAAAACATAATGAAAATCTTTACTCACATGTTTGAGGTCGTTTCCTGACCTTCCTTCTCGTGCGATGCGTCATTTTTGGCCCACTTTTTTTAAATTACTCCATCTTGTACAAATTCATTGCATGTACAGACATATCTTGACACATATTTAACACGTATACATTTAACACTGATAACATTTTAAATACACTGGTGTATCCGTTTTGAACACACAATAAGAACACTGAAAATATATTACTTTTAACACAAAATATTGATATATTTACACTTCACAAATTCTGATCACTAGGCCGCTATTTAGCCTATCACACGTGACCTCTTGACCTCCCGTCTCCAAGGGTGAAATTTAGTAATGTCGGCTTCCTATCCTCTCCGAATATGAAAGTCTCGAATCATCTACTTCCTCCCTGCAAAAGCACTCCTTCGAATCCCTTTTCTGACGATCTGCTATTTCTCTGAGTTGAACGACTCCCCTTTTAGATCCTATTTATTGATCTTAGCGAAAGTCTGTTCTGTTCACGGTCCCCTCGATAATCTATCGGTGACCTATGGATTTTTAGCAACTAATACTTCTTGCGTCTTAGTACTTTTGAAATAGTTCATCTGCTTTCTTGAAACAATGTCGATAGTTTCCTTTCTCTTCTTCGCTTATTCGGTTCTCGCACTTCTACTCTTCTAGAATACTTTGCGAACCTTATTTTCTCTGTCTCTGCTCGGGCTCTTGAAATTTGATAAAATGTTTATCTCGCTGTTACGGTACTTCCGTACGTTATGATACTTTTGGTCGTTTACTTAAAGACCTATCGCCCTGAGTCCTAAGTTCGCAGCCTGCTTTGACTGTATTTTATGAACTTTTCACTGTAAATTTTATACTGTCGGACCTAAATCCTGTAACTAGGATTTTCCTAATTTTTAACACGGCGATACTGTAATATTACTTCTTTGCAACTCCTTACGGATCACGTCAGTTATTGATACCGCGACGCCCGTGGCTGTCGGATATTTTCTATGCGATATGATACAGCGTTTTTTTCCCTCAAGGAAAGCTGGTATACTGTCTTCGGTGTGTTTCAGCGTGACGCCCCCTCACGGACTGTCGGAATTCGGAGTCTGATGTATCACAGTGACGCGCCCTCGGGCCGTTTGATAACTGCAAGTACTGATACAGCGTGACGCCCCCCTGGGCTATCGGAAACTGCATGATTGGCTTGGTGAGGCCTGGACTTTTATACTATTTAGTCAAAAATAAATAAAATCCTAGTCCTTTTCGTGACCAACTTTTGAAATAATGGTTGCACAAATATAAAAATTATATCTCCAGAAAGCTCGTCTTCCGAACGTCAAATGATCTCACTGTGCATAAGAATCGATCGTGCATTTCTGAGATATTAATTAATTTTTAGTCTTCAGCTGCGTGGGTGGTGCTGTTCATTTTTAAAATCCCCACTCCTTTGGTATCAGTGAATCCCCAATGACGTATGCTGCGTTTGCATTTATTTCCTGTGCAATTATTACAAGCTTTTTCTTTACACAAAAATCTCTAATCCGAAATGATTCACAGTCCAGTAATTATTTACTTATTTTTATTCCTGCAAATGGGTTAAATTTAATTATTCTTCTTCTGGCACATCGGCGCTGTTGCCGTTTTAATGCAAGCTAAGCTTAATTTCCGAGTCACGCTTCTCTGTCTTACAGTGAAAACTTGCCACTCGTTCTATTAATATCCATGACCAGCTCCCTCTCAATGAGTCAAGAGGCATGATCTCATCTTCTGAACTCCTGGTCCCAGCTGCTTGCACAACGTTAGGCTAGAATCCTGGCTTGAACTCTCTCTATGTTACATTAGAAACTGTATGTTTCTTTCATTCCTTCCCCAAATACACGGATTCGACCCCTTTTGAGACAATGGTACATGGGTTCACTAGATAGGATGAGAATCCAACACTAAGTTTTAAACAGATTGAAAGAGAATTTGGCAGTGCCAAGCATAGGAGGAACCTAACTCTAGCGGGGGCCTGTCTCAGGCAGGCGGAGAGCGCAGCGTGAGTTGAGGTTGCCTGCAAGCGCTCGGTGATTGTACTTTCCCTCTCGAGCCGATATTTCGGTACTATGGGGACGGGTGACACACTGGCAAGGCAAAGTGAGCCGAGAAAAAAGAATGTACTAACTCTCCCTTTAGAAGGATCAGTATTTATGATGCATTCGAAAATGCTGGAAAGATTTGAATTCAAAATAATAATTGTGGTTTTGGGTACGGTGGGATCTCCGGCAAAATAATCGAAGGCTTCCAGAGTGGGAAGTGATAAAGCCACTTTAGCTATTTGAGCTATATTGTTGTTTTTTGAAAATAATCTTAGATGAATACCAATTGTTGCATTTTAGGAAAACAAAGCTTTTACCCAGCAGGATGCCGACTAAAAGTTTAGAAAGAGGAAACCTCTGACCTAACTCAAACAAAACTGGAATTTTGAAAGCGAACCATAAACCAGAGAGTAAATCCCTACAAATAGGTAGCTGGTGGAGCGAGCTTTATTTGTTTTAATGGTTAGCTAGAATTGGCTATGATAACCAAAACAAACTTTGAAAATGTTGTTACTTGAAGTTTTAGTTTAAATGCAACAAGTAGTAGAGACCTTATAAGTTTAGGACTTAGACGTTTTAGCGAGGAGAATGTAAGCTTAGAGGAAGAATCAAGGAAGATGAGGTCCTGCCTAATCGTGATTCTACTTAGAAAGATAAAGCGAAAAATAGAAACAATTTATTTAACAAAAAAAATATAGAATCTAGAAACTTAACAATACTTAGGTTGGGATTTAATTTGTGTTAAGAGTAACATTTTTTTTTATAAAATGCCAAGGTCTCAGACCTAATAATAATAGGTTTACAATTTGTAAATAATGCTAAATGGGATACAAGTTTCAAACTTGCTACAAGCACTAAACCTGTACAAAGGTTTTAAAATGTGCTTAAAATAGGATTTTTAAAGCATTTAAGAACAATAAATTGCACAGAGATTATGACTTTTACAAATTAAGTAAGTTACAAGCGTTAATTGACTGCACTTTTGGCGAGCCAGCAAGCTACAGACACACAGATTAAATCCTGATCGTGACAGGAAAACAGAGAATTAAATGCGAAGATTACCGCTATTTTGCGCAGAATTTAACAATATTTGAAATTCAAGGATGCACAGGTCGTATTAACAAAACCTGAAGAGAAAAAAAACAAACAGGTACAAAAGTAAGCTTAGAAATACATGAATCCTGTACAAGCTGGAAATAAATAAAGAAAGATTAAAAAGAAGTTTCTACAACTTCTTATATTTGAGCAGAATGAACTAGTGTTAAATAGAACAAAATTGGAAGGGCGCCTATGGTTTGGCGATGCCACGTTGAGTAATATCTAGGTACATAAGTTCATTTGAATTTGGTTAGTAGAGGGTGTTTGGAAAAGGAGGATGGGGATAGAATGTTTTGGCCAATTTTATTGCTCTAACGAACGCGACACGGTTGATAGTCGAACGGGCCCTGTTTTGCACTGAAGTCTATTGATGAATTGGAAAAGTTCACTATTTCAGCACAGAAAGTTTATGGAACGGAAAGTTATTACAATTACGGAGATCACTTAGTGGAATTTGAACTTGAATCAGTTTATTGCGTTGAAGAGGTTGCAGTCGAATAATGCGGTAAAGTTCCCACGGTGGAAAGCAAATTAGGTGTTGACCAGCAGTTTAGGTAACGTAAATTCCTCAGTGAGGCAAAGTATTTCCATAATTAGAGTGGAAAAAACTAAATTGCTTGAATAGTAGAAAGATTGGTTGCCATAGAAAGTTCTAGAGTTGTGATAACTGTTAAATGGGGTAACAGAAATCCCTCGGAGGAAAGCTAAGTTTTATAGACAGCGGTTTAATTAACATGAATCTCTCGGCATGAGAAAGTATTCCCAGTTATTTTGTGCAAGAAGTACTAAATTTCCTCTTAGAAAGCTAGTTTAGATAACCATAGCCTGACAAAGGACAATCCCTCGAAGACGGTTTTTGCACAACATTTAGCAATTCCACACACTAAAATTGTATTAAAAAGCATTTAGGTGTTTAAAATCCATTAAAATGTGTTTAAAACACTGAAGTTGGTACTTAGCTTTCTTTCATGACGAGCAGGCGAAAGTTCCTGGTGACGGTTGGTTTTACGAAGTAGACATGGCGTCTAGTATAAAATGTCTCGTGAGTGCAGGAGACAGGCCCAACAGAGGGCTTCAAACTGTACCCTTGAAGATTAAAACAGGAATGAAAGCGAGTAGTTCCGCACTGTAGCCTTGACGGCCGAACAACAAGAAGAAGCGAGCGGAGCGGCGCGCCGATAGAGGTAAGCGATAACGCACACGTCAGAGGTAGCCGGGCGAGGGGGTAGGGGAAGGAAACAAAAGAGTTTATACATAAGAGTGACCAACATACAAAAAATAACATCTTTGTACAAGTGTAAATCTTCTTCATTGAGCAGTTAGCTGGCGACGAACACGAAGCCTGATGGATTGGTAAAGAAGTCCTCTTGACCTGAGGCAATTGAAGAAGTTCAGAGGGTAGGTGTAAAATACGGCCTGGCTGGTTCCGCAGAATTGCACCTCTAGAAGAAACGTATACAAAAAATAAGCAAATGCACGGGGAAAATAAAATGTAAGGGTTCGCTGTTGGTGTGTGCGGGAAGGGAAATTAAATTAATTAATTAACGTAGAAAGCCAGAGAGCAGGAAAAGCCAACTCTTTCAGACCGTGTATTTCGAGAAATACACCATCTTTTCATCCAAACGCTGGGAAACCGGGCACGTTATATCTTATAATATAATATTTTGACGTCTAATGGAATTTTATGAGAACTAAAAATGGCAGTGGTGCAATTTTATTTTAAAATCTAGTTTTCATTTCTGGTGTCCTATGAACGACCATTAGGATATATGAAAATGGGCTATTCAGTTCTTCACGGAGCGACTTGTTAAAATGTGGAATCTAATCCAGTTTACGTTTTCAAACTTATTAAAATGAAAAAAAAAAAAAAAAACGTTGTCTAATGTGAAGGCGAAATCACCTAATTCTCTAAAATAACGTAAATAGGTGTGATTTTCTGGTTAATTTCCTTGACTTTCATTCGAAGGATGTCAAAATCAATTGGAACTATAGAAATATTGGAAGAAATAGGTACCACCACATGATTTAATTACTTTTGATCCGTGTTTAGAGAGTTGTGCCGATAAGAGTTCGGAAGAAGAATACCTTCCAAACCCGAAAGAGGAATCTCCAGAAATAGCTTTCTGTGACAGAGAAGAGGCTGTGAACATTTGGGTAAATGGAAGTAGCAGTGTGCAAAATCGATTCCTTTTTGTCAAATCAGAATTTGAATTTTACAAATGGAAGAAAGAAATACACAAAGAAAGAAATATGGGCCAAAATGAAAACTGGAAAAGAATGAAGGGAATACTATTCGAAAGATTAAGAATGACGCGGGAGAGAAGATAGGCGATCTCTGATGGAGATCTAAGCAACTGGATTCTCCGAATCGCAATGGTTTCCTGGCATCGCAGAGCTGATTAAGTACATTCAAGAAATCGTGCAGCATTGGAACTCAAAAGATTACAAAATTTAATGCAAAAGGAGATAAAGAATGAAATCGTGTAGGGTAAACTGCAACTAATGTTGCAAAAATATTCGTAGCTGATTTGAAGAAAAATCTGGCTGTTATTGCTACAACCGCTGTGTATAATGTTGATCAACCAGGTTTCAAGAAAGAAATACGCGCCAAAACACATGTTATCTTTCCGCTAAGAAAACAGACGTAGTTCGTAGTGCATTAATGACTGAAATGACTGACTCCTACACAATGCCTGCACATTCCAATGCAATTGACAAGTATGAGTTGATCACAATTTCCCCATCTTTATATTTTTATTTCAGATAACTATTGAACATTTCCGTCTAATGATTTCACGTCTAAATAAAAAACAAGAATTAACTTTTGAAACATACGAGGTAGTGGCAATGGTAAATTGGTACCAAAAGTTAAAAAGGGACTGATTAATTCAAAAATCTTTCAACCAGTATATCCATGTCTGACAAAATAGGGAACAGTAATTTTGCAAAACTTCAATCCAAACGCATTCTTGCTACTCTCAGAATATAGTTCGTTGCTAATGTTAGATTGTTTCACCAGACACGATGACACCCCTGTCTTTCAGGAAGGTGACAGAAAGAGCTGCTGGAATTGATTAATGTTTCTTGTGACGCAGAAGTTACAGTCTGAATGGCCTCTTGTCTCACACAACAGCATTAGAACATCTAATGGCATGGCTCGGAGCTTTCCTATCAAACATTCTGTTGTAACAATGGTATAGGTTATGTAGGCAACACGAGGTGGTAAATTTTTATCTTGATAACCATGAGGACAATCAGACTATATTTTATATGCATACTTAACCAAATAAGTGATTAGCTTTCTTTGAGCTTTTGAGTTGAATTTCTCGCACATGTAACAAAAAGTGTCCGGTGGTCTAAACAGCAACGATGTCTTCCAGTTCAATTTCTATTAACTTCTAAACACAACAAAGTTTCATATCTCCCACCAAAAATACAAACTCAAGCATCAAGAACTCACAATACAGCGGTAACTGTGATAAGAATTGCACAATGTGTGTTTCATCGTAAGCTGGACCAAGAAATTTCTTAAGAACATCTTGCCATCTAGTGACTAAAATGTTGAACATTCTACCATCCCTCCCATCTAGTTAGTATTTTTTTAACTTCTACTACGTTAGTACTTATTTATATAAACGTTTGGTGCTTTTCAGTCGGTCAACATGATAGTACCCAAATTATGTGGGTTATCCCCTAATCGTGAAAAAATTGCATCTGATATTTTTCAGGATTAGGGAATAACCCATATCATTTGGGTACAATCGTGTTGACCGACTGAAAAGCACCAAACTTTTGTTTACAATGGTAACACTGAGAAATGGTTTCAAACCCCATAACTTATTTATATTATAAAAGGAGTAGGACATAAAAGAAAAAGGCAAATATAACACGCAAACAAAAGAACAGAGAGTAGCAAAATACATTAAATTAAAAAAATTAAACATATATATTACTTTAAAAAAATTAGTGCTAGGATATTTTAAAGTGCAGGTTCGGATTGTAGGCAGAGGACGACGTACTGATATATAATATGTCAAATGTAAAATGACTGTGTAATAATAGCAGAAAACTCGTATAGCCCACTGTCGTGGCACAAGTCATCAAAACTGATACCATTCTGATAACTTATACGTCAACGACACCGTTCCAGTAGCTGAAACATAAAATAAAATCCTTGACAAAGCTGTGAATCGAGCCTGGACCACCAGGGCGGCAGCTAACAATGCCTACCACTACATTATGAGGCATATATAATGATGATGATAGTAATAATCAGCTGCATCATGCATGTACACAAATTTATATAACAAATACGTTATCTGATATTCCACCTGGTAAGTTTCAAAAGTTAATTCTTGTTTTTTCTTTCATCGTGAAATCATTAGACGGAAATGTTCAATAGTTTTCTTTAAAAAAAACGCTCTTGCTAACCTTCACCAACACATGTAATCCAAGTCATTCCAATTCAAATTCTTCTGTTAAAATATTCCTACATCAAAGAGATTCGAAGTAGGTATACTCGACGGCATATTAAGAAAGAACCAATTATGTATGCTGAGAGTTGTAGACGTCAAAAATGAGAATACCGCAGTAGAAAATAAGATCTTCAAATACGGGAGAAAATGTCACGGGATACGAGACTGTAGACGTAAATAAGTCATACATCCCTCAAGTATCCTGGTCACCAGGTAAACCCCGAACAAAGTGAGTAATTATGTGAGATACTGAAGAGGTTTGATTTCACCAGCTGGGTAGCTATGCTTATGAACGATCAACGCCATTGGACAAGGCCGTCGTACGGACTCGGAAGACAAGTAGATTTTAACCCCACCGTCGTCGGCCATCCTTGAAGAGGTTCCCCGTAGTTTCCCAGTTTTAAATTCCAGGCAGATGGCCGGATGGTTCCTTCTAATAGACCATGACCTCTTTCTTGCAAGCCCTTGCTTTACTTAATTCATTTTAATTAGTCTATCTCGTATTAACTCCTCTTGTGAGGTATACCATCTTGCCGTAAAATAGTTGTCATAGAGGAACACATCTTTCCTTATTCCCCGACCCAGTAAAATAAAGAACAATCAGGGTAGAAATACATACATATAAAGAGTTGTCTTTACCAGCCAATGTCCAAATTTTATGTTTTAGGAAACTACCTTATTACTGCCCTTCAATATGTTTACAAAATCACGTCATTTGGAACTGAAATGGTTGTACCGCTTGCAACATTGCCTCAGCATCAGAGCCAGCAAGCTGATAATTGAGCAATAACTGCTGAAATCGAATAAACGTGCAATTATCGCCGGGTTTGCTGTGAGCGAAGTTTAATTAATTTAGACACGAATGATTATATTTGCATCTAATGAAATCTAATGAAGTTTGTTTCATAAGAATCTTAGCACACGATTACTAATTATGGTAGCATTTGCACTCAGTAGGTTTTATTGAATTTCTGTGGCTAAATAGAAATGTTATTTTCCGTATGGAAACCATTCCATGAAAAGAATGGAGAATAATACTGTACCCTTGCGTCATCATATGGAACATGTGTTCGTATCCCAGCTAGTTCACGGTCTTTCGAGGCATGGGGCGTTCATCCAACTATACGACCACATGTTCAGGATTTGGGTCTGTCAGGTAACTACTCTACTTGAAAGAAACAACGAATTCCTAAATATATCATTTAATGGTATTAACTCATGGCAAAACACAACACAAAACACAAAAATATTACAATTACTTCCCACAACGCAAAAATCAAAATTATATGTGAGTCTCTTCTCATAAAGTTTGGTGTTCCACCGCACCCATATCTGTCCTAGATATCCTAACGTTGGTACTCTTCGACATCGACGAGCGTTCATAGTGTCTATCACATCACACAATTTATATTAAAATTTGCACATCACAACACAACAGTAACACAAAATTACAATTAAGTAAACATTATGTGCAATTATTAAAATACTTGTCCGTTTTGAATCGGAACATTTACCTTAAATAACATTGATTTCATTAGCTTATGCCTTGCTTAACATGTGTTGCCTTTCCCGCGCACATCGTTTTCCTTTCCCATAAATTTCAAACGCTGAAGTGATATACGTTTCCCTCCAAAATACACATAGTTATTGAATTTTAGCTTCACCATACAACAATCTTCTGGGTCTGGTCATGTCATTATTATAATTACAAACGTGTCATATCGTTAAATTACGCTACCCGTCTGAATAAATTAGCATAAACTGGGTAATTACTCTTTACAAAAATGCATTTATTTATTTGGTGCAGTTAAGTTGTCCTCAGACAATAACTTGGCCAAATCTTACCCGATTACTTCGATCCAACAATCTATACCCATGGATACAGTGCATATAATTCATTTGATCCAATAATATTAAGCATTTTTCAATTACTTTCAGAGATAACGAGATTCTTCAGTGTAGCAATACAACCTTAAAATAAAAAGACAAAAGGGATCCGGTCAATTGACTCTCCTCGGTGTGAACAAAAGATTCGTCACGGACCGCCCTCCTCAAGATGGCTACCCGGTCTGTGGCCTCCATATGCCTTCCTGACAGACTTTCTGCAAGTAAATAAACCTGGCCAAGTGCTCACCCGGTGGTGCAGCTCTCCCAGAGGTACCTGATTGGATTGTGTCATTACGAATTGAGTCGATCTAACAAGGGGAGGATACGATGCATGGGTCACCGATTCGAACCATCTTTAGTACACGTGTAGGACATGACCAGGCGTATATCAGGTGCAAGTATTAAGCTGCGCTTCCCAGTCGTTTCCGAGAAATTAATTAATTGCAATAAATGCTGTGCGGCGTCTACTGTATGCGCATTGGACGCTGGCAAGAATCTAATGAACGCGTGGTGCAGGGGTAAGGGCCCTGCTTCGTAAGCTCGGGATCGTTGGATCGAATCCCACTGGTGAGCTTTTGTGTTGTGTGTTTTTTTAATTTTTTTTTAACATTGGCAATTCGTACAACTGTAGGTGTCGTGAATACTGTTTATTTTGCAGTCAATTGTAATAACGTGTTATGTGAGCTGGAATAGTGATTCTGAAATCATCGTATCCGGGTCAATGTTCGTGACATTACAAATGTATAGTATTGGCATTGCAAATACATTGGTATTATACACGGGCAGGTGTATTCTAGTACTGTATATGTATACATTTATACATTGAAGGCCCAGCCTGTTCCGTTCATTGCATTTCTGTCAACCATCAGCCCACCCCGTACCCCGCAAGCAGTGACTCGTGCTATGGGTAGTGGTTGGAAATAGCCAATGGTTACAAAAAACAAAACAAACAAAAAAACCAAACACAACACACTGCAAAGGCTCACCGGTGGTATCCGATCCACTAACCCCGCGCTTACGAAGCAGGGCTCTTACCCCAAGACCACGCGCTCGTTGGGTTCATGCTAGCGTACAACTCATATGGACGCCACACTGTAATTGCAATTAATTAATTTCTCGAAAGCGGCTGAGAAGCGCACCTTACTACTTGCACCTGATATACGCCTGGCCATGTCCTACACGTGTACTAAAGATCGTTCGAATCGGTGACCCATGCATCGTATCCTCCCCTTGTAAGTATTTAACACCTACACTTAGGGTATTTAATGAGCTCATTTCGGCTCCTAATTAGTATTCATAGCTAGGGATGGATCACAAATAGTCTCGCCGTTCTATGGACGTAATCAGTGGCTCTGTATGCGTACCAGCCGAGTTTCAAACTGTTATCTCGCTGTACGGGCACGAATATAAACTGCTCAAAAAAATTAAAGCACCACTTTTTTCAAAGGCCACCAAATTTTTAAAAGTTGACCGCACAAGCTCGAAATCTCAGTATGACGTTTGTCCTGACGCCTACCAAGCATATGCTTCAGCACAACTCCCCAACTTGAGTAGTTTCGGGGTAGCACCCCGAAAACCAGCCCATTTTCGAAAACTGCAAATTGAAGTTTGCGAAAAACGCTGCAGGTCTTGTCGCAGGTTGCCAAGGCAGTCGAAAATGAATCAGTCTTGCTCTTAAAGGTTCCACAAACACGTTTAAATCGTTACATTTGACGTTTGGGTATTTTTAACCCCCTTCATCATCCTCTAAACATGGACTACCATTGGGGGCATCTGAGAAGGTACCGGGTGTGTTTAACCACCTGAAAACCTGCACACCGTCCTCAGTTGCTGATTGCAGTAAGTTCATAAGGCCTCCGGCAATGTCCACACCCCCTAACAACCTCAACTGGCATGGGACCAAATCACCCCCTCTCGATTCACCCCTCAGGAATGTTTTAATCGAGATGTTTATCAGTGCTGTGAATGCGGGGTTCTTCCCCTAACGTTTCAAAAAAGAGCTGTGCCTTTGTCACCACCCCTTCCCCTGCTATCCCCGTTTGTATGATTTTTCGAATCAGGACCTTTTTAAGGGCTGAAACGAGGTCTTAATCGCTGAGAGGGCTGTAAACGTCCTACGAAGTAGTGATGACACGAAATCAACTCCTTCCGATCGTTGATTGACATACCGTCCCCTAAATTCGAAATGTTTGCACCCCCAACCCTCCCTGTCTGGACGCGTAACGCTTCATGGCAGAGTTTTCTGAGTTGGATGAAAATGAAGCTTATGGCCTGCAATGGAGCCCAAACCGGCAGGTTGGATGGGAATTCATCGGTAGGGTGGGAAACGGGACCAAAAGTTTACAAAAAAGTTACAGCAACCCACATCACCTCCTTGCGTGTGGGTTGCCTATGATCGGCAATAGATTACAAAGTTTGGAAATGGGAGAAAAATGACGCGATGTGGGTTGCCTATGCATTGGTGTACTTTCTAGAGGCTGTTAACTTTTTTGAAAACTTGTTGGTCCCGTTTCCCACCCTACCGATGAATTTCAATCCGACCTGCTGTTTTGGGCTCGATTGAAGGCCATAAGCTTCATTTTCATCCAACTCTGAAAACTCTGCCATGACGCGTTACGCGTCCAGACAGGGAGGGTTGGGGGTGCAAACATTTCGAATTTTGGGGACGCAATATAAATCAACGATCGGAAGGGTTGATTTCGTGTCACCACTACTTCTAAGGACCTTTACAGCCCTTTCAGCGATTAAGACCTCGTTTCAGCCCTTAAAAATGGCCTGATTTGAAAAATCATACAAAGGGGGGGGGGGGGGTAGCAGGGGAAGGGGTGGTGACACAGGCACAGCTCTTGTTTTCAAACGTTAGGGGAAGACACCCCCATTCACAGCACAGATAAACATCTCGATTAAAACCTTCCTTAGGGGTGAATCGAGAGGGGGTGGTTTGGTTCCATGCCAGTTGAGGGTGTTAGGGGGTGTGGACATTGCCGGAGGCCTTAAGAACTTACTGCAATCAGCAACTGAGGATGGTGTGCAGGTTTTCAGGTGGTTAAACACACCCGGTACCTTCTCAGATGCCCCCAATGGTAGTCCATGTTTAGGGGATGATGAAGGGGGTTGAAAATACCCAAACGTCAAAAGTAACAATTTCAGCGTGTTTGTGGAACCTTTAAGAGCAAGACTGATTCACTTTCGACTGCTTTGGCAACCTGCGACAAGTCCTACAGCGTTTTTGGCAAACTTCAATTTGCGGTTTTCGAATTGGGCTGGTTTTCAGGGTGCTACCCCAAAACTACTCAAGTTGGGGAGTTGTGCTGTAGCATATGCTCGGTAAGCGTCAGGACAAACGTCATACTGAGATTTAGAGCTTGTGCGGTCAACGTTTCAAAATTTGGTGGCCTTTGAAAAAGTGGTGCTTTAATTTTTTTGAGCAGCATATATAGAGGAAATCAACGGTTTCCTACTCGAAGAATTTTGTCTTTCCTCTATGGGTAGATCAATTATTATATTGGCATACCTAGGGTGTCTAATTGTTTTCCCTGGCAGCGAAGACTCAACTAAGAGTGGGTTACAGACAGCATCTGCCCCAACTCTGTTGCGAATACACATGTATGCTCTGAAGCTATACCACACATCGTAGATTAGAAGATTGGCCTACTAGATTCATCAACGCGTGAAGTATTTTGGATGTTCCCTGCAATTATTGACGCAAATCTCTTGAGTCTACGTTACATGCTCGTTGGTAGCGGCTAAAACAACATTTCTTTCAGATGACTCAATTCATAAAGCACTCATGTCCTCCATACATTTACTTATAAACCAAGGCTTTACGTAGCTCCAAAACAAGTATTAATTTACTGGCACTTACATTAACTACCTTAATAGCTCTCAAATACAACCATGTAGCATTTAACATTATTTAATATTTATTTAACATTTCAATTACACTGAAAAACTCTCTTCATCTCGCTATTATATCTCTCTTTCTCACTTTCATAATAAAACTGTATTCTTTCATTGGATATGACACAATTTGCACGTTCTATAGGCATCAATATCCCGATTTATACATTTATCATTGACACCGATATCAGCTTATTATTATTATTATTGTTATTATTATTATTATTATTTAACGTTACCGTTACATTCATCAACATCTTACGCCTAAATGGTCGTAAGTTTATCATCCTCAAAGCCATATATTTATAAAAATACGAGGGATGTGAGCTCATATACAAATGACTGCAAATTCTTAATATTTGAGGAAATGACATGTTGTATGGTGAGCTATTAAATCATATTAACATATTTGGATGGTACTCACTTTCATTTTGGCTGGGTTTGTCCAACAAGACAGCAATTCGCCCACCGTTCTGCTTACTTCTAAGCCATTATGACACTTTTCACACGAAACATTGAATATGGTTTGCACATGGCAATTACATCTTGTAATACCGGCATTTTACACTTTGAAACACCATACATTATTTTAACACACAAATATAAACACTTTTAATGATCACTTTTAAAATAACTTTACAAGTAATTTGCACACGGAGCCTTGCTGGGCTTTCCACTATTGCATGACTTCAGAGATGCGACGCAGCCAAATTCTGACAACCGCCTATCTACCTCGCGTATGTGTGCTCATCTCCCGTCTCCTACAACTTCTATCTTCTATCTCACAGTGTTGCTCACTTATAAATCACAAATACTTGTGATGCCTTCCAGGTTCCCGTAATCGGTAGTATTCGTCACAATTATATGTGATACTTTAAATATCGTAACCCTTCCTGTGGATAAGTTCATTGTCTATAAAAATCATACTGCAATATCTCTACGCTGCACTGATTACTAGTCGCGTATACTGCCTGCTTATATGTCTGCCGTAGACTGGTTATAATATTGATGCAGAATTACTTGTATTATGCTGCATAATGCGCCTTTCATTGTTCATCACAAAGATACTGAACGTAACTACTTATATATTTCGCGCACTTTTCCCGCGTGGTTGGGCAGCATGTCGTCCCACAAGTTGAGTCAAGACGAACTGACTCTCTTCTCCTTCTTCTCCCATATAAAGGTTTCTGGCGAAAAGTAGTCCTCTTGAATTTCAGGAGCGGCTCTTTTCTTAAATATCGCGTTTACTGACAAGGTAAAGCGTGATCCTTGCTCGTCTATTCATGTAGGTTCCAGATCCACTTGCGTGCTGGCAATTCCTTCGTTCAATTAATTAAAATTAATTGCTTTCCTCCATGGCTTGGTGACGCTATCTCGAGGGAATCCCCTCTTGCTACGAGACTGACCAATACCCCTCCGCAGTACGTGTGTGAATATGCTCATAATCACATACAGGCTTTAATTTAAGTGTGCAAATACTCCTAAATTACCTCTCTTCGAATAGAAGTCTCTGGGTGTAAGTCTCATTCCATTTGAATGCTTCATTTGGCAGTAATTAATTAATTTGTCTTGATGACCCTCCCCTCTCTACTGTTCTGCCTTGTCCAGCGGGGGTTTCATTCGTCGTTAATCACGGCCTTCTCACTCCAGTGTCGCCAAGGAATAGTGCACTGGCGTCACATCTACACCGCCCACTTTAAACTTCACTTTGTCAAAATGTCAAGTTGGCTCTCTTTCTGTAGCTCTCGCTAACATGTTCGTATACTGCCTTGCATTTTACACAATATTGCAACTTTTATTGCCTAAAATTCCCGTTCTGGACGTGGAATTAAGCTATTATTATTATATACTGTCATTATCTCATTGCTCCTCGGGTTCATTGTGGCTGTTCCCCCTCAGAGATCAATGGTTCGATTCTTAGAAAAATCATGGGCCTGATCTTTCCTTTATAAATACCCCAGTTCGATGCCAGTCAGCCGTGTCCAATTGGGCACAATACATAGCATTTCCTCCCACAATCAAGGATGGATATAATCTGTTAAAGCACTTATTGCACTTAACTATCGTATCGTTTATTTTGCACGTTAATTTTTATCTGGAAGGTGTGCTAATCCTCAGACCTGCCTAGACCAGCGAAATAAGCCGTGCTGAGCAAGAAGAATGAGGAGCTGATCATTGAGATCTCAGATAAAATTCCTTGCAGCGACAGCGGCTATCTTAGATGAAGACGGTATTTCCAAGCTGTTTCGCTATTACTTGATGCAAATGCTGGGCTGGTGCTTTACTTCAAATAGTATGACACCTACCCCAATCCTAGACGTTAATAAATTTACACAGTAACGCAAAAATAGGATTCAGGTGAAAATTGATGAAATTTACTTATGGTGCCACCTAATAAATCAGAGCTGGAGCTACATGCCTTTTAATTCACAAAACTCCCGTTTCCAAGAAAGCCATATAAATAAGTATTTGAAATTATTAGGTATATTAGACTATGGGGGTTTCATTTATACCGAATGGATCAAATATTATTGCATTAGGCAGATAGCTTCCAAGTACCTCGATTCTTCACTCACGGACTATTGTGCAGAAAGAATGGTCGGATTTTCAAGTGATGTAGTGCACGTGCATACCAGCGATGGGTGGGTAAATAATTCGATTTTCAAAAAGCTGGCACGTCGAGAAAGGTCTCCGGGGAGTAAATACGGTGTTATCATGATAATGCTATTCAGGCAGTTGCTGGAGTGTCCGACAGTCAGTCAACACCGTCAACGAAGGTCAACAGACACGGAGGATGCCTCATGGAGAACATTGCCAGCATCTGACTGAGTTTGATACTGATTATATTTTCCGTTTATATGAGGTGGCATGGTCAAAACGTGTGATTGGTAGGCATGTAAAATATGCAGATGTCCCAGTTACTTACAGATATGGATTGATTTTGTTGGGCGTCGTAACAATCATTTACAGCGATATAATGTCAGTTTCGCTTCACCATGGATGAACTTCGTATTCCTGTTTGGCGGTGCCGGGGGAAAGGAACTAATCCTTCCAATGTTCTGGTGAGACATACCGGCATAGGATAGTGTGAACAGGACTGCAGGTCACTTCTGGTAGTGATTCGGGGAAACCTGATGGCCTAGCACTACATCCCGGGATCACATGTCTTAAACTTTCAGATACAGGATCCAAGTACAGTCCTTCAACAGGAAAATGCCCGTGCATTTCAATGTTATTTCACTGCAAAACCATTGGACGCGACTTGTTTAATTGCTGATTGTACTTCAAGCAAAGGAGGGTCTAAAACGTAATTCCTCAGATTACGCGATTCATTTTTTACTATTACAATAAATAAATGGCCAAATTTTCTTTTAATTTTTAGAATGTTGATACATTTCTCATAATACATTTTAGACCACAATAAATGTACTGTAGGCCCGGACTCGGTGGCAGAGAGCTCTGACGCGCCAGCTCGTGCCTCACTGGCATCGGGGGAGCGTGGATTCGAACTCCACCTCGGACGTCCTGAAAATAGTTTTCGTGGTTTCCCATTTTTACCACCAGGCAAATACCGAGACTGTTCCCTTCAACAGGTCCACGGCCAAGTTCCATCCAAAATCTCTTCCCTGACCCTTAATTAGACTCACGTTAGCGGTCGCCTGGGCGATCGGCCTAATGCCATCCCTAGTTGTATCTGCAGACAAAGAGTGTTCAGCTCTTGGACACCATCCTTGCGACGGTAGAGGAATGATCCCCCACAGAGTCCGACAGTAAAGCCGAGGTGGGTGGGTTAGCGATTAAAATAAATAAATAAATAAATAAATAAATAAATAAGTAAATAAATATAGGAATGCTATAATTTTCAGCCACAATTTGAGAGTTTCGTCTTATGGTAGAAATACCATCATCTCTGTACCTTTGTTAGCATATTAGGTTAATTTGCGGAGTTTCTGTTAAGGTACAAACATTCAAAATAATACAAACCATACAAAAAGTGTTTTTATGGAAAACAAATTCATTAAATAATTGCGCGTGGCAGCAATCTTTGCTATTAAAAAGCTATTGATTGATAGCTATATATTGGGCCTATTGCACGTGGCGGCCATCTTACGCCTTAACCCCTGCACCATCTTCGGCCTTTTATTAAAAATTATAATGTTACTATGCAGTTACATGCCACTTACAGGCTTAATTTACAAAGATTCCCAAGTGATAGTAAATTTTTGCACGACTTATTATTAACTTAGTAAATACAGCACTCGTTTGTCAGTGGAATTTACCTCCAGGGTATATTATTGTATATCTATGGCTACCTATTGTAGATAACAGATCTTTCCATATTGAATTAAAATGAATTTACCCAGCATTAGTCCTATCTTTGTTAGTAACTAATAATGCAAAGCCATCATGATTGTTTTTTACTGCAAGGAAGATTGGAATTTTATAGCTTCTTTTGTTGTCAAGATGCACTGCCAGTGATAGCTACGTTCGCTAAGACGCAGCACTAGGCCAGTGGACAAAGCTATCTGTGGATTTGGTTGACAAGTGAGTGAAATTCCACCGTCATCCATCCTTGAAATGGTTTCCGTAGTTTCCCATTTTCATCTCCAGGCAAATGCCGGGACGAGAATTTCTATAGTAGGCCACGGCCATTTCTTCCCAACTCCTTGCTTCATCTTCATTCATCTCATCTATCAATAATTCATCTCAAGAGCTTGGTGTCAGGAAGTGCATCCGGCCGTAAAATTACTAAGTGTTCCACCCCTCAAAGCCACAATATTCAGCACTACCACCACCTTTCAAAACAAAGACTAACTCGCTTGGGAAGTATATAATTTACTGGTCCACCTCCTGGTGTAGGGCTAGCAAACTCGAGTAATGCCCCGGAGGTGTAGTGTCGATTCCCGGCTCTACCAAGGAATTTAATTCTGGTCTGAGGGCTGGAACGGGGTGAATTCAGCCTCGTGAGAATTAATGGGAAGAGGTGGGTTCGATTCTCACTTCAGTCATCCTGGAAGTGGTTTTCCGTGGTTTACCTGCTTCTACTCCAGGAAAATGCTAGGGTGGTTTCAAACTGAAGGCCACGGTCACCTCCTTCCCAATCCTCATCTGAATTACAAATAGCCTACGTGCACTACTGAAGATACTACTATAACACAGGTTCTCAGACTAATTCTACACATATCCAAGTACACGGGGCTAAATAGCAACGATGTCTAAGCCTCTCAAATGAAACAACAACAAATAATTTACCGGATATAAACATTAATCTTACCAATGTATGCCAGAGATGTGGCTCCACGCCTATTGGACCATCCAAGCGATCTAATATCCGACACGAGGCACAGTGAGATGTGTGATTGCATCATGGTGGTTTGGCATATTATTCCCATCCATACAACAGCCCTTGTTAGGATTATATACACACCAACGTTGCACTCACTAAGAGTGCCTATTACAGTCAGGGCCATTGTTACCTACCGATGTAGGCACATCAAGGAAGGTTACACTGAAAGCGGGAAAGAGCCCACATTCTCTGTCCTATAAGCGTGAAAACCACCTCCCGGTGTAGTGGCTAGCATTCTTGACTGTCACCCCGGGGGTCAAGGTTCGATTCATGGCCCTGTCAAGATATTTTGTTCTGGTCTGAAGTATGGAACAAGGTGCACTCAGCCTCGTGAGGGATACTGAAGTGAAGAGGGTGCGATTCCTACCTCAGCCATCCTGGAAGTGGTTTTCCTTTGTTTCCCACTTCTACTCCAGGAAAATGCCGGGACGGTTCCTAACTTTAGGCCACGGCCACTTACTTCCCAATCCTCACCCGAATTACAAATACACACCGCAGATATCACAATAATACAGGTTATCAGACAAATTCTACACTCACCCAAAGTACACGAGCCTAAATAACCACGATGTCCAAGCCCCTCAAGTGAAGCAACAACAAGATGTTCAGTAAGGAACATACTTTCTCTTAAATGTATAGGTATAAGTTAGTTAGGAGTATAATTGAATGTACTTGTGATAAACGTCAAGTGTTGTATCCTACATAAGACTCCATTATTTACTAAGTTTCGTTTTAATTCCGCTTTTTATCCAGGGAAATGGATCCACAATTTTGAATGTATGCAATCGATTATCTTGCGTCTTCTACAGGGAAAGCCTTTATGTGAGGCTATGCTACACATTGTCATTGTAAGTGTAACACATAGTGAAAAAATGAAAATCCACAGCCTGCTTCCAGTCTCCGACCGGGTCAGGAATGAAATGAATGAAGCCCCCATCTAGCGGCGAGGATATGAAATGTGCCGGCTGCCGAAGCCTGTCGCACTCCCCTGGGGCAATGATTAAATGAATGTCAGATGAAATGAAATGATAGTGGAGAATGTTGCTGGAATGAAATTGTGACAGGGAAAACCGGAGTACCCGGAGAAAAACCTGTCTGCCTCCGCTTTGTCCAGCACAGATCTCACATGGAGTGACCGGGATTTGAACCACGGACCCAGCGGTGAGAGGCCGGCGCGCTGCCGCCTAAGCCACGGAGGCTTCAACACATAGTGGATCGTCGATATTAATGTCCTATATATTCAAGATGGCAGATACGTGCTATATGCGGCGAGATAGTCTTATGATTAATACAAGCGACCTTTTTATTTGTTTCTCCCCTCTTACAAACGTTCGTGTTAATTGCGCAATAGGATCTTGAGTTATTGATTCTGAAGAATTAAGCCCATGATTAGCCAACATCTTGAACATATGGCGGGGGAGTTCTCTTTGGCTCTGGTGTACAAAAGCCATATAAGGTTGTCATTACTGGTAATTCGAGATATTGTATCTCTAAGATATATCGAATTATTTGTTTGCGTATTTTATAAGTTAAAGATGGCCGCTGCACTTTAAGTTCTATGTCATATTACTATGAATAAAGGTAGCGAGGTATTTTAAATGGTACTCCTCTCTCACTTAATTTCGCGTTATTTGTGCCAATATATCGTGAATTAATGATCTTCAATTTTTAGGAATACGTCCAGCCACCATCCTCAACGTATGGAGAAGCTTTTTTTTTTTGTTAGTCATAGGAAGACACTTACAAAGTTCTGATAATATTCGTTGTTTTATCTTAAGTATACCGTGAGTTTGTCATTATCTTACTCAATATTTTCAAGATGGCCACCTCACTTTGTATTCAGTGTGTTATTCTTATGGCTTATTTCAGAAACGTCCCTTATATGGTACTTCTTTTTTAGTAAGTTTCGTTTTAATTGCGCAATAAAATTCTGAATGATTCACAATTACGTTTTAGTATTACGCCCGGCTGCCATTTAAAAAACATTTGGACAATTGATACTCCATAATGGTTTCTACCTTATTACCAATTTTTGTTATTGTAGTTCTAAAACATCGTAGGTGGTTTATTTTCGAATTATGAATTTTCAGGATGGCCGCTGCAATATATTGAGTTTGATAAATATATCACTAACGCTTCTGACGCTCGTTATAAAATACTCCTCTTCTGCCAAGATTCACTTTAACTGTGAACAACCTGAGTTACATTAATAGTATGCGTATCCGCCATTTTGAATCTATGGAGTCACTGATCTTTTGCTTTGTTAGAGCAGGCAATAGTGACCTATAAGGTTATATTTCATTAGACTATTTCGTTATTGTTGTGGTAGGATACCGAATGTTATTAATTTATTTTGAAATTTCAAATGGCTGATCTGCGCTATATTCAGTATGATAATCTTCTGACTAACGCATGTGAGAGCTCTAATATGATGCTCACCTCTTGGCAAAATTTATCTTAATAACCCAATTTCATTCGAAGTTGTCGATTTTAATGTTCCAATAGTTCACACTCCCACCATCTTGACTGTATGGAGAGTCTGTTCATTTCCCTTGGCTATACAAAGCCACATATACGGTCCCACCTTGTCGCTAATATTCAATACTGTAGCTCTTAATTGTTGAGAGAGATACATTATATATTTTATAATTTCAATATGGCATCTGCGCGTAACATACATTATCATGTTGTAATCACATTGACAACAGAAGGTGATGATATATTACTATTTGAATACCAAATAGGCTACTGTGAACATTGATTTCTTCGATCATACTTCATGTATTATAATGCTTGCATGATTCACAATGCTGCCATCTTGAGATTGTTCGACTGATACCCTAGCGGTTTGAGCATTAGATGCATCCTACATGAAGGTATACGTTTTTGAAATTTGGTAGTGATTTGATAATAAATTTGGTTGTAATTTAATATAAGCTTTGAACATGTGTGTGGCCACAATTTTGTTATTGGTTAAGATAGTGGCGATATAAAACATGGCACTGGGTTGTCCTTTGCTAGTGCTACCTTTGTACCAAATTTTGTGCAATTTGGTTTCGTAGTGCATGAACTGATATGGGGAGACCGACATACACACACACATACCCAGACAGACACACGCACGTTTGGCCTGTGTAGGTCACATTAGTCTACCTTCATTTTTTGCAAACGACGAAAGTTGGGTAACAACTGACAAGCGTCGACGCTACAGGCCGGACGTTTGTTTTAGACGATTGCCCTTGACCTTGAAGCCAGCGGGTGAGCCTACACACACTCACTCTCTCACCCTATCGCTTCACACTTGTCACCACCGATCTGATGTAATGGAATTCCAGACTTGAGCACACAGTACAGTCCACGTCGAAGTATTATGTCACGCGGAAGTACACTTTACGTAGTTACGAACAGAACGTCATTATATTTGCCAATGACTGTACTTCAGCAGTAGGTGTGAAACAGCTTTGTTAATCATCGGACCGCTTGGAGCAGCTGATAACAACACAGGTACTGTAGTAACTCGCCCCCCAGGCTTCCATTAAGATTTTTCACTCGTCTAAAACAAACGTCCGGCCTATACTGGTGATGCAATAGTCCATACGAGATTTACAGCACGTATACGCACTCCACCGGTCACATTGCTCATACTGTATGTCTTGGTTGGTGTGCACATTCTGTACTGTTATTAACTCCCACAGTTCTCGTATGATACATCTCCCTGGTATAGTCCGCATCACCTTAAATAAGTTACTAACAATGAAACCCTACCCAACTGTTGGGTTGAATAAGAATTTGTCGTTGCATTCTTTGTTGTCGCGCAAGTTCCAATGTCACCATATTTGCAAACCACTTGCAAACACTAAAACTGACTTTTAAAATGTAACTTGAAAGTTTTCAGCCATGTGCTGATCGTCGTCTGTCATGTGACGTCATTCCATAGACGCCAATCTTCACACAAATAGTCAGATAGCAACATAACTTCCAAATCTACGCATATTGAAGAACGTTGATGCATTTTAATTTCATTTAGACTGAGTATTATATCTGCGAATTGTGGTGTGGCTGAACGAACGAAACATGCCCGATACAGGACTTAAACATTTTCAGTGCGAAAGATTATGTTTCTTCGATTGTGCTTATACCCTAAATGAAGCAAAAAAAAATGTGCTCCCTTGCTTTTTGTAGAGGATTAAACCTCCCGTCTGACTGTCGCCAAGGTTTCGCAATTTTTTACTTTGTATAACGAGGCAGCAATGGACCATGTCTTCCCCTGCCACGGAAAATGCTGTAGCTTCATATATTTGATGCTCTTTCTGAAGTGCGTCAGCTCAGCTGATTTTGGTGAGGGGATAAATTAATTGAAAATTGACCAACAACAACTGTCTCAACTAATGATTACGTCAACATTGTTCTTGAACAATTATATTAAAACGATTTATTAAGTTTGAGTGGAATGAAACGTCTTGGTGTACCATTCAGATGTCTGTCTATGTACTCGTATGTGTGTCAGTTATCATACCAGTAATTGGTTCGATCCTTAAAAGACAGCACCTTATGTTACTGTATGAAGGTAGAATCCACAAAAACCTAAGGCATTGCTCTAATGAGATATATACAGCAAGGAGCGGAGTCAGGTCATTTACCATTCCCGAACAGCAGTACATACCCTTTCACAACACCCAAAAGCCCCGAATGCCATTACTAGGTACCGCCCATACCTCAAAAGCTTCCATATAATCACAGCCAGGAATGAGACTGTGGCATCTGTGACCTAGCCTCTGCCTTCAGCCGAATACAAAAACATTGCATTCCTCAAGTGATGGTCAGCAGGCCCTCCCATCAGGTAGAGAAAATGAATGCCTCTGAAGTGAGCATTGCGAGCAGTTGGTCCTTAGAGTGAAGCATAGATATACTTAGGACAGCCAATTTGTAGATGGAGTGCGGAAATTGGTTTTAAAGTCCCGTCCCTATAAATCACCTTCACGTTCGCCTATTTTCGTGATGCAATACATCTTATGTGAACTGCTGACGGCCATGCGCTTGCTCTGTTAAGGTTGACCGGATGCGGACGGTCGCTTTCTGCTGAGGCTTGCACAGAGTAGGCTCACTCTGCATCCCCACCTCATTTTATCCACTCAATACCAAAGTGTCGGCTATAAATTGTGCATCTCTTCGTCCTCACATCCAGTGCAGACGAGGACGGGGGGAACTTCCGCTCAGCTGCTGTGCCCTTCACCAGGAGCCTTCCTCTCCCCCAACCTTTACACCGTAAATAATGTGAGCGGACATTCTCTAAAAGAGAGATTTATTTACTGTAGTAGTGCAAGATGGTGGATATCTTTAACACGGTCTGCCAGACAAATGTCCTCCAGACATAGTGCAGCAATGCCATCCATTACACAAATGGTTTGAGGCTTCATACTTTACAACAGGGATTCCCATTCTATGGTACGCGTACCTGTACTGGCATGCGAGCTTGGATAGGAAGTGGATAACAATGATACATTAACGCATAGTACTCCTGAGACGGGGAAACCACTTGACTCCCTGTGGCAACCCTAATTTAAACAAGTAGTTCCATGAAGAATTAAATGGCCTATTTTCACATATCCTACTTATGTTAATTGCCTCTATCAACATACAGAATTTCAGTTTGATTGCATTAATGGATTCGTAGATATTGAGGACCGTCTAAATATTGTGGATAGTTGCCATGTTGAATTTCTAGCCTACTTTCGATTTTTGCAAAAAATGAAAGTAGACTTATGCGATCAACACAGGGCCAAAAATCGTGTGTTTGTCTGTGTGTGAGTGTGTGTAGTATGTCTTTCACCCTCCTATCAAGTCAAACACGGTGAAAACGAATTGAACGAAATTTGGTACAGAGGTAGCACTAGCAAAGGGCACCTCAGTGTCATGTTTTACATCGCCGCCATCTTGACGGAAACGTAAAGGCGGCCACCCAAATGCTCAAAGCTTAAATCAAATTACGACTAACCTAATCATCTGATCTCCACCAAATTTTGCAACATCATACCTTCATGTGAAAAGCGTCCTTTGACCAAACTACAAGGTCATCAGCCTAACAGTTTAAAGATGGCGGCCATGTATTTGTGCAAATCAATTCCCCGTATCAATTCAAACACAACGAAACCCAAATCGAACCACCTTAGGTACAGAGGTAGCACTAGCATGAAACAACTCAGTGTCATGTTGTATATCGTCGCTATCATAACAAGAGAGAAATGGCACCCACTCAAGTGTTCTGAGCTTAAATCAAGTTGCGACTAACGTAAACATCCGATGTCTACTGAATTTTGCAACAACACACCTTAATGTGGGAAGCATCTTCTGCCCAAACTACAAGGTCTTAAGTCAAATAGTTTCATGAGGACGGATGTAAGAATCATGCAAGTATTATAGCCTAACCGTAACTTACGATTCAACAAGGCCAGGCCTCAACAATTCAGCTTATCGTACATAGGGAGGTTTAAGCTGTCCTCAAGGAGGTGACCGGTTGGATTTTAGCATATTATAATGGAATAATATGTAACCCTACAAGTGACCAACAGGTCAGGCTTACCGTGCCATATCGTTCCGCCCGTGCCGTCCAGTTGTAAAAATAGCCGCTTTTTTTTCTCGTAAATCCATATATTTCCGTAACTTCCTAAGTTTGAATCCTTTTAGTAATATACTAAACAAAATAATGCACATTTAGTATAAACTGGTTTATAGAAACGCCAGGAAACGCTAATGAAATCGTCGATATCAACACAAAATATCATACAGTTATAATAAAACAATTGTTTACCAAGTATTATCGTAGCGCATTCGTTGCGTAATGGCGGGGACTTGGGCTCATCAAATCTCAGCAGGTTCAACTTGTTCTTACTTTGTTTTTTTGGTATTTATTGATTTATAAATACTCACACGTTACAATGTTAAGCATATATAGTGTGTACGGTATTTGCAATAGAAAACATTATAATTGAACTTATAACACCACATATTTCAACACTCGAATACGGCGATTTATATTCATTGACCTTGATCCGCGGTAGAGTCTATTGTTGTTGTTTTAGTTGTTGATTCTTTACGGGTTTTGCGGCATCATGGTCTTGTAGCTCCGTTTACTTGGGTGTGTGCAGAAGTTGTCTGATAATCTGTGTCACTGAGATGTCTGTAGGCTTATTAGTGAGTGTAATTTTATACGAGGAAGGATTTGGGTAGGCAGCTGTTGTTGTTGTTTCATTTGAGATGCATAGACATCATGGGCATTTAGTCCCGTGTATTTGGGTGAGTGTAGAATTTTGTCTGATAACCTGTGTTATTGTGATGGCTATGTTAATATGTGCATATATAATTCAGGTGATGATTAAATCAATCAACGTTTAATATCCGTATAGCACGTTGTAATTCAACAAGCTACTACAACCAATATTCAATTATACTCCTTGAAAAGGACAACGGGTTATAACTATAGCCATGCTTTTAGGAGCAAGTAGGCTATATGTTATTTACTGAACATCTTGTTATATATTTAGGCCATAGAGTTATGTACTATTACATGAAAATTATTGCGTAGGTGTATTTTTTAAAGTTCAATCGCATGATTCGGACACAATAAATAAAATCGAGATTTTATAATTTCACACCGCCGCCATCTTAAGGTTATGAAGACAATTGAAATAAATTGGCTATCGGTGCATTGAAATTCGTATAAGAACTTACCGTACCAAGTTTTGCTGTGCTCGGATGGTTAAATCGCGGGAAACGTCCATTTAAATATTTCAATTTGGCGTCACTGCCATGATGGATTTGTGCTCACCAGGTTATTGAAAGTCCCATAGTTGAAGTTAAGTTACTAACCTTTATTAACATACGAAATTCCAGTTTGATTGCTGCCATAGGTTAGTAGATATTGAGAAACGTCTAAATATTTCGGATGGTCGTCTTGTTGGATTTTAATATACTGTATGCAGGCCATACTATTAGATGACGATTATTGCGTAGGATCATTATTCAAACGTTGACTTCGATCGCATGATTAGGTCACAAGAAATTAAAATTTAATTAAAAAATTTCGCACAGCCGCCGTCTTGAGGTTATGTAAACGACTGAACTAAATTAGATGTCAGTGCATTACAATGTGTATAAACATTTGCTGTACCATGTTTCACTGCACTCAGATGGTTAAATTGCGAGAAAAGTCTATTAAAATGTTTCAACTTCGCTTTGTCGCCATGTTCATTTTGTACTCAAGTTTTTGAAAGGCGAATAGATGTATTCAAGAAGTTCCCTTTGTCACCGTACAAAATTTCAGGGTGATATTTGTAACAGTTTCGGAATATTAAATGCCGGTGAAATATTTAGCACAGCTGCTATGTTGGATTGGTGCGACGTAATAAAATTTGAAGGACACAGTCGTAGTCGGACAAAATAGTACTATGTCCTTACCGAGTTTCATTGAAATCTCTCTAGTTCTTTAGATTTCATTAGGGGAGGGGGGTGGGTGGGAGGGAGACCCACACACATATGCACACACACACACCGACAAAAGGTGATCTCATAAGCCGATTTTTTAATAAATGAAAAAAAAAAAGTTGTTCCGTGAAGAATTAATAGCCTGTTTTCATATATCTAAGTCATGTTAATTGCCTCTATCAACATACAAAAATGTCAGTTTGATTACTGTTATAGATTCGTAGATATTGAGAACCGCTCTAATATTTCAGATATTCGCCATGTTGGATTTCTTATTTGTAGGCCATAGAGTAGTGTACAATTAGATGACGATTATTGCGTGGGCTCATTATTGAAACGTTAAAATCGATCGCATGATTAAGACAAAAGAAATAAAAATGTAATATTGAAATTTCGCACAGCCGCCATCTTGAGGTTATGTAAACAATTGAAGTAAATTAGATGCCAGTGCATTACAACGTGTATTGACTTTTGCTGTACCATGTTTCACTGCACTCGGATGGTTAAATCGGGAGAAAAGTCTATTTAAATTCGCTTAGCCGCCATGTTTTTTTTTT
This sequence comes from Meconema thalassinum, assembly GCA_946902985.2. Lineage (NCBI taxonomy): Eukaryota > Metazoa > Arthropoda > Insecta > Orthoptera > Tettigoniidae > Meconema > Meconema thalassinum. Next base: position 1,090,097,562 of record OX336389.2, read on the forward strand.
TACTTAACAAGTTTTTAAAAGTCACGATGGAGTACTTCCAGTAATGCCGTCTATCACCGTAATATCTTCAGTGAGATATCAGTATTAGTTCCGGAGATATTTTGCACAGCCGCCATGTTGGATTGGTGTGACGTAATAAAATTTGAAGGGCTGAGTTGGGGTCAGACGAAATAATACAGTATGTCCTTACCAAGTTTCATTGAAATCGCTCCAGGCGTTGGGATTTCATTATAGACACACATACACACACACGGACAAGAGGTGATCTCATAAGTCTATTTTATTCATAAATTAAAATAGGCTAAAAACGAACAAGTTCACTACTAAAAGGGTAAATGTCAACTTTATTTGAAAATTAGTTGCATCAGTACATCAGTAGGTGCAGAAATCATACACTATATGCAAGAAGTCATACATACAGCGTTTTGAGCAATTGGTGTAGGTACAACACAAAAAGGGGAATTTTAGCCTATTTTCAGTTATGAAAAAATAGGCTAATGAGATCATCTTTCATCCATGTGTGTGTGTGTTGTGTGTGTAGGTAAGTGTGTGTATGCGTGTGTGTGTCCCTAATAAAATCTAAAGGGCTGGAGCGAATTCAATGAAACTCGGTAAGGTAATAATACTAATTTGTCCGACCCCGACCGTGCCCTTCAAATTTTATTATGTCTCACGAATCCAACATGGCGGCTGTACGAAATATTTCACCGGCATTCTGTATCCCCGAAACTATTACGGATATCACCCTGAAATATTGTTCGGTGATAAAGGGCGCTTTTAGAATTTCTCCTAAGTGATTTTCTAAACACCTGTTAAGTACAAAACGAACATTGCGGCCAAGCGAATTTGAAACATTTAACAAGACTTTTCTCTCGATTAAAGCATCCGAGCGCAGTGCAACATGGTACAGCAAATGTTCATGCACATTGTAATGCACCGATATTTAATTTAGTTCCATTGTTTACATAACCTCAAGATGGCGGCTGTGCGAAATTTCAAAATTAAGTTTTCATTTCTTGTGTCCTAATCATGCGATCCTAGTGAAAGTTTGAATAATGAACCTACGCAAAAATTGTCAACTCAAAGTAAATAACTGTATTGCCTACATATATGAAAATCCAAGATGGTGACCGTTCAAAATACTTAGACGGTCCTCAATATGTACCAATCTACGAGAGCAATCTCACTGAAATTGTGTATGTTGATAAAAGCTATGCACATAAGTCTACCTATGGGACTTTCAATAAACTGATGAGCACAAATCCAACATGGCGGCGACGCGAAATTTAAAAATTTAGATGGACGTTTGCCGCGATATAACCATCCGAGCGCAGTGAAACTTGGTTCGGTAAATACCTATACAAATTTTAATCCACTGACATCTAATTTATTTCAATTCCATTCATAACCATAAGATGGCGGCTGGGCGAAATTTTAAAATCTCGTTTTTATTTCTTGTGTCCTAATCAGGAGATTGATGTTTGAATAATACACCTAAGCAATAATATTCTTTTAATAGTACATGACTCTATCTTTGCCATGTATTAAAATGGTGACCATCCGAAATATTTAGATGGTTCTCAATATCTACGAATCTATAATAGCAGTAAAGAGGCAATTAACATATCGATACTAATATAATAAAGCTGAAGAGTTTGTGTGTTTGTGTGTTTTTTGTGTTTAAACGCGCTAATCTCTGGAACTACCAGTCGGATTTGAGACATTCTTTTTTTTATATGATAGCCAGATTCAAGAGGAATAGTTTAGGCTATGTTAAATTTCGTACAGACCAGTCCAATCCCTGCATTTAGGCCCTTTGGCACAAATCTACACCGTTTCACCGATGTGAACCAAAATTAATACTTACCCTTTGGAACCCTGCGAGTCACATAGTCTGCATGAAATTTATGACAGACCAGTCCATTCCCTGCATTTAGACCCTTTGGCAAAAATCTACACCTTTTCACCAATCTGAACCACAATGCGTATACTTAGCCTTTGGAACCCTGCGAGTAACACTCATCATCATCATCATTTCCCCTTATCCAGCTCCTGCCGGGTCGGGGTATTTATGGCACTTCTCCACTTTCCTCTTTCCTTCCACCATTCTTCTTCCACGATCTTGTCCCAGTCCAGATTTCTTTTTCTTACGCTGTTCTTCACTGAATCAATCCACCTTGTTCTAGGTCTTCCTCTTGCTCTCTTACCCTTGCACTTTGCCTCCACCATCTGTCTTGGTATTCTATTTTCCTCCATCCTCTTTACATGTCCAAACCATCTTAGTTTATTCTTCTCAATTCTCTCATTTAGTTTTCCCATCCCAACTTCCTTCATAACATCTTCATTCCTCACTCTGTCTTTCCTTGTCTTTCCTATCATACTTCTTAGGAATTTCATTTCACTGGCTTGGATTCTACTCTCTTGCCTGCTTGTCAGGGTCCAAGTCTCAATGCATAAGTTAATATGGGAACATAGTACACTTTATACATTACCTCCTTGCTTTTCCTTGGTACTTCCTTATTCCAAACAAGTTTTCTTACACTTTGATAGAATGCATTGCTCTGCTGTACCCTCCTGCCAATCTCCATGTCCAACCTACCAGTTTGCATCAATTCACTTCCTAGGTATTTGAACGTGTCCACAATTTCCAAACTCTGACTTCCAATTTTCACAGTGCCCTATCCTTGTCTTTCCCCTCTTGTCATCACCATGGTCTTGCTTTTCTCTATACTGATTTTCAGGCCGTACTTCTGAATATTTTCGTTCAGTGCATCTAGTTGTTTTTGCACTTCTTCGGTGTTCCTTCCCCAGACCACAATATGATCTGCAAATAACAGTAACTTCATTTCTTTATGTCCATATGCTTCCTTTGTTTCCTTTACAATTTCATCCATCACCATTATGAACAAGAGAGGTGACAGCACACTCCCCTGTCTTAGTCCAGTCTTGTTCCTAAACCAATCTGTCTTTCCAACTGGGGTCAGTACCCTGCTAACACAGTTGTTGTACATTGCTTGCACCATTTCCAACATTTCTCTTCCCAGTCTCTTCTTAACCATGGTTTCCCATACCTTCTCTCTGGGGACACTATCATATGCCTTTTCTAGATCTATGAAAGTCATGATCAAATCCTTTCCATATTCCCAGTCCTTTTCCATCACCTGCCTCAAGCTAAAGATTGGGTCCACTGTGGATGTTCCACTCCTGAAGCCATACTGTTCCTCTTGCAACTCTCCTTCCACCTGTCTTCTCATTCTTCTTTTTAATATCCTTTCCAGTATTTTTACTATCTGTGATATGAGGGTGATCCCTCTATAGTTATCACACACCTTCTTGTCCCCCTTCTTAAACACTGGTATTATTAGCCCGTTCTCACAGTCTTCTGGTACACATTTCCGTTTCCACACACACTTTAGCAGTCGATACAACCATTGCATACCAACAGGTCCAGCGGCCTTTATCATTTCTACACTGATTTCATCAACCCCTGTTGCTTTTCCCATCTTCATTTTCTGTACTGCTAATTCCACCTCCAGCATTGTTATAGCATCTTCTGTTATAGAGTCGTCAGGTTGTGTCACTTCCATCTCACCAGTACAATTGCTCACATTCAATAGCTTATTGAAATACTCCTTCCATCGTCCCTTTATCTCTTCTGGGTGTGTTAACAACTCTCCATCTTCCTATTTCACTAGCTTTGTAATAACTCTTTCTTTCCTCTTACTTCTTAGAAGTCCATACAGCATCCTTTTACTGCCACTTACATCTGTTTCCATTCTTCGTGTAAATTATTCCCAACTTTTCTTCTTTCCTTCTCCTACCACTTTCTTACACCTCCGTTTGCTGTCGTGATACTTCCTTTTGCTTTCTTCTGTTTGATCTCGGTTCCATTCTTTCCATGCAGACTTCTTTTCTTTCACTGCTTTCCTCACTTCCTCATTACACCACGGTGTCTCCTTCTCTTTCACCCTTGTTGACGTCCTACCACAAGCACTCTCTGCTGCACCAACAAATGCCTTTTTAAAGTGGGACCATTCCTCTTCTATGTTTTCCACTTCAGTAACTGGGATTTGTTGCTTCAATCTCTCCTGGAAATCTTCCTGTACAGTTTTGTCTTTCAATTTCCATACTTTTATTTTGCTTTCCCTGATCTCCTTTAGGTTTTCCAATTTTTCCCATCTAAATTTTGCCACCACAGCTCTATGGTCCCCATCAAATGCTTCTCCTGGTAAAGCTGTCACATCTATCAGCTTTCTGCGATTAGTCCTTTCCACCAGAAAGTAGTCAATTACTGATTTTGTTCTTCTATCGCCCCAACCATATCTCGTAATTTTCCTGCTGTTTTTCTTCCGAAACCATGAATTACCCACTATCAGTCCATTCCTTTCACAAAAGTTTACAAGCTCCTCTCCTTCCCGGTTCTTTTTCCCATATCCATATGGTCCAATGACTTCTTCCTTTCCTTGTCTCTCGTTTCCGACTTGTGCATTCATATCTCCCATGATCACCACTTCTACATCTGAAATTACTCTTTTTACATCCTCCAGGACTACTTCAATATCTTCTTCTCTGTTTCCAGTCTGAGGTGCATACACTTGTATGAAGTCCATCACGTCATTTTTCATCTTCATTCTAATTTTCATTATTCTGTCACTCACACTCTCGACCACTTCAACATACTCCTCCAGTTGTTTCGAGGTTATCAGTCCCAAGCCATTTTTTGCCTCTTGGCCACCACTCCAGTATAATGTATATCCTTTCCTCAATTTCTTCCTTCCTTTACCTTTCCATTTCACTTCACTCAGCCCCATCAATCCAACAGTCTCCCTCTCCATGAAGTCTACCACCTCCTCCACCTTGCCTGTCAGGGTCATGACATTCATAATTCCCACTTTCATTTCGGTTACTGGTCGCCCATTTCTCACTGTTCCCCCAGTACCAAAAGAACTGTGCGTCGCCTGCAGGGTACGCCCTAACCTTCTCCGAATCATTTGAAGTGCCATTTCCATTTTAGGCTATTATTAGGATGGGGTCGCCACTCCCAAAGGCGAGTAACACTGTTTATATGAAATTTATGACAGACCAGTCCATTCCCTGCATTTAGACCCTTTGGCAAAAATCTACACCTTTTCACCGATCTGAACCACAATGCGCATACCTAGCCTTTGGAACCCTGCGAGTAACACTGTTTACATGAAATTTATGACAGACCAGTCCATTCCCTGCATTTAGGCCCTTTGGCAAAAATCTACACCTTTTCACCGATCTGAACCAAAATGTGTATACATAGCCTTTGGAAACCTGCGAGTAACACTGTTTACATGAATTTTCGGACAGACCACTCCATTCCCTGCATTTATGCCCTTTGGCACAAATCTACACCGTTTCACCAATCTGAACCAAATTTGTATACTTACCCTTTGGAACCCTGCCAGTAATACAGTCTGCCTGAAATTTCGGACAGACCACTCCATTACCTGCATTTAAGCCCTTTGACACAAATTTACACCGTTTCACCGATCTGAACCAAAATGTGTATACTTACACTTTCGAACCCTGTGAGTAACACTGTTTACATGAAATTTCGGACAGACCACTCCATTCCCCGCTTTTATGCCCTTTGACACTAATCCGCACCGTTCCACCGATCTGAAACAAAATTTGTATACTTACCTTTGGAACCCTACGAGGAACACTCTCTGCATGAAATTTCGGACAGACCACTCCATTCCCTGCACTTAGGCCCTTTGGCACAAATCTACACCGTTTCACCGATCTGGACCAAAATTTGTATACTTGCCCTTTGGAACCCTGCGAGTAACACTGTCAGCATGAAATTTTGAACAGACCACTTAATTCTCTTCATTTACGCCCTTTGTCACAAATCTACGCCGTTTCACCGATCTGAACCAAAATTTGTATACACACCCTTTGGAACAATGCGGGTAACACTGTCCACTTTAAATTTCGGACAGACCACTCCATTCCCTGCATTTAGGCCCTTTATCATAACTCTACACCGTTCCTCCTAATTGCACCACATTATACATACACTTTGAAACCCTGCTGGTAATACTGTCCACTTGATATTTTGGACAACGCTCTCCATTCTCTACATTTAGAATAACAAACAAACTGAACTTGAAGACCATGTATTAAGGCCTTAGAATCATTCATGTCCGCAGTAGTGTAACTGTAAGAGTATTTTAATAACTCTATTCTTGACTGGCAATTCGGGCTGCATCACGTCGCACAGTGTGTCGAATCCCAATTCTAGGTGGAAAAATTAATAACTTCGTTAATAATGCTGGGATTCTATTAAAACTTGGCAATATACCTTTCCTGAGGTTGCTGAATTCATTTCTGGTATCGTCTAAAATGTACGATCTTCGGGGGGTAAATATATAGGGGTGAGGGTTAAGGTGAGGTGTAAAAAATGACCGAAAGCAACAAAAGAATCAACCATATATGGTAGTAAAAATCACGATTTGGATGTGTTTATGATAGTTTACGACAGAGGTAAACATACTATTTAAAACTGGATAAAATATGAATAACAATGAGACTTGCAGTCAAGTATTCTTCTTACACCTTATTTGAGGGAATAGACGAAGTCACTGTATGTAAAATCATCCAGATTAAAAACGTATATTAAATTGTTATTAAACATAGAACAACGAAATATGCACAAAAAATATCATTTATTTTCTAAAAATAAAATAACAATATTCGTCAAAATCATACAAACAATTTCTTTATAACAAAATGTCATTTTACAGTCCTGTTAATGACGTAGTTTTAGTAAACATACTTCACACACGAAAACAATATTATTTCTCTAGAAAAGCATGGAAGGCCTATTTCTCCCATTGAAAAGAAAAATAAAACGTCCATTCGTCAAGTAATGTTCTCATTAATCTCATTCCCCTCAATAATAACAAAATGTCTAATGTTCATTCGTCACCTGAATCTTCTGTAGAGTCCAGAGCATCGTAGTCATTGCTATACTGGTCTTCATCAAATTTTGATGTCAAAATTCCTTGGGAGTCATTAAGTAACTCAATAGCTTCCATTGGTAGATTACCTATAGACGTGGCATTGTTCTTCCTGCACTCTCCCATTGTTGTTAATATTATGGGATATCAACTTAATATTGTTTCTTAGCTCCTGAACCTGAGTGTCAGTAAGAATTGTAGGATCAAATTTATTCATAACATATTGAAATCTGACGTCTGTACGCCCCTCTTTACGACACAACCGCCACGCGTTGAAGAATTCTTCTCGCGGTAATGCCCACATAGTCACTGAAAATAAGAAAATAAACCATCATGCACATCCGTGCGCAACCAAACCACTACAGATCCTGAATCTACATTAAGTTTCCTATCGAATGACGTTTAAAGTAAAGTGGCACTATGAGGCACTCATAAAGTAAATAATTGATATAGTGCAGAAAGCTTGTATTGCGCATAAATGTGCGAACACATACCTCTTTTCACTATTCCATGAGCTCAGAAGACAACAACTCGTTGAACTCACTAGAATCACAACGTTCGGTTCACTCCGACACCTCCTATCAAATGAGCTGATAACTGCCAGGAAGACGTATCAGCACCTATCCCTTCCCTCCTACGCACCAGCCAACGGAAAGGAAGACCGAAAGTCACCATCTGGTTTGTTCACTATTGAATGAGCCAGTTTTCGCTTTCATTGAATTTTTTCCACCTAGATATGGGATTCAACACACTGTGCGTCGCCCCTACAAGTGCTCTGGTGCAGATTTGCGAAAATTGTTAAATCTTGCGCGGCTTTTAAATTGCAGTCACTGGGAGTAATTAGTGCAAAAAATTTATTTAGCCCCTTAAAACAGTTAACTTATCATCATGAACATATTATGCATCTGTATAAGTGCAATGGTGTTGGTGCAATACATTGAGGTTATCAGCTGCAATAAGCGTTGGTGCTATTAAATTTACCTTAATCTATTCCGAAACTTATCGTTGAGCGCTATGTGGCCATAAATTATACTATTGCTACCTCAGGAGCTTGGGACAGCCGAAGTTTTCCAAAGTGTTCTGATTATTTTCCTACGGCGCTATGCGACAAAAGACGACACTATTGGTCTCTACATTTCTAACAGACAATGAGATATAGGCACTAGGCAGTGTATTTTATTTCACTTAATCCTCTTTCTAATCATTTTTAGAAATTTGCTTAAAATTACATGTGTCGGTGCTGTAGTTAGTAAATAGCCATTTCCCTATTCATTACTACCATTATTATCACTAGGAGAAAAATACCTAAATGTTACGTCCATTATACTGTGCTGCGTATCGCCCTCACTACAACCACCACCTCCACCACCACCACCACAAAAAGTTTTATTAAATATATCTGGTAGTTTAAGTATCATGTGCCAGTTCTGTAGTAGTGTTCATTATCATCCACAAAACAAATAAATCCACCGGGCGAAGCCGGGCACTACTGCTTGTGTAGGATATATGAATATAGGCAATTACGTTCTTCAGGGAACTACTTGTTTACAATAAGAGAACAGTATAAGAAACAGTACGTTGAAAAAGTTCCAAGAATTGCGACATCCAAAGCAGTTTTGTGGTGGAAATCAGGGGCGGCCGCTCCTTATGTGCTGAAGTGCTGCAGCACATTGTTTATTTGAAAATAAATTATTTTAATAGTAGGCCTATTATCTACAAATACAACGCTTTAAAAAAGACTCAAGCAAAGAATAGGAAATATTTCTACTCCCCTCACTACGAGGTCCAGAACAGGTACGGTACGAGGTATCTAGGCGTGCGCTCCACTCCGTGCGCGGCATTAGCTGTGCAGATCACAGTCCAGCGAGGATTTCCAAGTTTATTGGCAGCATACGTGAATTTTGTCTTCTGGGCATGCGCGCCCAACTTTTCCCTTGTGTTCTGGATGTGCTGTTGGGACAACAGCGAAGACCAGTCATCACAGCAATTCTTTGTTCGACCACAGAGAGGCAGCACTGGTCACATGGAATGTGAACGTGGCCAGTGGCACTATATGGACTCAGCAATAGGATTTAAGAGGGAATCGCTCAAAGAAAATGGGCTTTCCTGATAAAGAACTAGGTGTAACTGTTCAGGCCTATAGCATGCTGGAAAAGAAAAGGCTCAGAACAGAACTGTCGGTTCTGTACTGTAGGTCAGATTTTAGGAATATTGGTGGGGCAGTCCCTCTTCTGCATTTCATAATATCCAGTAATCTGCAAGGTACGTTCTGCCAAACAAGCAAGCTTCTGAGGATATCAGTAACAACACCCATGACTACTCCAGAGCCTGAGAAGTGTTTCTCATCGCTGAAGAGGATCAAGACCTTTCTGCGGAACACCATGGCACAAGAAAGACTAAGTGCCATCGCTATGCTCTCGATTGAGAAGAAGATGGTCTCCAGTATGGAGGGGTTCAATGCCAAGGTGATTGAAAAGTTCTGCTGCTAGAAGGAGCGACGTATGGACTTCATTTTTCGTCACTGAGTGAGTGTTTCTATATGTTTATATATAAAAAAAATTGTTGGAGGGAGGATGGGTTAGGCCTACAGCACACAACTAAATTTCTACACCAGCCGCCACTGGTGGAAATGTAAGAGAATAGCCCAACAATCTCTCTTTACTACCAGGGTTCTGTTATGTGAACTAGTACAGAGCTAATTCCTCTTTCCTGTAAATCTAATACAACCTGATATTCTTTCTTTATACAGTGAACTTTGCACGTGTTATATTGTGTGAGGACAGGAACAGTGAGTAGAATAAACAATCGAAACGACTCCTATGCTAACAATCACAGAGTTCATGTTCCTGCCACACAAAAGTCCTGCTGGCTGCACCGGGGTGAAGGTGAGTTACCTTCGCGCTGTGATAAAACGTATGAAAATTAGGTTAGCAATATTCTGTTTATGATGCATACATTCTTAGACAATATTTCGCAAGATCACCATTAATATTCAATGCTACACATAACTTCCGTCCTGTACATCCATCTACCTACACAAAAATGCATAGAAACTAGTCACACATTCCTATAGAAATATGGGTAATATCCCAAGCGGTTATTCTATTGCTTGAGGTTTTACAACAATAACCAACGTTCGCTAGTACAAGTTGAAATAAACACGCGAACTATATACCTGTTTTGGTTGTGGTAACACAAACAAATACTTACATTCACTAGAAGCTTCTTCCATAAATACAAAATATGATGACATATTGGGTTAAATTGTTCTTGTGACAGTTAAACTAAATACTGGGACGGGATAGACTTTGTATTTATCCCTAAAGAGGTGTATGATGATCAAATATTCTCTCTCCTTAAGTGGAAACATACAACTTACGGAGCCAAATCAATTGTGATTATAATATAATTACTGTGCCTGAATCTTGTAAAACAATTGTATACGTTTCCAAGGAAACACACACATCTTGCTATTAGAAGCGATGTTTTAAATTTTCAAAACACAAATCGTTGCTATTTTTCTCCATTTTCGAAATTTGGTCCTTGCTCTGTACTGATCTTCATCGTTTCCTTCATATCTCCCATGATTATAGGAATTTGTGGGTTTTGTCTTTTTAAACTGGGCGTTAAACATTCAGCTACAAAATGAATGGCTCACATTTCCGCATTATCAAATAATTAAGCGTTATTATTTCATTTTGATTTTGAGAAAACTCAACGTATTATAGGACTAATTCAAGCCAAAAATCTGTGAGTGAGATATATATATATATACAGTAGACTATTGTTTTGGTCAAAAGAAGATGGAGAAAACTAAGTAAAGACATGTTTCGCTCGTCAAGCCGGCATCATCAGATCCAAATCTATACAAGGCAAAATAGCTCTTCAAAACACTACCAAACCTACATTGACACCCACTACATTCACTGCCCCCTAAAAATTTAAAGAAAACATCAAAATCTTAGAAAGTGTGGAAATTATTATTCAACTGGTAAAGCCTACGTCATTACGCATCCGAAGAAAACTATTTGTATACGGTACCTACTATGTTGCAAGACTGCGAAATGGTAATCCCATCAAAAGTCGCACTTCACCAACTAATCTATGAAAGTGTAGCTACTATTGCAGTGATATAAGTCCTAAATTACTGTAGAATTGTAAATTAATGCAGAAATGACCTATGAGTACTTTACTGAGATGATGGGGAACTGCAACATTCAAAAAGAGTGTATGTCTACTAATAATGTGTTGAAGGATCTCACATGGAGACTTATCTGAAATTGTGGAATGTCTACAAGCTGCTAAGACAACTAATTTTCTGATGTAAAGAAACACCGTATGTACAATATAGTAGCTTTGGCCTACGGCCTAGCTGTGTTGAAACACCGCATCCCATGATAACTCCGCGGTTAAGCAGCATTGAGCGTGGTCGAAACTAGCATGGTATGCCGGTTCTTGGCACTGAGCGATGTTGGCCAACATAAGGAGGAGCGCAAAGGCACTGGCCACCCTACCGCACGTACACTCCGACTGGGGGTAGCCTTTTCGGAGGCTCGGACTTGCCTTCAGGCAGAATACCAATTAATTAATTAATAGTAGTTTTAGGAGCTTTTATAAAAGCAGTTGATATTGAAATATTTTCAGATTATGTAAGAATGATCTACCGTATCATGCAAATATAGGTGTGATTTGAAATTCCAATAAAGGGACACATTCAGTTTGAACATTAATTTCTTATGTTTACGTATGAAATTAACCATATCTGAATGAAATTGGTCCTTATTTACAATAGGTAATTTAAATCAAAATTACATTAAATTAATAAAACCATCAATAGTAAATAAATATATTATTAAAAGTTATATACACCGTAATTCTTCTATAAAGGAGACAAGGGATATATGTAATGCACACATGTAAGCCCAACATTTCAAACAGCATCTACTGGATGTAAAATAACAATCCATCCTAAAATATGCCAAGGCACATTAAAGGTTGTGCATATCCAGTTGCCATATGCCTTCAAAGTAAGTTTTTCGAGTAAATTGCAGATTGGGCATTCAAGAAGTATTAAAACAATACAGCACACACAACAAACAAATATTAGAAGAACTTTATATTTGATTTTAACATACAAAAAAATCCCTTCAGTTGTAAATATTACAAATTATTTTAGATTTTAAATCTTGACTGCAACACAATAACATACAAATAACGAAAGAGCCCGCTGATGAGCCCCACACAAGACACGGCACAAACTTAGAAGAATTGCTGAGTTTTAATTCACTGGCCGTGTAAGCCAATATACCATCTATTTGGAAGCCTTCATAAGGAGGTTAAGGCGCCTTTTAGTTCTCGCAGTGAAGAGTTGCAATTGCACTCCATATAAAAGGGAGGTAGCGCGCAGTTCGCTACTCCTGTGGGGGTCCGGGCGGGGACACCATGAGCCCGCTGATGAGGCGAAGCCCCACACAAGACATGGCACAAACCTAGAAGAATTGCTGACTTTTACTTTATATACTGTTCCTCTATTTAAATTCGATGTAAGCTCTATGTACTTACTAAACATATGTCAGTTTTCATAACTCTATGTTACATATTAGTGAAGCTATGATGCGATTCGTAACTGGATGCGAAAATTCCCACTGGCGGTGTATGACCCCCTTAAACAACTTATAATTATATATTTATTGAGTGTTGGTGGTTTTATTTAATACCATTTAGATTTCAATTTCATTACTTTCTTGATGGTTCCTTTGCCCTGATCCTCGTTGGTACGTTTACGTACAAATACTACTGTAGTTTTATGTTCGTTAATCTAAAGGGGTCCTAACGATAGAAAATATGCGTTACGCATTTTTATTATCGTTATTCTTGCCATTATTTTGTATCCCGCAAGGTGTAAAATTTGCCATTTCTTGTTTTCCATTTTGCTGTTAGTGCAACCATTAAAATTTATAGATGGCTTTCTACTCTCCAGTTGTATCGCTTTAATTTATGGCCACGAAACATAAAACTCTCGCTTTCGTACAGTCCATATACAGTAGTAACTGAGGCAGGCTTGTAAATGATATATACCACCCATGGTGACATCGCTTCCGGCAAATTTGGGGATTGTGGTAAACCCAAAGTACTTGTCTTTTAGTTTGTTAGAGAGGATGCAGTATTTCATACTCTCACTGTGTTGTCGAATAATGTACCCACACAGTTTTTAATTTTATTAGTTACTATACAGAAGTTTTTACTTTTGGATCTTATTGGAAAGTGTCTGGAAATAATAACTGCGATTAAAAACCACGCGCTTGACCATGGTTCCCTCAACAATCTCATTAATTAATAAATGCGGAGATTCCACACATACTTTCCTACTTGTACGAAGGACTTAATGTTACAGAGTTATATCTGTTTGCCTCTCCTACTGGATAGTCCTGAACTCGATGTGGTCAGATGACAATAATGTACTGCTGGATAGTCCTGAGCTCGATGTATTGGTGTTCAAAAACGTATTACTGGTAAGTTCTGAGCTCATTGAGATCGGTATTCAATAACGTTCTACTGGATAGTCCTGAGTCTTTCGTGATCGGTATTCAATAACGTACTAAGTCCTCGACCTGACCGGAAGTCAATAATGTAAAGGTTTTCGGTCAATTTTATGTGGGCAGTTTTGAGCTCTATCTGATCGGCAGCCAATAATGTCTATCAAAACCATTTTAGAGGAAAGATTTTGCAGGATTGTGCTGCTAGTAATCTCATTTCGAGTGAAAGCAAAGGATACTTTCAGTAATGATCACAATTTTGAAAACAATATTTTGTGGCTGTATGTACATTGAATCTATTTGCTTACCACTGCAACTCCGCACCTACTTTAGGTACGCTAACCGTACACAGAAACACTGTATAGTATCTCACAAGAAAGGTAAAATTTTCACATTCGGACTTAAAATGAATAGACACTTGAAACTTCTTAGATGAATACCTCTCCATACGTGAGCAACAATTTGCAAATTAGGAAAGCAAATCAACAATATAAATAATTAAAATAAAAGAAGATGTTCTCTAACGAACAAATAGCATACTTTAAAATCCAATGCACCAGTATTATGTATTGACATTGATGTCCAGCTGCAATAATTGTAATTCGTTTTCTTCTTCCGCACCCTACACTGTAACTCACACATAGCCAATGATACTCAACATTGTCCTCTAGTCTAGATAATTTACACAGGATTTTAAAGCTGTAGGCCTACATATCAGAAATTTCATCAACGTTGTTTTTAGGAGAAAATGCTAAAATGCTAAAACATTTCTTCAGTTGTGTATTGACTTCGCAGTATCCAAGAACGGCTGAACCACTAAATTGTGGAAGTAATGAATGTTGAACTTTCATAATCCACCGACCTACAAGAAATTTCACCTTTAGACCAGTTACTCACATGCAAATACTACTCTCTTGCCAATTTTCATTATTAACTCTCGATTGCATCAAATATTATTTAAATAGTTACTGTATGTACGCAGTGTGGTGGTTGTATCTAACATGCTTTAGATAAACTTCTCCAAGTGAGGTTTCTTACATGTTGTTTCTCTTTTACGAAGTTTAGTGCAAAAATAGGAAGTATAACCTGATTGATCGATTTTGAGATTGGAAAGTACGCATACAAGCTATCTTCAAGGTGTAAAAAGAGGAACATGAAATGTCAACACAGATAAACTTTGTCCAAGGCCATTCTTTGCTACATTTCGAAATTGAACGTTTAATTGAGTGTAAATGTTAAATTTTAATTTTTGTATATTCATAATAGTGGCTGTGCGCATTATGCAATCTGATAATTTTTGACTGATATAAATGCAGTCTCGCATACATGGCATGCTTTTATTCAACGTTTGCAGTAATTGCTTAAATAGGTCCGGCAAAATCTACCTTCATGTTTTAATGAAACGCATGGCCACCATCGTGAATGCATAAAGCCGATGTACTTGTGCCCTCATTACAGTGAAGCTCTTGCCACATTTAGAAATTACAACTACAGTATATTAGATAGTGAATTATTAATTTTAGTACTTCAGTTATAAAAGATGGCGGCAGTGCGTAATATTCGAGCTATTAATCAGAATAATCTCTTATAAAAGACTCCCTTTTCAGAAAGTTTCATTCTCACTGATGAATTGCGTTCTCCTATATCTCAGCCTACCTTCGATTTTTGCAAAAAAAAAAATGAAAGTAGACTTAAGAGATCTACACAGGGCCAAAATTGGTGTGACTGCCTGAGTATGAGTGTGTGTGTATGTAGGGCAAGGTCTCGTATTAAGTAGGAAACTTGGATAGCGAGTAGAATATTACGAGCAATATAGTGAACGGATTATTGTAGCAAAAATGAATACAAAAGCAAAGTGCACCACAGTGGTACAAGTCTATTTGCCTACCAGTCAAGCTGATGATGA
Organism: Meconema thalassinum; assembly: GCA_946902985.2. NCBI lineage: Eukaryota > Metazoa > Arthropoda > Insecta > Orthoptera > Tettigoniidae > Meconema > Meconema thalassinum. Next base: position 1,090,112,999 of record OX336389.2, read on the forward strand.
AGATGTTGAAAAGGTCTACGAAGAAATAGATGAAGTTCTGAAGTATGTCAAGGGTGATGAAAATGTGATACTAATGGGAGATTGGAATGATGTGGTAGGAAAAGGAAGAGAAGGGAAGATAGTAGGAGATTTCGGATTAGGTGAAAGGAATGATCGAGGAAGCATGCTGATGGAATTCTGCACCGAGCATGAGTTGGTCATAGCTAACACCTTATTCAATAACCACAATAGAAGAATATACACATGGATGAGACAGGATACACAGGGCGTTACCAAATCGACTTCATTATGGTTAAGCAGAGATTTCGAAACCAGATTTTGGATCGCAAAACATACCCCGGTGCTGAAATAACCTCTGACCACAATCTGGTTGTTAGGAAATGCATATTAAAGTTGAAGAAACTGAAGAAAAGTCACAAGCCAAAAAGATGGGCAATAGACAGTCTGAAACAAAAGGATGTAACCGAAAGATTCAAGAAAAGTATAACGGAAGGGCTAATGAGAAACCTTAAACAAACTTCAATTGCAGACGAATGGGCACTTAAGAAATTTTGAAGAACGAAATAACAAAATCCGCAATAGAAAACATTGGTAGGAGAGAAAGAATAGGTAGAAAACCGTGGATCACTCGGGATATACTAGAATTAATGGATGAAAGGCGGAAAGACAAGAAGAGATGAAAAGGGGAAAGCAGAATACAGACGTCTAAGAAATGAGGTTAAGAAGAGGTGAAAAGAAGCGAATGAAGAATGGTTGAAAGAGAAATGTGCAGGTATGAAACATTGTCTGAAATTAGGAAAAGTAGAAAGAGCTTATCAAAGGATTAAGAATACTTTTGGGGAAAAGAGGACTAAGATGGGAAGCCTCTAACAGATAGGTACGAATAGGTTGAGAGATGTAAAGTTTACATAGAGTATTTTTATAAGGGAAAGGATATTGAGAATCATGTAATGGAAAGGGATCATGTAATGGAAAGGGAAGAGGAAATTGATGAGGTTGCGAAAGGAGATTTAATCTTGAGGTCAGAATTTGACAGAGCATTGGGAGACTTAAGCAGGAACAAAGCACCAGCCATAGATGATATACCGATTGAGTTCCTACGCTGCATAGGTGATGATGGTCTGATCAGGTTATTTCACTTGGTGTGTAGGATATTGGAGACAGGTGAGGTACTGTGCCCTTTTGTAAAAGAAATATGCAAATCACTGTCCAGTTGCTCAGTCTTATCTCATTGGGGGGCATAGAACGTCCTCCCACTGAGTGATTCACACATTATAGAATCAAGCTTAGGATAACACTTCTCTGAAATGAAATTCAAAATCCTACTATAAAACTATTTAATTATCAAAATTTGGCGCTACAATACACAAAACAAACTAAATCAACTTCACACTTGTTCTAATGAACAAGGAACAAATACACATTAATCAAAAAAATTAATATTTGAGGTTCCACTGAACCCTAAACAAAATTATCAAAACTGATCTCACTTCCATTTAGCAACATTATAAAATTCTCTCAAAAACGAGCTCTAAAAGTCTCTGAAAAATTATTACATATACATTTCTGTTTAGAAAAACACACTAAATATTCTAAGTTTGAATATATTAAAATTTTGAGTTAATAAAAATCAATGGTATCAACAATTACCATTCATTTGGGTACCATATGATATTCACAATATATCATCCCTCTCTCCAACACTACCATACTCTATTTGTTTTCGGGGATCTCATGCACCACAAGCGTTAGAAACTACTGATTTACTCAACTCAAAGTAGACTCCCAGCTACCCGATATCTCCAACAATCACTTGGGAAAAATAACATTTATCATGCAACAATACAAAGGGATTTTCATTGTTGTCTCAAATGACAATCTAATTATTCATGACGTGCGGATCTATAATGCAACGGCAAGGATAAATAATCATAGTAAAACTCGGTACAGATTACCGGTCCATTAAAGGTTTATTATAGCAGAGTGCAGACAGGGTCTGTCTCTGTTCTTGGTCTATCCCAACAGTGACCTTCATTAAGAAAACGTCGAGACACTTCAGGCTTAAATTTATGACGGTGAAGGCGAGTCAATGCTTCCTCCCTCCTGGACGGCACTTTACACACAGCTTTCAAACAAGCGTAGCTCAGGTATAATTATAATTTCGGAGTTTTAACACTGGCAAATAAGAATTCAATAAAACCAATCATAATTAAGGGGCTTCCGACGTGAGAGAATTCCGGTTCGATTCTCTGGCCAGCCTCTAGGATACTTCCATTTTTGAGGGCTTAGGGCTAACTCCTAGAGCGAGGGTATCTGACCACTCCTCCGAATAATAATAGCGACATTGGGAAAAGGTATTCGCACACAATTCCGCGCTTGACAATAAATTTAGCACCCTTTAAAGTTTGTCACAGCAAACACACACGTAATCATTTACTTCTGTCCAGCTGATCTCCGCAATTATAGCGTGACCATTAATAACATAGCGCTCAATGGCGACAATCAAAATATTCGTGATTCCTTCCAAAGTCTAATATTTATTTATTCTCTTCGTCCAAAAATAATAGATTTGCCTTTAACTTAATCTCGACTTTTCATTTACATGAACACAACTGGTTCAGTAATTATCATTATCATTATCATTACCATTATTTTAGCAGACAAAGGCTCATACTTCAATATTATTTCCATATATATATATATATATATATATATATATATATATATACATTTTTATATTATCCTGTTTGCCTTTTAAATAACATTATTCCTTTCCATTTACTAGTATTCCACTGAATACAATTTCTTAGATTACACATTTACATTTTTAGTAAATTTTACTTTAATTATTAGATCCCGCACTTATCGTTCTCACACTGTTTTACATCCCTGATTTTCAATGCTGGAGAATACTTTCTCCATGGTTACCATTGTTACACGAGATTCCCGAATCCAAAACACATAATGAAATTTTGGTGTTACTTACATGATTTATCTGGCCAAATTGTCCGAATCCCAGTGGAGCGACATTGGGCCCACATTAGATTTCCCACTCCATGATGACACACATATTACCACTAATTAAATTGCCCTCTAGATTACACACTTTTAGATTAGTATGAGGGATTACACACATTTTTCACTACACTAAAAAAAATTATAACTTTCACTAATATTTATATTTACACACAGAATTTCACTTTTGTGGCATCAAACACTGCCTTACACACGTGAATTCTTTCTGATCCAAATCCTAGGGGTGCAAGTTTCGACCGCTGCCTTCTACCTCCTATTTGGATATTGACAGTCTCGTACGAAATTAACCTCCTTGGCTACGAATTTTCCCCTAATTCTGGTGTTGAATTTATCGACACTTACAGTACTGCACGATAATATTGTCTCTTCCGGGTTGCAATTGTCTATATGGGAAACGGTATGTGGTTACGTTTAACCCTGAAGTCACTATACTGCGCTTGACAATTGTCTTTAATACTATGCGTCTGAACTGAATTCTGACGACTATTTTCTTTTCTTTGTGGAGTACTTCCTTGAAACTCCACGTGGCTTTTGATGTCTATTGTAGACTCCTAACTCTATCGCCACTTTGTCACGCTAATCTCCTCAATTCAGGAAAATTAGGTGTTAGCTATGTTTGACCCTACCGTGGTTATACTAACGCAATGGGAAAAACGTTTTAGAGTATCTACTCTCTGCTGATGTCTCGTATACTTTCGAGATACTACGATGTCACTTCAAATACTAGTGTCTGGGCTTCGACTACTCTCGCCGGCTAACGTGTGTTTTTGCTCAAAGTTTATAACTTGGCCTAACACCGTAGACTATTAATTTTTCGAATTTCCGATGATACTTTCCTTTTGAAAAGAACTCCAACGTTTTTAAAGCGCGGCGACACTGAAGAAAGCTGGACAGTACTTCTATTTAGAGTACTTCCGAGTCGTGATACAGGTTCGAGTCCCGCTGACTGAACAAGACTGCCGGTGCTGACGAGCAGCACGACCGATACGTGGTCTGATGGATTATTGCATTTACTGTTGAATACTTGTCGAACAGTATAACCTCTCCCCGAGGTTCGCTATAAACTGTATGTTGCGTGATGCAGCACCTCCGTTCGAGGCCTGTTGTAAACTGCGTGAATTCCCTTGAAACAGCAACACGCCCTCTCGGACGCTGAAGACTGAATGTCTGTCGAAACAGTATGACACCCTCCACTAGGGTTCGTAAGACTGAATGTCTGTCGAAACAGTACGACACCCTCCACTAGGGTTCGTAAGACTGAATGAATTTGCTTGGGCTCCTGGCCCTTATATTTGATTCTGGTGAAAATAAATAAATTTCTCTTCTTCTCCACCACCAACTTCCAAAATAATTGTCGTACGATGTTAAAAAAATATCTCTGAAAAGCTGAGGTTTTAAACGTCTCAACAATATCTAAGTTTCCAGGAATCGATCGTACAAATCTTAAATATTAATTCAAATGATCTCTTCAACCGTGTGTGGGCGGTGTATTCTTTTTCTCTCCCACCATAAGATCCTGGTTCGGGAACTCACCGAATACGTAATGCTGAATTTGCATTTCTTTCGTGTACAATTTCTATGGACTTTATCCACTCTAAAAAATCTCTTTCCCTGGATAATTAACACTGATGGAGTCCTTTCTTTATTTTAATGCCCGCAAATGGCTTAATTCCAATTATTTCTCTGATTTCCTGGCTCCTCCCTTGAAGCAACGATGCCATTTTACTGTCGCCTCAGGGCTATTTCCGAAACTACATCTCTCTCATTCAATGGCATATTTTCAGATCTATATTTATCGAGTGCTTAACCGGCTCTCTGGTGACTGTTCAGTGACATCACCGGGCAGCTGTGGCCTGGCAATCTGTGGTTGCACAACTTATCCACGTTTCACGTAATACGATGCAGTATTACCTTCTCAACTAACTTCAGAACTCCATTCTAAAGCCTGCATTAATTCTTTCCTTTCCGAAATACAAGGATATTGGTTCGATACTGTACCTCTCCCATGGGTTCAGTACCCTATGATTTTAGGGCGAATGTAATCATCCCTATACCGAAGGAAGTAGAAGCTGACAGATGTGAAGATTACCGTACAATCAGCTTGATTACTCATGCTTCAAAAATCATGTCTAGAATAATTTACAAGAGGATTGAAAGCCAGATAGAAATGGAGATGGGTGAAGATCAGTTTGGTTTCTGGAAAAAATGGGAACACGGAAAGCTGTACTAAGTCTTTGGTTGATTTTTGAAGGTAGAATACGTAAGGATAAGAAAACGTTCATGGCATTTGTAGACTTAGAAAAGGCTTTTGATAACGTTGATTGGAGTAAGTTGATTGACATTTTGAAAACGATTGGAATAAAGTACAGGGATAGGAATGTGCTCTAAAATCATACAGAAACCAGACAGGAGTCATTCGAGCTGAATGACATGAGAGAGAAGCTGGTATTCAGAAAGGTGTAAGACAAGGCTGCAACTTATCACCAATACTTTTCAATCTTTACATTGAACAAGCAATGAAGTAAATTGCAGAAAAATTTAAAGTGGGAGTGAAGATTCAAGGTGAAATAATTTCAACTCTTGAGATTTGCTGATGACATCGTCATCTTGGCCGATACGCCAGAGGATTTGAAGGAGTTTTTGAGTTGTATGGACTCCGCCTTGAGGAACGAATTCATGATGAAAATTAATAACTGTAAAACAAAAATATTGGAATGCAGCCGAAATAATCAGAAACCTCTATGGACATCACATTGGCTGGTGAAAAGCTACAGGAAATAGGAGACTTCTGTTACTTAGGAAGCAAAATAACCAATAACCAGTGATGGACGAAGCAAAGAGGATACAACAAGTAGGTTGGCTCCGGCAAGGAAAGCATTTCTACAGAAAAGGAATCTGTTGACATCGAATATTTATTTAGGTATTAGGAAGTTATTTTTGAAAGCCTTTGTCTGGAGCGTGGCACTCTATGGAAGTGGAACTTGAATTATTGGTGCAGCAGAAAAGAGGAGAATTGAAGCGTTTGAAATGTGGTGTTACAGGAGAATGATGAAGATAAGATGGTTCGATAGGGTTACAAATGAAGAGGTACTAAACCGAGTGGGAGATGTTTCTGGTGACTGTTAATGAAGAGAGGAGATAGGTTGGTCGTACACTTGCTAAGACACTCAGTAATAGCAAGCTTAGTTATGGAAGGAAATGTTGAGGACAAGAACTGTGGAGGTAGACCAAGGTTAGAATATGTTAAACAGATTGCCTCGGATGTAGGGTGTGGTAGCTATGTAGAGATGAAACGATTTGCTCAGGACAGGGAGGCATGGATTGCTGCATCAAACCAGTCAAAAGACTGAATAGTCAAACAAAATAACAACAACAACAACAATTTTAAACTCGTAACCCAAAATGCAAACATCGTAGATATTTTTTGACAATAAGAATAAAAATTAGGAAAATCTTTGAGAGAGAAATGTGGTTATTAGGGTTTTAGAAGTTTAAGACAAAGCTGCCACCTTTGCCCAAGTTTCCTCCCATCTGCACATCTCGAGCACTGGAAGACATGAGGTCATATCTACAATACGATGATTAAAACACTAATTAAATAAGAACGAGGACAGGGGCGGCTCCATACAAAACTTTTAGGGTGGGCCATATGATATTATCGTTGTTTCATAAGAAAACAATGTTTTATGTTTGATATTCACTGTTACCAATTATACTAAGATCGTCATTTCACACAACACAACATTTGAAACAAATTTTAATAAATAGTTCACGCATTAAAACTGTACTCGCATCGCTCCTTATTTGTAAATATGTTCTCCATTCCTGTGCTTGGATGAAGCAAATTTATTTATCACCTTTTTTTGATCAGGTCCTATTTTTAATTTCTAACTTTGTGTTTAGAGGTGTAGAAAAAAGTCCGCTTCATTCATTCTTATATGCCGCACACAATCAGCATGTTAAATAACTGGAGTATACAGTACGTACCTTACCACAAAAGTTAAAAACACATACATCTATAGAATTTAGCTTCATTCACAGAACTTACTAACACACTAGTTCTGTACTCGGAAACACCAGACAACTGAAAATGTATAAATATATTTTTGTATACAATCTTAACTGTACCTGTTTAAGAGCGTAAGGTGGATTCATCTCCCATAATCCGGTTTGACCTTCAAACAGTGACAGAAGTAGGAAGTGAAATAGAGAGATCTTCTATTTCTTTTCGACGCAGCGTATGGGCCAATTCTCCAGAAAAAGGAAACAAAAATCCTTCTATAGCAGAGAGGAATTCGTGTGCAATACAGTGCTATGTCCACGTTTAGCTTACCCGGCCCATCACCCCGTATACATTACATGGGAAGTTATATAGAGCGCTATGGGAATACACCGCACGGGACTGTTAGGAACTTAAGCTAGAAACAAGTCATGTATACTGAATTCTTTTTAGAGATTAAAGAAGGGAAAAACACTTATTTCAAGTAGAATATCTGAAAATTACACTATTTTTAAAGACATTAATTAAGCATATTTTGATATATTTCATGAGTCTCCATTTTCTGTTTAATTGTTTCTGTAAATATTTGAATGTTTCTTGAACATAACGGTTTGTATGAACGTAAATAATGATCTTGTGGCTTCCTGGAAGGCGGAGTGCAGGTCTTTATAGTCTTTCTTCGGGTGACCTGTGCACCGTAACTAGGATGAAATAATGATGAAGACGTCACATACACCCAGTCCCTGAGCCACGGGAATTAACCCCTGGAGATTAAAATTCCTGATGGCCCGGTTGGTAATTGAACCTGGGACACTTCAATCCAAAGCCTAGCGCGCCAACCCTTTCGCCATTGAGCCGGACAATGAATGAATGAAAGCTAGATAAAAATTATACGAGCCTTACAATAGTCACATATGATGTGTAACATGTGACATGTTATCCTACTATGTGTGCCCCTGGAGCGCAAATCCCTTGTTGACGAGTGAACTCTGTTGGTCATTGAAATAACTATTTGTAAAGCTCCAGTGCCAAATCCTGACCGTAATGAATCACAATTGTTATTTGCCGTGGCGGAAGCAATCCACTGCCTACTTGATGCGAGCTGCGCCCTATACCGGCCAGTTAGTGAACCCATACCAACGATGTTATTGAAAATGGCCTCGTTTTGCCGATCAGAGCACTGCCAAGTATAGGCGCGATTAAAAATTAGGTGTGCGGAAGGTATATTAAATGTGTTTCTCCCAGTTATATATTTAGACCAACTACCTCACTCCTCTTCTTGCCTAGAACGCCTCAATATTGCGCTGCCTTGGGTTTTTGTGGGTATCTACTCACATAACGTAACGGCGGTGCTTTTGAGGATCCAACCAGCCTTCGGGCTGACTAACTAACAACAACAACCAAGTTTCAATTATTGTTAGTAGTTGGCGTTATTATACTGAATTCCTACGTTGTTTGGAGTGTTTGTTGATGCGATATAGATCCCACATAGCCACATGGCCGACAGTACATCGAGTACTTACATTAAATAAGAATACAGCAAAAGTATGAAGATTTAATAAATAGTAATTGTTTTCAGCAAATAAGATAAAATGAATAATTTCACACCAAAGAACGACAGCTTGAAGATGATTTATTGTAAGAATATCTTAAATGGGGTCTCCAAACCTTGAACTAAACTGTATGCGATATACATTCCCCATAGCCACATGGCCTACAGTACGTCGTTATACCGATCACCGCCATCACGCGCGCTCATTGTTTCCGTCCCATGCTCTTCCGTCCCATCCATTTCCGTCCCATCCACTTCCGTCCCTTTTCCAAAATCACTCCCACAAACATGTCCAGCTACCGAGTGCCACAAAAATATCCAGATACCGAGTGGAAAGATGTTACACATCAATAATTTTCTTCCAGGTTGTTTGAGATTACCCGTTATATCCAAGAATCAGGGACTTTGTTTTATACTATGTGGAGATATTTCATCCCCTCGCTCAGTCATTGGGAGATTTTGTGTAGACCAACCGAAGATTAAAAACTGACAGTTTGTATAGATAACATTGAGAGAATGGCTTCAAAACTTTACATTTCACTCATATGACAAGGACATTGGGTTAAGGTACAGCAGTACGCTATATGACAACATTCAGTGTACTGACAATCTGCCTGAGGCTGAGGGTTGAATATTTTCGTTTGAATGAAAAAGTGTGCTCCGATAAATTCGACTCCACAGTGTGAGGTGATTAATACCGGCATTCGGACTATCGTGTTCTGCGCCACAGAACAAAATTCAGGTTGCTTTAGGAAAGTAGCTCGCCCCTCGCTCCAGTGGTCCGAGAGCCAGAATTGATGTGCACGACCAACTCCCGACGCGACACTACTCGACGGCTCCATATTGAAAACGAAACTCCGCAACCCTCTTGTTCTAAGCTTGTATTTAATCCAGCCAGTCCCCGACTCACTGATATATTGCTACAAGACAAGTTAGTACGCAGTCACCCAGGTTAAGAAGGATGAGACTCTTAACGTAAAACATAGGGATTACAACTTTTGCATTCTAGCTTTCACTTCATCTTTAAACTGTTATCATTACCAGCAAGAGTAGAACAATGTGAGACTGATGTAAACCGTATTTCACTAAGCATTGAATTAAGAAATTTACTGACATCCTCGGGAACTCCAGAATATTTAATGGCTGGAAGGAAAGAAGTTTGTTGTTCAATTCTCCCCATCATAAGCTTATCCCTATCAGGTGGGATATGAACCACTGTACGTGGCGCATCCCCTCAAAAATCATACATGCATTAACCGGGAATCAAACCAAATCTGCCTTGACCGTTGCCCTATCACGCCCTGGTGTTTGACAGCTGGCTAGGGCCGAGTTTATATACGATGTAATCCTAATGTACATTTTACCTGTCCGCCTCGTTTCGTAGTGGATAGCATTCTTGGCTGTTACCGAGGAGGCCCGGGTTCAATTTCCGGCTCTGCCAAAAAATTTAAACGGGGTACACTCGGCCTCGTGAGGTAAAACTGGGAAGAGGCGGGTTTGGTTCATTGGTTACCCGTAGTTACCCCACTAATATTACAGGCAAATTCCGGGATGGTATCTAACTTAAGGCCATGGCCGTATCCTACCCAAATCCTACCTCAATCACAAAATGCACACACCGGTACAGACATCCAAGAGATAGGTTATAAGACAATTCCTACACACACCCAATTACACGGGACAACATGGCAACGATGTCGCAAAGCCCCCAAAAGAATCAACTAAAACTCTTTTACCATTAACCGCAGGTACAAAGAATTCAGCACGCCATAATATGCATGTAATATATTCCTTTATACGGTGTAACCACTTGAAGCCAAATCCAAACAAGACATGGAACTCTACCTTCCATGTCAAGACCATAAAGCACATTATTTGATTTCGGGTTATGTATTTAGACAACACTCTTAAAATGTAACGCCTATCACCACAAAATTAAGAACATCTGTTCAATCATTGGTAGCCAACATGTTTCAACCATTCATCAGCCAAATTACTTATATCTAATTCTTAAAACTAGTGTAACAATTATTCATAAAACGAAATAACAACATTATACGGAGGCTGAGGCGCTAACCGAGAATCAGCTCATCTCCATGCCGTTGACAGGGAAAACAGAGACGGTGTCCTCACTCATCAGACTCATCAGGAATGGTTTGAAATAGAAGTCATCAACGGGTAATTAGAGAGCATGAAATATTTTGAGAAGTTTGTTTGTGATTTCTTAGTAGTTCTAGTATTTTTTCCAGCCTCCGTGGCTTAGGCGGCAGCACGCCGGCCTCTCACCACTGGGTCCGTGGTTCAAATCCATGCCACTCCATGTGAGACTTGTGCTGGACAAAGCGGAGGCAGATAAGTTTTTCTCCGAGTACTCCGGTTTCCCCTGTCACAATTTAATTCCAGCAACACTCTCCACTATTATTTCATTTCATCTGTCATTCATTTACTCATTGCCCCAGGGGAGTGCGACAGGCTTCAGCACCCAGCACAGTTCATATCCTCGCCGCTAGATGGGGGGGGGTTTCATTCATTCCATTCCCTGACCCGGTCGGTCGATTGGAAGCAGGCTGTGGATTTTCATTCTTTTACTAGTATTGTTTCCCCAAGGTTCAGTAATATTCATGTAAATATGCCAAGTTATCATAATATAAGCTCAATTTCAAATAGTAGGTTAGGGTCTTCATTACTAGATAGATACCTGTATTTTATTATTCCTACCAATTGACGCTTTTAGGAGGTTTAAGTAAGTACCTTTCAGGATCATGCACACACCTGTTTTCGTAAATATAATAGAGTATTATTTTATTATTCGTACTGATTGTGAAGTAGCAATAAATCCCCACATTGGAATGTTTATGCTGAATTATTCGTATTGCCAAAGGTACTCAATTGTGGGAATCTGTCGATGAGAGATCAATTAATTATTTATTGTTATTTATTGAAAATTACAGTACATGGTTATAGTCATTTCAAATTACAACTCACTGTACGATATTAAAAAAAAACAGCCTCTTGTGCACTACCCTCAGTCAGTAGTTTGTTAGACTACTCGTCAGTATTTTATTTACCTTTTAGTATGCAAGGATAGCCATAATCACTAAATTAGGGGAATAATGCATGTTGTTCATTTATGACACAGCGATCTACATCAAATTATATATTTAGAACAGTAAGCTTCTTGTTAAATTTCATCGTTTTCACCCAACTGCATCATTTGTTGCTGATTTTAATATTTAATAGATTCGAGATGCCAGTTCTCAGTAATATGTATTCCGTCAGATAGTCTTATGCAAGCAACGTTTATTATAATTATGTTGTTCTTTGAGTCTTCAGTCTTTTGACAGGTTTGATGCAGAACTCCATGCTTCCCTGCCCTGAGCTAATCGTTTCATCTCTTCAGAGCTACCACATCCAACATAAGAGGCAATCTGTTCGACATATTCTAACCTTGGTGTTTATTATATATTGTTACGGCTGTGAGTTTGTGTCATCGCTCGCCGCATGAGTCACAACTGCCCCAGGGCTGGGCTGTGGCCTGCCTCCTGTATTGCGTGCGCCTTATGCAACAGGGCTACTAGGACAAAGGGATAGTCCAGAATATTCGTGACTGGACCAGCGATGGAAACCTCGAGAAGCCGTGAACCCTGGATGGATCTAGAAGCATTTATTGAGTCACCGGCCTGCTATATAAGTGCGACCTGTCAATCAGTGGTTGTGTTTTACGAGCTAGTGTGAGCGATTATCCTGAGCGACAGATGTGTGGTGACTTGCGAAACCCCTAGTGGAGCGGGGAAGTGAGACTACTACAGAGGAACTGTGTCTTGAGCGAGTGTGTTTATTTCCAGTGCGACAGAAGTGATTGTGCTACATTGTGAAACAGTGTGCAGTACGGTGACAGGCTGGGTGCAGCTATTTCCAGCTAGCGTACGGGACCGGACTCATTAGCGAAGAGGATTAACTGTGGTCTGTTGACAAGTGAAAGGGGAAGTGTTCTCGCCGTAAGGAAACTGGAGTAAGGTAATAATTGCTTGTATTTACTGAAGAGTGCTGTATCCTTCTGGCCGCAATAAAGTTAATTATTTCTTTAAGCAGTAATTGGTGTTGTGCTGCCTACCCACCGTAATCCAGTTAACAAAAGTGCCACTAGGGGGTGGCACGTAACAACTGGTGTCAGAAGTGGGATTACGAACTCAAGCACAACACCTGACGGTCCTGGTTTCAAAACCCGAGCAGGTCATTTTCTCTAATTTTCCTGTGAGTGCATGCCCTTTACAAGACAAACAACTAAAATGGAGGAGAAATTGGCAGCATTGCTAGAAAAGTTAAATGGCATGGAAACCAAGATGGAGGACGGCCAGAAGAATTTAACCAAGGACCTAACTGCCAAACTAGATGACGGCCAGAAGAAGTTAGCCGAGGACCTAACTGCCAAACTAGAAGACGGCCAGAAGAAGATGGAAGACGGTCAAAATAAGTTGACACAGGACCTGAAGAAATTAGAACTGGGTCTGCGTGAGGAAGTCACGGCAGTGGAAAAGAAGTTCGACGCCTTACAAGTGGAAGTTGCCGAGCTGCGCCAACGCCCGCTGATGGGGGTGGAGGAGAAATTCAACGCCTTGCAAGTGGAAGTTGCCGAGCTGTGCCAACGACCGCTGATGGGGGTGGAGGAGAAATTCAACGCCTTACAAGTGGAAGTTGCCAAGCTGTGCCAACGCCCGCTGATGGGGGTGGAGGAGAAATTCAACGCCTTACAAAAGGAAGTTGCCGAGCTGCGCCAACGCCCACTGACAGGGGTGGAAGAGAAATTCAACGCTCTACGAGAGGAAGTTGCCGAGCTGCGCAACGCCCGCCCACCGTTACACCGGGAAAATCAGGAACGGGACATAGCAGAGTGACGCCCCCAACCTTCGACGGTAAGGTCCCGTGGAGCACCTACTTACGTCAGTTCGAGGCGGCCTGTTCCATAAATAACTGAAACAACACAGAAAAGGCTACAGCTCTCATTGTAGCGCTGAGAGGTGACGCCCTTAACGTCCTTCAGGCCATCCCGACTGGATCCCAGGACTACGCTTCACTGATCGCCCATATGGAGTCCCGATATGGAGTTAGCCATCTTCAGCAGGCCTACCAGATGCAGCTCCGGACCCGGGTACAGAAGAACGCGGAAACCCTGCAGGAGTTCGAGATGGACATCGCACGTCTCGTAAGGCTCGCCTACCCAACAGCGCCGGCCGACTTTCTGCAGCAGATAGCGACGCAGACTTCCACCGACAGGCTACGGGACTCGGACACTCAACAGGCGCTGCGACTCGCGCGCAATAAGACCTTTACAGATGGGCTGAGCCACGCACTTGAGTTCGAGACGGCAAAACAGGCATCCAGAATGCGCGCGCGGGTGCGTTAAGTGGACGTCGACGAACCAGTAAAAACCAACGAGACCAAGCCCCTGGCCGACGAATTAATGGAGGCGTTAAACCGTTTCTTCGATAGTCGCGGCGCCACCAGCAACGACACAGCAGGAAGGCAACCGGAGAGGCGGCCCGGAAGAGGACTACCGACCTGCTGGACCTGCCGTAAGAGAGGCCACCTGAGCAAGGACTGCGGTGATCGCCGCTGCCAAGGGTTTCCGTCGGGACAGTCAGTCGTAGGGAAACCGCGCGGCCCAGGAAAGCAAGTATCAGCCAGCCTAGGGGGGCAAAGGTTGGCTTGTGACAGTCGTCAAGCCCCGGCAGTCCAAGTTCGTGTGACGCAGTTACGGAGGGACAATAGCAGCCTGATGATCGACGGAGTCGTCAACGGAGAGAGCTGGCCCATGCTAATCGACACGGGAGCATCGAGGACCATCGTCAGTCCCACCGTGATTCCGAAGTGGAGAGTTCAACCCACACAAAGGAACCTCCAGCTAATAACCGCGACCGGAGAGACCGCACCGGTACATGGCGAAGCATCACTGGAGTTCGTCATTGGTCGACGGGCGATAGAGCATCCAGTGCTTGTGGCTGACGTATCAAATGAAGTTATCATCGGACTGGACTTCCTGGACCAGAACAACATCATCTTGGATCTGAGTACCAACACTCTGCACTTCGGAGGTGAGGAACTTGCTTTGCAACCTGCGCACGAGTCCATCACCGCACGAGGAGTAAGGCTGAGAGAAGACGTCATCGTTCCCGCCAGGACGGAGGTCAGCGCTGCCGTAATTGTCGACGGAACTGCTGAGGGAGTGGTGGCTGTCATCGAGCCAAAATATGAGGACATCCAGACAAAAGGATTGCTAGTTGCCAAGACTCTCATCAACACGACGACTCGGCCGTACGTCCGCCTGTCCAACCTGAACGACTACGACATTACGGTTCACCGGGACACCAACCTAGGAGTCTGCGAGCCCGTTACCTGGATTGCCTGCATCACAGATACGACAGACGGACACCTGCAGACGGACAACCGAAGAAGACGCACACTGCCAGAAGAACTACAGAAGCTGTGCCAAGGATCCCAGGACCATTTATACGAGGACCTGCTACGCGAATTCCAGGATGTCTTCTCCGTGGGGAGCAAAGACTTCGGCAGGACAAGCTTGTTCCAGCACAGAATCGACGTTGGGGACAGCGCACCGATTAGGGCCCCATTCCGACGTGTCCCGCTCGCCAAGCAAGCCGAAGTCGACCGGATGGTAGAAGAGATGAAGGAGCAAGGGGTGATCGAGCCATCACATAGTCCTTGGAGTTCTCCGGTCGTGCTTGTGAAGAAGAAGGACGGTTCCACCAGGTTCTGCGTTGACTACAGGTGGATGAACGACGTCACAAAGAAGGACAGCTACCCTCTACCCCGGATCGACGACACGCTGGATACCATATCAGGGTCAAGGTGGTTCTCCACCTTGGATTTGAAGAGTGGCTACTGGCAGGTGGAGGTCCACCCTAAGGACCGCGAAAAAACGGCGTTCTCTGTGGGCAGCGGGCTCTGGCAGTTCACCGTCATGCCATTCGGTCTGTGCAACGCCCCTGCGACCTTCGAAAGGCTAATGGATTCCATTCTGAGGGGACTACACTGGAAGACCTGCCTGGTCTACCTAGACGACGTCATCGTTCTGGGGAGAAGCTTCGAGGAGCACTACAGCAACCTGAAGGAGATCTTGTTGAAGCTACGGGCTGCCCAGCTGAAGTTGAGCCCCAAGAAGTGTCAGCTCTTCCAGAAGCGGGTCCAGTACCTTGGGCATATCGTCTCCGAGGAAGGGGTGCGCACCGACCCAGAGAAGACCGCAGCTGTGAGGGAGTGGCCAGTTCCGAAGGACAAGTCCCAACTACGAAGCTTCCTGGGACTCTGCACTTATTACCGTCGCTTCGTGAGGGGATTCGCCGACATCGCCAAACCTTTACATCGACTGACTGAGAAGGACCAACTCTTCACGTGGACAGCAGAATGCCACAGAGCATTCGAACAACTCAAGCAGGCTCTGTGCACCGCGCCTATTCTGGCCTACCCCAGACCTAGAACAAGGTTCATCGTCGATACCGATGCCAGCGACTTTGGCATAGGGGGAATCCTGTCGCAGGTAGAGGACGGCGAGGAGAGAGTAGTGGCCTACTTCAGCAAGGCCTTGTGAAAGCCAGAAAGGAACAACTGCGTCACCAGGAAGGAGCTGCTCGCCATCGTGAAGACCATTGAACACTTCCACAAGTACCTGTACGGGCAAGAATTTCTCATCAGGACCGACCATGCATCCCTGCGGTGGCTCCTGAACTTCAAGCAGCCCGAGGGTCAACTCGCGCGGTGGTTAGAGAGGCTTCAACAGTACAACTTTGAGATTCAGCACAGGAGAGGCCAACTGCATTCTAACGCCGACGCCCTGTCACGAAGACCGTGCCCCGAAGACTGCACCTTCTGTGCCCGAAGGGAGGAGAACACCGGGATACTGTGCCGACGGACTACTGTGGAACTTCAAGGGAACTGGAGCCGCGAATCTTTCACGCGGGCACAAGCAGGAGATGATGAACTGGGACTGATAGCCGAATGGAAGAGGGCCTGTGTCCCCAGACCCGGGTGGAACATTGTGAGTGACTGCAGCCCGAAGTTTAAGTCCTACCGGGCACAGTGGGACTCGCTGATTGTAAGGGATGGCCTCATCTGCCGTACCTGGGAGAGCACCGACGGGAAGACATCTCGGGAACAAGTCGTCGTTCCAATGGCTATGACGGAGGAAGTCCTGAAGGAAGTTCATGGAGGATCATCTGGTGGACACCTAGAGATAAAGAAGACCCTGGAGAAGCTGAGAGAGCGGTTCTACTGGATCGGATGCCGAACAGACGTGGAGAACTACTGCGCGAGGTGCCACGACTGCGCAGCCAGCAAGGGCCCAGGACGAAGACGACGGGGTCCACTGAAGACCTACAACGTGGGCGGCCCCATGGAGAGAGTGGCCATCGATGTTGCTGGGCCGTTCCCGTTAAGCGAGGCAGGGAACCGCTACATATTAGTCGTCAGCGACTACTTTACCAAATGGCCGGAGGCGTATGCGCTCCCTAACCAAGAAGCCGCGACGATTGCAGAGACCCTGGCGAAGGAATTCGTCAGCCGGTACGGAGTACCCCTGGAGCTGCACTCCGACCAAGGGAGGAACTTCGAGTCGCAGGTGTTCCAGAACCTATGTCAGCTGCTGGGAATCCGGAAGACAAGGACAACGCCGCTACACCCTCAGTCCGACGGGATGGTAGAGCGATTCAATCGCACCATCGAGAACCATCTCCGAATAGTCGTCAGCGAGCACCAGAGGGATTGGGACAAGCATCTTCCACTATTTCTCCTGGCCTACCGCGCCGCCGTGCATGAAGCCACCGGGTGCACACCAGCCCGGGCCATGTTTGGGAGGGAGCTCCGTCTACCTGTCGATCTTGCCTTCGGCCGACCTGGGAATGATCCGATCCCGGTAAGCCAGTATTGTCAAGAACTGGTCGACCAACTGGAGGACGTGCACGCGTTCGCGAGGAGGAAACTTCGGATCGAGACCGACCGAATGAAGACCCGATACGACCAGCAGACGGATGCCGGCGGATTCAACGAGGACGACCTGGTCTGGCTCTTCAACCCATTACGGAAGAAAGGCCTGTCACCCAAACTTCAGAAGTCCTGGGAGGGCCCGTACCGAGTCGTGAAACGGATCAACGATGTCGTCTACAGGATCCAGGGGAGCCCGAGGGCGAAGATGAAGATCGTGCATCGAAATCGCCTGGCAGCCTACGGAGGGACACAGACGGACCAATGATTGATCGGGACGATCAGCCTTTTTAGGAAGGGGGTGGTGTTACGTCTGTGAGTTTGTATCATCGCTCGCCGCATGAGCCACAACTGCCCCAGGGCTGGGCTTTGGCCTGCCTCCTGTATTGCGTGCGCCTTATGCAACAGGGCTACTAGGACAAAGGGATAGTCCAGAATATTCGTGACTGGACCAGCGATGGAAACCTCGAGAAGCCGTGAACCCTGGATGGATCTAGAAGCATTTATTGAGTCACCGGCCTGCTATATAAGTGCGACCTGTCAAGCAGTGGTTGTGTTTTACGAGCTAGTGTGAGCGATTATCCTGAGCGACAGATGTGTGGTGACTTGCGAAACCCCTAGTGGAGCGGGGAAGTGAGACTCCTACAGAGGAACTGTGTCTTGAGCGAGTGTATTTATTTCCAGTGCAACAGAAGTGATTGTGCTACATTGTGAAACAGTGTGCAGTACGGTGACAGGCTGGGTGCAGCTATTTCCAGCTAGCGTACGGGACTTGACTCATTAGCGAAGAGGATGAACTGTGGTCTGTTGACAAGTGAAAGGGGAAGTGTTCTCGCCGTAAGGAAACTGAAGTAAGGTAATAATTGCTTGTATTTACTGAAGAGTGCTGTATCCTTCTGGCCGCAATAAAGTTAATTATTTCTTTAAGCAGTAATTGGTGTTGTGCTTCCTACCCACCGTAATCCAGTTAACAAAAGTGCCACTAGGGGGTGGCACGTAACAATATAATTTCTATTTCACTAAGTTTCGTGCCAATTGATTAGTTACACCAATATTGATAGATTTAAAAGCGCACAAGGCCACCATACTGATGGCATACAGTCAATGGATTCATGCCATCAACAGAGTGAATATCTTGCAAGATAATTCTTTCTTGACAAATTCGAAATTGAAAGTTTATTAGATGGTGAATATTATCGATGTCTAAATTCATATATTTAAATTGCGGTTGTGGATAATATTCTCTTTTGTACTTTTATGACTTCTGAAAGTAAAGCCCCTGTACAGCAGTCCCTTTTCATAAACGTTTGCTGTAATTAGTTAAATATATCATGCTATATTTATTTTTATGTTTTAACAGTACGCTACCTCTCTTCCTTGTAGACTCAATGGTATTTTTATTATTATTATTATGATTATTATTGTTATTATTATCATCATTGTTGGGGTTGAGTATCCCAGCCGGTAGAGGCTCTGAGCTTCTAACTGAATGGAGTGGGTTCGAGTCTCACCCATGTAATGGATTTTAGAAACACAATTATCACTTTCAGAAACGCCTTGGGGTTTTCTCAGCCTACAACAGAGATGCCTACCAAAGTAATATTGGGAGCAAAGGCGGCCGGGCACGGAGCTGACAACCTCATCCCATCTACAGTAGTACCGATATCATGAAAGGTGAAGGTCTCTCTACCTTCCACTGCTCCTAGAGTCTTCATGGCTTGCTCGGGTTGTCTTTGCTTTGATATTATTATTATTATTATTATATTATTATTATTATTATTATCATTATCATTACTATTATATTATGTCAAGGATAGAACATATAACCATTAATACTGCTATCTAGGTGTATTATTACGGCCGAAACATGCCAATGTAATTCGCACGAAATTGTATTGGCCATAGCTGTCGAGGCACATTTGCACAAGCAATTAGTTCCACAGATGGGGCAAGATAGCGTGTCTTCTCATGAATCCAATCTATTAGCAGTACTCCTCGACCTCCTTATCAACAAGACCTCTCCTCATTACTGGGAGGAGGGGGCGGATGCGAATTGCTCTATCTGTTGCCCAGTAATTATGGTCCAAGATAGCTCTGGGTGGACAGACACTCGTATACTTAGATCTTGAATTAGAACAAGAAGTGAATGATTTCAAGAGTATAAGATGTTGCCAATCGTGCATCAAAAGTGCGATGGAGGAAAATCCACCACAGAAAGATTATATAATAGGACAATGAAGGACTAGCATGTTGGTAGCTGGCGTGGTGACATTGTGTCATTTTTTGTTCGATTAGGGGTTCTAACCTCGTATAAGGTAGCAAGTATTTCAGTTATGACACAATTGATACCGTACACATTTTGAGGCTCTGTATCTTCAGTAGGACAAAACGTCGTAATTTTGTGATAATTGTAGTGTTATTTAATTTTCAGTTACATGCAAAATAAGTTCAAAAGAAATGATTCTTGAGCTACGTATTGGTGTGTAAAGCATTATGGAAAATATTATAATTTCATGTACCTGTTCTTGATGTCATATACTGTAATGTTAGACACGGACGACTTGCGTTGGTTATTTCATGATACCATTGGCAATTCCATGACAATAACTTAATAATTTTGTGAAAGTTAAATAAATGTATGAATATATGTATGTTTGTATTTTTTATTAACAGACAGATAGACTCCATGAGTGACAATATAATAATTAACAATAAAATTCAAAATTATAAATAAAACAAAAACAACAAACACAAATAGAAAGACACTATTCTATATCAACAACCACAACCATACAGACACGCACTCAAACATCCTGGAGGAAAATTACTTCTGGCTTTCATTCATTTTTATAAACCCAAATGCTCAAGAAACATTAAAATAATTATTTAACGGGGGTTTGATTTGTTTGTTGTTTCTTTGTTTTATTTTTCTATTTCTTCAAGTACCATTTGATATTCAACTGTAGCAATTTTAAGTCTTCTGGCTATAGTCGGGAGAGGGAGTATTAGTCATGGGTGAGTGAAGGAACGAGTGTATAAGGGATTTTCACTTTATATACCGAGATTACATTGATTCTGATTTCTCAGTTCGATTCACTCTGCCATGTGACCACAACACGGGATGGTCGCCATCGTGTTTGCATGGCTGTTACAGACCGTACTGCTCCATCCACTCTTTTCTCTTGAGTTGATCTTGTCTGATTTCAGCGAGTTTCTTTTTATAAAACCTTTCAAGGGTCTCTTAATACACTAATATTCGTGAAAATTGCAAAACCAATAAACACTGGCCCGAATGAATCCAAGCTTGGAGGCTGTGTGGGACAGTGAACCAACAATAAGAGATTAGGATTGCAGAGATATGACTTACATGTAGGCCTAGCAGCGCCCTCTCTACTACGAGGAGAAAAGCCAATGTTGCGCCAAGCTCAGTCGGTGGAGAGCAGCCAAACAGAGTGGAAAGGTGAACTCAGAGGCAGTATACAGGGTGTATCTTAATTATACCGACAAAAAAAATCAGGGACGCTCTGCGTGTTATGTAAAAGACGATGCCGCAATCGGAATGGCGGAGAAAATTTTTCCCTCCGAGAAAATGAGGTTACTTTGTTACTTCCGGGCACGCGATTCAAATCTACGAACTCGCCGTATTTGCTGAGCCAGGCAACAAGCCACTGGCCACCGCTGCGCTGTGCTTCAGGCAAGGGAAGGGAGTGTGATAGAAGGAGACAGAGATATGCTGGCGGACATGTGGCAAGCCGAGGCGATCGAGGAAACTTGCGCATGCCCGCCAGCATATCTCTGTCACCTTCTATCACTCTCCCTTCCCTTGCTTGAAGCACAGCGGTGGCCAGCGGCTTGCTCTCTAGCTCAGCAAATACGGCGAGTTCGTAAATTTGAATCGCGCGCCCGAAAGTAACAAAGTAACCTCAATTTCTCGGAGGAAAAAAATTTCTCCGCCATTCCGATTACGGCATCGTCTTTTACATAACACGCAGAGCGTCCCTGGTTTTTTGTCGGTATAATTAAGATACACCCTGTATATCGTCGACGTCAATATCAATATGTGAGTGGGCCCGATCGGGAGAGAATGATCGGTCCCAGTGAAAAGGGCTTGTCATACTGTGATATTTTGTCTCAACAGCATGCTGCTACAACAGTGATGCATGTGTGGAACCAGTAGTTAGAAGACAGTTGTACCTAGCAACGAGCTGGTGTGACCACAACACGGGATGATCGCCATCGTATCTGCATGGCTGTAACAGACCATACTGCTTCGATCACAATGTTGATTCGACGCTGGAGCACTGCAATGGGGTGGACCTCTCTGCTGTGAATTGGTCTGGTGGCATGCATGTTATTGTTGTCGACTTCCTTTCTTTGCAGAAGTAAAACTCTTCAGACTGCAATAGGCCCGTGAACACCGTCGTTTGCGTGCTGAGTGGTGAAATGTAGCTTTGCAATTTTCACAAACGTAAGTGTGCTTTCCTCGATGGGTGCCTATTGGTTTGATCTTAAGTATGCTCTACTACTAAAACTTAACACAACCCTGGACCTTAATATATTATATAGACTAAAAAAACAGACTTTCACAAAATAGTTTCGTACGTAGCTAATGACTATCCTATACATTGCTCACAAGATGAAATAACAGCAAAAATATTAGATTGAAGTTGAGGACCCAAATCCAGAAGTGAATTTGAATGAGGCATCATCCCTCCGTTCCAACCTACTGAAATAGCCCATTAAAACCTTTTGAATACTGTAAGACATGAAATGAAACAGAGATCTAAATCTTACCGTTACCCAGTTAGAGACCCAGAGCCCATGTTGGTGTCAAGAATCTTATTTAAAAACGTTAATCCTATTTCTTGCTATTGATTCCAAAAGTCCTCGCGGAGGTGTGTTAAGTGTTACAAATGTGTGGATGTCGGGCAACCTGCCAGACCCGCCTACTCGGCCTGGCAACCTGTAGCTTCCTCCCGCCCCTTATCCCATAACAATCATTTTTTACCATTGCATTCTGTTTTAAAATTCAACTGACAACTAACAAGTGGTCCCGTATAGAATGAACATAGCCTATTTTCATATAATGAACTGGTTCCTTCCATGGAAATACTCTCCCTTTAATTAAATAGATTTTCCATGTGATGGACTAAATAGCTCTTTTATTTATGGCATACACCAATAAAATATAATGCAGTGATTTAAATCTCATAACTCAAATCCAAATATTGTATTCATTTTAGACAAAATATATCACTATTTTAATATAGCAAGATGGAGTAATTACTGTACAAGAGCTTACCTGCCTTACTCTTATTTAATCAAGATAATTCACATCAATGCATCTCCGGTTCTGGAAATCATGACTGTGTCTAAAGCTACATGATGGACTGCTATCTCAAGACATTAATATGTACCAGAATATTTATTTCATCACACTGCTTCTTTTTATCAACATTCCCAGTAACCGATTAAATAAAATGTGTAAAAAAATTATATATAATGTACAGATGACCTTTATGTTCTGTCACTCAAAAACTATCACCTCCACCAAACCGAAATATTTACGAGAAAATGAATTTTGAGTAGGCCTATTGGATAATTGTGACCCCTCCCGTACAGATCGCACCTTTCTGTGATGAGTCACAGGTGTTCATTTTAGGAAATGTCCTACGCATGGCATCTATACTTTATGAAAAATAACCTAGCGATCTATGCTATACTATAAGCATTATAGTAGACTAGTATCCATTTCACAAATATTTTATGCAGTCGGTACAAAGATGCAAGAAATGTGATACACCCTTTTAGAAATACGCATACCATCTGTAAATTCATGAATACAACATTCAGACAAGTAGTATAGTGAAGAAACAATAGCGTAATTGCATATATTCTATTGGTTCTTTCCATCTCAATACTCTCTCCTTGATTAAAACGATTTTCCATGTGATGGACCAATTAGCCTTCTGTACATAACTACATTGTAATTAAGTACACGGAAACAAATCCAAACTTAGTATCCAAACATTGTAGGTATTTCAGACAATAAACATGACAAAGATATTTTAGGATAGCAAAATGGTCTGAACACGGAACTATTGCTTGCCTTGTATTGAACCATAGCTTTCATCATTGCTCAAGATAATTCACATCTACACATCTCCAGTACTAGAGAACAGTTCTATGTCCATATACTTTCAGAACACTCAGAGCGAGGCCAACAAGCTGGACAAAATCGATTTGAGCATCAGTGATTTTAATAACATGTCAATAATAGCCTTAAATGAGTCTTGGCTTTTTGACAGTTTTCTTGACTCAGAACTCGCCTTTTCTAGGACTCATGACATATTTAGGAGAGACAGGGCTGGGCGTGGGGGTGGTGTTGTAATTGCTACGCAGTCTCAGTTGCGTGCTAGGAGAAGAGCGGACTTAGAAAGTGAATGCGAGATTGTTTGGTTAGAAATCCAAGGAAGGTCTAGTGTGTTCGTGGGCTGTGTGTACCAACCCCCGCCTGCCTCCTTAAACCACCTGGAGCAGCTACATACCTCTCTCAGCAGGGTGCACGCCCAGTTGAAAGACAAGGATACCGTTATATTGTGTGGGGATTTCAACGTGCCAGACATCTCATGGGGACAGCAGGACGGGCCTTCTCTCGTACCTTCAAAACTAACTGAAAGTGCAGTGAACTCTATCTTCTGCGAGATAATTGAGGAATTCTCTCTGCATCAATTGAATCCACATCTCACCCGTGGACAAAACTACCTCGATCTTCTGTTTACTAATAGTCCTAAAATCTCTCAGTCTGTAGAGTTAGAAAAACCGGGGTGGATTCCATCCGACCATAGTGCTCTAATATGGAACATAGATTTTCATGACACTAGTTTATTTCATAAACCACCTCGCAGGGAAATTTTTAACTGGAAGAAGGCAGACATGAACCACCTGAAATTTTTGCTGGATTATTGCCCTTGGTCCCTCCTTGATATCAGGAACGACATTAATGAGAATTGTGAGATATTTTATGATCTCTTGATGTCCGCAGTTCGAGAAGCAGTTCCTCGTGTGAAGGTTAATCCCTACCGTTATCCACCTTGGTTTGATGCAGATGTAATCAGCGC
Organism: Meconema thalassinum; assembly: GCA_946902985.2. Classification (NCBI taxonomy): domain Eukaryota; kingdom Metazoa; phylum Arthropoda; class Insecta; order Orthoptera; family Tettigoniidae; genus Meconema; species Meconema thalassinum. The sequence goes on from OX336389.2 coordinate 1,090,137,702, forward strand.
ACTACACTCGAAAAATAGGGCTCATCGTCAATGGAAACGCTCTTCTTTGGAATGCCATAGAATTGAATTTGTGGTCAGGAGGACCGAATTCAAAGAAATTCAGCACCGAAAGTATGACGCCTACCTGGAAGACATAGACTCCAGTGTGAAATCTAATCCGAACAGACTTTGGTCCTTCATTAAGCAGAGATCTAGGAACACCAGATTACCGGTCTCGCTCGAGTACGACGGACGTACCAGTACTGATGCAAACTCTGCCTGTGAGCTGTTTTCTGAATATTTCGAAACCTTATTCCTTCCTGTAAATTCTATACCGCCACCTCTACCTGATCTGCCACCCTCCAGTAACGACAGCATTTCTTACTTCCATATTTCCGAAGACTGCATCAAGAATAAATTACATAATCTAACCTCTGGCAAGTCTCCCGGTCCTGATGCCATTCCTATAGAAATAATTAAATCTTTATGCCACCAGCTATCTCGTCCACTTTATATTCTTTTCAACCAAGCCATCAGTGAAGGAGTGTTTCCGGATTACTGGAAATCAGTCCATATCACCCCAGTGTTAAAGAAAGGCTCCAGGCAGAAAGTAGTTAATTACAGACCAGTATCACTAATGTCTATTTTCGCACGAGTCTTTGAATCAATTGTTCGGGACGAAGTGTACGCCCACGTGTCACCATTCATCACTGAATTTCAGCACGGCTTCCTTCCTAGGCGATCCACTGCTACCAACCTAGCAGTCTTCACTCATGATGTATCCACCTTTATGAATAACCGTGGTAGTGCTGATGTTATCTATACTGATTTCTCTAGGGCTTTCGACAGCGTACATCACAACCTACTGCTTCATAAAATTTCAAATTTTGGTATAACTGGTAATCTTTTACGTTTCTTCAAAAGTTACCTCTCAAATAGAACCCAATCTGTTATAATTAATAATAATAAGTCTAAATCTGTAAACGTTACTTCCGGTGTCCCTCAGGGTTCTGTATTGGGCCCTCTGCTCTTTATACTTTTTGTGAATGATATCCCTCGTATAATACATAATTCTAGGTGCCTGATGTACGCTGACGACCTTAAACTGTATATGCCCATCAGTACTATAAATGACTGTGAGTTGTTGCAGTGAATGGTGTGAAACATGGAAACTGAAACTGAATACTGAAAAGTGTAAAGTTTTGTCAGTTTCATTGAAACGTAACCTCCTACCCAGGTTTAATTATTGTATTAATAATGAAACGCTAGGTAGAGTGTCAACCATTAAGGATTTAGGGGTGACAATCACAAATAATTTCTCGTTCAATGAACATATTTCAAAAATATGTCGTGAAAGTTTCCGGATCCTGGGATTTTTAAAAAGAAATTGTTTAAATTATTTTTCGGACATAACTCTATCCAAATTATTTAAGTCACTCATTCGGCCTAAATTGGAGTACTGTAGTGTGATCTGGAATCCTTTTCACAGTAATAAAATTGACGCCATCGAACGTGTGCAAAAGAGATTTGTCAAATGGCTCTGTTACAGGGGTGGACGATCGTACCATAGAGCTGAGTATGAGAGTTATTGCAACGTGTACGGTCTTCCTCCACTGAGCAGTCGGCGCACAGTGGGAGACGTGAGATTCCTGTGGAAACTGGTAAATGGTGGAATTGACTCGAATCAGTTGCTAGCTGACTTGGGTTTTCACGTCCCTCAGAGAACCACCAGACGGAAGCACACGTTCGATGGGGTCAGATCGAGAATTAATGTGCACAAAAATTCATGTCTGATCCGGTTGCAGTCAACATACAGCTTGATGGAGAGTAGAAGTGCTACTGATATTCACTTCGACTCTCTATCAACTGTTATGAGAAACATCTCGAGTGGGCTGTAAAATAGTGTGTGCTTTTTGTGTTTTTTTCTATTTGCGTTTATTGATTGATTGATTGAACATGTGGTTGAATGAATGGTTGATTGAATGTACGAGCGACTGAAGGTTTTTTTTTTTTTAGAATGTCACTCTTATATTACTTTTTTTTCCCAGTTTTCGATTTTTTCTTCTATCTTTCATTTTATGTTTTTGCCTTTTTCCGTTTACTGTAGATAGTTTTGTTTTTTCTGTAATTATTTCAATGTTTCTTGTACATAGGGATTGTATGAATGAATGCTTGAGATCGGATGTTTGAGTGCGTGTCTGTATGGTTGTGGTTGTTGATTTATAATAGACTAGTGTATTTCTATTTTTTGTTCTTGTTTGCTGTTATTGTTTTGTTTATACTTGTACATTTTATTGTTAATTATTATATTGTCACTAGTGGATTCTATCTGTCTGACAATAAAGAATACATACATACATGTGACCAAAGTCACACTATGAGGCGCTTTCTACAATATATAAGACTGTAAAGGGTATGTACCGGGATATTCAGTTCATGGCAATTTTCCAAAATCTGGTGCAATAGAACAACAGTAAGATAGGCCTATGTTCATTTTCAGAAACTAACATGTGCATTTACGCTGCCTACACTAACATATCGAGGTAGGGGGACCTCGATGTCCTACCAATTAAAGCGGCTACTACCACCACACCCACTAAACCGTGCCCGCGCGAAGTATTTCACCCATTCTCAATATCGCAGAAACTATGCAGCAGTCAACCTGAAATGTTATATGGTGATAGATGACTATAACATAAGTTCAATTATATGGTTTTCTAAAACATGGCAATCACAGACTAAATTGGCGGCCACCCACAATTCAAATACATAAATGGGCTTTCCTGGCAATTTCAATCGCTCGTAGAGAAAGTTGGCGAAATAAATCTTTATTTAGAGCTTAATATATTTGTGTCCAAAGTAATAGAAAATGCTTTGAAAAGTTTGAGATGGCAGGTGTGTGAATTTTTAAGGAGAGGTTGTAAGCCACGTTCGGTTGAAAATACCCATTTTTAAAATTTGTATGCTTTTTATAGCTGTAAGTCCATTTTATAATGTTCATGTGTTCTTTTGCTGAAAAAGTACCCCAAACGCCATTTGAAGGCCATTTAAATGCTACGTGACATAAGAGAGCCACGTCTCATGTCTCGATCTGTTCCTTCAGGCCTGAGATTTTCCTTACTTTCTGTTGTCAGGATTAGGTTTTTGTTTTATCTTTAACAGGTTTGGGTGTTCTAGGAGAGTTCTGTGTGTTGACCAGCCTGGTAAACAGACGCTATGCTGCATTCTATTGTTTGGTTGGCGGTTATATGTGCTGGTCAAAGTTTTGTTTTATCCTCGTAGTTGTGTAAATTGTATGTAAAGTATTATCATATCCAGACCAACAAGAGTTTTCAAGAAAATGAAAGGTGGTCCTGGTAGAGGGAAATAGATACATTACAAAACTATTATGGTATGGTCATTGGTCATAAGAAAGAACACAAGTAGTGTGGAGGGGATGAGGCAGGATGTCTGGGCAATTTTCTTACACAAATTTTCCACAGATGAGGTTCCCCAGCACTGCCTCTGTCCCAAAGGTTTGTCTTCCTGGTGTAAGTATAACAGGTCCCTAGTTACAGGAGAAAGCTATTCTCATAAACATTCATTGCCTATGCCTGTGGCTGATGTAATCAAGCCAATATTCTAGCACATCCTGACCTTCCGAAAAAGTGCTTACATGGAAAAACTCAAATCCCTAACGATAGTGTTAACAGTGTTATTTGGGATAGAGTTCCATAAAGAGTATTTGTGGGGTATCAGACACTGATTCTAGGTGTTAATGATGCAGTATTGGTATTCAACAAGGGAAATGTGGGACGTGTTCAAATGCTGCAGCAGCTAGGTATTCAACCAGGAAGGAATCCACTAAGGATTTTCCTAGATCTTGACAGGATCTGGGTTGCTTAGCTGATTTAGATACAGAAAAGCCAGCAAAGAGAGCCAGAAAGCTGCAGAGGTCAAGAAGGAGAGCCAGAGATGACGAGGACAACAGTGAAAATCCAGAATATGGGGGTGGCATGCACTGAAGGTACCATCAATTTTAAATCAATATTTCTCAAAATGTTGCCATGGTTACATATTATTGCATTTTGTAAAGGAAGTTCTTTACCTATAGGTGTAAAATTTTGTATAATTATTCCACACTTAGCTATGAAGTTACTGACTTTTTATTTTATGTTTCTAATTTAATAAATGAAGTAAACAAACATTTCTATGGTAAATATGGGGAAAATTTAGTGTACTGTTTAAAAAAAATATAGAAAATTAAATTTTCACTCGGCATTAAAACAAAAACGTCAGTGTACTGGGAAAGCATGTCTCGAGTACTACACAGAAGATTAACCTCATAGGATTAATAGTTTCTGAGAAAACAGCAGTCGAATTTCGTCAATTTAACATTGCCAGTATAGGACTTACAACCTCCCCTTAAAGCATATATTTATTTCTTGTATTCTAATCAATTGATCGAAGTTAAACTTCGTATAAAGAAACTTTTCTATAATATCGATCTACTTCTATATAACATTATGGTTTGCATCTAAAAACACTCCAACATGGCTGTCACGCGAAATATTTCACCGGTTCTCAATATTTCCAAAACTATTGCAAAAATCAAATTGAAAATTATCAAGAAAGTGCATACGGTATGTGCGCCTTTCAAAAACTTTATCAATACTTACGCAGCATGGTGGCCACGCAAATTATATTTTTTTAAAGTGACTTTTCTCTCGATCTAATCATTCCTACGCAGTGAAACTTGGTTCAGCGAACGTCTGCGTAAAGCTTTTGTTCAATTGTTTCCATAAAATTCAGGATGACTCCATCTTTCTGGCTCTTCCTCTATTTGATTCTTTATTATCCCCATTCGACTGGATCCGTTCACGTAGATATTTAAATTTATCCGACCTCTTGATTTTCCACACATTGATTTCAGATGATTTTCTTTATCATGTTTGCGTTCCATATAATCTGTATTTTCCGTGGGAGATCCTGATTCTTGTTTTTTCTGCGATCTCGTGTAGGTTGTCAAGCATTGTTTGGACTTCATTTTCTGATATCTACATATACCGCTAAGCAATCCTCCTTTACACCCTACTTTCTGTACCTACACAGATTAGGCTACTTCTATTCATGCTTTTTTTCATGGGTTTCCTCCATGTTATCAATTTGTTTATGCCGATGCTAAACGAAAACGGTGACATTCGGTGACCCACCCTTGTCTTAATCTCAAAAGCATCCAAGATATCCCCATGAAATTTAAATTTAGAGACAGTTCCCTTTAGTATCTTATTTACCCTATAATTGTCCTCATGTTGCCATCTATTCCAATTTTGCCGAAACATCGATGTCTGGTGGTCGATGGAGTCGTATGCGTTTTTAAAGTCAACGTTCACAACGACCGTGTTTCTCATTCATATCGCTCATATTCTGAGAATGCTTTCCAGACTAAAGATCTGTTCCGCACAGGTTATTTCCTTCCTGAAGCCTCTTGATATTCACGTATTTGAAAATCTGCCTGTTCTTCTACTATGTTAAGTAATGCCTTGTGCAGAACTTTGTAATAATAAGTTGGTAATTGTGAAATTCCTTGGGTTGGTGCTGTCTCCCTTATTATGGAGAGATGATATAGGGGCGCATTTCTAGTTCCAGGGGATGTTTTCGTTTTACCAGATAGCAGAGATTAGATTACGTAAGCTCACCGCTGCCTTATCTCCTACAAGTTTGCACATTTCAGCTACTATCCCATCCTCTCCAGGCTGTTGATTCCTTTTGAGTTCTTTGATGATTTTCTTAATACCCTTTAGAGTCAGTGTTTTTGACTGTGGAGGTATCTTTGGTGGCTCCACGAAGTCCAGTCTTTCTCGTAGTTCCTAGAAGTTTAAAAGAGTTTCCAAAACAGTAGGCCAAAGTGTGGCATTTCTCCTTGTTACTTAAAGTTTAAGTGCCGTCCTTTATTTAAAAACAGACATGTAAAGGCTGTTAATGTTCTAGTTCTTACTTAAGAGTTTAGAATAATAATTATTATTATAATTATTAGCTATATATTTAAAACACTTAGGTGATTTTTGTTACCGCGAGTTTTAGAAAACGACTTAACTGATTGTCTTCGTAAGGCATTATAACGAAAGCTCTTGGCATGTAGATTTGCAGAGTGTCTTTAAAAGGAAAATATATGTTAGGGTGTATTTTTAAATGATTTAAGAAAAATGTTATAATTGCGGCGATTGCGCGTGCGCACAATGGTGGTCCTTCACGAGAAAAATGGCGGATGAAAGATCCACCACATCGTAGTGTGATCTTTGTTTATCAGAATTAAAAAGAGGGGAAATATCGCTTATGATGTTCTCACGATATATACTGGAATAGAATCATAAAAGAAGGGAAATATTGAAGAACTTCAACAGGAATTTGAGTGTATTTGTTGTTTAAGTAACTTAATATTGCAATCTAAGTTCGTTGTCTGGGTGGCTCAGGGGTAACATTGTGGGCCCCGGAATGAATTTCGCATAGTCGAAGGTGTTCGAATCCCACCTGAACCATGTATTCTCATTTCCCAATTATTCTTTCTGGCTATTGGTAATACATTGTCTTAACACATTTTACTTTTATTATTCCCGTAAAGTATGGAATTCTCCACAATTTACGTTGCCATATAATTTTAAATTATTAAATAAAAGATGGCCACAATCGCTTTCGCCATGCGAGACAATTGGCGAACATAATTCATTTGATGGACTCGGACATCGTGGTCACTCAGCCCCATCTACTTTGGTGTGTGTATAAAATGTTCTCTGATAACCTGTGTTATTGTGATGGTTGTATTGATGTGTGCATTTGTAATTAAAGTGCTGAATGGGGAATTGACGACCGAGGCTTTAAGTTAGGAACTATCCCGGTATTTACCTGCAGTGGAAGTGGCAAACCACGGAATACCACATCCCAAATTGTTGAGATTGGAACCAAACCTTGCTCTTCTTAATTTTGCATCAAGAGTGCGCCCCGATCCAGCCCTCTGACCAGAATTAAATTTCTAGGCAAAGCAGGGATCGAACTCGGAATCCAGGGCGATAGCTCAGAATGTAACCTTAAAATTGGGCTTCCCTGTGTTAATACGATTTTTGACAAAGGCTGAACATATGATTCTCAAACTCCCTCCATTACGGTGGTTGTCGAAGTGAGTCTATGCTCATTCCAGTAGTTGTCGAAGTATGCTCCCTTGCTTAATTTACTGTCATGGAAAATGGAAATGCAAAGGATTGTACCTACAACAAGTGATGGAAATTGTTTATTTAGAGCAGTTTTGTACTGTTTATTTCAAAATGAAGAACGTTATCCTGAGCTGCGTTTGCAAGCACATTGCAAACATTGTTGCTCGTAGGGAAAATTATAAGGGCAGTATTATTGGCGATCAGTATCATCGCATTCTCATCAGCAACTAACTTGACAATGAAAGTATCTGAACTTCATTGTATAAGTGAATATTATTGCTCATTGATTATTTGTTTTGAGTACATAACAATGAGCCTAACCACGCTGTTGATTTTGACAATGGAAGTATTATTTGCCATTTAATATTTGGCGGCAGCGTTGCTGCAGGCCACTATAGTGTTATTGAATAAGACGTTATTTTGGGGAGAAGTGCTAATATAAATAAACTCATTTGACGAAAAAGAACATTAGCCGCAAAAAAAGTGGGAAATCGGAGAAAAATACGAAGCCACTTTTAAAATCAAATATAAATATGCCATTTCAGAAACAATTCCAGATATTATGCCGTACAGTGTAGGGTTCTTGACGAACAAATGTAAACATTGTTCTGCATTGTATTTCTTTAGCGAGAAATCTACGCTTGGTTACTTTAACCTTTGCTTTTGTAATGGTAAAATTGATTAATATTTGACAGGCTGCAACAATTTTTCACTGGAAATGATATCTCAAGGAATTTAAGAGAGAATAATCAGCAGTACAAAAATGCTATGTCGTTCGTTTCATTTGGTGCCAATGTTACTGTGCCACATGCATACGGTCCATATTCTTTTAAAATGTATGGAATTGCACATCATCGCATTTCTTCGTTACTGTATATTCCAAAATTATAAGCGACGGTTCTTGCGGCCAGTTGTATATATTAGACTGGTCAGAATTCTTGAATTCCTTGGAATTAAGTGATTTGCCTCCACATACTCCAAACGCTTGACCCATAGTTATGCTCCTTAGAAATCTGAACGTTTCCTAAGGGCTCCTAAATGCAACCATATTAATTATAAGAAATATGTACGAAAATTGCTTGGACTTCGAAATAATAAGTGCAGTTAAAATTAAGCAGAGAGATCTAATCCTTCGACTTGATTCAATATTAATTATAAGAAATATGTATAAAAATGCAGTTAAAATTAGGCAGATAGGTCTAATCCTTCGACTTGATTTAACACCATCCGATAAAACAATCATTTTCTTTTAAGAGGCAACATTTTCCGATTCGCTTGGCATACTTTATCACAATCAATAAAGCTCAAGGGGAAACCCTGGAACGTATAGGTCTCAATTTGTCTCATCAGGTTTTAAATCATCGCCAGTAGTATGTTACAATGTTGAGAGTGCAATCTTTTGACGTCCTTAAAGTTTCAATAGTGCCAAAAAATAATCGTACAAAGAATGTATATAAGATAATTCTTTAGTAAATATAAGGTGCGTTCAAAAAGTAACGAGCCGGAGGCTGTAATGCGCAAACCCGTGACGACATCGGCTAATGGTGGCGTGTGTAACGAGGTGTGGTTCCGACCAGAGCGTGGAAGGTCACAGCCCGTCGCTAGAGGGCACGCGTGCACGTCACGTGATGATACAAAGCGAGCAGCAGCATGCATCAATCGTCCAACGCTGCCAGTCGCATTGCAAACAGAGACATGGAGGCGTCAAGCGAAGAGCTAAGAGGTGTTGTCTGGATTCTGATAGCGAAAGGAGTAGGGGGAACGGACATTCATCGCCGAATGTCACAAGTGTACGGCGAACACTGCATGTCCCTTGCAAGGGTCAAGGCGTGGCACAAGCGCTTCAGGGAAGGACGGGTATCGTTAGCCGATGATGCCTGGTCTGGGGCACCCCCCTGCATTACCGATGACAACGTCCAGCTCGTTGATGCCCTCATTACCCAGGACCGCCGTGTGACAGTGAACGCCATAGACGCCGTGGTCGGATTGAGCGTCGGAAGTGTGCACACCATCATGAAGGAACGACTGCACTTGAGGAAAGTGTGTGCCCAATGGGTGCCCCACAGTCTTCAACCACACCAGGAAGCATGTCGAATGGCCTACTGTCCTGATCTTGATTGGACGATTGATGCATGCCGCTGCTCGCTTTGTATCGTCAAGTGACGTGCACGCGTGGCCTCTAGCGACGGGCTGTGACCTTCCACGCTCTGGTCGGAACCACACCTCATTACACACGCCACGATTAGCCGATGTCGTCACCGGTTTGCGCATTACAGCCTCCGGCTCGTTACTTTTTGAACGCACCTTATATTATCGCATTGACCGTCATGTTTTGACGGGTTTCAAATAGTTATTATTATTATCATCATTATCAACATTATCATCATTATAGAATAGAATATTTCTATAGCGGTTGGATCACGTACTTCCTGTTCCTCAGTGTATCCGTATAACTGTCCATGAATTAGGCAGCAGGCTGCTGCATTGCTAGCAGCCACATGATCATTAACCTCCATAGTAATGCGTGTTAACTGACCACTGGTGGTTATTTATTGATGGAGCAATTTCCAGAGTCACTGACTTGGAATAAATTCGCTACTGACAACTCCAATCTCGTCCAAATGGCCCCGCATGTCAACCTCACCCCACACCAATTATTATCACACAAATATAATAATGATAAAACTAGGGGGAGCCATGTGGGGGAAAAACGATCCGGCAATAAGTTTTGAGAAACCACGAATATTGCCCATAGCTCACAAGCCACAGCATAACGTCAATGGCAGTGTAAATCACACGAGATACGGCCCATCTACTGTACTAGCTGCTCAATCAACACGACAGAATTATGGAGACTGCTTGATGCATAACCAGTATGCTTCCTGCTCTTCAATAATCATAATACGTGCATGTCCATCATTGTTCTATGACCGCCATAGACTCCATCATACGTCAGTAAATAAAGTCTAGGAAAGGCTTGTCAATAATCTAAGATATCATCATAAAGCACGTCATTCCGAAAACCCCTGCGCTTTTAACAGAAAGTTTCTAGGAAATATGAGTACTATAAACCTAAAAATGTCAATCAAAATCCTTTTATCAGCATGATTATGCAAAAAATTAGTAAACCTATTCTAAGATATAAGCATGAAGCACGTAATTCCAAAGTCCCCAGTCCTTGAGCAGTAAGAATTTGGGAGAAAAGAGCAACCCAGGAAGCATGTCATTCCAAAGCGCCTTGTCCTATTAACAGTAAGAATTTGGGAGAAAAGTGTAATCTAGGATAGCAAAATGAAGCACATTATTCCAAATACCCTTGTCTTTTTAACAGTAAGAATATCAGCATCAATTATTCCAAAGTAGATTTTGTAGAAGATTTTTTGGAGAAAGGGGTAATTTGATTTTCAGCTCATGAACTATACCTCGCTCTGTGTATTAAATTAGCATTTTGGATTACACCTACTCAGTACCTCTGTTATTGCTTCATTTAGAGGATTTTGTGACATCGTGGTCATGAAAGCTCGTGTACTTGTGTATGTGTAGAATTTATCTGATCACCTGTGTTATTGTGGTGTCGGTATTAGTGTGTGTATTTGAAATTGAGGAGTTGGAGGTGGTCGTGGTCTAAAGTCAGGAACCATCCTGGCGTTTTCCTCGAGTAGAAGTGGGAAACCACTACTGGGATGGCTCACGAGGCTGAGTGTACCACGTTCCTACCCTCAGACTAGAATTAAATTTCTTAATAGAGCCGGGAATCGAACCTGGACCTCTGGGGTGACAGCCAAGAATGCTAGCCTCTGCACAACGAGGAGGTCACTGAGCACCGTCATGAATAACATGTAGACCATTATAAAATCCATAACGTTGGTGACTGTTGTTTCAAGAGGAGAAACATATAGGTCATCTGCCCCTAATAATCAAAGAATCGATTAACATAAATCCATTGACACTTCCCTACTTAACTTTGCGTTACAAGATTATGGTAGAAGGCGATAATTAAGGTAAATTTGAATTATGGAAATACATGTTATATATCTCTAGATTTTAGAAATATGTTTGAATCATTATGAAAAATGTCAGTAAGAAGCTTGTTGTAAACAATCGAAAAAAGTAGTAATTGATGCATTACTCTTAAACTCCAATATTTACTTTCTTCGCATCCTGTGATGTCAACTCTAGTAAATTAGAGTGTAATAGTGTGTGATTATAATTATAATTAATAAGGTATTACTGTAATTAGGCCCCTTCTCAGTGGCATAGCTGCTGGTCCTTCGCCCAAACGGACTAGTTTACAATTCCTGTGACTGCGAGTCATTTTCATATTAGAAATCTCGTGGCGAGAATCTGTCTTAAATTCGTGCCCAAATCGAAATGAACCAGGTTGATTCCATTGACCCTACTGTAATTGAATGGGAAAATACTAAAAAGAAAGTAATCATTGTGGCCTATGGATATTTATCAATTGACCAAATGGATTCCAAACTGCAAGAAGCAACTTTCCTTATTTTTAAGGATTCTTTAAAAACTGTTATCAAATAAACGGAGCGGAATGGGACTCTCCAACAATTTTAATATTACCTAATTGACTCTTAATGAATATTTATGTAGCTAATGACGGTATATTTATATCTCATTTACTAAACCACTCTAAGTCACGACTTGATGCAGTTTGTGGAAAATTGAATATTACTATACAGGACTAACTAATGATATTAAATCTTTTATAGTTTGCTGTTTATGTACTGTACCGATTCATAATGAGCGCGGATTGCTAACGTCTCGTATGAACAGGGATTAAGCATGAAGTCAGACGAATCGAAGCGATGACGTTGAGGGAAGCTCATAGAAACACATTTTACGTGCGTTTAATGGTCCAGAAAGATCTAAATGTGGAAGCCGTATGTCGGTTGTGAATGGTTGGTACAATGTTACCGGAAACATGGGAAATGTGACGTATGAAGAGGACAACCACTTCTCCGTGTGGTTCTATATTTTTATCATAGTCTCAATTTGTCAGAAAGTATGCAGGCCTACAATTCTAAACTTTGAACACGTATAGTACAAGAAATTGCAGATTAATTTGCAGAAACTCATACATGGCAGTGTTCTCAACATGATTCTACGCGTGTTAATAGTTTCAATGTTTAACAGCATGCAACTTCCATAAAAATTAATGGAAAACTAGCAAATTGTATGTACGCCGTAAGGTATGTAATTGTGCGCATTTTTAAAGGTAGCAGTCCTACCAACTGTCTTCTTACTCTCACTGAGCATTTGTGCCGTATGTTCTCAGTATCTCAGATTCCATGGAAGGAAAGTATTTGAAACAATCTGTTGTGAATTATATTGAACCACTATCCATCGGGTACATTTCGTGCAAATCATAAATGCCAATATTATCAACTTAATTCTGTTGTTAAATGTATTATTCTAGATAGGTTTACATAAATCAATCATTTGAATGAATCTTACACTTTAAGAAAAGTGGGCTCTTTAGTTCGTGGAACTACTTATCAAAAAGATTGCGTTGGATACATGTTGTGTATTTATCAGCGGTGAATGGATCACGCCATAGCGGTTGAAAACGTTGCTTTCTGAACGAGTTCAAGTGACTCATGGAGGAGTGCTTCAGTAGATTCTAAGCTCTCAATGGTTCTCGGAAGCGAAGAAAACTGCGTGTGGGTGAAATTCACATCTTGATAGACAGAATCACTTTCAAATAACACATTTGATTCACGGATTCATGCACTATTATCTTCAGGGTTTAACTAGATTGAAATTCTCCTGATAAAAAGAAATTGCTGCTTTCAGCATATAAGCAGCTGCATCTGTGACCATAACAAGCACCTTGCAACAATCATCAATTTCAGTTGGCCCGAGTAGTCGCAGAGAATATGCTGAAATATGCTGGTATGTTTAGAACTTGCAATAAATCCAAGAAACCCACAAAATATGCATTTGCATATGCACATATATGTTTGAAGAAAATCCACTCTCTAGTGATTGGGCTGCTTCGTAATTCTCCTTTCCACCCGACACGACACTGTGCACAGGTCCAGCTTGACAGCATGTCGTCTTTTCTTTTGTGTTACGCTTGCGAAGGGATCCCGTGGGGGTATCTTCGGACGTCAACCACGTGGTAACTCGACGGAGACGAGCACAGTACTTTGAATCCCAAGGACCCAGAAATATTAAACTTTCTCTGTGACTTACGTTGATTTGTAAATAACGAACCATTGCAAAGGCTAATTTGAAAAATAACAAATATTTGATGCTCGTATCGCTATAATAATGTTGACTTTTAAAATTCTTAAAACATGAAATCTATTAGGGAACAACATGATGGCATTATCCTCAAATAAGCAAACCTTGACATGGCATGTTTTTGGTTCATTATATCTAAAATGAATTGCCCGACCTTTGTATTGAACATGACGCTCATCGATGTCTAACTCAATCCCCCAGGCCACCTTCCTTGGTCTCAAAGTGCGTATTGAATACGATGGCTGAGAGAGCTAACGTGCTAGCTCGCACCTTAACGGCATCGGGAGACCATGAGTTAGAATCTCACCTTAGCCGTCCTGAAAATAGTTTTCGTGGTTTCCTATTTTTACCAGCAGGCAAATGCTGGGACGGTTCCTTTCAAACAAGTCTATGCCCGACTTCCTACCAAAATCCCTTCCCTGATCCATCCAGAATTAGACCCACGATAGCAGTCGCCTGGGCGATCTGCCTGTTACCATCCCCAGTTGTATCTGCTGACAAAGCGTGTTCATCTCCCAGACACCGTCCTTGGGACGGTAGAGGAATGATCCATCAAAGAGTCTGTGGGTGAAACCGAGCTGGGAGGATAAGGGATTCAAAAGAACCCTGTCCTGAAGATCCTGAAGATGATTTCATTTCAGCTCTGCTACCCTAGAAGTGTTTTCCCGTAATTTCCCAACTTCACCCCAAGTTAATTCCACATCGTTCCCAATCCTATCCCGCAATTACGAGTAAATACAGTACAATAATATAGACTTCATGGCAACACAGCCCGTCATACACATTCCAGTGACACTGAAGTACACGAGACTATTGACCACGATGTCTAAGCCCTCAAATTAAACAACTATTTCGATATCGGTTATATACATTTTATTAATGCAGCCAATGGTCATTTATTCTTTTCCGGACAGGTCAGGGGAGGGATTATCTGTTATGTGATTGCTATAAATCCCATAAATCCTATATCACGCCTGGTGGTTCGTATTTCACGAAAAAAAAAGGAGGATCCGTGACTTATGACCTTGAAATGAATAGTCTGATAAAACAACAAGCTTCCATCCTTGTGTTAACTCCCCTCCTATTAGTGGTCACCTCATTTTCTAATATACACGGGACTGATGACAAAGGTGTCCGAAGCCCCTAAAATGAATTAACGACAACAATAATCAATTTGTTATTTGTACTACATAACACGTCTTTTACGTACTCGCTTATTTGTAGATGGCACTCTACACGTTAATTTGCTTGCACCGATGTAAACTGGCAGCAAATGCATTTATTCAGACATTTTAATTAGCATGTTAATTAATGTGCTGGTATTAAATGAATACTGGGTTAGCACTGTAATACTCCAGGATTAAACTCCTCGAATTAATTAGTAGAATATGTTTTTAACGTTTGTCACATTAAACGGAAAATTAATTGACTACGGCAATCCGAGAAAGTCTAACAGTGATCATTTACTGAAATCTCCTGTGTATAGTACTTAACTAAATATACAACCTACTGCTTGTTTCAAACGTATAATGTCATAGACAGAAACTGTGGCTCCCAGTGACATCTAACTTCGGTGCTTGAGGCACAACCCAGTGTACTTAGGTGTGTGTATGATTATTTTTGATAACCTGTGCTTTTGTGGAGTCTGTAGTAGTGTGTACTTGCAATTGACACTAGGATTAAGAAAGAGACGGCCGTGGCCTTAAGTTACGAACCATCCCAGCATTTGCCTAGAGGGGAAGTGGGAAATCCCGGAAAACCACCCCTTGGATGGCTGAAGTCCTCATGAGGTTGAGTGTACCCCGTTCCAACCATCAAACCAGAATAATATTTCTTGACAAAGCTGAGAATCGAATCAAGGACCTTTAGAATCGAAACCCCAATACGAACCCTGAATGGAGCCTAGTAAAGAAACCAGATAGGCCCTAGGTTCATTGTCCCACTAATATGGCCTTCAAAACTCAAATTCACGGACGTGATCTCCGATCAGTCTAGTGGCATGTGACGTCCTCAAGTCAGCGTTAAAGACCGCATTCAGGGCGAATATCTGTCATCCAACGTCTCCATAGCCATACAAATTATAAGGGACATTAACTCCATAACATTATTATTATACTATTATTATTGCTATTATTATTATTATTATTATTATTATTATTATTATTATTATTATTATTATTATTATTATTAATCCATAGCGACCCCTTGTTATTACATTTCTACCTGAACGAGAATGAAGTCAGGTGAATACCAATTGAGCGGATGGTTTTTACGGTCAGATGGGGCATCTGATGCCAACCTAATGAAGGAGTGTCCGAGGACATGTTCGGCTCGCCAGTTTGTAGTTGCTTCTATGCGGACACCCATGGGGTGAGCTACAAGTACCGTCGCGTGTGTAGTGTTGCCTGGGGAGGAAAGTTTGAATGTAAGGACGAGGAGTTGTAAGGTAGCGGCTGTGGCCTATCATTAAGGACCAACCCCGGCATTTGCTTGGGAAGAAGATGGGAAACCACAGATGACCATCTTCAAGGTTGCGGGTGGGGTGATTCAAACCTCCTCGCCTCCCGGATGTGAGCGACTGCCAGCAGCAGCGCCGTAACGACCACGGCTAACTCATCCGGTATTTATTTAATCGTATGGTGAGTACAACGAGGAATTCATAAGTCCAGGTCCAAGTTCTTCAACCACAGAGCAGCACTTTCTGATAGATGAAACAGGTCGCTGGGGCTTCCGGAGTAGGCATGAAGAGGACAACGCAGGATGACATGGTCCATGGTCTGCTCCTCTTCACGGCATTCAGACATTGGAGAATCAATCCAGCCCCACTTATGGCGCAAGAAATTACAGCGCCCATGTCCAGTTCTCAGTCTGTTGAGGCGACACCATAGTTTTCTTGGGAGGTCAAATCCATTCATTTTCCGAGTTGAATTTATCTCATGGGCATTAGTACCAGATGTTGAATTTGACCACTCTTCCTGCCAGCTCCGGTTTAGGTTGAAATTGTCCCTCAAGAGTCGGCCGGCCAATACACTTGCTGGTCTCCTCGATCGTAGTCGTTGTGGCGATGGGTAACAAAATTCCTGGTGAACTGGTAAAGAGGGAGATGACCGGATTTTATTTGCTTCTCTCAGCAGAGCTTCCTTTCTCCTCAGGTGGGGTGGTGGGATATGGCTAAGAACGGGTAACCAGTGGCGAGGTGTAGACTTGACAGTAATTACAGATGAAGTGAATGAAGATGAACTGAATTGGGAAGAGAGGTGGAGGAAGAGGCCGTGGCCTATTAGAAGGTACCGTCCCAGCACTTTCCAGGAGTTGAAAATTGGGGAAACCCATGAAAACCATTTCAAGGGCAGCCGACGATGTGGTTTAAACCCACTGATGGCCTGGTCCAGTGCCATCTCTAGCTGGTGTCACGAAATGATCACGAGATGAACGGTCTCATAAAATAGGTAGGTAATCAGTAGTAGTAGTAGTTTATCTGTCCTACACCAGTTACTCAAATAATTTGAACCGACCCGTTTTAGGCGCCCAAACAATCCTGAGCTCGTGTTCTGCTACAGTTCTTTTTGTGCTGCAATTTACTTGCTCAGTCGATGAGGTAACTGACATGAGGGTAGTGCGAGTGATTCCTGGGAGCAATGGTAGGAGGGTACTCGTAGTGAAGAGATAAAGGCTAACTTATAATTAATTAAGTACAAGTTTTTCGGGCTTATAGGCCGTGGTCCTGCTGACCAAGGAAAGGAGCGGAACCCTTGATAATGCCGGACGCAGTTTCCGGTGAAACGTCGGGAGATATCCTGTCTGGACCACGGCCTACAAGCCCGAAAAACGTGTACTTAATTATGAACGCCGGCCGTGAAAGCCTAAGCTGTTATATAACTTATAATTTTTTTTAGCGTATGGTTGTTAGTGCCGGGAGTGTCCGAGGAGATGTTCGGCTCGCCAGTTTTTGTAGCTGTTTCGAGGCGGACACCCAATGGGGAGCTACAAGTACCGTCACGTATCTAGTGTTGTCTGGGGAGGAAAGTTCCAATGTAAGGACGAGGAGTTGGAAGATAGCGGCTGTGGCCTATAGTTAGGGACCACCCCCGGCATTTGCCTGGAAGGAAGATGGGAAACCACAGAAGACCATCTTCAAGGTTACCGGCGGGGGGATTTGAACCTCCTCGCCTTCCGGATGTGGGCGACTGCCAGCAGTATTGCCGTAACGACCACGGCTAACTCACCCGGTAACTTATAAATGAGCATGCTAGATGTAGCTTTTCGTATGAGCTGACTCAGATGGTGGGGTAATGTGATGAGAATAGGGGGGGGGGGGAGTGGTTACATAAGAGGTTAATTAGCTCAAGGGAAGCTAAGGTAGATCAAGGAATTGATGGTTAGATTCAGTGTTCAATAAATTGAAAATGAGAGGAGTATTAACAGAGGGGACCACAGTGCTAACTGATTATAAGGGATCATGGTGATGACTTGTTCGCAATCAGAGGTTTGCAGACTAGACTGCACCCTAAGGGAAAAACCGTTTCAAATGAAATTGAATGAATTTGTTATAAAGGAGTCTTGAGTGCACTCTACTAGCATTGAATCTGATGCCATGTACTACCCGACCAGCGAATTGTTACCGGTGGTAGAAATCGGAACTAATGCGCTCCGTCCATCCACACGCCTGCGATGGACGTTATTAGTGTGCCTGATTCATGCTGGGCCGTGTGCTCTGCGGTGTGTTCTCATTGTAGCCAATGACTGTACATGAGTCCCCCCCCCCTTGCCACGCAAGCCGCTCGCTGCAGCCATAACGAGGCGAGATGACGTAATGTATACACAACAGTTGCGCTCTCATTCTAGCGGTAACAATTCCCTGGTAGGGTAGTAGTGAGGAGAGAATGTTTCTGAAGATCAGCAACGATGTTCTGGATGTCTTTTGTAAACACATTTCGCCAGTGTGAGCAGCAATTATAGATTATCAAGCCTTAAGTACCCATTGCCTTGTATATATTATTGACCTCGTATAGCCTAATATTGATTTCTCCACGGTTTTATTACACATAGTGCCATGCGTGCTGCATTTGCTATCTCTCTGACCAGGTAGCCATTCTCCCATGGGGAGTCTTAATGCGAACCAGACCGTTGCGTCGCGTGGTTTTGACATTATTTGCGTTTAGTGGCTGTGGAATGAATGCACACGTATTTATCAGCAACTGTGGCAGCATGGAATTATCGCTCTGGTATTACAACCAGCATTCTAAGTGTTTATTAACCATTCTAGCACTTGCTCTGTGTCCTCCCCCCCCCCCCCCTCTCCCCCCCCCCCCCCCAATTATTTGATTGAAAGGGTGTATAGACATTCTTCTATATACTTTTTTGGAACATTATTGAATATAAATGTGGATATGGGATTTGAGTTTCGACTTTGATGCACAGCTACTCATCATCATTATCATCATCATCATCATCATCATCATCCTCTTCATTTCCCCTTTTCCAGCTGACACTGGGTGGGGGCAAATATGGTTCCTCTCCACTTTGTTTTGTTGTTCCACCATTCCTCTTCCGACACGGTGTTCCAATCCAGGTTCCGTTTTCTAATGCTATACTTCACCGAGTCCATCCAACGCATTCTTGGTCTTCCTCGTCCTCTCTTCCCTGTCATCCGTCGTTCCAGTGCTCATCTTGGAAGCCTTTCTTCATTCATCCGTTTGACATGTCCAAACCATCACAATCTGTTTTACTCCAGTTTGTCATTTAGTTTCTGTACTCCCAGTTCTTTCCGTATATCATCATTTCTCACTCTATCTCTCCTCGTTTTCTGGACCATACTTCTCAGGAATCTCATCTCAGCTGCCTGTACTCTGCTCTCATCCCTCTTAGTCATTGTCCAAGTTTCTGCTGCATATGTCATTATAGGAACATAATATGCTTTGTACATAACTTCTTTAGCCTTAATTGGTATATCCTTGTTCCACACTAGTCCCCGTACCTGTTGGTAGAAAGCACTCTCGAGATGTATTCTTCTGCTAATTTCCAAATCTAGTCTTCCATCTTCAGTCAGTTCCCTTCCCAAGCATTTGAAGTGTTTCACCACTTCCAATTCCTTATCTCCGAATTTTATTACTCCTTTTCCTTCTTTCTTACCTCTACTCATCTCCACTGTTTTACTTTTCTACATATTTATCTTCAATGCCCATTCCTCAATCCTTTCATTTATTACGTCTAACTGTTCTTGTACCTCCATCTCATCCTCGCCCCAGATCACAACATCGTCTGCAAACAACATTATTTCAATCTTTGCCCTACTATTAGTCCAGTGAAATTAGTTTTAACCTGGACAAAATTAATAACAAGCTGAAAATTGGTGGAAA
Source organism: Meconema thalassinum (assembly GCA_946902985.2). Classification (NCBI taxonomy): domain Eukaryota; kingdom Metazoa; phylum Arthropoda; class Insecta; order Orthoptera; family Tettigoniidae; genus Meconema; species Meconema thalassinum. The sequence continues at coordinate 1,090,157,491 of OX336389.2, forward strand.
CGTTAAGAACAATGTCCTAAACTAAATCCCAAAAGTCCCAAAAAATCCGAGCTGGGGAAAAGCCACCATCTTGGAAAAACTGCCGCCATCTTGGATTTTTCCGTTTTTGGCTATATCTTTCAAACAAATGGTCCTAGCGAGGTCAGACTGGTGTCAAATTGACCGGATTTTACTGCCAAAGTCTCAGGGACATTACTAAAATATGTTAGACGCGTTCTTACAGCTGTTTTATTCATGTAAGTACTATTAACATAAATAGAGTGTTTAAAGTTCGATTTTGACCGTTCGTGTCAGAATAGCTAAAAACTGCCAATGCAAATAATGTATTTAAACCTAAAATTATAAATCATATTCTTGAAATTGTGCGTATCACATCTAACATGCTTAAATTATTGTCAGTATTAAATACAGAGACACTATGAGAGATGTAAGCTTTGACTTGTAATGCTTAGCGGCTTCCGTCGTTTGGTGGTTCTATGAGATCTGTAAAAAAAAGGAACAGTGAGAATTTTATCTTTTGTGCAGATAATGTCTATATATATTTCGAAATAACTTGCCTTCGTATTAAAGCACAAGATCGTCAGTGTCAACGTCGATGTTCTCCTCTGGGCAGTTCGCACATCCGTGACCAGCGCAGTATCCGCACATTGTTGTGCAGCGTAGGCCACTCAGTAGGCAAGCGCATTTGCGCTCACATCCGGATCTGCAGTTGTGGTGTCCAATCGGCTAGTTATGGGGCATCCGTATTAGGAAAGAATGAAAGCCTCTCCTGCTGCAGCGATTTCTTTGTGCGATGCATCTGGCTTGTTGAAAACATTGACCTTACTGCGCAATTTAGCATTTTCTTTAAGCTGCTTGAAGGACCTGATTTTTTCCTTTCTAAAGGGGGCGGATGTGGTGTCACAACCAGTAGCAGTGTGGAAGAAAGGGATAATTGGAAGCAAGCTTCCAAGGCCAGACTTGAGTTTTCCGGTTTTGAAAATCTTGCATTTTCCATTCTTCTTTCCGGCATAAACATGGAAATGTCCTCGTGAACATCAGGAACAGAAACCATCAAGACGAGCAGATCAGTCATCTTCTCCCACAATCACAGAACTGACTTCTGTTTTCCTTGAAGTTTCGGCTGCCGTTGAAACAATCAGGGTATCAGCATCGTCATCAGCTTGAATAACCTCAATGCCTGCTGTTGTAAGGTGTTTTGATAGGAGAGCAATGAAACGCGTCTTGTTGTTCTCGTTTGATAAAAACACTCCTTGTGGTACAGTAGTTGGCGTGAAATCTTCCATTACTGCGTCTGGTGCCTCCTTGACAGTTCTCCTGGCATGTTCTGCATCTTTGGTTGTCGGGGTACCATAGGCATCAAACACAACGGTTGTCTTTTTGCCAAAATGGATTTCAATATAATTGACGTATTGCTGGCAAATTTGGGAGTAGGTTGCAGGACAGGTCCAAACAACTCGATGCAAGAGGAATCCTCCGTCGACCGTAAACACAGGTTTTGATGGCAAAGCTTCTTCGCAGCATGAAAATTCTTCTAAAACAGTGATGAGCTTGGACTTTGTGCCTTTCCGCAGAAGTGTGCCATCAAATAGAGCTGGTGGTCTTGCGGCCAACTCGTAAGTCAAGTACGTTGAAATCTCTTCTTTACTTCGTATTTTGCAAAGGAGGCGATGAAACAGTTGGTTCGGGTCTATTTCCACTGTGGTGTCCTTAATTTTAGTGCTCTTGGCCATACTTCCAAGGGAACGAACTTTGTCCTTACTCTTCAAGTGGACGTCACTGAGGCATTGACCTACGATTGACTTCATGGCTTGAAAACCAAGGGCGTGGGCTTCGTCGCAGTTCACGGTGTCGTCGGCAACCACCCGTGTACGCAGAGACAAAAGAAGAGGAAGTTCCACGAAAGGGTTGTGAGAACGCAGTCACTCTGTCATATTGTCAACATCCCCTTTGTCTCTGGCTTGTCGTGTCTCTCGAAGTTCGACGTGTTGATCGCAAGTTTCAGAGAAAACACCACTGAAGCGTTCCATTGCATCGACAATACCAGACGTTGCAGGCATGGCGGTCACCCATCGAGCTATCACCTCTTCAGACATTCCGCGGCCGTGTGTCAGTCCTCCCGCTGACTTCATAGTACGCATCAGCACCTGTTCGATTGCCATATCCGTCCAAACTCCACACCAGAATTTGTCGGATCTTCGGACGGTGAAGAAGCCTTTCGTCACAAATTGTTCGATTTTGGACGCAGTCATGGTTTCATTTATCCTCAACATTTGCTGGAGGTAAATGTGAGCGTATTTGGCATAATTAAAATGCCCTGCACACAATACAGGTGAAGATTCCAGTCCCCGGAACGTTCGGCTCACACGAAAAGACGCATGAAGGTTACCATTTTGAAATACTGAGTCCACAATTTCGCAGTGCGACCTGATTTGGCGACTTCGTCGAACTTGGTGTAAAACCGACTGGAGGCGTCAGCGAGACATGCAGTGTTGCGGATGCTTGCAACTGTTTCTTCCCCTAAAAGTACCTTTCGATGAACTGCTTTAAGTTTTTCGGTTAAAATCGTATCTCCTTTTATGTCGTCGATGAGGACACTGGTGAGAGCAACTTGAGTCAGGAAGTGGGCACGGATTGCTCGAGCATACGCGTGTCCAGACATCATGTGAATTACCGAATTCTTTGCATAAATTTCCACCCACAAGTCCTCTAAGCCACTTCCAGCCATTAAAGATCCTACAGCGCCCATAAAGGACATCAAGAGGTGGAAACCTCCAAGCCGCAAAGTAATATTTGATAAGGGTCTATTTTCTTCGGCCGAGAGCACGATATCCAAAGCTTTTGCATAGAGCGGTTGGTCAAACGTTACCACACAGGACTGGTTTCTCGCGTCGCTCTGCTCTGCTGCATCAAGGAGGCAAGTGTGAATCATCGACGGATTTGAAGGCGATAAGTGTGTATATTCATTTTATCTTTCGAATAACTCTTATTCCACCAATTCAGGTAACTTTACAAAGTTAGTGCGTAAAAACAGGTCAAAATCGAACTTTAAACACACTATTTATATTATTAACAGTACTAAAATAAATTTAAAAAAGCTGTAAGAATGCATCTATCATATTTTATTAATGTTTCCGAGACTTCTACAGTAAAATCTGGTCAATTTGATACCAGTCTGACCTCGCTAGGACCACTAGTTCGAAATATATGGCCAAGAACCAAAATCCAAGATGGCGGCGGTTTTTTCAAGATGGTGGCTTTTCCCCAGCTAGGATTTTTTGGGACTTTTGGAATTTCGTTTAGGACATTGTTCTTAACGTTTCCACCAATTTTCGGCTTGTTATTAATTTTGTCCGAGTCAGAGGTCAATTTTGTCTAATTGCACTGGACTATATAGTCTTTCATTGCTGCCTTCATGATGTCATCCGTCACCATTAAGAACAATAAGGGTGACAACACACTTCCTTGCTTTTGTCCAGTGTAGATTAAACCAATCCGATATCCCGACTCTAGTCTTCACACTACTGTAGCAATCCATCCACATTCCATTTATAATGTCTCTCAGTTCGTTGCCTATCCACCTAATTGTTAAGCTTTCCCAAACTTTTGTTCTAGGGATGCTATCATAGCTCTTATCTAGATCAATAAAAGTCATTACCAAATCCTTCCCATATTCCCAACCCTTTTCAATGTCCTGTCTCAGAATGAAAATGGGTACGGTACTATAAGGGGTTATGTTAAGAAAGCCAAGTCATGATTAGTGGAGTGGGCGTGGTGGCTCAGCGGTCTAGCTGTATGCCTCTCACCAAGGCGGACCGGGTTCGATTCCTGGTCAATGCATGTGAGATTTTCGATGTGAAATGCCATGTCCTGTGGTTCGGATTCCACGTAAAACGGAGGTCCCGTGGCTTATGATCGCGAGATTAACGGTCACGTTAAACTACAAGCTTCCTTTTTTTTTGATTAGTGGAATTACAAGTTTTTGTTAAAAAATTAAGATAGGATATTGCTATTTCTTTCGTAGCAGGTAAATATATTTTAAACGTATTAGATGTAATTAATACTTCGTTTCATTTGTTTCATTCAAAACACTTTTACATTTTCCCTTTTTTAAATTTAAATTATTATTAATTTGACAGCCTACACAATATCTCTATATATATAAGAATGAAAGTTTGTCTGTTTTTTCTGAATTTCTATGGAAATTTGCGTTATTTATGCGTTTTAGACTGTTTTATGACGGATTCGCGCAAAAATAAACTTTTTGTCTGTCTGTCTGTCTGTTTGTTTGTCTGTGGACAATTTTTTGTGTCCTTATAACTCGAGAACGGCTGAGTGGATCAACGTAAAATTTGGTACAGATATCCTTCAGAGGCACGACACCAATCATTGATGTAACTCTTCTCTGTAGCTCTCATAAAAGGGGGCCTACCCCCCTTAAAATACTTGCTGAAATAGGCGTAGAAGGGCGAGACAAAGCTCATTTTCAGCCCCTCAATGTGAGAAACGAAACTCGGGGGCCCTAAAGGGACCCCGAAAACCACATTTTAAGGCCCTAAAACCAACAGTTTTTGAGATATTCCCAGAAAATTAATTTCATTTAATACAATAATGAAAGGAAGCTAGCCGGTAACCATGGCAACAGAAATTCACAGGTCCATCTATTGCTGTAATATAAGACGCAATGCAATTCCATTTATTAAATTACTGAGATAGTTTGCAAACGGCTAGAAGGTTATAACGGAACCAAACTAAGCTGTAAAATTCATCAATACATATAATGCGCTTAAGGGGGTCAAGGGGTACTCTAGAATTTTTTCACGCGATTTACACGTGCTGGTGTGCCACGGAAGGTCTATTATATCCCTATCCCTATATTGTTATATTATTATTATAATTAATATTATTATTACACTACGGAATGGAAGACCCCAGAGGACTGGAAAAAGGGAATAATTGTCCCGATCTTCAAGAAAGGTAGTAGAACAGAATGCAGAAACTATCGGGGAATAAAACTGACGAGTCATTGTGCAAAGATGTTTGAGAAAGTTTTGGAAAGGAGAATTAGGACAAGGATAGAAGGAGGGATGAGGGAAGAACAACATGGCTTCAGAGCAGGAAGGCCCACAGTGGATTTGATTTTTGCTGTAAGGCAGTTACAAGAACAGCACTGTGAGTATGGAACAGATCTACTGATGGCATTCCTGGACATTGAGAAAGCATATGACAGTGTATGCAGAAAGAAAGTATGGAAGTCCCTGGAGGATAGAGGAGTAGAAAAATGGACTATAAGGAGGATAAAGGAGATGTACAAGGGAAGCGTGAGCTGTGTGAAAGTGGGAGGAGAGAGATCGGACTGGGTGGAACAGAGAAACGGCCTGAAACAAGGAAGTGCACTGGCACCGTTACTTTTCATTGTGGTGATGGATGACATAATGACCCGAGTGGCACAAGTAATTGGGGAAGGAAGGATGAAAGCAATGGTGTTAGTGGATGATTTGATGATTTGGGGAAACAAGGAGGAGGAGGTACAGGAACAGTTGGACGTGTGGGAAGGAATAATACAAGGATATGGGATGAAATTTAGCATAAATAAGAGTGAGATGGTGATCACAACAAGGAAGAAGGAAAGAACCACAACGGGAATAACAATTGGTGGGGAACAGCTGAAGAAAGTGGAGAGTTTCAAGTATCTGGGAAGCCTGATACAAGATAATGGAAGAAACTATAGAGAAAAAATGAGCGGGGGAGACAGGCAGAAGCATTCCGGAGGAGTGTGAGAAGCATGTTATGGAGCAAGGATGTCCCTCAGAACAGAAAAAAGTTCATATATCGGACGTACTATGCCCCTATCCTGACGTATGCCTCAGAGACCTGGGCTATGAAAGGAAGGGAGAAGAGCAAAATACAGGCCAGTGAGATGAGGTTCTTGAGAAGCAGTATTGGAGCTACAAAGATGGACAGAATAAGAAATGAGAGGACCAGAGAATTAATAAAGGATGAACCATTACGGGATGGTATAGAGAAATCTAGACTTAGATGGCATGGACATGTAAAACGAATGGAGGATAAGAGGATACCCAGGTGGATGCACGAGACGAAGTGGGAAGGAAAGAGACCGAGAGGAAGACCAAGAGGAAGACCGAGAGGAAGACCGAGAGACAGGTGGCTGAAAGGGATGGAAGAAAGCGTGAAGAAGAGAGGAGAAGACTGGACAGGGGTGGAAGCTGAGAGATGGTGGGAAGACAGAAGACGTTGGAGTGGCCTGTGTTCCAAACAGACCCGGCCAACGGCTGGAAACTGTGCAAGAGGATGATGATGATGATACTACGGCCTACAACGACGAGACAAAGCTCATTTTCAGCCCCTTGGTGTCAGAAAAAAAACCTCGGGGCCCCTAAACAGTCGTAATGCTCTAAAACCAAGAGTTTCTGAGATATTCCCAGAAAACTAATTTCATTTAATAAACTAATGTAAGAATGCAAGCCAGTAACCATGACAACAGTGTCTCAAAAAGGTACATCCAACTTTCCATCTATTTCTGCAAGAAGTAATGCCACTCCATTTATTAAATTTCTGTGAAAGTTTGCAAATGGCTATAAGGTTATCACGGAACCAACAAAAACTGTAAAATTTATCAATGCGCTTAAGGGGGTCAAGCGGTACCCTGGATTTTTTCACAAGACTTAAACGTGCGATGTGTCGTACAGAAGGTCTATTATATCTTCAAACAGCAACATTATTTTCAAAAATTCCTGAATTGAAATAGTTTATTTTTTATTTTATTTTTTTGCTTTTAGGAATTTGGGCCATTGGAGGCTAAAAAACCTGAATTTTCATGCACCACAAGCCTTTATAATTTATTAAAGGGGTCTTCCTCTGGATGCGCACTTGACACAACAGTGAGGGTCAGTTTTTATGTGACGTGAATTGCATTTCGTCTACGAGGTTTTCAATTTTATTTTGACGTCAGGAAGTACACGTTAGGTAAATTAGTTTCAGAGCATATTTCAACTAATCATTTATCTTTGTCGACAAACAGGTTCCAAGCCCCTAACCATTGCAACAGTAGCTCAATTGATTACGCCTGGTTATTAATACCGACGACCGTTCGAAGAATGGGTACTTCTGCTAGTCTTTTTATAAAAACCATATTTAATATTCATTCAATATTTATCATCAATAATCATTTAACCCCGAGCAAGAGCGTAAAAGCACAAGACGTCAAAGGATAATACGCGCGGGAAGTCAGCTGATTGCAGCTTCTTGAAAGAATACTTACGGTATTATGAATTCAGTTATTAACGGAACTTATAGACATGGATATATCCAGTGAGACAATATATGGGCCGGTTGAATAAAACGTAGGAACTATGGGTTAGGAACTAGTGTCTAGAACTAGCTCTTGCTAAAAACCAGTTGAATAAATAACTGCTAGGACTAGGTAGGAATAACTAGGCGAGGTTAGATGTTGCGTGAAATTGTTAAGCAATTGCTAGGCCTGGCAATTGCTTAGCGCTCTAGCTACTGCTAGGCCTGCAGGTTGTAACTTGTTCGTCAGGAGCGTGTGATTGGCAACAACAGACGACACTGATCACTGATACATCACAGTGTGACCACGTTGTTACTTGGTAGCGTCCAACTTAAGTGAAGTGTGTATTATCATGTCATCTAGTGAAGGTGAAGACGACACCGTTGGGGACAAGGGATTAGACCGGGCCCTATTTACTAAACTAATTTGTGTCAATCAGGTTGTAGTAGAAAAGTCCAAAATTCCATCGGTGATTTCTGCTAAAAAAAAAAAAAGAGCTTGGACCAAAATTCAAGATGAATACTCAACAGCTACGGGAAAGGTAGTCACAGTGGCCCAGCTACAGAAACTGCTGAGCAACATGAAGGCCAACATTAAATTGAAGACAGACAAGAATGCCACTGGGAATAAAAAAAATAAACTAAAAGACTGGGAAAACAATTATTTCATGTATTAATCCAGCAAGAAAATCCGGTCTTCAATAAAATCCCAGGAAGCTTTGGTGTTGGCTTAAGACCCGTGGAAAGAACTGAAGAAGACGGAGGCAGTGCTGAAGTGTTTTACGCTGAACCTGGGCCAAGCACTCAAGATCAAGTGCCAAAAGCATCACCAGCTGCTACAAAAATAAGACAAAGCGTTAAGCAAGCTATGCAGTACGAATCAGAAGAGACAAAAAATATGTCAACCACTCAGCTGCAAAGAATTGTTTTGCTTCAGCAAAAAAAAAAAAAAAAGCTTCTAAATATTCAAATTCAAATACAAGAGAAGAAACTGAAAGAGGCACAGAAAAATGTCAGTGATGTATCAACCCAAACTGACCTAATTGAATATGGCAGATCGTACTTCAATTTGTAAATAAATAAAATTAAAACCCTTATCCTTATCCTTAATACATAAATTTGAAAAAAATAAAATAAAATAAAAAATAAAAAATAAAAACAAATAAAAAACATGTCTTACACCCTTAGGGACGATTACACTTCAGGGTGTTGTCGACGTCCGACGGGTCGTAAGTTCAGTGTTGTCCCTCTTCGAGTTAGAATTGGTGGAACGGTTATTAAATCATCAGCTAGGTAAAAACGTTCCACCAACAAAAACACGGGAACTGTTAGAATGGTGTTGCAACGTTGCATCGGACATCAGTCTACGTGTGTATACACGTATCTATCCAAGCATATTTACATGACTGGGATAAATATTGTGAGTGAGTACGTTCTTCACATAGATAACCTAAAATCGGCCTAATAATTATTATAAAAGATCGTGTGTTTAAATGTGAATGAGTGGCTTACTGTTCTATAATAAATAAACACAACTTATGTTTGTATAAATTGAATGCGCTTATAGCGCTCAGAAAATTAACAATACATGTTTAACATGCTCTGTTTGGAATTAATACCCGTATTATTTTTATAATTATTAAAAAATCATTCATTCACACGTGCACGCTAAACATATGCAGTGAGAATGGTAATTAAATTAAATTCAACTTAAATTATTTCAATGTTGTTTTACTATGATCGATTCATTTAGCTACTTACATGTTCATTTGTAACTGTTGGTCAAACTACTTACATAATGCTAAAGATTATCGTTTTCTCAAACAAACACTGAATACCAATTTAGTTCCAGTTCACTGCTGGTTTATATGCGCCATCATTTGTAGTCTTTTTTGTTGCCCTCGCAGAACTGTAGCTGGTGTTTCATTTCGCTCTTCCGCGATGCCTTCGTCTCCGTTGCCAATCAAATCCTCCTCATCGTCCTCATCAAATGCATCATTCAAGTGATTCCTATGTTATGGAGGACAGCACAGCAAACTATTACCTTAGGTATTTTGTCCAAAGCAACTCTTACGCAGTTTCCTAATATTGGGAACCGCCTTTTCAATTGACCGAAACACCTTTCTATTACATCTCTCTCCTTAGCGTGTATTAAATTAAAGTTTCGTTGTTCAACATCTACCGGTGGTTTGAACGGAGTAATTAACCACGGCGATATTGCATACCCAGAGTCACCAAGTAAACAAGAAGCTACATCAAAACGAGATATACTCTCTCAAATCGCACTTCTCCGCCAGATTCGTGAGTCATGTACACTCCCAGGCCATTCCGCACTAACACTTGTAAACCGTTCTTTGGCGTCACAAGTAGCCTCCACATTAATGCTGGTACGACCTTTCCTGTTTACGTACTCGTCGCCGTGAAGTAAGACCGAGGGCTTTTTAATTTCGACATGTGTACAATCGAGCGCTCCAATAACAGTAGCATACGAAAACGTTGTTGCCAAATACGTTTTGCTTCATTTACTTCTGGTGCTGTTGAAGGAAACCGTATCCATATGTGGGATCTTTCAATTATCTTGTCCAATACAAAACTTACAGTTTTGCAAACTGTACTCTTATGTACACCGATATCTTCAGTTATACCTAATTGAAACTCGGGGTCTGCCACAAACCTCAAGAAAATCTCCATTTGCTTCTTCCAAGACAGGCCACCTCCTCCACTATCACTTTCGTTTAAGAATTCAGCAGCTAAAAAATCAACACTTTCACTCTCAAACCTTAACAATTCTTTGCACTTTGTTATTTCCCGACGAACTGCGTACTGTTTTTGTTCACGTACACGTAGGGAAGCAGCCATATCTAACGCCTAACAACGACTAAGTAAAAAGCTAGCATGCTCCGGACCAGACTAGGATATTTACTAGCAGTTGCTAGACTCGAGATCTAGATATTTCTTTTTATTCAACTCACTTTCAAGCAATTGCTAGGCTTTCGTGAAATTCTGAGCAACTGCTAGGCCTAGCAATTGCTACCCAACTTTAATCAACCAAAAGCTAGCACTGGCTTGAAAATTACCTAGACTTAGCAATTGCTACGTTTTATTCAACCGGCCCAAATGATGTTTTCGTTGCACCACTGATAGCACTACGTGTCTAGAAATAATAACAAGAAATATTTATAATAACGGGGCCCATGACATTTTTAGCCAAAGCTCCCTCGACTGAATATCGGTCCCCTGGCACTATAAGGGTTAACCTTTAAACCATACAACACGCTTACCGGTTTTACTCTTGCAAACATCTCCACCGGGTCTTGTTCAACTTTGACAAGGAAAGTAATGCCATAGCAAAGCACTTCCTTCCTTCCTTACTTCCTTACTTCCTTCCTTCCTTCCTTCCTTCCTTCCTTGCTAAATTGGTAATTTTCCTCCCAGTCGAAATACCACCAGTGTAACTATTGAGAGCTTTCATTGTACAGTAACGTACCCACAATAGATATTAAATAACTGTGGGCATAAATACATCCTTGTAGGACACTCCTCTCCACTCATAAGGTCTCAGAAGAGTTACCATCTACTCTGACATACTGTTGTTCTCGTATATTTGGGATTTGATAAAGTATACTGTAATGATGGATATATAAAAAATCCTAAACCTTATGATCGAAGCCCTCATTTGGTTTAACTGCATGAATAAAATGAAGTGAACATGACAGCACATAATATATTACACACAGTGTTAGAAGGGAGCAGGAACTGCTTGTATGATTTTTTAATATTAACCATTTCAATAGGTTTGTCAAGGTTAGTTTGGTGTTGAACTTTAGGTCTCGATGTAGAGGAAATGCTCTCTTCCAGGCTGAAATCGCGCTACGAGCAGCCGAATCAAGTCTTATTGTTCCAAGTGGGCAGCCAAGTGGGTACACTCGTCTTTCGGTAGAAGCCTGCCATGCAGAAAACGTGATTAAGTTACGTTCTCGTTCTCCAGAGAGTTAGAGGCGGAATGGGGGAGGGCGAACAGGTTAGCCCACAACTGCACGAGTAGAGCACTGATCACGGCTAATGGGATTTCGTAAATTCGATTTATGAGCCTCGCACATTCTCACCGTCCAATGAAGAGTACGGATTTCCGTGAGAAACCTAATGATTACTTGGCCTCATGAGCCGAAATTGAATGAAGTTGTCTCTCCTCTCTAATAGATAGGCACAAATATCACAGACCGCACAATATATCCTCTGAATCATGTAGCAATTAGAATTCACTTTGAAGTTCTACTGTGCAATGTGAGAGGCGTAGTGGCCTTTAACCATAGAATATTACTAAGAATATCTCTTTATCGAAGGCATGTTTGAAAGTTTTTTTTTTTTTTTTTTTTTTTTTTTGAGAGACATAATAAATTGTATATCTTGAAAGGAAAGCCTCGTGAGGATTGCGTGAAGCCAAAAGTTGTGTGACTTTCGTATAGAACCACTGGGCCAGTCGAGGAATCCCCCCAGGGTCTCTTGGATAGTGAGACGTGGGTTGGCGACCACGGGGTCCCAGCTGAGTTCAGCATTACTTCCCCTTACTTGTGCTGGACTCCTCTCTGTTATCTTTCATATCGACCTCCCTTACTCAACACTCTTTATTCTTTTCCGACCCCGACAGTATTAGAGTATCCGAGGCTTAGGGAGTCTTTCACTTTCCCGCCTTTACTGGCCCTTTTCTCATCTTTTCTGACATCCTCATTCTTCGAGGGGCCAGCCTTCATTTTCTTTTCATGATATCTCCTGCCTTCTGCACAAGGCCCTCAAGGAGGCAGGGTGTCTCGCCCCACTACTTGGGGTGCACCCTGGATAGTGCTACAGCCTCGAGGGCTCACGGCTGGTGAGTTCGGGATTTGGTGACCCCGAGAGATTCCTGAGCTAGGTCAAATTTTCCCCTTTTTCCATTGCCTCTGTGGTGGACTCTCTCCTCTTTCCCTTTCCTATCTGCCTTTCATGGCTCTCCGTTCTTCCAGGTCCCTCAATCCTCATTCTCTCATTCTTCGAGGGTTGAGGGCATTTCTTTTCCTTCTGTCCTTTATTTGCTTTATTCTCCTTTTGTTTTGCATTTCTTCTTCTAGTTTGTAAGTGAGTAGTTAGTTTAAGTTGTAAGTTTCATTTGATCATCTTTCATTTTCTTTCTCGCCCAAACCATTAGGGGCCGATAACCTAGATGTTAGGCCCCTGTAAACAACAATTATCATCATCATCATCATCCAGTCGAGGAATAATCTTATAGAGATCAACAGCTGGTGTTCTAGTCCATGGCTCTCCAACTTAACTCTTCCATCCCTTGAATCAGCAATCATCATAATCAGCTCAACTGTGATGGAGGTGGTTATTGTTGTTGGGACAGAACACTGAATTTATCTGCCTACTTAGCCAAGTGCCCCTTAGCAGCATTGGGGCTGCCACGCTGTGAGTGAACAATTATGCTGCCCAATGCAAGCGAGACAAATATACCATGTTTCGGAGATGATACAAGGTTTCTAAGCTGACACCTATCAGAGCAAGACAAACTGCTCGGCGAGACAGAGCAGTCAAGTTGTGGTGACAACTTAAAGCCTAGCAGTGGGCTATCAGTGGGCGCAAACGCCCGATATCTACAGGATGAATAGGCTATCTCTAGTTAGTCTATAATAGGTACACTGCCCAAATTCGGCTATCTTCCATTATTCTCACCTTTTATGGCTACCAAGCACAATGGCTTCTTGTTGGTTTATGGGTCAGTAATACTGGAGTTATTCTGACCAGACCACTCGAGGTGCAATGCTGACCACATAGCCCTCATTTTCCGCTCAAGTGGTCAAAGGGAATATACAATATTACCAGGGCCGGTTGCTTTTCGTTATTAGCGATAAACGCGAAATGTAGCGAAGAGATGCAGCAAGAAATACATGCACGATTTACTGTATTTCACTTGTGAGCAGGCATCCGGAACATAACGTAACGCGGAATGGAACTCCTGTCAATGTGGGACGGAGAAATTCCGTTATCACCAATGTTATTTCCTAGTTGTAACGTTACCGCTCTCTGCACCAATGCGTAACGTTACCCGTCCTGGAACGGAATGGAGTCTAAACCCATACCCGGTATCTGGAACAGTGGAACGGTGGCCGAGCCTGTATCGGTACAGCAGATTGGAGTCGGACGGAACGTTATGTCGTCCTGTACGGAGATGAACAAAAGGATATCCGATACATTATGGTTTGGAACGTTCCGCTTATAAAAGCGGAACAAAACAGATGGAACGGAACGGAACAAATTTAATGGGATTTGTATTGTAACCATTCTGGTTACAGAGTTTATTTTATAGGTTATTTTTATAAGAGTGTATATAGGATTCGAGGCATGGCCACCTTTTACTGTTGGGCCATTGCATTGTAGGCCTTAGAGCCTGAGATTTGGTATTCTTTGTAATGGTTCAGCAGTAAGATAGGAGGGAGCCATGCCTAATGGAGTTTCACATCTGTGTATATTTTCTATTTTTGATGTTCTTTTTATATACTTTAGAGTGCTAATCTGATAGATATTTCTTAGTAAGATAGTGGATTGTTTCTGAAGCTAGTTGTTGGAGAGATTGGTTGAAATTCTTTGCAGATGAGTGTGGGTTAAGATAAAATAAATGGAGTATATGTTTGTTAAAATTTACCTCATTGTGCAATAACAACCACGACCCCGATTTTGTACAGTTAAATTAAGTCGCACCAACGAGGGGCACGAATGGGGGATATGAGCACTAATAGTTTGATCAAAATGCTCATAGAGCAGATGATGAAGATGCGTGAGAAGGTGACTGAACATATGAGCAAACGAGAGGCCAGCAAGAACAAACTGGAGTCTAGCATCGATAAGTTGAGTGTGATAGTAGAATCTGTGAGTGTGGCTGTGGAGGAGGAGGATGAGACAGAAGACAATGTGAAGAAAAGGGTGGAGGATAAGATAAAAGAGGAGGAAGTGAATGAGATAAGTGAGATTAGGGAACAGGAAAATTGTCAGAGAGGTGGGGGCGTGTAGAAGATGGTAACGGAGAGAAAGGAAATGAAAGAGAAGGAGAAAGAAAAGAAGGAGGAGGATGAGGAGAAAGGGAAGTTGGAAGAGCAAAGGATGGATATTATACGCATCGTAGAAGAGAAAGGAGAAGCAGATGAGGTTGGTCATGAGGAGGATAGCAGCAGTCAAGAAAAAGAGGCTAAAGATGAGGGTGAAAGTGCAGGAGTGAATCATGAAGAAGAGAAAGGAGAAGCAGATGAGGTTGGTCATGAGGAGGACAGTAGCAGTCAAGAAAAAGAGGCTAAAGATGAGGGTGAAAGTGCAGGAGTGAATCATGAAGAAGACAACATACTAGAAGAAGATAAGGTGAAGAAGAAACGGTGGAGATGGAATATGAGGAGTACAAGGTGCGGAATGACATGGTGGAAGAGAAAAAAGACGAGATGGATGGCAGCAGAAGGAGGAGGAGGAAGACTAAAAAAGAACAAAAGAAAAGGAAGAACGAGGAAGGAGGAAAGAAAGAGGGTGGTATGGAAGAAACTGATGGAGAGGAAGATGATGAAAAGTGTGGAGATGGTATGTTCTTATCAAATGAACTCATGTTTCCAGTTCTTCGAGACTTAATATTGGAAAGTGGATTGCAGCTTGGTGATGGGTTGGATTCAGAATATTTAGTTGCTGCCTCAGGGATGCTCATACTAGATAGTCAAGGGAAGATGTCGGTGGAACAATACAGAAAGAGCCAGCAGTTGTTACAGATGACGTTTACACTATTGGCGAAGGTATTACTAATGGCTACTCTGAAGAGGATGATAATTTATAATGGGTTTTACTTTGTGTGTGATATTTCTTAGTGTCCTTGTGATGTGTATTATTTCTTAATTTATGTATTCATTATGTATGTGATCCTCACGTGCTCCTCACGTGAGAATCACATAGAGGGGCGATTGTAACCATTCTGGTTACAGAGTTTATTTTATAGGTTATTTTTATAAGAGTATATATAGGGTTCGAGGCATGGCCACCTTTTTCTGTTGGGCCATTGCATTGTAGGCCTTAGCGCCTGAGATTAGGTATTCTTTGTAATGGTTCAGCCGTAAGGTAGGAGGGGGCCATGCCTAATAGAGTTTCACATCTGTGTATATTTTCTTTTTTTGATGTTTTTTATATGTTTTAAGAAGTGCTAATCAGATATATTGTTCTTAGGAAGATAGTGTGTTTTTTCTGAAGCTAGTTGTTGGGGAGATTTTATTGAGATTCATTGCAGATGAGTGTGGGTGAAGATATCATAAATAGAGTATATTTTAGTTAAAAGTTTCCCTCATTGTGCAATAACGAGCACGGCCCCGATAACCCTAAAAGTGAAGTAAGTACGGTTAAATGACGTCTCAAGGTCAAGTAGGAGAAATAGGAGCGGTGCAATGCAGCTTCTAATATCATTGGGAGGATAGCGTTAGTGGTCAAATCACATCCAAATACAGCGTTTACATATTCTGCCAAACACAATCCCCTTTTCCCGCTCACCTCACCAGACACCGGCCATGTGTTTCAGCTAAAAGAGAGATCATGTACCCCAAATATAGATACGCAAATTCCGTCCTCTCGCTATTATCGGTTGATCAAAATTTATTTGCTGATAATGAATTTCAGCCAGATTAGAGTTATTGTTGATTCATTTTGAGCTTTGTGACATCGTGGTAATGTAACCTGGTGTACATGAGTATGTATAGAAGCTGTCTGATAACCTGTGCCACTGTGATGTCTGTACATGTGTGTGTACTTGTAATCGAGGTAGAATTTGGTTAAGAAGCGACCGTGGTTTTAAGTTAGTTACCATCCCGGAATTTGCCTGAAATAGAAAGGAGAAACAACGGAAAACCACTCCAATCATCCGCTTTATAAGTGAGAGTGAATTAGGGCCACCAATCTAAATTTTCCAGTGTACATTGACTGAGAGATTTGTTCATCTTTGAATTATGAATTTTTGCTTTACCATAATTTGTGTTTATTATTATTATTAGTATTTTTAGTTTTATTTAAATTTTTGTTTGCTGAAATTTTCGATCTTTTCATATTCAAGTGTCAGCCTCTAAAATCATAATTTCGTTCGAAAGTTGTATACTTTAATCTGTGTTAGGAGGGGGCAGATGACCTTGTAGTTCCTCCCCATAAAACCTCAATAACTAACCAACCACTTCCAGGATGGCTGAGGTAGGAATCGAAACCGCCTCTTCTCAGTTTTGCCTCACGAGGCTGAGTGTACCTCGTTCCAGTCCCCAGACCAGAATTCAATTCCTTGGTACACTGGGAATGCTAGCCACTGCGCAACGATGCGGACGTAGCTAAGAGTTGGAGAGGTCAAGTACAGACGAGTCTCTTGTTCAAGGAAACTTTGATCTGCTCGCCTTCAATATAATTATAATAATTTCCTGTCATCAAAATATTATTTACAAATATACCAATAAAGTTCCAGCTAGTCAATAATTAAGAATTAAATTTTTATTTTAATACAGTGTACATATATTTCGAGTACACAACATTTTAATTCTTAAGTATTGACTAATCGCCTCCGTGGTGTACTAATCAGTGTGCTTAGCTGACACCCCGGAGGTCCGAGGTCCGATTCCCGGCTCTGCCACGAAATTTGAAATTTGGTATGAGGACTGGAACGGGGTCTACTCAGCCTCGGGTGATCCAAATGATTAGAGGGGGTCCGATTCCAACCTCAGTCATTCTCGAGTGGATTTCCGTGGTTTCTCACTTCGTCTCAGGGCAAATGCCGGGATGGTACTGTACCCGTATGAATCAAGGAGCCTCTTGCTGGAAATACAAAGATGAGCAGGATCGTAGAATCTCGAAAGTCCCCGGCTAAAAATCCCTCTTAGACCTACCAGCAAGCACTCCATGAATACACACAGCTGCTATGATCATGTTATGCTCAAAAATAAGTTGGGCGGTAAAAGTGAGAATCTTACCTATTCTCGGGGAGTATAGAGTTGGAAGGAATCCTTACCTGAATTAGGACTGCCATAACAAAATCTCCACTATAGTCAAAATAAGCCACGCTACGCCAAGATGTATAAAAGGACGCTTAAAAGTTTATTAACAAAATCCTAAAACTAAATTAACAATAAATAAACAAAATTAACAATAAATAAAGAGGATCGAACTCCTCCCTCAAAAATACATACATCTAAGTCTTTACGACTTCATAACACGTATACTATCACATTTATACTGCTCTGTGGGTTGTTGAACTCCCAACAATCAAATAATAAACTTTTCTGCCCTGACAGCTTTTAACAAGGAAGCTGTAGTTACGCGTTTTCATTCAAAGGCTTTGTTTACATTCTCGCCAGTTCATTCAACCGGCACACCTGTCTCTGAATTACACAATCCCTCCCGCTATGCGAGATCACTCATCACACAACTGGTTTGATACACTCTGCAGCTGTCCTGCTTACTTGACACGTAAAACTTGCTAACCTGCTGTCTCATTTCAATACTGTTTCAACTCTATTATAATCATTCACACTTCCTAAAAGTGAAGTATCCCAATCTTACACTCTCAAAAATAAAACGTTTAAAATATACACACATGCTTACAACTGCTCACGTTATTCGCGACTAACGGACTTTGTATACTCTCATACCAAACAAACTGTACACAAGACTATCCTAGCATTCTCTGATGCTTTCAAACCAATTAAATACACTTGAAATAATTATGATAATGGACTAATTAATTAATTAGTAATGAAAGGTTTACAATATTTACACGATACCATCACGAAAGTTCAATTGTTTATAACAATAACTCAACTAGTGATTATTAATATTTATCAATATTAATAGTTTAAATTTACTATTTACAATAATATTAATTCTTCCACCATCTGAGTTTAAACTATATCAGTTTATAGCTATCTCTGTTTAAGTTACTATCTCCTTTTAGGTTATCTCCTTTGAGATACTATCTCTGTTTAAGGTTATCTCCTTTTAGATTATCTCCTTTGAGATATTATCTCTGTCTAAGATTATCTCTGTTAAGATAATATGCCTTGGTCATCTCTGGTAAAATGTCAGTGTCAACTCTACAATGACCAATCAATTAAGATAAGGCATCTGATTATTATAGTTCCGGTTTAATAAATGTTAATAAAAGTTTAATAATCAAAGGTTATACTTCATTTCGCAATTACTCTTCCAGCCTTTCCCCTCAATGTCGGAGTTTGACTTTCACCTCAATTACATACTTGACAATGTTTCAATGCACAAGACAACAGTATCTAAATGCAATAAAAGCCAATACGTAATACACCCTCGTATTGCTATACTATAAAATCTCTCCACGGAGAATCCTGTACTCAATTACGTTATCACAACGTCTTGTACGGCATTACCTTCCTCGTATTTCATTTACAAACTCATACACTTGAGTTACAACGGTTTATTTCAACCTCATACTAGAATTGCATTGATTCAACATTACTGTTCCCCAAATCGTTGTCTTTACAACTACATTACATTGTCGATACATATATCTACTGATATTCAGTAGTACTCATACCTTCGACATCTGAAGTTGGTAATGGAAAGACCATCCGAAGGTTAACTAGGTAATGATACTCTTGTCATATTAACCTCTGGTTCTAAACATGTAATAAAATACTATATAGTGTCTCTCCATACTGATATTCTTCAAACAATGTTGTAAAGTTACGTTCACACAATACATAACGTTACAATCTGTGTTTACACGTCCGTGACATAGTGACGTCATTAATAAGACGAAGAGACGTTAGTCTATATTGGCAATGGAGCGGCTGATCTTTGAATAGCGGGCTTGGAGACTTCGAGTGTTGAGGGAGGTATGAGACGTAGGGGCTTGTGACGTGGAACTGTGACGTTCACACTGACCTACGTAACAGAATGAAGTTTTCTATAATTTCCTCTAGACGATGGATTTGAACTTTAAAACGTAGCACAGTTTTCAGGCTATCAAATTTGAAGAAAATGGAGCTATCAAGCAAGGAAATCCGATCAGCAGGAGTTGAGATACGGAATGGAAGATTTTAGAAGTTTCACCGCTGTGAGTATAAAAGGAGCAAGGAAATCAACGAGGACATGTACTTCAACCGACCAACTGCTCTTGTGAACATCACCGCTATACCGTAAACGAGCTGTTACGCTGTCATTTTGATCGTCGAAGGAACTTAGTCGCTGGACGAGCTGTCCACGGACTTAGTCTCTGTTCAGTGAATGAACACTTGTATATTTCGCATGTCTTAGAATATTAGACGACATTCTGGTCAAGTTATTCTACTGGTTAGTGATGATGATTTTTCGAAATTCTATTCACATAAGTTCAGCCTACAAAAACATTATGTTTCTTCTGGTGAAACCGAATATTAGGCATTCTACTAATACCAGATGGACATTGCATTTATCGTACATTTCACGCTGCTAACAGGTGTTCCTGGAATAGTAAGACGAATGAAACCGCAATGTTCGAATACGGAACTTGTTATGATGTTGGAGATGAAGATAGTAAAAGAACAGTCTTTACAACGTTTCAACATGTCGAATTTTACTAAGTACAGCGGGAGTGTTTGTGAACGCGTTGTGATAATCACCGGCATGCGCTGTTAAAACTATACGAGGATAGGTGTGATATGGAAGGGAACGAGGCTTATATGGAATCACAGATGACCATGGGAGGACGCTATGGCAATAGTGAACGCCGAAGGACACGGATTACCATCACATCCAGCATGAAGTAAGCCAACTCCCCATGTATTATTCACTAGCCTAATGTAGTATATGAGAATTCCTTTTTATACTTTCACAATAAGAAATCAACACCATCATAATTATGAGAACGTCATTTATATTTGGCCAGGATGACAAATGGAGCAATAGAAGTCCGACAATTTATTATACAATTTTGCTACACTGTCAGAACAACAGTCATATTCATGTCTTTTGACATGAAATATCTTAATTTATTTTTCAAGGAATAGTAATTAATTTTTCTATAGCTCTTATTAGAGGCTCGACACAACTTGGATTATTTAAATAATTTCTTTTATTATTTAATAATAATAAATCACTGAGGAATAAATAAATTAATAATAATCAAAGAAGGAATACACCATTAAATTAGAAATAATTTATTTTGTAAAGTGATAGCACAAATTTGTAAATGTAATTTAATTTGTTAATAGTGATTAAAATTACTGAATTAATAATCAGGAAGTGAGTGTGTTATAAATAATTTGTGATGAGGATTTAAACAATGATTTAATTATTTATGGATAAAATAGGGCAATAATAATAATAATTCTGATGTTGTAGAAAGCAACAATGCCTAAATAATATTTTGCCAGGGATAATAATAATTTCATGGAAGGATTTAAATAAATGGAACAGTAATGAATTTTATATAATAACTTTGTTTATTTTAGGAATAGAAGTTTGTATTTATTGACAGGTTTAAATTAGTTTGTGAATGAAGTGGAATAGCAAGGATTTGAGTTTAGGAGATTTTCCAAAACACTAAATATATTTAATGAAGGAAAAATAAGGCGGCAGGTATTAAAATGTATTAACTAGTGTGAGATTATGTAAAATGGAGGCAAGGGAAAGTTGACCAGGAATAACTACATCTTTTCATTGGAAAAATTAAATTGGTGAACACACAGTAACTTGGTAAGACAGAATATTACAAACAATAAAAATAATAATAATATTAATAATAATAATAATAATAATAAAGTATTGTGAAAAAAATATTTGAAGTCAAATATGGTGATTTTAGTGTGCGATTAGGATTGTCGACACTTGAGTTTATGTGGAGGCCAAGGGGTCATCTAAGAGGACATTGGTTCCTGTAGTTATGTGCACATGTTGATGTGTGTTTGTTATTTGAAGTGGTTAATAAGAGCATGTGTGCTCTCAGTTGTAAAAGAAGGGTAAGGCAAGTGGTCCGCCCCATATTCTAGTCAAATTCCAGAATCTGTAGATCTGAATAATTTATTTTTACCTGGATCAATCTAGATTTCCAATATTATGACTAGATAAATGAATAACCTACGAGTTTAGATTTGATGAACCTGACCGAGAAAAATATTAAGAAAATAAATAGTTGCTAATGCAAGAATGGAATAAATAACTGAAAATATTCATGTTTTATGCTTGGAATAATAATAATAATAACATTTGAAATGAGCATTAAATATTCATAATTGGAGTGTGAGAGAAGACCTGTTATAAATAAATGTATAGACATTTTTGAAAATAATAATAATAAATTCTCTGATTAACATTTTGATTTTGAGATATCAGAAAATTATCTGAGTGTGAGAAAAGTATTTGTTGGAAACGATTTAATCAACTGATAGTAGGTCACAACAATTTCTATTGTGAATAACGATTCATGCTAATTTATATAACAAATTTTGAGATGAGTAAATTTAAATTTATGTTTATGTGAGACAAATGGAAATGAGAGAAAAGAAAAGATTTGTTTTTCATATCATTATAAAAAATGAAAATTTATAAACATTTTTGTTCTTGGAAACAAAAATTTCACAAGACACAACAATATTAACATTCGACTTTATGTTAGCCGAATATTGATATTATGTTGATGCAAAACTTCAATAAAATCAGTGAAATAATTTTTCCATTTTTTTTAAACATCATGGACTAATCAAAGTAAAAATTTTCAAAATAACATTCAACGTTTACTTGAACAATCTTAAACAAATCTTCGTGAAAGTGAATCTGCAAATATAAATAGAAGGGATCACTGGAACTCTTAATCGAATTGTGGTCACCTGAGTGTAAATATTAGATTTTTTGTTGATACCAGAATGGACTATCAATTTTCTGGGTATCAATTCAGCGAAGTTTAGAGGTGTCTATTTATTTATATGAGATGTTGATTTTTATATGTGATTGTGTTTGTGTTTTTGGGGGTTTTTGCCAGTAATTTTCAAATTTTAATTATAAATAAATTGAGATTTTTAAGAAGTGTGCTATTTTCAAATAATTTCTCTCCCTACCTTACTTGCGAATTACTGATATCAGGGATGCCAGTTTTAGACCTAGTATTCGCCCAGATAGACCTTGAGATAGATTTTCTCGTGCTGAACTGATTTCGGTAATTTGCAAAATGTGGTCTTTGGATCTCGGTCCAAACGGGCACAATATATAACAACAGATGTTATAGAAGTATCGAATTAAGATCAATTGCGACTGTAATAAGGATTTCTCTATAATATTCTAAGTCGATTGAAATTATGTCTTCTAAGAAGACCTCTTTCTCTATAAAGTTACAACCCTAGAACTGCTGCAGGTTTATCTGTCAAATGCTGCAGTAAATTCCCATAAAGTACACACTAAAGGAATTTGGTATCTGTAAGCATACTGTGTTCATGAATATGACTTATCATACAGCAATAGAAAGCTGAAAGACTGTTCTATATTATATTGATATAGATGAATCATTCAGACTCGTCACTTTTAATTAATCATAAAAAGTATTTTATAAAAAATAAAAAAATAAAAAATTATTGACTTTTCTGCTCTAGAAAACCATATTGCCGAGTTAAATGTTCGTCAGAGACATCTTAAATGAAAAGTTCATAGTTTTTTGTTACTAATTCAAGAACCAGTTTCAAATAATTCCTGTTATTTACTAAAAAGAAAATTATTTTTACAAAAATATGACATTTCTCGATTTTGAAGTACATAATCGGCGCGCGATTACGGGGAGGCAAGTTCACAGGCCCAGGATGATGAACGATAAACGGTACATTTTTAACTGGAAAGTCACTTTCTTCGGGTTGAATATCAGTCTAGTTCACACTTACCCCTTCACGGCTAACATTAGGCATGTGTACAGGGTTTGTCGGAATATGATAAACATCGCTTGCATTGATGGGGATTTCCATAACTTGCGTGACATCCTGTTCGCCGGTATCACTGCAACTACTTTCACCATCTTCATTTTCATACGAATCCACACAATAATCACTGTCATCGTCCATACTATCACACGAATCGTCAAAAATCAAGTGCTAAATTTCTGAATCGTCTACATAGTTGGCGGCCATTTTGCTCAATGCAACTTCAATATCAACATGGAAGTACTTCCACTTCTGCAGCCAAATAATAGCTTGCATACTGTCATTTGTTTGCCAAAGACTTACACTACGAAAGATAAAAGCATCGGGAACCAGCATAACTTGAAATTAGTGCCATCTGAAGGCTAACAGTAGTACTATATTTGAATTCCAAGACCGTCTTTCAGAGAGACGGTCGCACTTGATTAAACAACACACCGTCTTCCTGGAAGACGGTCCGCAGTTCTAGGGTTAAGAAAGTTCACAGCTTTCTTCCAAGTAAAATGGTTAGTCATAATCCTGAAATAAATTCCTCGTAGGAATATCATTGCATACATCAATGTTCGTTGCCTATACATGACGAATAATTCTTGCCAGATCGTCGTATCTAATGTTTAACTTAAATAACACACGCATATTTCTTCTCCTACTAAAGTGCTTCTTACAGATAAGATACCCAAGTCAATTAATCCAAAATGAATTTAAATGGGCATTCAAGATTCAAAAACTGTATGAAATTCTATTAAATCATAAATGTTGACTTCTTAAAATAATTTAAGGAAGTCTTAAATTATTAAAAATTATAAAATAAATTTCCAAATATAAATCAAGTTAGTTCTAAAACGGCATCATGAAATTACATGTACAGATAAATAAAAACAATTATCTCACATGATACTGAAGTTTAAATTCATTAAACGTCGACTGAAAATACATCGAATGCATGGATAATTGTTGCTCACAAATGTCCCCAATATCTACACTACATATATGAAAATGGTCGGTGTCTACCTTATGAAGATTTCTCGAAGATCAAGAAAGGTATTTAGGAAATACCTTAGTGTTAGATGTTCCATTGAAGAAAGGCTCGGCTGCAGGTCTGCCCTCGATGATGGATCTGCGACCTCGGGTAGGACTGGGTTCCTCCCCGGAATGATTTTACACGTCCCCTGGGATTCGAACTGCAGACCTTCCTCCCGTTCTGGATTCCAAGTCCCAGGCTTTCGCTGGGATTCCCTAGCGGCTTCTTTCTTCATATGATGATCACTCCGACGTCCTCTCATTTCAAAAGACCATGTCATATTCGAGCAATACTGTCGATCGATTTCCATTGTTGAAAATAAAGTTCGAAAACTGTAGATCTGATCGTAATTGTTGATGAAATGTTTATATAGATGTTCTATGAATTCACTATAATGCTCTTAATCTTGTAATAGAAGTACATGAAAATACATTAATGTACAAATTGGTAAAGTACATAATGTATTCGACATCGTAGCCAAACATGATGTCGTACATGGTTTGAAGTTTAGCGTTGCTCTAAGTCGTCAACTCATATCTCTGTCATGATATATCCCAATCGCATCTGAGTCTACTCCATAACTGAAGTCATCTCAAAATCGTTAAATGTAGTTCTCATATCAATGTTCATTATCGATGCCATAATATCCGTTCTGTAGTAACAATTCACTTTACTGTTCATATAACACTTAATAATGTTTATTGACTTACGTTCTCTTGAAGTTGTAATGTTAATAGCGTTGGGAAAGACCACGCCTTCTTTCGGTGACGCGTTGTGTGAGAGCGAATGGCTAGTACATAGCTTGTTGGTGCGCTTAAATAGCGTCACAGGTGTAGTCTGTTTCAAAACAAAATGAATGTCCTGTAATCAGAATCGTAGTCGTTATTATCGACGTTTGGTATTTTGGGAAATGTAAATCAGTGATGAAAAGAAATAGAAAAATGAAGTTTCATTTGCTGCCTAATAAATTCTTCCGTCACTAAATGTTTGGAATAATGGGAGGATTTAAAAGATGGTTGCGTACATTTCAAATCATTTCCTATAACATGTAGAATAAATAGGGTAATTCACCTAAGATGTTACACGGAAATAACGTCTACACCATTAAAGGAAGGAAGGAAGATTGTAGTTGTACGGGACCGTGAATCTTGTGATTATGAGCCACGGGGACCTCCTTTTTACGTGGAATCCGAACCACTGGACATGGCATTTCACTTCGAAAATCTCACATGCATTGACCGGGAATTGAACCCAGTCCAGCTTGGTGAGAGCCCAACAGCTTGACCACTTGATCGTGGCAGAGCCGGGAATCGAACCTCGGACCTCCGGGGTGGCAGCTAAGCACGCAACCACTACACCACGGAGGTGACCTCTCCAGACGTACGTGACTAAAACACTGGAATGGGTAAAGAGAATCGCTGTTGTTATTTCATTTCCGGAGCTTGGACATCGTGGTCATGTAGCCCCATGTGCTTGCGGGTGTGTGAGTACTGTATTTGTGTTAGAAAGTATCTGATAACCTATGTTATTTTGGTGTTTGTAGTGGTGTACTGTATTCCTAATTTGGGTGAGGAATTGGGACGGAGGCGGCCGTTGTCGTCAGTAAGGAACCCTCCTGACATTTGCCTGGAGTAGCCGTGGGAAACCACGGAAACACTTCCAGGATAGCTGAGATGGGTATCGAACCCACCTCTTCTCAGTTTGCCTAACGAGATGGAGTATACCCCGTTCCAGCCCTCCGACCAGAATTAAATTGCTTATCAGAGCCGGGAATTGAACCCGGACCACCACAGCGACAGCTAAGAATCCAAGCCGCTACACGTGATTAAGAAAGTCAACGGGGTATGGAGAAGAGTGACTGTTATTACAGAATTTCATTTCCGGGGCTCTGATAGCGTGGTCATGTAGCCCCAGTGGCGTGGCGTGGAATTTTTTCGAGGGTAAGCTGTGAAGAAGACTGAAAGTATTTGCTTACACCATAGAGCAACTTCAGCACTTGGTTCTAGCGACGCCCTTTTCAATGTAGATGTTGATATCTGAAGTAGCAACAACTACTCAATCGTACACACATAATTATGAGACCTTCACATTTAAAAAAAATGAAGAAATTGTAATGCAGCACAGGTCATTATTCCCTTTTCAATTTCAGGCATGCCAATCCATGTAGCTGTATTAAGGGCGGAGTAAATTATTCAGCAGGGTTGGCGAGCTTTTCTGATCGTGTGTTATTTGACGATTGAACAGTGTGGCAGTTTGTGCTTTTGTTGTTCGCATTTCTTGGTCTAAGGAGCTAAATATTCAGGTTATTACCTGTAAATTTTCTATTATGACTGGCTGCGTGGCTCAGCGGCAACGTTCTCGCTTGCTGAGCTCAAGATAGCGGGTTGGAAGCCCGGCGCAGCCAGTCGCAATTTGAGGGTGCGTAAATGCGAAGGAGGCGTGTAAGTAGATTTACTGGCACGTTAAAGATTCCCTTCGGGGCAAAATTCCGGCACCCAGCGTCTCTAAAAGCCTCAGTAGTTAACAGGGACGTAAAAACAATAACATTATTATTTTATCATTTTAATGATCTTGTCGACTTCGTCGTTACGCTGGGATCTGGCGTTACGTTACCGTGACGGGACGAAATGTGCCTAAATGCACTGAGGTGTGTGACGTCATGGTTCGGATTCCACGTAAACAGGAGGTCCCGTGGCTCATAATCACAAGATTCACGGTCACGTAAAACTACAATCTTCCTTTTTTTGTGTGACGTCATAGTACCGCTAGGTGCATGTGTTCCCCGACTATCTCTACTTCGTTAGTATATGACAAAAATCCCCGATTCTTGGATGTCACGGGTAATCTCGAGAACCACTGGGTGGATTTTGATGCGGCTTTCACCATTCTGTAAAGGATATCTCGAGGGAAGATTCTGTAGAAAATAATTTATGTATGATCAAAGGAAGCCAAGCAGTAACGATTTCAGTGAAAAAGTCGAAAACAAACTTGGCATCCGAGCGCTTCTTAAGCTAACGCTGGGCAAACCGTTAAAAATATCAATACACTATGAGCGTAAGAATTGGTCAGCATGAAAATTTCTACAAAAAAGTCCGGGAGAGCATATATCTATCTTCAATACATCGCCTACTAGAAGTGTTTTAGACTGGATGGAAGGGGCACGTCCCCGCGCGCTCTGGTGAGCGTGCGGCATCCCGCGCGCTTGACCTTGCTTTGCCCTTGGTTTGCACTTGCCGTTCGCGAGTAATTTGAAACAAGATAAGCAAGATAAGTATTATGCAAATATTTTTTTAACATGTCAAGTGTCCAGCCTTTCTAGCATTTTTCAGCATTTGTAGAATTTAGAATGATACAAAGTCTAGACTTTCAGACTCATTGTCACTTTTTCTATTATGGGACCTAAGTGAATATTAAAATAATAAACATGCTACTAGTAATAGATAACCTTATGACATTGCATTGCATGTTCGGATAATATTTCTTTGCAGATATTCCCCAAATTACACTGACGTAGGCTTTCACGGCCAGCGTAGGTATCTTCAGAGTAGCCCAACACCCCGACAAGTTGCTCTGAATATCATTCAAATTAGGCCTATTTTCAAAGAGTAGGTTTAAAGGATAGATCATTTTAAATGCACATCCGTATAATTTGAATAATATTTTAAAGACATATCACATTATTTAAAAAATAGTTGTTGCTTATTGCATTAGAAAAGAAGTTGCCATTGATGCAAAAAAATTATTACGTAAAGCACGATTCAAATATAATAATTTGAAATTTGAAAAATATGCATTTCAAAGGAAAGCATTCACTAAATTATTGAGATAATTTCTTAGAAGCAAGCGATTTCTCCGACGAGAAATAGAAATATTAAAAATGAAGTGAATATGTATTTGTCACCCCTGTTGTGCAGTCTCAATTTTGAAATATACATGCACCAAAGAGTACAAACTAAAAGTATATTAACGCAGGCTACTACTCGCTAAACATGATAATTTATGACGTACCGTACGGTAATTTGTTCAACTATACACTAAAACACAATAATATCTAGTTACGGTACCGTATACTAAATTTTGCTAATTGCACTCAAAAACATACAGTTGTGAGTATACCGGACGAAGCAGAATTGCAACAAACGCACCCATCAATGGTGGGGTCTGATGGTCAGAAACTTTATCCGCGCGATGGAGGGTGGGGACTAGGGAGGCGCGCAGTGCTGGTGTTCCATGCTCACGAGGGCAAGCTCGGTAAACTGTCCTTACCGAAGCATACCCTGTGACTTGTTTTGACGTCAGCCCTGTGGCTTTGGAACGCCACACCCCCTGTCTTAGCCAATCAAGGACGACCTGACGTTCTTAGTGTACCACTCCATCGGCCATAGTGGTGTTCCGGGCCAGAAGGCTCCTAGATGTACACGAGCCGTTGTCATAGCAACCAGCCACGCTCTTTCTCTACAGATTAGTGGTGGGCGATCGTGAAGAACTAGGGTAGAGAACGAGGAACTTCATTCAAAGCGGCGATTTTGCTGTTCGTCGCGCTTTAGAAAGTCATAATATAAACTTCATTTTTATGAGAATATGCTAGGTAAGCGGTGCTTACCCCGTGGTATTGGAGAAAACGCCACTGTGGAGCCCCGTTTGCTTGGGTGTGTGTGGTGAGTTCGCCAGTCATACAATAACGTTGCACACCCAGGGTATGTTACGGTACATCACTTTATGTGTACGATAGTATACAGTACATGCCTGGTATCTGTTCTGTGGTTGGAATCTCACCCACGAACCTGCTTGCCCGACTGCAAGCTGTCTGATGTGGCATGCACAACAGCGTATGTTTGTTGTTGTTGTTGTTGTTGTTGTTGTTGTCGTTGATATCTCAAAAAGTAACTGTCCGATTTTGAAAATACATACTTAAACTTGTACGCAGTTGAACTTTTAGACCAGCCGTATGAATTCGTGCCGTTCCATTCAAAATATGGAGATAGTATCAACATAGTATCATCCAAATAAACCAGTCATCAATTGTAAAGCTAATACAAAAACTACGTTTTAATGTATCAAAGGGTCCTGATAATATTGTTAGTGAAGTACTTCAACTAGGAGGTAGGGCCGTGGCACGAAACTTGGAGGTGATGTTTAATGTGTCCATAAACAATGCGCAAATCGCAGATGACTGGAAAACAGCTACGGTAGTCCCAATATTTAAGGGAGGGAGCAGACTTGAATTGGGCAACTACAGGCCGGTTAGCCTTACGTCCATCGTTTGTAAACAGATGGAGCATCTCATTTGCGACTACTTGAGGGAACAGTGGGAAACATTATCATGGTTTAACGATAGGCAACATGGATTTCGGAAAGGTTACTCATGCGAGAGTCAGATGCTATCACTTTTTCAAGACATTAGCGAATCGTTAGACCATGGAGTTTCAGTCGACGCCGTGGTTATAGATTTTGCGAAGGCATTCGATGTCGTGCCGCATGACATGCTACTCCATAAATTAGCTTCGACGAAGATTGATAGAAGAGTAATTTTATGGATCCAAGAATTTTTGACGGGTCGTTCCCAGAAAGTGAAAGTCGAAGGCATATTCTCGGATGAAATTACCGTAACGTCGGGTATCCCTCAGGGCAGCGCAATCGGAACATTGTTATTTTTGGCGTTTATAAATGACTTACCAAATGGGATTCGCAGTGACTGTCGATTGTTTGCGGATGATTGTGTAATATATCGAAATATACATGACTCACAAGACAATGCAGTGCTTCAAGATGACATGAACCTGGTCTATAAGTGGGCGATTGTAAATAAAATGAAAATAAACACAAGAAAATATAGTCTCTTAAAAATAGGGAATGTGCGAAGGCAGGATTTTCAATATAACATTGGCTCGGAAATACTTGTAGAAGAAGATTCTTGCAAATATTTGGGCGTTCACGTAAGGAATGATATGAATTGGAGTAGTCATGTAGGATGTGTAGTTTCAAAAGCTTGCAAATCCCTGCACTTTGTAATGAGGGTATTAAAAGGAAGTAGTACCTCTGCTAAAGAATTAGGCTATTTGTCACTTGTAAGACCTATTCTGGAATATGCCTCGGCGGTTTGGGATCCATATCAAGTAGGGCTCATCAATGAGTTGGAAATGGTACAAAGAAAGGCCGCTAGATTTGTGCTCAGTGACTTTAATCCCAGGAGCAGTGTGAGCCGTATGTTAAAGAAACTTGGGTGGGAATCACTGGAGGCTAGGAGGATCAAATCTAGACTCTGCGCTATGTACAACACGTATACAAATCAACCAGCATGGGGTGAGCTTAGCAAACGATTGGGAAAGCCCACTTACATGGGTAGGGGCGATCATCCTTTCAAAGTTAAGGGCCGACCACAGCGAACAAATTATGGTAAATATTCTTTTGTAAACCGTGCCATTGATAACTGGAACTTTCTACCTGCCGCAGTCTTAGAGCCTTTTCCCAAACATATAGGTGTGTTTAAGAAAAGACTGACTATTTGTGTAAATACTCCAGTTTAATAGTTGTATAATTGTTATTGAATTGTTATGTATAATTATTTATTTGTTATGTATATCCAATTTGCCACCGGGGGACACACCCCCCATTGCAAATAAATGAATGAATGAATGAATGAATCTCGGTTATTTCTTACCCCATTAGAACAAGTAGCACATTATTTTCCATCCCCTGGATATCATTTACGCATATGAAAACACGATACCGATATCTTTATTGGTTTAGACGTTATTTCCGTGTAACATCTTAGGTGAATTACCCTATTTATTCTACATGTTATAGGAAATGAATAGAAATGTACGCAACCATCTGTTAAAACCCCCCATTATTCCAAACATTAAGTGACGGAAGAATTTATTAGGTAACAAATGAAACTTCATTCTTCTATTTCTTTTCATCACTGATTTACATTTCCCAAAATACCAAACTTCGTTAATAACAACTACGATTCTGATTACAGGACATTCATTTTGTTTTGAAACAGACTACACCTGTGACGCTATTTAAGCGCACCAACAAGCTATGTACTAGCCATTCGCGCTCACACAACGCGTCACCGAAGGAAGGCGTGGCCTAGCCCAATTTTCATATCATCGATTTCTCAAAAAGTACTCATCCGATTTGGGAAATAACACCGT
Organism: Meconema thalassinum; assembly: GCA_946902985.2. Taxonomy (NCBI): domain Eukaryota; kingdom Metazoa; phylum Arthropoda; class Insecta; order Orthoptera; family Tettigoniidae; genus Meconema; species Meconema thalassinum. The sequence goes on from OX336389.2 coordinate 1,090,188,915, forward strand.
TGAATATGTTTTAGTGAAATCATTTACCCTGTATGCAAAAATTAGTATAGTTCCATTAAGAAAAACGAAGTTGTACCAATATCTCAGCTATTCACAAAGAAAGGAAAAAACCGTATAAGTTAATGTATGAGCCCCTTAGCACCATTTCCAAAAGTGAAAACAGAATATTGATATCTTTAATGGTTTAGAAGATATTGGCGAGTAACATCTTAGGTGAATAACCCTGTATATTTACAGAATATAATGTAATATTTCTGAAAACTAACTTAACAAGCCTTAAAAAGTGAATCGGCTTGGCTATGCGTAACTTTCACTAATTTCGCTTCACCGGCCGATGCCTAGATTTGACCCGCAACGGCAGTCTCGTCTGCGGTCAGGATTCTTCGCACTAAGTATCGAGCTCCCTAGCCTCGAGCTTAACTTGGAACTACGTCCGTTCACGACGAGTTCTGGAGACGAAAGACCCCTCTTCCTCGCTCTGAACTTCCCTGCTCGACTCTCGTCCGCACCATTTTAACTTCGCGCTAAAACTTTGCTTGTACTTGTTTAAAAGCTTATTTCTCTCTACTGTGGACCTTCATCGACTTTTGAAGAACTGTTAAATTCATCTTCTTATTTTCTACATTATTCCAATGTATAAAATCACCTTCTTAGGGCCTAAAGTAACTATTTCATAATGTGGACGAGACTTTCAGTAATTTTGACTTCCATTAGACCTCTCCTTATTGGCTGTCTGCTTATATCCAATGGCATAATTTATAACAATAAATCCTTCATAATTGCGGCAAATTAATGTTGCTATGGGACGTTTGACCTTGCCATGCGCCAACTCTGCTTCACAGATCACGTGACTACGCCGTGGCACGACTGATCTCGCCAACAAACCCGTTTTCTGACACAATCCAGTTTCATTTCTCCAATGCTAAATTTTACTATGGGCTTGTAAAAATATTCTTATTTTATTCTTGAATAATTCAAAACCAGGGCCCAGTACCTAACTTAAGACCACGGCCGCCTCCTTCCCTCTTCCTTGCCTATCCCTCCCAATCATCCCATGCCTCCCCATCCCTCATAAGGCCCCTGTTCGCTTTGCAGGTGAAGCCGCCAGGGCGAGGTTCTCGTCCCACCTCCCCAGTTGTATCCCCCCAAGCAAAGTTTCAAGCTCCAAGGCACTGCCCTGGAGGCAGTGATGATGGGATCCCTCGCTGAGTCCGAGGGAAAAGACAACCCTGGACGGTAAAACGACTAAGAAATAAGAAGAAGAAGATGGAGAAGAGAAAGAATCTTGGTGAGCGAGCTGCAGCACAAGGACTAGAAAAATTAGATTAATGAAAATGAAAATCCACAGCCTGCTTCCAGTCTCCGACCGGGTCAGGAATGGAATGAATGAAGCCCCCATCTAGCGGCGAGGATATGGACTGTGCCGGCTGCCGAGGCCTGACGCACTCCTCTGGGGCAATGATTGAATGAATGACAGATGAAATGAAATGATAGTGGAGAGTGTAGCAGGAGTGAAATTTGGACAGGGAAAACCGGAGTACCCGGAGATAAACCTGTCTGCCTCTATTTTGTCCAGCACAGATCTCACATGGAGTGACCGGGATCTGAACCACGGACCCAGCGGTGAGAGGCCAGCGTGCTGCCGCCTAAGCCACAAAGGCTATAGAAAAATTAGATTAATATTTACAGTAATTATTAATAATTATGATGAAATGAATTATGATGACGTTCCCAACATCCACTGCCTGAGCAAAGAAAATTCAAACAAACGTAGTAAAAAAAAAGTGAGCAATACGTGGGATTATACTACATACCTGGTCCTCTCGTACAACAGTCGAGCGCTCTACACATTCCTTCAGCTAGACTCTTGGTTAGCCTACTATATTTGGTTAGATATTTTACCTACCGGTTAAGATAAGGTGCTTATTTACACTCTATTGTAATAAAAGAAATTGATAAATTCAATTACAAATATTATAACATAATATACACTACCGTTCAAGCCAAGATTGCTGCAGAACTGGTATAATATTTCGGGTGAGAATCCATATTAATTTGGTTAAAATGCAAGCTACAGGTTGTTGTACCAGTAAATAAATATCATTATGGTGGTTCATTATGCGTACCTTCAAATTCGAACGCTTGAATAAGACACTAGAAAAAAAATGTTTTTAAAATTTCGAACTGCAAAAATCTTAAATATTAAAAAACAAATGAACAACATTTAGCTATCAATGAAGATTCAAGTTTCACTGTGCTTCAGTGATCAGTTCGCCGGGGAGGTGATTTTAAATATTTGGAATTCTCGTGCCCTCCGTGCTTTTCTTTTTCACGTCAGGGTTTGAAAGGAACATAACAAGGTTATTCACCTAAAGCGTTACGCCCGAATAACGTCCAGTCTCTTGTAGATATCGATGTTTGTTTACGGATTCTGAAATGATAGTATGGTGCTTCAAAAACAATGAGCTAGCTTTCACCTGGAATTTTTAATAATATATTTATTGCAGCCAAATACCCATCTAAATGATATACTCTATAATGGGGAGGTTAAGACGAATATCAACGGGATACCGTTCGTTTTTTGATAGAAGCATGAGACTTGGCCCACTTATAGTTTGGACCCTAAACTTTCGATCTGAGATGGTAGCCACTTCCGGAAGTCGCGCAGGGTGACTAATTTGCAAGGTTGCCTACCCACCCGGAGTGAACTATGAAATCTACCCTTATGTCGATTACAAATGCCGTTTCTCATTTTCAAAATCTCGCCATGTATTTCTTATGGGCCCTCGCCTCTGTTAGGGACCGAGAATCAGACGACGCTGCTGATGAAGCGAGATGCAGAAGTCCGCGTGACGTCACACGCTCCTAGTCTCTATGCAGCTTGACGCGGGTAAGCGGCGCGACGCTACCTCCGTGTATTGTTGCGGTCAGTAACAGTAGCTTGGTGCTGGTGCTGTGTCGTTTTGCTGTGTTTGGGGAACTGATTTCTTGGAGATAATAATTGTGCGTTATTCATACAGTGCTCCGAAAAAGTGAGGTTTATAAGGGACGTTAAAAATCTTGATAGTGTCTTTGTTGAACCAGGAAATCCTTTTTTGGAAGAAAGCTCGGATTTGTACAATATTGATAGCAAACGGGTCGCATCCTCTTAAGTCGTTATTACAATAATGACTATTGAAGCACTGGGCGAAAAACAATACAAAGAATTTGTCAAGGAACGCCTATCAGTGGGCGGTAAAAACTGTTAAGACACCGTGAAGCAAAATAAATACCCTCTTTTTACGTCAGCTTCAAAAGCATTGCCAGCCAAGACAAAAGAAAAAATCGCCGGCCTCAAAAACGATTGCAGTCTTTTCAGTAAATTCTACATAGTGAACCCTTTAGTATTGCAGTTTTTATATGCAAGAATCTTGATCAAGGGGTCGCGCTCAGTTCATAGTGTGATGTTTACGTTCGCCAAACAACATGCTCGTAGGGTTATAGGATTAAAACTATAATTAAGAAAGGAAGTGACAAGACGTAAAATAATAACATAATTTAATGACTATTAGTGCAAATAAAATGAATATAAACAACAACAATAATAAATTTCCTCCCTGAATCTTCCCATGACAGAAATATTTATCAAAGTTGAGGAGTCAGACGGATCTCCCCCTTATAAAAAAATGTGGATCCAAGTTCCACTAACTTGCATTGGATTTTATGTACGCGTAATGACTAACTACGAGGAATGAGTACTAGGATGACTGTTCGTTCACATCGGGTAACAGCCACGACGCTTACGAACAATCATCTCGTAAATCAACGTTTACGGATATGGGACACAACACTAATAAAACCCTTAAAAAATTAATGCTGACACACAATCTAAAAATTAATATATACATGAATCTCCCTCGAGACCCTCCTTCAATGCAATGACGCATCTGACTAATGAGCTGCCAACCCGGCCAATTGCTCAATCCACAAACAAGGAAAAGACAGCATCGCACGTGACTACACGGGTCACTAATATGAAATATAAACATGGAATGTAACCAACAACAACAAAAGCCTGACCGGCTGAGATGACTTTATTTGAATAAAAAATGCATGTTAAGCTAACGCTTCGGAGATTATAGTGATTCGTAGGCAACTCCCATTTATTTAAACAATTTTTACCATTGATCAGTTCTTATTCTGTATTTCAAGTAACTTTACAGAGCCAACAAGCACTCCATTAATGACCTTGATGCAATCCTTTCAGCCCGCCTTGTGAAACAACTTCCCCCTACCACAACTCGTCATCGTCCAGCTCTAGTGTGTAAAAATAACCTGACCAACTGACCGTTATCTCGTAGAATCAACAGCAACAAATCTCAACCACATAAACATATGGTAAGACCTTCATCGATATAGCCACATATGTCCTCGCAAGGTAACCATATGGACTTGGCACCAAGCTGACAGAAATCAGTCCACGCTGAAATTCCCGCTTGTAATGACCAATAAAATACACACACACACACACACACTGCTGGGAATGACATACCATTTTTCACACAGGTCGGTTGAACAAGATGCTCACAAACTATTTAAAAAATATTAAAACCTACGAGAGAGCTGACTGCTTCTCGCCACAATTTACATTGCTCCAACGGCAATAAACTCACTGAATCTGATCAATAATAAACATTACAAGATTATTTTACCCTCCAATCTACTGCATGATTATACTAATTCAGTCCTACTTCTGAAACACAACATATCTCCGAGAGACGCTCCTTAATCGCACTACGTAAACATATGCGAACACGGTCGTTCACATAGCCACGTTAATTTAAAAAAAAAACAAGAAACTACAACTAAACAAAATTGTGCGAGCTGTTTCCATGCAAAAGGTGTGTCAGACCAAAACTAAATACACTACGTTAATCAACACAAGCAAGATATTTACAAAAAAAAATATGTCCCATATACCATAAGTTAATTTATCAGATAATAAGAATATTATTCATGTACTCATCCTCTGCCAGTCACCGTCAACGAACATCTGCAGCCATTTCCCTACAATGCTGCTTAGCTCGTTTCCCACATCTCGATGGAGTGTTGACAGTTCCGAACTTCTACCATGATAGGCGATGTCATCTCTCGTGCTGATGTAAAAAGTTATAGATTATTACACACTCGATATCTGACTACTAAATTCGCCGTTTCAGGTACTTATTTCCCCAGAACCGTCTGTTGGCGAATTGTCGAAGATACTGTCCCTACAAAATAGTACTATGACTATCTATCACTGAATTTAACACATTTATAAAAATCTGTGTCCTCATGACACGCAAAGTACAGTAATAACCTGTGTCTTCCGACACACAAAATGTAATCAACCTGTGTCCTCGACACACCAAATATAATAGCCTACGTCCTCCGACGCACAAAAGTAATAGCCCTACGTCCTCAGACGTACAAAAGTAATAAGCCCTACGTCCTCAGACGTACAAAAGTAATAAGCCCTACGTCCTCAGACATACAAAATTAATAAGCAATGTCTTGGCTCTTCATGCCACTTATAAATGAACTGGCCCTAGGTATCGCTAGAGGGGGAAATTATATAAAAATTTCTCAAAATAATAGTGGTACAGGAATGAAACAAATATCACGGAACTCGTATAATTGCGCAGGTCAAGAATATGCCATTAATCCTAGAATCGATCGTAGAGTTGTTGTCTAGCCGAACTCCCGCGTTAATGCTATCTGTCGCGTGCCCAAGCTAGACTTGGCGCGTTCGTAAGCATTCATCTCTCATTGGCTCCACTTTTTCAATAACTTGGCGGTTTTTATCCGACCTCGGCTTCGTGGGAGTGTCCAGTAGCATCATCAGCCACTCACGTTACTGCATTATATTTTTCTAGGCGCGAATAGTACAATGCACATACCATACGCGTGTCTCACCACGCGTCCCTTCTATTTTGAGGTAGCCACCACCTGTCCTTCTGAAACATAGCTAGGGTCTTTATTTTCACAATGCTAAAGTATTTAGCCTTTTGTCAAACTGCTGCAGGTATGTCCCCGCTGTCTCCAAAAAATGCTTGAAGTTTCCTCATCTTCGTCTGGCTATATCATGACGCTGGTGGAAATATTAATTAATTGAAGAAATAAAACATCGAATCATTTATCCATCAGAGGATAAAGGGTTCACAACTCCTCCACTCACAAAATTTCGAACTTAGGAAAAAGTCGATAATTTTTAAAAGACTTCCGTAGGCCAATTTGTTTTATTTCAGAATCACCCCTTTCTATTACTTGGTCTAGCCGCTCCTGTCTTGAATGGCATTTACTCGTTTTATTTCCTGCTTGGACCTCACTCTTTCAGCTGCTTGTGTGACGCGCTGATGTCTGAGGCAACACTCTGCCCGTCTCGTTAATGTTTGTCAACACCATCCCTACTTCCTTCTTCTCGTGCCGTACTCGACTGCTCCCCGTCCACTTGGTTGATATAGGACGTCCATATATTCAAACTGCATCATTATTTCGGCGCTCCCATGGTTCGCTTCTTCGATACTTTTTTAAGTTGGCTGCATTGTAGACCGACATTGTTCCTGTGCTTAACTCTTTCACTCTGTATGCATTATTTCCTAGGTTTCTGACAATAGAATAGGGTCCTATGAACTTTTCACAGAATTTGCTGAAGATATTCTTCTCTGGATCCGATGTAGCGGGTCATTTCACCAAAACGAGCTGGTTGATTTCAAGATCACGGTGAAATCTCTTATTTCTCAATCGCCGTAATATGCGATCTGCTTGCTTTCTCATGTAGGCTCTCGTTCTCTCTATTCGCAGGTCAGGTGCTATCATGGGATCTTGTGGGCAGTTAATGATGCTTTTCCACGTTCTCACTGGATACTCGTTTTTGTGTAAGACCATGGGGATCTGTCCTGTTGACTCGTGCCTGGTAGAATTCATACATGTCTCTACATCCTTAATTTTATCCACCCATTTATGATGCTCTTTGGGAATGAAGATTCTCAAGTATGATGTTACACATTTTATTGCTCTCTCACTTGGATTAGCTTGGGCATGTCGGATACTGCTTAAAACGTGTTTTATACCCATGTCCTCCATACCTTTCTTGAATTCGGCGCTTGTAAAATAGCTGCCATGGTCTGACAATATAAATTCTGGTTTTCCAAGGATTGGAATAACTCTATTTCGAATACGACTGAGTACTTGTTTCGATGTAGTTTTCTGAATGGGGCATAATACGACAAACTTAGAAAACACATCAATGCACATTAGCAAGTGACGGCAACCTCGTCTACCTTTCGGAATTGGGCCGAAACAGTCCAGAGCCAGTAGCTCGCATGGTTTCTGAGGTAGCAATGGTCTAAGATACTGCCTCATTAAATAGTTATTGGGCTTTGTCCTCTGACAAGGATCACAAGTCGTAATGACGTCACATATAGTTGTTCTCATACGTGGCCATGTAAATGTATCTCCTATCGTCGCTTCGCACTTGTCTAATCCGACGTGTCCGTAACTTTCGTGAGTATGCCATGTCAATCCTCGCTGTAAAGATGCAGGTACAAGTATGCGTAACTTGGTGTGGTCATTATCTACCCATTTGTGCAGCAAATTGTTGACAAAAACATATCTTCCTTCTTTTGCTTTCGCTTCTCGAAATGCAGGTGTTCCTGTAGGAAGCTGTTTTCTGAAGTATTGAATTAATAGCATCATCCATGGTTCCGCTTCCTGTTCTCGCTGTATCTCACGTAACTCCTCCAAGAATTCCCGGTCCTTCGGTGTTAACTCCAAGTGTTGTACCATCGCTGTTTCTTCATCATCTGGCTCTGGGTTCCTGCTGAGTGCATCCGGAATCACGTTCATCTTCCCTGGGCAATGTTCAATCTCAATGCTAAACTGCTGAATATATATAGACCAACGTGTCACACGTTCGCTTGCCATCGACGTCTTAAACAAGAATGTTAGTGCCTTGTGATCAGTCCTGACAACAATAGGGTAGCCATAAATTATTCGTTTCCATTGTTGAAGCGCATGAAGGATGGCCAACAGTTCTAGTTCCGTTACAGTATAATTGCGCTCGTGCTTACGCAATTTTCGGCTGACAAATGCCAAATATGTTTTATGTTGCAGGTTAGCTGGATCTTCTTGGTAGAGCATGGCACCTATACCAATTAGTGAAGCGTCCGCTTGGATTATAAATTTGTGCTTGAAATCTGGATATCCTAACTTAATGCAGTTTTCCAATAGCTGTTTTGTTGCTTGGAACGCCTTCTCACATTCCGCATTCCATAACCATTTATTATTCTTTTTTAGCATTTCCTGCATTGGAGCTACTGTCTCCGTGTAACCTGGACAGTTTTCTTTAAAGAATCCCGTTACGCCTAAGAAAGCCCGAATGTGCTTGACTCTCGTTGGTGTAGGGAAATTCTTTATCGCTTCGATCTTAGCTGGGTTTGGTTTCACTCCCTCCTTGTCAATGATGTGACCCAAATACAAGATCTCGCTCTTGAAGAAATGCGGTTTCTTCAGGTTTACTTTGAAATTTGATGCATTGAGGTTGCCTAAAACTTTATCTAAATTTTCCATGTGAATTTCAATGTTGTCGGATGCCAGCAGAATGTCATCAATGTAGCGCACCGTCATCTCCTTAACTTCCTCGGTTAGGTTCCGATCCAGGGCTCGGATTAAAGCACAGCCCGCTGTTTTGACTCCGAAGGGCATTCGGACGAAACAAAACGTTTGGTTATCGAATAAGAAGCCAGTTAGAAGCTGTGACTTCTCATCCAATTCAATATGGTGGAACGAACTCGTCAGGTCTACTGATGAATAAATGCTCTTGTTCTTAAAGCCTTTTAGTACGTCTCTAATAATTGGTGCTATGTCATACTCAGGAAAAATGAGTCTCATGTTGAGATTTCTGGCATCTAAACAAAGTCTAATAGATCCATTTGGTTTTGTGACTGCCAAAATCGCATTTAGATAAGGTGTAGGTGTCTTCCTTATCACTCCAGCTTGTATCATCTCATCTATAATGACCTTGACTTGACCACGATATTTTTCCGGAATTGGATACAATCTACTTTTGAAAGGTGACCAATCCTCGACTTGCATTGAATATTTGAAATTTAATATTTTCCCAGGTACTGTGTCAAATACTGCTTTGTGCTTCCTTAAAATCTCTTCCAATTGTTTTCTATGTTCACCCCCAAGTTGAATGTCATTGAGCCGCTCCTGTAGTAACTCTTCAAATTGTGCATCACTGTTATCTCCTTCTGTTAATAAAGACCATATCTCCTGGGATTCACTCTCCTCATCTAGTTCCACAACAGCTCCTTCTATGATGTTATCTTCTGCCTTTCGTATCTCCTCTTCCATCTCTTCCGATATTGCTTCCAATGCCCAAGAATTTACATCTCTTCCGGTAGTGATTTCATCCTTATGCAATCCCACGTTCTTCAGTTGATCATTCTCTCTAAAACTGACTGTATTCTTGTGCAAATCTATCACTGCTTGATAGTCACAAATGAAATTTGCACCAAGAATTATAGTGAAATTCATCATTGCCATGATAATGAATGTTTGCCCAAAAGTGTGTTCCAATATGTTCAGCTCTAAGTATGCCTGACGTTTACAAGTGACGGTGCGTTCAGGAATAACACCCCTCACTTTGAGTTGTGGTACGGGAATCACAGGAATATTCTGACTCCGTCCCAACTCTCGAACCAAGGCCTCCGATACCAGACTGATCTGCGACCCCGTATCCAATAAACATCTTATATTAATTCCACCAATCCTCGCGTAAATAACAGGTAACTGCCTAATTTCATCGTTCCGTGGTTTCACCGTCTCCTCCAGGCACTCCTCTGGCAAAGAAATCCATTCTTGTATGTTCGCTACTATCCACCCATCTTCAACTTCTGACTGTTGCGTCCGTAGACTGTCTCCTTTATCCAAATTTAGATTTTTTTAGCTCAGTTGCGACTCCCGTCACCATTTTGTCGCCCACGCCCCTGACTTTCCTCTTGTCTCAGTAGACTTCCAGCTTCCTCAGTATGTGTGCATTCTCTGATGCTTTCAACCCAATTAAATACTCTTGACATAATTATGATAATGGACTAATTAATTAATTAGTAATGAAAGGTTTACAATATTTACACGATACCATCACGAAAGTTCAATTGTTTATAACAATAACTCAACTAGTGATTATTAATATTTATCAATATTAATAGTTTAAATTTACTATTTACAATAATATTAATTCTTCCACCATCTGAGTTTAAAATATCTCAGTTTATAGCGATCTCTGTTTAAGATACTATCTCCTTTTAGGTTATCTCCTTTGAGATACTATCTCTGTTTAAGGTTATCTCCTTTTAGATTATCTCCTTGGAGATATTATCTCTGTCTAAGATTATCTCTGTTAAGATAATATGCCTTGGTCATCTCTGGTAAAATGTCAGTGTCAACTCTACAATGACCAATCAATTAAGATAAGGCATCTGATTATTATAGTTCCGGTTTAATAAATGTTAATAAAAGTTTAATAATCAAAGGTTATACTTCATTTCGCAATTACTCTTCCAGCCTTTCCCCTCAATGTCGGAGTTTGACTTTCACCTCAATTACATACTTGACAATGTTTCAATGCACAAGACAACAGTATCTAAATGCAATAAAAGCCAATACGTAATACACCCTCGTATTGCTATACTATAAAATCTCTCCACGGAGAATCCTGTACTCAATTACGTTATCACAACGTCTTGTACGGCATTACCTTCCTCGTATTTATTTTACAAACTCATACACTTGAGTTACAACGGTTTATTTCAACCTCATACTAGAATTGCATTGATTCAACATTACTGTTCCCCAAATCGTTGTCTTTACAACTACATTACATTGTCGATACATATATCTACTGATATTCAGTAGTACTCATACCTTCGACATCTGAAGTTGCTATTGGAAAGACCATCCGAAGGTTAACTAGGTAATGATACTCTTGTCATATTAACCTCTGGTTCTAAACATGTAATAAAATACTATATAGTGTCTCTCCATACTGATATTCTTCAAACAATGTTGTAAAGTTACGTTCACACAATACATAACGTTACAATCTGTGTTTACACGTCCGTGACATAGTGACGTCATTAATAAGACGAAGAGACGTTAGTCTATATTGGCAATGGAGCGGCTGATCTTTGAATAGCGGGCTTGGAGACTTCGAGTGTTGAGGGAGGTATGAGACGTAGGGGCTTGTGACGTGGAACTGTGACGTTCACACTGACCTACGTAACAGAATGAAGTTTTCTATAATTTCCTCTAGACGATGGATTTGAACTTTAAAACGTAGCACAGTTTTCAGGCTATCAAATTTGAAGAAAATGGAGCTATCAAGCAAGGAAATCCGATCAGCAGGAGTTGAGATACGGAATGGAAGGTTTTAGAAGTTTCACCGCTGTGAGTATAAAAGGAGCAAGGAAATCAACGAGGACATGTACTTCAACCGACCAACTGCTCTTGTGAACATCACCGCTATACCGTGAACGAGCTGTTACGCTGTCATTTTGATCGTCGAAGGAACTTAGTCGCTGGACGAGCTGTCCACGGACTTAGTCTCTGTTCAGTGAATGAACACTTGTATATTTCGCATGTCTTAGAATATTAGACGACATTCTGGTCAAGTTATTCTACTGGTTAGTGATGATGATTTTTCGAAATTCTATTCACATAAGTTCAGCCTACAAAAACATTATGTTTCTTCTGGTGAAACCGAATATTAGGCATTCTACTAATACCAGATGGACATTGCATTTATCGTACATTTCACGCTGCTAACAGGTGTTCCTGGAATAGTAAGACGAATGAAACCGCAATATTCGAATACGGAACTTGTTATGATGTTGGAGATGAAGATAGTAAAAGAACAGTCTTTACAACGTTTCAACATGTCGAATTTTACTAAGTACAGCGGGAGTGTTTGTGAACGCGTTGTGATAATCACCGGCATGCGCTGTTAAAACTATACGAGGATAGGTGTGATATGGAAGGGAACGAGGCTTATATGGAATCACAGATGACCATGGGAGGACGCTATGGCAATAGTGAACGCCGAAGGACACGGATTACCATCACATCCAGCATGAAGTAAGCCAAATCCCCATGTATTATTCACTAGCCTAATGTAGTATATGAGAATTCCCTCTTATACTTTCACAATAAGAAATCAACACCATCATAATTATGAGAACGTCATTTATATTTGACCAGGATGACAAATGGAGCAATAGAAGTCCGACAATTTATTATACTATTTTGCTACACTGTCAGGACAACAGTCATATTCATGTCTTTTGACATGAAATATCTTAATTTATTTTTCAAGGAATAGTAATTAATTTTTCTATAGCTCTTATTAGAGGCTCGACACAACTTGGATTATTTAAATAAATTCTTTTATTATTTAATAATAATAAATCACTGAGGAATAAATAAATTAATAATAATCAAAGAAGGAATACACCATTAAATTAGAAATAATTTATTTTGTAAAGTGATAGCACAAATTTGTAAATGTAATTTAATTTGTTAATAGTGATTAAAATTACTGAATTAATAATCAGGAAGTGAGTGTGTTATAAATAATTTGTGATGAGGATTTAAACAATGATTTAATTATTTATGGATAAAATAGGGCAATAATAATAATAATTCTGATGTTGTAGAAAGCAACAATGCCTAAATAATATTTTGCCAGGGATAATAATAATTTCATGGAAGGATTTAAATAAATGGAACAGTAATGAATTTTATATAATAACTTTGTTTATTTTAGGAATAGAAGTTTGTATTTATTGACAGGTTTAAATTAGTTTGTGAATGAAGTGGAATAGCAAGGATTTGAGTTTAGGAGATTTTCCAAAACACTAAATATATTTAATGAAGGAAAAATAAGGCGGCAGGTATTAAAATGTATTAACTAGTGTGAGATTATGTAAAATGGAGGCAAGGGAAAGTTGACCAGGAATAACTACATCTTTTCATTGGAAAAATTAAATTGGTGAACACACAGTAACTTGGTAAGACAGAATATTACAAACAATAAAAATAATAATAATATTAATAATAATAATAATAATAATAATAAAGTATTGTGAAAAAAATATTTGAAGTCAAATATGGTGATTTTAGTGTGCGATTAGGATTGTCGACACTTGAGTTTATGTGGAGGCCAAGGGGTCATCTAAGAGGACATTGGTTCCTGTAGTTATGTGCACATGTTGATGTGTGTTTGTTATTTGAAGTGGTTAATAAGAGCATGTGTGCTCTCAGTTGTAAAAGAAGGGTAAGTCAAGTGGTCCGCCCCATATTCTAGTCAAATTCCAGAATCTGTAGATCTGAATAATTTATTTTTACCTGGATCAATCTAGATTTCCAATATTATGACTAGATAAATGAATAACCTACGAGTTTAGATTTGATGAACCTGACCGAGAAAATATTAAGAAAATAAATAGTTGCTAATGCAAGAATGGAATAAATAACTGAAAATATTCATGTTTTATGCTTGGAATAATAATAATAATAACATTTGAAATGAGCATTAAATATTCATAATCGGAGTGTGAGAGAAGACCTGTTATAAATAAATGTATAGACATTTTTGAAAATAATAATAATAATAAATTCTCTGATTAACATTTTGATTTTGAGATATCAGAAAATTATCTGAGTGTGAGAAAAGTATTTGTTGGAAACGATTTAATCAACTGATAGTAGGTCACAACAATTTCTATTGTGAATAACGATTCATGCTAATTTATATAACAAATTTTGAGATGAGTAAATTTAAATTTATGTTTATGTGAGACAAATGGAAATGTGAGAAAAGAAAAGATTTGTTTTTCATATCATTATAAAAAATGAAAATTTATAAACATTTTTGTTCTTGGAAACAAAAATTTCACAAGACACAACAATATTAACATTCGACTTTATGTTAGCCGAATATTGATATTATGTTGATGCAAAACTTCAATAAAATCAGTGAAATAATTTTTCCATTTTTTTTAAACATCATGGTCTAATCAAAGTAAAAATTTTCAAAATAACATTCAACGTTTACTTGAACAATCTTAAACAAATCTTCGTGAAAGTGAATCTGCAAATATAAATAGAAGGGATCACTGGAACTCTTAATCGAATCGTGGTCACCTGAGTGTAAATATTAGATTTTTTGTTGATACCAGAATGGACTATCAATTTTCTGGGTATCAATTCAGCGAAGTTTAGAGGTGTCTATTTATTTATATGAGATGTTGATTTTTATATGTGATTGTGTTTGTGTTTTTGGGGGTTTTTGCCAGTAATTTTCAAATTTTAATTATAAATAAATTGAGATTTTTAAGAAGTGTGCTATTTTCAAATAATTTCTCTCCCTACCTTACTTGCGAATTACTGATATCAGGGATGCCAGTTTTAGACCTAGTATTCGCCCAGATAGACCTTGAGATAGATTTTCTCGTGCTGAACTGATTTCGGTAATTTGCAAAATGTGGTCTTTGGATCTCGGTCCAAACGGGCACAATATATAACAACAGATGTTATAGAAGTATCGAATTAAGATCAATTGCGACTGTAATAAGGATTTCTCTATAATATTCTAAGTCGATTGAAATTATGTCTTCTAAGAAGACCTCTTTCTCTATAAAGTTACATTTAAGAAAGTTCACAGTTTTCTTCAAAGTAAAATGGTTAGTCATAATCCTGAAATAAATTCCTCGTAGGAATATCATTGCATACATCAATGTTCGTTGCCTATACATGACGAATAATTCTTGCCAGATCGTCGTATCTAATGTTTAACTTAAATAACACACGCATATTTCTTCTCCTACTAAAGTGCTTCTTACAGATAAGATACCCAAGTCAATTAATCCAAAATGAATTTAAATGGGCATTCAAGATTCAAAAACTGTATGAAATTCTATTAAATCATAAATGTTGACTTCGTAAAATAATTTAAGGAAGTCTTAAATTATTAAAAATTATAAAATAAATTTCCAAATATAAATCAAGTTAGTTCTAAAACGGCATCATTGAAATTACATGTACAGATAAATAAAAACAATTATCTCACATGATACTGAAGTTTAAATTCATTAAACGTCGACTGAAAATACATCGAATGCATGGATAATTGTTGCTCACAAATGTCCCCAATATACTACACTACATATATGAAAATGGTCGGTGTCTACCTTATGAAGATTTCTCGAAGATCAAGAAAGGTATTTAGGAAATACCTTAGTGTTAAATGTTCCATTGAAGAAAGGCTCGGCTGCAGGTCTGCCCTCGATGATGGATCTGCGACCTCGGGTAGGACTGGGTTCCTCCCCGGAATGATTTTACACGTCCCCTGGGATTCGAACTGCAGACCTTCCTCCCGTTCTGGATTCCAAGTCCCAGGCTTTCGCTGGGATTCCCTAGCGGCTTCTTTCTTCATATGATGATCTCTCCGACGTCCTCTCATTTCAAAAGACCATGTCATATTCGAGCAATACTGTCGATCGATTTCCATTGTTGAAAATAAAGTTCGAAAACTGTAGATCTGATCGTAATTGTTGATGAAATGTTTATATAGATGTTCTATGAATTCACTATGAAAATCCACAGCCTGCTTCCAGGCTCCGACCGGGTCAGGAATGGAATGAATGAAGCCCCCATCTAGCGGCGAGGATATGAAATGTGCCGGCTGCCGAGGCCTGACGCACTCCTCTGGGGCAATGATTAAATGAATGACAGATGAAAGGAAATGATAGTGGAGAGTGTTGCTGGAATGAAATTTTGACAGGGAAAACCGGAGTACCCGGAAAAAAACCTGTCTGCCTCCGTTTTGTCCAGCACAGATCTCACATGGAGTGACCGGGATTTGAACCACGGATCCAGCGGTGAGAGGCCGGTGTGCTGCCGCCTAAGCCACGGAGTCTATGAATTCACTATAATGCTCTTAATCTTGTAATAGAAGTACATGAAAATACATTAATGTACAAATTGGTAAAGTACATAATGTATTCGACATCGTAGCCAAACATGATGTCGTACATGGTTTGAAGTTTAGCGTTGCTCTAAGTCGTCAACTCATATCTCTGTCATGATATATCCCAATCGCATCTGAGTCTACTCCATAACTGAAGTCATCTCAAAATCGTTAAATGTAGTTCTCATATCAATGTTCATTATCGAAGCCATAATATCCGTTCTGTAGTAACAATTCACTTTACTGTTCATATAACACTTAATAATGTTTATTGACTTACGTTCTCTTGAAGTTGTAATGTTAATAGCGTTGGGAAAGACCACGCCTTCTTTCGGTGACGCGTTGTGTGAGAGCGAATGGCTAGTACATAGCTTGTTGGTGCGCTTAAATAGCGTCACAGGTGTAGTCTGTTTCAAAACAAAATGAATGTCCTGTAATCAGAATCGAAGTCGTTATTATCGACGTTTGGTATTTTGGGAAATGTAAATCAGTGATGAAAAGAAATAGAAAAATGAAGTTTCATTTGCTGCCTAATAAATTCTTCCGTCACTAAATGTTTGGAATAATGGGAGGATTTAACAGATGGTTGCGTACATTTCAAATCATTTCCTATAACATGTAGAATAAATAGGGTAATTCACCTAAGATGTTACACGGAAATAACGTCTACACCATTAAAGGAAGGAAGGAAGATTGTAGTTGTACGGGACCGTGAATCTTGTGATTATGAGCCACGGGGACCTCCTTTTTACGTGGAATCCGAACCACTGGACATGGCATTTCACTTCGAAAATCTCACATGCATTGACCGGGAATTGAACCCAGTCCAGCTTGGTGAGAGCCCAACAGCTTGACCACTTGATCGTGGCAGAGCCGGGAATCGAACCTCGGACCTCCGGGGTGGCAGCTAAGCACGCAACCACTACACCACGGAGGTGACCTCTCCAGACGTACGTGACTAAAACACTGGAATGGGTACAGAGAATCGCTGTTGTTATTTCATTTCCGGAGCTTGGACATCGTGGTCATGTAGCCCCATGTGCTTGCGGGTGTGTGAGTACTGTATTTGTGTTAGAAAGTATCTGATAACCTGTGTTATTTTGGTGTTTGTAGTGGTGTACTGTATTCCTAATTTGGGTGAGGAATTGGGACGGAGGCGGCCGTTGTCGTCAGTAAGGAACCCTCCTGACATTTGCCTGGAGTAGCCGTGGGAAACCTCGGAAACACTTCCAGGATAGCTGAGATGGGTATCGAACCCACCTCTTCTCAGTTTGCCTAACGAGATGGAGTATACCCCGTTCCAGCCCTCCGACCAGAATTAAATTGCTTATCAGAGCCGGGAATTGAACCCGGACCACCACAGCGACAGCTAAGAATCCAAGCCGCTACACGTGATTAAGAAAGTCAACGGGGTATGGAGAAGAGTGACTGTTTGTTATTACAGAATTTCATTTCCGGGGCTTTGATATCGTGGTCATGTAGCCCCGTTTGCTTGGGTGTGTGTGGTGAGTTCGCCAGTCATACAATAACGTTGCACACCCAGGGTATGTTACGGTACATCACTTTATGTGTACGATAGTATACAGTACATGCCTGGTATCTGTTCTGTGGTTGGAATCTCACCCACGAACCTGCTTGCCCGACTGCAAGCTGTCTGATGTGGCATGCACAACAGCGTATGTTTGTTGTTGTTGTTGTTGTCGTTGATATCTCAAAAAGTAACTGTCCGATTTTGAAAATACATACTTAAACTTGTACGCAGTTGAACTTTTAGACCAGCCGTATGAATTCGTGCCGTTCCATTCAAAATATGGAGATAGTATCAACATAGTATCATCCAAATAAACCAGTCATCAATTGTAAAGCTAATACAAAAACTACGTTTTAATGTATCAAAGGGTCCTGATAATATTGTTAGTGAAGTACTTCAACTAGGAGGTAGGGCCGTGGCACGAAACTTGGAGGTGATGTTTAATGTGTCCATAAACAATGCGCAAATCCCAGATGACTGGAAAACAGCTACGGTAGTCCCAATATTTAAGGGAGGGAGCAGACTTGAATTGGGCAACTACAGGCCGGTTAGCCTTACGTCCATCGTTTGTAAACAGATGGAGCATCTCATTTGCGACTACTTGAGGGAACAGTGGGAAACATTATCATGGTTTAATGATAGGCAACATGGATTTCGGAAAGGTTACTCATGCGAGAGTCAGATGCTATCACTTTTTCAAGACATTAGCGAATCGTTAGACCATGGAGTTTCAGTCGACGCCGTGGTTATAGATTTTGCGAAGGCATTCGATGTCGTGCCGCATGACATGCTACTCCATAAATTAGCTTCGACGAAGATTGATAGAAGAGTAATTTTATGGATCCAAGAATTTTTGACGGGTCGTTCCCAGAAAGTGAAAGTCGAAGGCATATTCTCGGATGAAATTACCGTAACGTCGGGTATCCCTCAGGGCAGCGTAATCGGAACATTGTTATTTTTGGCGTTTATAAATGACTTACCAAATGGGATTCGCAGTGACTGTCGATTGTTTGCGGATGATTGTGTAATATATCGAAATATACATGACTCACAAGACAATGCAGTGCTTCAAGATGACATGAACCTGGTCTATAAGTGGGCGATTGTAAATAAAATGAAAATAAACACAAGAAAATATAGTCTCTTAAAAATAGGGAATGTGCGAAGGCAGGATTTTCAATATAACATTGGCTCGGAAATACTTGTAGAAGAAGATTCTTGCAAATATTTGGGCGTTCACGTAAGGAATGATATGAATTGGAGTAGTCATGTAGGATGTGTAGTTTCAAAAGCTTGCAAATCCCTGCACTTTGTAATGAGGGTATTAAAAGGAAGTAGTACCTCTGCTAAAGAATTAGGCTATTTGTCACTTGTAAGACCTATTCTGGAATATGTCTCGGCGGTTTGGGATCCATATCAAGTAGGGCTCATCAATGAGTTGGAAATGGTACAAAGAAAGGCCGCTAGATTTGTGCTCAGTGACTTTAATCCCAGGAGCAGTGTGAGCCGTATGTTAAAGAAACTTGGGTGGGAATCACTGGAGGCTAGGAGGATCAAATCTAGACTCTGCGCTATGTACAACACGTATACAAATCAACCAGCATGGGGTGAGCTTAGCAAACGATTGGGAAAGCCCACTTACATGGGTAGGGGCGATCATCCTTTCAAAGTTAAGGGCCGACCACAGCGAACAAATTATGGTAAATATTCTTTTGTAAACCGTGCCATTGATAACTGGAACTTTCTACCTGCCGCAGTCTTAGAGCCTTTTCCCAAACATATAGGTGTGTTTAAGAAAAGACTGACTATTTGTGTAAATACTCCAGTTTAATAGTTGTATAATTGTTATTGAATTGTTATGTATAATTATTTATTTGTTATGTATATCCAATTTGCCACCGGGGGACACACCCCCCATTGCAAATAAATGAATGAATGAATGAATGAATCTCGGTTATTTCTTACCCCATTAGAACAAGTAGCACATTATTTTCCATCCCCTGGATATCATTTACGCATATGAAAACACGATACCGATATCTTTAATGGTTTAGACGTTATTTCCGTGTAACATCTTAGGTGAATTACCCTATTTATTCTACATGTTATAGGAAATGAATAGAAATGTACGCAACCATCTGTTAAAACCCCCCATTATTCCAAACATTAAGTGACGGAAGAATTTATTAGGTAACAAATGAAACTTCATTCTTCTATTTCTTTTCATCACTGATTTACATTTCCCAAAATACCAAACTTCGTTAATAACAACTACGATTCTGATTACAGGACATTCATTTTGTTTTGAAACAGACTACACCTGTGACGCTATTTAAGCGCACCAACAAGCTATGTACTAGCCATTCGCTCTCACACAACGTGTCACCGAAAGAAGGCGTGGCCTAGCCCAATTTTCATATCATCGATTTCTCAAAAAGTACTCATCCGATTTGGGAAATAACACCGTTGAATATGTTTTAGTGAAATCATTTACCCTGTATGCAAAAATTAGTACAGTTCCATTAAGAAAAACGAAGTTGTACCAATATCTCAGCTATTCACAAAGAAAGGAAAAAACCGTATAAGTTAATGTATGAGCCCCTTAGCACCATTTCCAAAAGTGAAAACAGAATATTGATATCTTTAACGGTTTAGAAGATATTGGCGAGTAACATCTTAGGTGAATAACCCTGTATATTTACAGAATATAATGTAATATTTCTGAAAACTAACTTAACAAGCCTTAAAAAGTGAATCGGCTTGGCTATGCGTAACTTTCACTAATTTCGCTTCACCGGCCGATGCCTAGATTTGACCCGCAACGGCAGTCTCGTCTGCGGTCAGGATTCTTCGCACTAAGTATCGAGCTCCCTAGCCTCGAGCTTAACTTGAAACTACGTCCGTTCACGACGAGTTCTGGAGACGAAAGACCCCTCTTCCTCGCTCTGAACTTCCCTGCTCGACTCTCGTCCGCACCATTTTAACTTCGCGCTAAAACTTTGCTTGTACTTGTTTAAAAGCTTATTTCTCTCTACTGTGGACCTTCATCGACTTTTGAAGAACTGTTAAATTCATCTTCTTATTTTCTACATTATTCCAATGTATAAAATCACCTTCTTAGGGCCTAAAGTAACTATTTCATAATGTGGACGAGACTTTCAGTAATTTTGACTTCCATTAGACCTCTCCTTATTGGCTGTCTGCTTATATCCAATGGCATAATTTATAACAATAAATCCTTCATAATTGCGGCAAATTAATGTTGCTATGGGACGTTTGACCTTGCCATGCGCCAACTCTGCTTCACAGATCACGTGACTACGCCGTGGCACGACTGATCTCGCCAACAAACCCGTTTTCTGACACAATCCAGATTCATTTCTCCAATGCTAAATTTTACTATGGGCTTGTAAAAATATTCTTATTTTATTCTTGAATAATTCAAAACCAGGGCCCAGTACCTAACTTAAGACCACGGCCGCCTCCTTCCCTCTTCCTTGCCTATCCCTCCCAATCATCCCATGCCTCCCCATCCCTCATAAGGCCCCTGTTCGCTTTGCAGGTGAAGCCGCCAGGGCGAGGTTCTCGTCCCACCTCCCCAGTTGTATACCCCTAACCAAAGTTTCAAGCTCCAAGGCACTGCCCTGGAGGCAGTGATGATGGGATCCCTCGCTGAGTCCGAGGGAAAAGACAACCCTGGACGGTAAAACGACTAAGAAATAAGAAGAAGAAGATGGAGAAGAGAAAGAATCTTGGTGAGCGAGCTGCAGCACAAGAACTAGAAAAATTAGATTAATGAAAATGAAAATCCACAGCCTGCTTCCAGTCTCCGACCGGGTCAGGAATGGAACAAATGAAGCCCCCATCTAGCGGCGAGGATATGGACTGTGCCGGCTGCCGAGGCCTGACGCACTCCTCTGGGGCAATGATTGAATGAATGACAGATGAAATGAAATGATAGTGGAGAGTGTAGCTGGAGTGAAATTTGGACAGGGAAAACCGGAGTACCCGGAGATAAACCTGTCTGCCTCCGTTTTGTCCAGCACAGATCTCACATGGAGTGATCCGAATTTGAACCACGGACCCAGCGGTGAGAGGCCAGCGTGCTGCCGCCTAAGCCACGAAGGCTATAGAAAAATTAGATTAATATTTACAGTAATTATTAATAATTATGATGAAATGAATTATGATGACGTTCCAAACATCCACTGCCTGAGCAAAGAAAATTCAAACAAACGTAGTAAAAAAAAGTGAGCAATACGTGGGATTATACTACATACCTGGTCCTCTCGTACAACAGTCGAGCGCTCTACACATTCCTTCAGCTAGACTCTTGGTTAGCCTACTATATTTGGTTAGATATTTTACCTACCGGTTAAGATAAGGTGCTTATTTACACTCTATTGTAATAAAAGAAATTGATAAATTCAATTACAAATATTATAACATAATATACACTACCGTTCAAGCCAAGATTGCTGCAGAACTGGTATAATATTTCGGGTGAGAATCCATATTAATTTGGTTAAAATGCAAGCTACAGGTTGTTGTACCAGTAAATAAATATCATTATGGTGGTTCATTATGCGTACCTTCAAATTCGAACGCTTGAATAAGACACTAGAAAAAAAATGTTTTTAAAATTTCGAACTGCAAAAATCTTAAATATAAAAAAACAAATGAACAACATTTAGCTATCAATGAAGATTCAAGTTTCACTGTGCTTCAGTGATCAGTTCGCCGGGGAGGTGATTTTAAATATTTGGAATTCTCGTGCCCTCCGTGCTTTTCTTTTTCACGTCAGGGTTTGAAAGGAACATAACAAGGTTATTCACCTAAAGCGTTACGCCCGAATAACGTCCAGTCTCTTGTAGATATCGATGTTTGTTTACGGATTCTGAAATGATAGTATGGTGCTTCAAAAACAATGAGCTAGCTTTCACCTGGAATTTTTAATAATATATTTATTGCAGCCAAATGCCCATCTAAATGATATACTGTATAGTGGGGAGGTTAAGATGAATATCAATGGGATACCGTTCGTTTTTTGATAGAAACATGAGACTTGGCCCACTTATAGTTTGGACCCTAAACTTTCGATCTGAGATGGTAGCCACTTCCGGAAGTCGCGCAGGGTGACTAATTTGCAAGGTTGCCTACCCACCCGGAGTGAACTATGAAATCTACCCTTATGTCGATTACAAATGCCGTTTCTCATTTTCAAAATCTCGCCATGTATTTCTTATGGGCCCTCGCCTCTGTTAGGGACCGAGAATCAGACGACGCGGCTGATGAAGCGAGATGCAGAAGTCCGCGTGACGTCACACGCTCCTAGTCTCTATGCAGCTTGACGCGGATAAGCGGCGCGACGCTACCTCCGTGTATTGTTGCGGTCAGTAACAGTAGCTTGGTGCTGGTGCTGTGTTGTTTTGCTGTGTTTGGGGAACTGATTTCTTGGAGATAATAATTGTGCGTTATTCATACAGTGCTCCGAAAAAGTGAGGTTTATAAGGGACGTTAAAAATCTTGATAGTGTCTTTGTTGAACTAGGAAATCCTTTTTTGGAAGAAAGCTCGGATTTGTACAATATTGATAGCAAACGGGTCGCATCCTCTTAAGTCGTTATTACAATAATGACTATTGAAGCACTGGGCGAAAAACAATACAAAGAATTTGTCAAGGAACGCCTATCAGCGGGCGGAAAAAACTGTTAGACACCGTGAAGCAAAATAAATACCCTCTTTTTACGTCAGCTTCAAAAGCATCGCCAGCCAAAACAAAAGAAAAAATCGCCGGCCTCAAAAACGATTGCAGTCTTTTCAGTAAATTCTACATAGTGAACCCTTTAGTATTGCAGTTTTTATATGCAAGAATCTTGATCAAGGGGTCGCGCTCAGTTCATAGTGTGATGTTTACGTTCGCCAAACAACATGCTCGTAGGGTTATAGGATTAAAACTATAATTAAGAAAGGAAGTGACAAGACGTAAAATAATAACATAATTTAATGACTATTAGTGCAAATAAAATGAATATAAAGAACAACAATAATAAATTTCCTCCCTGAATCTTCCCATGACAGAAATATTTATCAAAGTTGTGGAGTCAGACGGATCTCCCCCTTATAAAAAAATGTGGATCCAAGTTCCACTAACTTGCATTGGATTTTATGTACGCGTAATGACTAACTACGAGGAATGAGTACTAGGATGACTGTTCGTTCACATCGGGTAACAGCCACGACGCTTACGAACAATCATCTCGTAAATCAACGTTTACGGATATGGGACACAACACTAATAAAACCCTGAAAAAATTAATGCTGACACACAATCTAAAAATTAATATATACATAAATCTCCCTCGAGACCCTCCTTCAATGCAATGACGCATCTGACTAATGAGCTGCCAACCCGGCCAATTGCTCAATCCACAAACAAGGAAAAGACAGCATCGCACGTGACTACACGGGTCACTAATATGAAATATAAACATGGAATGTAACCAACAACAACAAAAGCCTGACCGGCTGAGATGACTTTATATGAATAAAAAATGCATGTTAAGCTAACGCTTCGGAGATTATAGTGATTCGTAGGCAACTCCCATTTATTTAAACAATTTTTACCATTGATCAGTTCTTATTCTGTATTTCAAGTAACTTTACAGAGCCAACAAGCACTCCATTAATGACCTTGATGCAATCCTTTCAGCCCGCCTTGTGAAACAACTTCCCCCTACCACAACTCGTCATCGTCCAGCTCTAGTGTGTAAAAATTACCTGACCAACTGACCGTTATCTCGTCGAATCAACAGCAACAAATCTCAACCACATAAACATATGGTAAGACCTTCATCGATATAGCCACATATTGTGCCCCTTTAGCAAGAAATATGCCAATCACAGTATACCAGCGTAGCTCAATTCGGGATTTTCGGGGCAGCGGTAAGTTCCCCCACTCTGTGACTCACATATTTTGGATTAATTAGAGGATACACTTGCAAAAATAACAACAAAATCAACTCCTATTTTTAACACATTTAATTAATCAAAATTATGGCGCTACAAACAATTAAACAATTAAATTACTGACCCATAATCATCTACTTGTTCCAAATGAGCAAGGAATAACATAAGAATAAAACAAATATTGTATTAAAACATCTGGTTTCCATATAAACCAACAATTGCTAATTATTTTTACTTCCATAAAGCATCAACTGTAAGTTTCATATAACTCCGAGCTCTTTTGGCTCAATGCTTTCTATAATAATGGTGTCATTCTTTGTACACCTCAAATACTATTTTTTTATATTTTCTTAATCATCAAAACAATGTATAATTACATTTAAAATTACATGTTAATTATCTACTTCAATATTTGGGCATTTCACCGGTTTTCAGTTGTTATCATCTCTCTCTAGTTTTACAAATACATTAAGGTAATCAGGAAATTACTTGTGTACTCCAGAGTATGAAGATACTTGACACAGTCAAAAAACTATGGTCACTCCCGGAACCTAGTTGCCTTCAATTAACTCATGGAATCCTACTTCCATACAACATTACAATAGGGATTGTTATTTATCTCATTTGTCTTATAAGACCATTATCACATAAAAAAAACTACGATCTGAACAGGCAAGCGGAAATATAAATCTACAAGGACCTCGGTTCAACGCCCGGGTCATTAACAACTTTAAACACTCCTGGTGTATTCATTACTCCTTACAAAACGGCCTTCAGACACCCCTCCTGTTCCGAGGGTCTGACCGTGCTACTTGAGATTTATTTATGGCTATGCGGGAACCCTCCCGTCTAGCCTAAGCTAGAGCTCTCTTTAATGCTTTTACAAACAGCTTTTCGTTCATTCTCAATTCTTTGGGGAGACCTGGCATTCTACTCCTCGTGTACAATCAACTATATTATTGGGTTCAAAAACCACATTCGTAATCTTGGCATTTATTAATTATGAAAGGTCCTCATTGATTGGGGAAGAGATATACACATACTACGACGAATAATAAAGGGGCTTTCAACATAAGAAGATTCTGAGTTCGAATCTCTTCACATGCCTCGGGAACCATTCCCTTATAGAGGACTATACAAAATGCGATTTAGGGTCAGCCTAAAGCTATAAGACCTACGCTCAATAACATACATTTGCTCCCTTTCAAATACAACATACACAATGGCCTCGTGATACTACGTCACAAATAGAGGACTTACACCAATTCTCAATTCGCTACAATCAACTACCTCTCATAAGTAATTTACCAAGTACATTAACTTTTACGCGTTCCTAGCGTGACATTTTATTTTAATTGCGCTCCTTTGCGCTATACTTTATTTTTAAGCCTAGCGTCATCCAAAGAATTGATAATATCATATTAACAATTGATACACATCTCAATTTTTATATTATTCTTTTCCTTTGACAATAACTTTCTCTCTTTTAAGAACATGCATTTGAATATCATGTCTATACCTTTTATTAAGGCTCTAACGCTCTTATATTCACATCAATTAATTTGATCTTTATTTAATATTTCCTTACTTGGTTATTATTATTATTATTTGATATCTTCATTTTTTACAAAAAGCTCAAAAGCTATTTCCTTCATATAACTCAAATTTACTTTTATTTAAATATCTTTCATGATAATTATTGATATTTCGCTTGCTCTTATGACATTCGTCAAATACACTGACATTTTATTCATATATTTCCTCTACAGGATTTATTCTTTTACAGAATTATTTATAGTTTCTCAAATTTCTATTTTTGTTCAGACCGCGTTTTTGTTTATTCAGTATTTATTTATTTAAACACATCCCTTTTACTCAAAAACTCCGGTGGATTCGTACACAATCATTTCCGACACCAAAATATAATGAAATTCATTACTCACATGTTTTTAAGGTCGTTTCATGACCTTTATCCTTGTGCGGTGTTTCATTTTGGCCCACTTTTGAACTTATTCCATATTGTAGAAATTCATCTCATGTACAAACACTTCTTGACACATATTCAATACACTTAACATTGACAACCTTTTAATACACTGGTGTATCCATTTAGAACACACAATAAACACTAAAGAAATATTATTTTTACACACAATCTTGATAGATTTTCACTTCACAACTCTTGATCACTAGGCCGTATTTTCCTAGCCTATCACACGTGACCTCTTAATCTCCCGTTTCCAAGGGTGAAATTTATTCAATGTCGGCTTCCTATCCTGCAGAATACGAAAGTCTCGAATCATCTACTTTTCCCTGGAATCCTAATTCTTCGAATCCTATTCTGATAACCGGCTATTTCTCTAGCTTGAACGGCTTCTTTTTTTTTAGATCTGGTTTAACGATCCTAGCGAAAGTCTGTTCGGATCGAGGTCCCTTCGATAACCTATCGATGATCGATGGATTTATTTTATAGCAGCTAGTACTTCTCGAGTCTAGTGCTTTAAAATAGTTCGTCTGCTTTCTGGAGATAATGTCTATAGTCTCCGTTCTTCTTTGTTTAATCGGTTCTAGCACTCCTACTTTTCTGAGATACGTTGCGAACCTTACTCTGTTTTTCCCTGTTTGGGTTCTTTAATTTAGATAACTGTTTATCTTCCTGTTACGGTACTTCCGCACGTTATGATATTTTCGGTCGTTTATTTAAAGACCTATCGCCTTAAGTCCAACGTTCGCAGCCTGCTCTGACTATATTTTACGAACTTTTCACTGTAAACTTGTGTACTGTCGGACCTAAATCCTGTAACTAGGATTTTCCTAATTTTTCAACACGGCAATACTTTAATATTTCTTCTTTACAACTCCTTATGGACGCACGCAAGTTGTTAATATTGCGACGCCTGTGGCTATCGGATATTAATTCTGCGGTGTAATACAGCGTTTCTCCCCTCAAGGAGTACTGGTAAACTGTCTTCGATGTGACGCAGAGTAATGCACCACACGGCTGTCTGAATACTGATGCGTAGCAACGCCCCCTCGGGCTGTTTGGAACTGCTTGTACTGATGCTCCAGCGTCACGTCCCCTGGACTGTTTGAAACTGCATGAACTGATGCGTTGTAACACCCCCTCACGGGTTGTCAGAATAACTGCATGTACTGATGCGTAGTAACACCCCCTCACGGGTTGTCAGAATAACTGCATGTACTGATGCGTAGTAACACCCCCTCACGGGCTGTCAGAATAACTGCATGTACTGATGCGTAGTAACACCCCCTCACGGGTTGTCAGAATAACTGCATGTTTGGCTTGGTGATGCCAGGAGCTTTATACTCTTTCGCTACAAAAAGATAAAACTCTAGCCCTTTCCGTGACCAACTTCTAAAATAATGGTTGCACAATTATAAAAATTATACCTTCCGAAAGCTCATCTTCTCAATGTTAAATAATCTCATTGCGCATAAGAATCGATCGTGCAATTCGGAGATATTAATTAATTTCTCGTCCTCAACTGTGTGGGTGTTGCTGTTCATTTGCATTCTCCCCTCTCCACAGGCCTTGGTAAATCCCCTATGACGTCTACTTGCGTTTGCAGTTTTCTCCTGTGCAATTATTAAAGGGTTTTTCTTTACACAAAAATCTCTAATTCGAAATGATTCACCGTACTGTAATTGTTTACTTATTTTTATACTCGTAAACGGGTTAACTTTAATTATTCCTGTTTTGACTCAGCAGCGAGGTTGCCATAATCCAGCCAGCTCAGCTCGATTTCCGAGTCAGGCTTCCTTGTCTAACAGTAGAAATTTTCCACTCGTTCTAAATATGTCCCATATACCATAAGTTAATTTATCAGATAATAAGAATATTATTCATGTACTCATCCTCTGCCAGTCACCGTCAAAGAACATCTGCAGCCATTTCCCTACAATGCTGCTTAGCTCGTTTCCCACATCTCGATGGAGTGTTGACAGTTCCGAACTTCTACCATGATAGGCGATGTCATCTCTCGTGCTGATGTAAAAAGTTATAGATTATTACACAATCGATATCTGACTACTAAATTCGCCGTTTCAGGTACTTATTTCCCCAGAACCGTCTGTTGGCGAATTGTCGAAGATACTGTCCCTACAAAATAGTACTATGACTATCTATCACTGAATTTAACACATTTATAAAAATCTGTGTCCTCATGACACGCAAAGTACAGTAATAACCTGTGTCTTCCGACACACAAAATGTAATCAACCTGTGTCCTCGACACACCAAATATAATAGCCTACGTCCTCCGACGCACAAAAGTAATAGCCCTACGTCCTCAGACGTACAAAAGTAATAAGCCCTACGTCCTCAGACGTACAAAAGTAATAAGCCCTACGTCCTCAGACGTACAAAAGTAATAAGCCCTACGTCCTCAGACATACAAAATTAATAAGCAATGTCTTGGCTCTTCATGCCACTTATAAATGAACTGGCCCTAGGTATCGCTAGAGGGGGAAATTATATAAAAATTTCTCAAAATAATAGTGGTACAGGAATGAAACAAATATCACTGAACTCGTATAATTGCGCAGGTCAAGAATATGCCATTAATCCTAGAATCGATTGTAGAGTTGTTGTCTAGCCGAACTCCCGCGTTAATGCTATCTGTCGCGTGCCCAAGCTAGACTTGGCGCGTTTGTAAGCATTCATCTCTCATTGGCTCCACTTTTTCAATAACTTGGCGGTTTTTATCCGACCTCGGCTTCGTGGGAGTGTCCAGTAGCATCATCAGCCACTCACGTTACTGCATTATATTTTTCTAGGCGCGAATAGTACAATGCACATACCATACGTGTGTCTCACCACGCGTCCCTTCTATTTTGAGGTAGCCACCACCTGTCCTTCTGAAACATAGCTAGGGTCTTTATTTTCACAATGCTAAAGTATTTAGCCTTTTGTCAAACTGCTGCAGGTATGTCCCCGCTGTCTCCAAAAAATGCTTGAAGTTTCCTCATCTTCGTCTGGCTATATCATGACGCTGGTGGAAATATTAATTAATTGAAGAAATAAAACATCGAATCATTTATCCATCAGAGGATAAAGGGTTCACAACTCCTCCACTCACAAAATTTCGAACTTAGGAAAAAGTCGATAATTTTTAAAAGACTTCCGTAGGCCAATTTGTTTTATTTCAGAATCACCCCTTTCTATTACTTGGTCTAGCCGCTCCTGTCTTGAATGGCATTTACTCGTTTTATTTCCTGCTTGGACCACACTCTTTCAGCTGCTTGTGTGACGCGCTGATGTCTGAGGCAACACTCTGCCCGTCTCGTTAATGTTTGTCAACACCATCCCTACTTCCTTCTTCTCGTGCCGTACTCGACTGCTCCCCGTCCACTTGGTTGATATAGGACGTCCATATATTCAAACTGCATCATTATTTCGGCGCTCCCATGGTTCGCTTCTTCGATACTTTTTTAAGTTGGCTGCATTGTAGACCGACATTGTTCCTGTGCTTAACTCTTTCACTCTGTATGCATTATTTCCTAGGTTTCTGACAATAGAATAGGGTCCTATGAACTTTTCACAGAATTTGCTGAAGATCTTCTTCTCTGGATCCGATGTAGCGGGTCATTTCACCAAAACGAGCTGGTTGATTTCAAGATCGCGGTGAAATCTCTTATTTCTCAATCGCCGTAATCTGCGATCTGCTTGCTTTCTCATGTAGGCTCTCGTTCTCTCTATTCGCAGATCAGGTGCTATCATGGGATCTTGTGGGCAGTTAATGATGCTTTTCCACGTTCTCACTGGATACTCGTTTTTGTGTAAGACCATGGGGATCTGTCCTGTTGACTCGTGCCTGGTAGAATTCATACATGTCTCTACATCCTTAATTTTATCCACCCATTTATGATGCTCTTTGGGAATAAAGATTCTCAAGTATGATGTTACACATTTTATTGCTCTCTCACTTGGATTAGCTTGGGCATGTCGGATACTGCTTAAAACGTGTTTTATACCCATGTCCTCCATACCTTTCTTGAATTCGGCGCTTGTAAAATAGCTGCCATGGTCTGACAATATAAATTCTGGTTTTCCAAGGATTGGAATAACTCTATTTCGAATACGACTGAGTACTTGTTTCGATGTAGTTTTCTGAATGGGGCATAATACGACAAACTTAGAAAACACATCAATGCACATTAGCAAGTGACGGCAACCTCGTCTACCTTTCGGAATTGGGCCAAAACAGTCCAGAGCCAGTAGCTCGCATGGTTTCTGAGGTAGCAATGGTCTAGGATACTGCCTCAATAAATAGTTATTGGGCTTTGTCCTCTGACAAGGATCACAAGTCGTAATGACGTCACATATAGTTGTTCTCATACGTGGCCATGTAAATGTATCTCCTATCGTCGCTTCGCACTTGTCTAATCCGACGTGTCCGTAACTTTCGTGAGTATGCCATGTCAATCCTCGCTGTAAAGATGCAGGTACAAGTATGCGTAACTTGGTGTGGTCATTATCTACCCATTTGTGCAGCAAATTGTTGACATAAACATATCTTCCTTCTTTTGCTTTCGCTTCTCGAAATGCAGGTGTTCCTGTAGGTAGCTGTTTTCTGAAGTATTGAATTAATAGCATCATCCATGGTTCCGCTTCCTGTTCTCGCTGTATCTCACGTAACTCCTCCAAGAATTCCCGGTCCTTCGGTGTTAACTCCAAGTGTTGTACCATCGCTGTTTCTTCATCATCTGGCTCTGGGTTCCTGCTGAGTGCATCCGGAATCACGTTCATCTTCCCTGGGCAATGTTCAATCTCAATGCTAAACTGCTGAATATATATAGACCAACGTGTCACACGTTCGCTTGCCATCGACGTCTTAAACAAGAATGTTAGTGCCTTGTGATCAGTCCTGACAACAATAGGGTAGCCATAAATTATTCGTTTCCATTGTTGAAGCGCATGAAGGATGGCCAACAGTTCTAGTTCCGTTACAGTATAATTGCGCTCGTGCTTACGCAATTTTCGGCTGACAAATGCCAAATATGTTTTATGTTGCAGGTTAGCTGGATCTTCTTGGTAGAGCATGGCACCTATACCAATTAGTGAAGCATCCGCTTGGATTATAAATTTGTGCTTGAAATCTGGATATCCTAACTTAATGCAGTTTTCCAATAGCTGTTTTGTTGCTTGGAACGCCTTCTCACATTCCGCATTCCATAACCATTTATTATTCTTTTTTAGCATTTCCTGCATTGGAGCTACTGTCTCCGTGTAACCTGGACAGTTTTCTTTAAAGAATCCCGTTACGCCTAAGAAAGCCCGAATGTGCTTGACTCTCGTTGGTGTAGGGAAATTCTTTATCGCTTCGATCTTAGCTGGGTTTGGTTTCACTCCCTCCTTGTCAATGATGTGACCCAAATACAAGATCTCGCTCTTGAAGAAATGCGATTTCTTCAGGTTTACTTTGAAATTTGATGCATTGAGGTTGCCTAAAACTTTATCTAAATTTTCCATGTGAATTTCAATGTTGTCGGATGCCAGCAGAATGTCATCAATGTAGCGCACCGTCATCTCCTTAACTTCCTCGGTTAGGTTCCGATCCAGGGCTCGGATTAAAGCACAGCCCGCTGTTTTGACTCCGAAGGGCATTCGGACGAAACAAAACGTTTGGTTATCGAATAAGAAGCCAGTTAGAAGCTGTGACTTCTCATCCAATTCAATCTGGTGGAACGACCTCGTCAGGTCTACTGATGAATAAATGCTCTTGTTCTTAAAGCCTTTTAGTACGTCTCTAATAATTGGTGCTCTGTCATACTCAGGAAAAATGAGTCTCATGTTGAGATTTCTGGCATCTAAACAAAGTCTAATAGATCCATTTGGTTTTGTGACTGCCAAAATCGCATTTAGATAAGGTGTAGGTGTCTTCCTTATCACTCCAGCTTGTATCATCTCATCTATAATGACCTTGACTTGACCACGATATTTTTCCGGAATTGGATACAATCTACTTTTGAAAGGTGACCAATCCTCGACTTGCATTGAATATTTGAAATTTAATATTTTCCCAGGTACTGTGTCAAATACTGCTTTGTGCTTCCTTAAAATCTCTTCCAATTGTTTTCAATGTTCACCCCCAAGTTGAATGTCATTGAGCCGCTCCTGTAGTAACTCTTCAAATTGTGCATCACTGTTATCTCCTTCTGTTAATAAAGACCATATCTCCTGGGATTCACTCTCCTCATCTAGTTCCACAACAGCTCCTTCTATGATGTTATCTTCTGCCTTTCGTATCTCCTCTTCCGTCTCTTCCGATATTGCTTCCAATGCCCAAGAATTTACATCTCTTCCGGTAGTGATTTCATCCTTATGCAATCCCACGTTCTTCAGTTGATCATACTCTCTAAAACTGAATGTATTCTTGTGCAAATCTATCACTGCTTGATAGTCACAAATGAAATTTGCACCAAGAATTATAGTGAAATTCATCTTTGCCATGATAATGAATGTTTGCCCAAAAGTGTGTTCCAATATGTTCAGCTCTAAGTATGCTTGACGTTTACAAGTGACGGTGCGTTCAGGAATAACACCCCTCACTTTGAGTTGTGGTACGGGAATCACAGGAATATTCTGACTCCGTCCCAACTCTCGAACCAAGGCCTCCGATACCAGACTGATCTGCGACCCCGTATCCAATAAACATCTTATATTAATTCCACCAATCCTCGCGTAAATAACAGGTAACTGCCTAATTTCATCGTTCCGTGGTTTCACCGTCTCCTCCAGGCACTCCTCTGGCAAAGCAATCCATTCTTGTATGTTCGCTACTATCCATCCATCTTCAACTTCTGACTGTTGCGTTCGTAGACTGTCTCCTTTATCCAAATTTAGATTTTTTTTAGCTCCGTTGCGACTTCCGTCATCATTTTGTCGCCCACGCCCCTGACTTTCCTCTTGTCTCAGTAGACTTCCAGCTTCCTCAGTATGTGTGTCTGGATTCTTCATGTTCCCAATGGCTTTCTCCCATTGTCCTTACTCTCCACCTTGACTAGCGTGTAATTCCTCTAGGTAATTTTGTGATTGAGCGTGCCTATCATCCCAGTCATTTCGATAATTACGTGCCTCTCCGTGATTTTGATCTCTCCTTCCTTTCCATCTTTGATTCCCATTGTAATCACCGTATCTTCCATAAGGCCTCTCATTTCTTCGATTTTCACGCCATTGCTGATATCCTCTCGGTTGATACCTATTGTTGCCTTGATATGACCTATTGTTGTAATTATTCTCGTTACGCTGGTACGGTCTGTTTTCTACCTCTTCCTGGTTCCGCCTAGGTGTGGATGTGCTTGTGTTTGTACCCTGCGTTTTCGTGTTTGCCTGTTTTGGTTTTATGACCTCTGTCGTATTGACTAACTCCAGTTGTCTTCCTCCTCTATAATGATTATGAGATGTAGTCTCATCTATCTGGCGTAATATCTGTTCTGCATGTAAGGCCGTACTAACGTTCGCTGCGACTAGTACTTGTTGCACGTTGACTGGTAATTGCCGCGCTATAGTCATCACCAGATCCGCTTCATTTAAAGGGTAATCAAGGTCACGAAATTTTAACATTTGCATGTTAAAGAAATCTGAGTATTTCGTTTGCTGGGTAGTTTGATATTTCCTAGAGTAAAGCTCCATTCTTAGACTCTGTTGTAATGCCGGCGACCAGTACTTGCGCAGAAACTCGATTTTGAAATCTGACATAGTTCCAAATGTATATTTGAAGCTTAAAAACCATGTAAGGACATTTCCTGATAAAAATCTCTCCATCATCCTCAACCTACGTGCTTCAGGTACCCCAGTGTCATTGTAATGATCTTCAATTTCTTTAATAAAGGCTTTAGGTGTCACCCCTGAATTCTCCGTGTATTTCTGCGGTTTATAATCGTTCGAGCGAATTACTTGGATAAGTTGTGTGGGCTGATGACCGTCCTGTGGCGTGGAACTCCTTTCAATATTCTTGCGAAACCCCTCCGTGTTTGTTGTTAATGGGCTCTCCGTCTGAGTCTGACTCCCTGCTGTGTTAGTCCCCTCCAGGCTATTTGAGTCGTCCTGCTTATTTTCCATTGTTCCCGTTTTAAATATCGAGGATTGTTCTAACGACCTCAGTTCGGCTTTAATGATCCTGTCTGTTTGTTCTTTAAGTTTACTCTTCATTTCTTGCTCTAATGCTTGAATACGAGCATGATTTTCGCCTACTGTCTTAAGGATGGTTGACCTTTCCTCTTTAGAATCGATATTCATTTTTCGCCAATCTTTTCTTATTTGCTCCTTAATTGTGCTTACTTTTTCCTCAATCTGGCTTTTAGCGTCATCCTGATTGCTTTCTATCTGGCTCAACCTTTCCTCCAATCTCGCGCTATTTTCGTCGATGGTATTCTTTAATTGATCCTGATCCGCTTCTAGGCTTTTCCATTGCTCCGCTGATTTTATTTCGAAACGGTCCATATCTTTAATTATGCCGGATATATTTTCATCTACCGCTGATAATTGTTGTTGAATGACCTTGCCGCTTTTTTCCATCTCCTTAAATCGTCCTTCCAACTTATCCTGAGCTATCTTGACCTCGCTTGTACTCATAGTGCATGCTAGTTCAATTTGCTCTAATTTACCTAACACCGTTTCATCCAGAATGCTAAGTTTTTGATCAAATACAATTTCCATTTTCTTAATCTGATCTAATTGTTTTTCATTGTTTTTACTAACATCTAGGGCCAGCAATACCATCTGTTGATTAGTATGTTCCTTCATCTCTGCGGTTAACGAAGCTATTTGGTTCGTGTTTTAACATTCTGCGCCTCTAGCTGCGAATTTATAGTGTCATTGATTTCATTTTTAGTAATCTTGCTTGTTCCGCCTGATATTCATTTTGTTCAATCCTACTGTTATTTAATTGTGTCCGCAATGATTCACTTTGTTCAGATAGTTTTGTGTTTAGTGATTCACTTTGTTCGGATAGTTTAGTTTTTAGTGATTCACTCTGCTCAGACAATTTGTTTATAGATTCACTTTGTTCTAACATACTAATGTTTAACTGTTGAGATAATTTCGCTTTTATTGCATCACTTTGTTCTAACATACAATTGTTTAATTGTTCACTCTGTTCAGATAGTTTAGTGTTTAATGATTCAGGAATCTCCGTTTCGCGGGCTTATAGGTCGTGTTCCAAGGACATTTTGTCGTCCTGACGTTTCGCTGAATACTGCGTTCAGCATGTTCACAGGTTACATAAAGCGAGGTAAAACAAGTAAACAGAAGATATATAAATAGTCAACAACCCACACATAGAGGCTACCATAGCAACGGCGTACCACATAAAAGTAATGCATCAAGGACAGGGCTGCTCGTCTGTTGCATCTTCTCGTCTACGACGGTCAATAAGGGCAGGCTTGAGGGGATTAAGGACTGGAAGCCAAGCTCTGTTCACACGTTCTGCTTCCTCCTTAAGATTGAAGCTGTTAGTATGCTTCAGGATTTCAATGGCCTCCCTTTGTAGCCTGGCATGATAAGACACCGTGGTGGACAGAACTTCGGTGTCTCCATATCTTATATCGTGACCTGCAAGTAGCGAGTGTGCTGCTACAGTGGATTTATCTGTTTGTCCCAGCCGGCTGTGTCGTTCGTGCTCCTTGAGGCGAGTGGCAATACTTCTTTTCGTTGTTCCAATATATACTTGGCCACAATCACACGGGATTTTATAAACCCCTGCCGCGGTATGAGGATGTCGCTTATCTTTAGCGGACCTAAACATGTCCTTAATTTTTCGTGTAGGCTGTGCTCAGAGAACCACTGTGTCTAATATTTAACCTGATACTGCGTACTCAAACTTATCCGTTAGTATGGAAAACTACTAGGATCTGCCCAATTTTCAAATCTGGAGATAGAAACACAATAGAAAATTATAGGCCTGTGTCAATTGTATGTGCACCTGCAAAGATATTTGAATTTATTCTGTTCAATAGAATATTTAGACACGTTCAGAACTACATAACGGATAAACAGCATGGATTCTTCCCTAATCGCTCGACCACTACTAATTTAATTAATTTTGTGCAGTACGTAATTAATGCATTTCATGATCGTAGCCGTGTTGATTGTATCTTTACAGACTTCGCGAAAGCTTTCGATAGATTAAATCATGATGTTTTAATTAAAAAACTCTCTGATTTTGGCATCTGTGAACTGCTATTGAACTTGATTGCATCATATCTGAACGGTAGACGGCAATACGTTTTTTATAATCGGTATGAATCCTATGAATTCATAGCCAACTCCGGAGTTCCACAAGGATCAAATTTAGGCCCATTATTTTTATAATATTCATCAATGATCTACCACAAAGAATAAAACATTCAGAATGTCAATTATATGCAGACGATTTTAAAATTTATAAAGTTATAAAAAATTTAGAAGACGCAGTAAAGTTACAAGAAGACATTGATCGTGTTTTTATCTGGAGCATTAAAAATCAGCTAGCACTGAATATAAACAAATGCTTTTACCTTAAATTTTCATCAGCAAAATGTACATCCGAATATACATACACAATTAATGGAACAAACTTAAAACCAGTTATGTCTATCAAGGACCTGGGAGTTATTTTAACACATAACATGTGTTTTAAGCAGCACATCTATTTCTGTGCCAATTCGGCATTCAAAACTCTGGGATTTGTTATTAGGACAACTAAAGAGTTTACGCGCATTAAAGCCGTCGATCATCTATTCAAAATCTTGGTCCGTAGCAAGTTAGAATATGCTTCAGTTATTTGGCATCCGTATTATAAATCACTGGAAGCGAGCCTCGAAAAAGTTCAAAAATGTTTTCTAAGGTACTTATATTACAAAGACAACAATATATCTGCATTTAAATCAAATAAATCATATACTCAACTACTGGATGAATTCAACTACACTAGCTTGGCAGCAAGGCGCGAAAACTTACAGCAGGTGTTTTTGTATAAAACAGTTAATGGAATGTTAGACAACAGTGGCTTCTTGCAGCAGATTCATTTCAATGCCAGAGCAGGAAATTTGCGAAATCGAGATCTCATAGTTTGCAAAATACCAAAAACAGTATATTATAAAAATTCACCATTAGTAAGAATGTGTCTGGTGTACAACAAACTTGCCAAAATCAACAATAGTTTAGACTTTAGCTCTGCATTACCAGTATATATTAAGGTTTTAAGAGCTACAATTCTTACATTGTCAATGAGCAAATTGTAAATGTTAGCAACTACCGGTATGGAATGTAATCTGTAATTTTGTATTTATGTATAAATATGCATAGTACTTATGTTATATCTGAGCTATAGTGTGACTTATGTACCATTGTCAAATATTCTTCTAAAACTTCTTTCCATTTTTGTTTGTAATATAGACCTAGTATGTAACTTTTTCGTTTGTTAAATCTGTAACTATTCAATATAGTGCTATGTACGCCTTCTGTAATTGGAGCCTAAGCTCTGTTGAAGGTATAAATAAATAAATAAATAAATAAATAAATATGGTCATTATATCATGGGACTCGAGTAGCCTCCCTATTCTGTCCGTGACCTTTTTTATATATGGAAGAAAAGCTCTAGCCAGGGGCTGCTTGTCTCCAATTACAAGGGTAATTGGAGACAAGCAGCCCCTGGCTAGAGCTTTTCTTCCATATATAAAAAAGGTCACGGACAGAATAGGGAGGCTACTCGAGTCCCATGATATAATGACCATATACAGGCCTACACGAAAAATTAAGGACATGTTTAGGTCCGCTAAAGATAAGCGACATCCTCATACCGCGGCAGGGGTTTATAAAATCCCGTGTGATTGTGGCCAAGTATATATTGGAACAACGAAAAGAAGTATTGCCACTCGCCTCAAGGAGCACGAACGACACAGCCGGCTGGGACAAACAGATAAATCCACTGTAGCAGCACACTCGCTACTTGCAGGTCACGATATAAGATATGGAGACACCGAAGTTCTGTCCACCACGGTGTCTTATCATGCCAGGCTACAAAGGGAGGCCATTGAAATCCTGAAGCATACTAACAGCTTCAATCTTAAGGAGGAAGCAGAACGTGTGAACAGAGCTTGGCTTCCAGTCCTTAATCCCCTCAAGCCTGCCCTTATTGACCGTCGTAGACGAGAAGATGCAACAGACGAGCAGCCCTGTCCTTGATGCATTACTTTTATGTGGTACGCCGTTGCTATGGTAGCCTCTATGTGTGGGTTGTTGACTATTTATATATCTTCTGTTTACTTGTTTTACCTCGCTTTATGTAACCTGTGAACATGCTGAACGCAGTATTCAGCGAAACGTCAGGACGACAAAATGTCCTTGGAACACGACCTATAAGCCCGCGAAACGGAGATTCCTATTTCAACGCCGGTCGTGAAAGTCTACATTTTTACTTATTTAATGATTCACTTTGTTCTAACATACTATTGTTTAATTGTTCAGATAATTTCGCGTTTAATGATTCGCTCTGTTCTGATAGTTTAGTGTTTAATGATTCACTTTGTTCCGCCAATTTAGTGTCCAACAATTTCTGTGTCCTCCTAGCTGCACTCTCAATGATTTCTTGAATCTGTTCTACTGTTGCCATGTTATACACTTTATATGAGACATTGGGGAAATGGCATAAAGCAATGTCCCCTGACACATACATATAATCCCAATGCACATTTAATTTCTTTATCCTACTCAGTTCATTTATAATTTACATTTAATCCCACTAGTCGATTGCATCTCTGAGTGGATCTAATTTTACTCAATTTAATTTAAACCCAAACACATATTTAGTCATTAAATTGTTATCCTGATCTGATATTAACACTGACTAATTAACAAAGTATTAATTGTCATTTAAGGCTACCAGCCTCCTAACATTAACATGAGTTTGACTTTCTAAACAAATCTAGTTTTAACTTTCATCATTGGGCGCCCGGTATCACGTATATTACTTTCGACTTTAATTCAATAGACAAAAACGTGAACCGTATTTTACATTGCAAACTCCTGATTTTAATTTATATTTCATACAGTTGGCGGTATCCTCTTCGCCTCAATTACTTTTAATAAAACATCACTTTCCGGTGATTAAAATACTGTCATATCTGCCTCCACTTGTGGCCTGTCAGTTTTATTCAAATACGCCAACTAAATGTGTTCCAGCAGTGAACCAGCAACAAAAATACACCTTCATTGTTGCGTCAGTTTGTAAACCCAACTACGCTTACATTGACATGTGCAATTTCTTTGCCGTTACACCACAGTGAACCGCCCCACGCTTGGCCACGCCAGTTTACCTCCTATGAACCCTTTAGTATTGCAGTGTTTATATGCAAGAATCTTGATCAAGGGGTCGCGCTCAGTTCATAGTGTGATGTTTACGTTCGCCAAACAACATGCTCTACTGAGGTAAGGGTCATAGGATTAAAACTATAATTAAGAAAGGAAGTGACAAGACGTAAAATAATAACATAATTTAATGACTATTAGTGCAAATAAAATGAATATAAACAACAACAATAATAAATTTCCTCCCTGAATCTTCCCATGACAGAAATATTTATCAAAGTTGAGGAGTCAGACGGATCTCCCCCTTATAAAAAAATGTGGATCCAAGTTCCACTAACTTGCATTGGATTTTATGTACGCGTAATGACTAGCTACGAGGAATGAGTACTAGGATGACTGTTCGTTCACATCGGGTAACAGCCACGACGCTTACGAACAATCATCTCGTAAATCAACGTTTACGGATATGGGACACAACACTAATAAAACCCTTAAAAAATTAATGCTGACACACAATCTAAAAATTAATATATACATGAATCTCCCTCGAGACCCTCCTTCAATGCAATGACGCATCTGACTAATGAGCTGCCAACCCGGCCAATTGCTCAATCCACAAACAAGGAAAAGACAGCATCGCACGTGACTACACGGGTCACTAATATGAAATATAAACATGGAATGTAACCAACAACAACAAAAGCCTGACCGGCTGAGATGACTTTATATGAATAAAAAATGCATGTTAGGCTAACGCTTCGGAGATTATAGTGATTCGTAGGCAACTCCCATTTATTTAAACAATTTTTACCATTGATCAGTTTTTATTCTGTATTTCAAGTAACTTTACGGAGCCAACAAGCACTCCATTAATGACCTTGATGCAATCCTTTCAGCCCGCCTTGTGAAACAACTTCCCCCTACCACAACTCGCCATCGTCCAGCTCTAGTGTGTAAACATAACCTGACCAACTGACCGTTATCTCGTAGAATCAACAGCAACAAATCTCAACCACATAAACGTATGGTAAGACCTTCATCGATATAGCCACATATGTCCTCGCAAGGTAACCATATGGACTTGGCACCAAGCTGACAGAAATCAGTCCACGCTGAAATTCCCGCTTTTAATGACCAATAAAATACACACACACACACACACACTGCTGGGAATGACATACCATTTTTCACACAGGTCGGTTGAACAAGATGCTCACAAACTATTTAAAAAATATTAAAACCTACGCGAGAGCTGACTGCTTCTCGCCACAATTTACATTGCTCCAACGGCAATAAACTCACTGAATCTGATCAATAATAAACATTACAAGATTATTTTACCCTCCAATCTACTGCATGATTATACTAATTCAGTCCTACTTCTGAAACACAACATATCTCCGAGAGACGCTCCTTAATCGCACTACGTAAACATATGCGAACATGGTCGTTCACATAGCCACGTTAATTTAAAAGAAAAACAAGAAACTACAACTAAACAAAATTGTGCGAGCTGTTTCCATGCAAAAGGTGTG
This sequence comes from Meconema thalassinum, assembly GCA_946902985.2. Classification (NCBI taxonomy): domain Eukaryota; kingdom Metazoa; phylum Arthropoda; class Insecta; order Orthoptera; family Tettigoniidae; genus Meconema; species Meconema thalassinum. Next base: position 1,090,230,310 of record OX336389.2, read on the forward strand.
TCAGACCAAAACTAAATACACTACGTTAATCAACACAAGCAAGATATTTACCAAAAAATATGTCCCATATACCATAAGTTAATTTATCAGATAATAAGAATATTATTCATGTACTCATCCTCTGCCAGTCACCGTCAACGAACATCTGCAGCCATTTCCCTACAATGCTGCTTAGCTCGTTTCCCTCATCTCGATGGAGTGTTGACAGTTCCGAACTTCTTCCATGATAGGCGATGTCATCTCTCGTGCTGATGTAAAAAGTTATAGATTATTACACACTCGATATCTGACTACTAAATTCGCCGTTTCAGGTACTTATTTCCCCAGAACCGTCTGTTGGCGAATTGTCGATGATACTGTCCCTACAAAATAGTACTATGACTATCTATCACTGAATTTAACACATTTATAAAAATCTGTGTCCTCATGACACGCAAAGTACAGTAATAACCTGTGTCTTCCGACACACAAAATGTAATAAACCTGTGTCCTCGACACACCAAATATAATAGCCTACGTCCTCCGACGCACAAAAGTAATAGCCCTACGTCCTCAGACGTACAAAAGTAATAAGCCCTACGTCCTCAGACGTACAAAAGTAATAAGCCCTACGTCCTCAGACGTACAAAAGTAATAAGCAATGTCTTGGCTCTTCATGCCACTTATAAATGAACTGGCCCTAGGTATCGCTAGAGGGGGAAATTATATAAAAATTTCTCAAAATAATAGTGGTACAGGAATGAAACAAATATCACGGAACTCGTATAATTGCGCAGGTCAAGAATATGCCCATTAATCCTAGAATCGATCGTAGAGTTGTTGTCTAGCCGAACTCCCGCGTTAATGCTAGCTGTCGCGTGCCCAAGCTAGACTTGGCGCGTTTGTAAGCATTCATCTCTCATTGGCTCCACTTTTTCAATAACTTGGCGGTTTTTATCAGATCTCGGCTTCGTGCGAGTGTCCAGTAGCATCATCAGCCACTCACGTTACTGCATTATATTTTTTCTAGGCGCGAATAGTACAATGCACATACCATACGCGTGTCTCACCACGCGTCCCTTCTATTTTGAGGTAGCCACCACCTGTCCTTCTGAAACATAGCTAGGGTCTTTCTTTTCACAATGCTAAAGTATTTAGCCTTTTGTCAAACTGTTGCAGGTATGTCCCCGCTCTCTCCAACAAATGCTTGAAGTTTCCTCATCTTCTTCTGGCTATATCATGACGCTGGTGGAAATATTAATTAATTGAAGAAATAAAACATCGAATCATTTATCCATCAGAGGATAAAGGGTTCAATAGCTACAAGTGAGCACCGATTGGGTTACCTAGACAGTTTTTTCGCCCATGAAAACCAACCTACACCACCGTCTCTCTCCACAAACGGCGAACTAAGACCGGGCAAAAAATCAGATCTTTTGAAATGTTTTTTGGCTCAAAGTCCAGATGGCTTCCACACCAGTGACGTACCCGCCGTACAAGAAAAAATTATCGATGGACCTGCCCTAGTCCATATGGTACGTACATCCCGGACAGTCAAGAACGTTTCTGGAATATGCCGACAGCATTTTTATGCCATTCCTCAGGAAAGAACTTAATACTGTTGATCGCGTTGATGTCATTTGGGACTAGTATATACAGGATAGTCTGAAAAACCTCACAAGGGCAGAACGGGGCGAAGGAATACGCACGAGAGTCACAGCTGGAACACGCATTCCGAAAGGATGGCCCAACTTTCTGAGCAACTCCGAAAACAAATGCGAGTTGTTCCAATCCTAAATATGCTAATACAAAAGATCACACGGGAGGGCAAAGAAATGCACAGTACACAGGATTCGTCTGTGTTAGCATCGCCTCATCGAGAAGATATGGATATGTTGCCTCCAAGCAATCATGAAGAGACAGACACAAGGGTCATGATTCACATCGCGGATTGTGTTAGTCAGGGATACCGGAAAATTCTTGTGCGAACTGTGGACACCGATGTCCTTGTATTGGCCGTGAGTATTGTGCCTAAATTGACGGATATTGAAGAGCTCTGGGTCCACATTGGCACGGGAACGAACCACCAGATTGTAGCTGCACATAAAATTGCCCAAGATTTAGGTAGGGACCAATGTCGGTGATAAAACGTATGTTATCATGGAAAGGCAATGGTGACTAAAGAGGCTTTACTTGTTGCAGGTCGTAACAAGGCTTTATGTTTACCCCTATTTCACGCATTTTCTGGACGTGATACAGTTTCCTCGTTTTCCAACAAAGGTAAGAGAGTGCCTTTGAAGCATGGACGGCTTATCCTGACGCCACCAAAGGATTTTTGGCAGCTCAGGAGCACGATTTGGACAAAGCTTTACCTTATATGGAGAAATTGGTACCCTATGTATGACAGGTAGGAAAACTTGATTCATAATCGTTACCGATGCGTTTCTTGTTGAACTTCGTCGTTAACACTTGTGTTTTATTGCATTATAGGTCGAATTCATTTGTCATTGTAAATGCCTACCGAAAGGAACCTTTTACCAAGAAAACCCGATCTCTGGAGAGTATTCCTCCAACGCAGAATGCACTGGAGCAACACATCCGGCGTGCCATGTACTAGGGGTTTAAGTGTGGGGACAATCTCTGTGCCTCATCCAGGAACTACCCTCACCGTCAGATTGGGGCTGGGAAGAAAGTCCATCAGGATGGACACCGCGGTGGACGACTATCCCCATTGCAACTAAGGCTTGCTTAGAACTAATCCGTTGCGGGTACAAAATTGTGCAACTAGGCCTCAGCAATGTGTATGCAGGAGTAGAGACTTGAAGTGCACGGAACTGTGCTCGTGACGCAAAGTGATAAGTAATATTCTCTGCTTATTTTCTACTTCCGTCTTTATTTTCTGGTGATGGCTGTCCACTTAATAGCTAAGAGATTATTTTAATACATTTTTTTCCTTTTCGAGGAAGTTTGTTGAGCCTCCAAGATTAGTTTTGGTGAGCCTGATGCATAGGGCCACACGCATTACAAAACATGGACTTCTGCCTTCTTATTCTTTGTTTTCTCATGCCTTGTTATTCTTCCTTTTTGCTTTTTCGTAAGTTATCAAAATGATTTTTCATTTTTATTAAATAAATTAAAGCTTGAAGAATGTGGTGGCTTGTTTTTGCAGCTTTAGGAAAGAAGCGCCTAGTAGGTAGGCAACACACCACAAATTTAAATCCATCTACTCCAAATCGTGTTAACGTTTTCCACGTGATTCTGAGTGCAAAAAGTATTCATCGCGAAGCAAAACAGGCATTTGTAATCGACTTAAGCGTTGATTTCGTAGTTCACTCTGGGTGGGTAGGCAACCATGCAAAACAGGCACTCGGCGCGACTTCCGGAAGTGGCTACCATCTCAGATCAAAAGTGTAGGGTCCAAACTATAAGTGTGCCAAGTCTCATGCTTCTATCAAAAAATGAACGGTGGCTTTACCTAACCTCCCCACTAGTATATGAATTTATTAATACTTTCTGTTTTGCGTATGCACTTATTGATTTTGTCTTTTGTTCTATGTGGTAGCGTTCACACTTTTTGTTGCACAATGAACACTCACACGATTTATTTGGTTCGTGCTATGCTGTGTTTTTGCACATTAGATGGTGAAACCCATGAACTGCCAAGCTAGTTATCACATTCCGTAGTTCGCAATTCTCCGTTGTCCATTCTCGATCTATCATGGTTCCTGTGCCTTAAACCTAGGGTTTCTAGTAACGGAGGTATCGATATCAACGTTGTATATTTAAAATTGTGCCATTAGCATAAATGTTCAAATTATTCAAATTACATACAAATAATGTATGCAAACATAGGATAATTTCTTCTTGAAATATCAATAATAATCAGCTTAGTGATTTTAGTCTGAGCACACAAGACAACGTGCTTGTTTCGATCCCTGTCACACACAAACATACCATACGTTAAAAATACTTATGTCTCGTTAATACAATATGATGGATCCCAATAATTAGAAATGTTGTTGTTGCGGTTGATGCTTCATATAGGGCCTTGGAACATAGCCTATTGGTCATCAGTACAATGCAGTTGGGTGTGTATCGAATTTCTATGATACCTGTTTTTCTGAGACGACAGTATCATTGTGTAACTATAATATTAGCACGGTCAAAGACTGAGTAGGAGGCTCGGACCTTGAACTATTTCTAGTATTTTTAAGGAGAAAAGTTACCTCCATAGCGTAGCGGTCAGCGTGGTTAGATGCCGCCCCGGAGGTCCTGGGTTCGATTCCCGGCTCTGCCACGAAATTTGAAAAGTGGTGTGAGGACTGGAACGGGGTCTACTCAGCCTCGGGTGGTCCAAATGAGTAGAGGGGGTTCGATTCCCACTTCAACCATCCTCGAAGTGGTTTTCCGTGGTTTCCCACTTCGTCTTCGGGCAAATGTCAGGATGGTACTGTACCATTATTCTCATGCTCAGAATGTGAAGTATTTCAGCGCGACTTTTGATTTTGGAGAGAGCACGGCCGCTGGGGATGTTTATCGCAGCTGGCTAGGTCCCGCTACGATACTTCCGAATCACGCCGAGCACACCCGAGGGCTAACTTCGGAGCTATGACGACACAAGCGACCGAGGTGTATTGACATTTTATATCGACCGGCCGGGAGAAGCATATTTATACTAATTTAGAAGAAATGAGATCTTTATACATGCTCTACAGTATTGCAGAAGGTTATTTAACATAGCATGTTGTGAATGAAGATATATTTTCATGTATATCAGCTCCATGGAACATTTAAGTTGTATTTATCATACGTCAAGGCTATGGATTATCGATTCATGCAGCGCTGGGGTGGGGGTAAGCGACCCTCCATGGATGCTTCCACTGCCAGGACATATCAGATCATATTGTGTCTCTGAGGAAGAAATATCGCCAGATTATTCGTTGAATGTAATGACATATCAGGTGTCGGAAGTGTCCAGTTCGGTTCGAACGTGTGTGAACTCTTATAATTGTCATACAGAGTCCAGTGACGGAGGAACTCTGAAAAATATCACACATTTGTGGATATTTCAACCTGTATGCACTGTGTTGAACTTGTGATATTCTTACGTTATTTCACGTATGAACTTAGACTTTGCAATAACAAGCAAGAATAGTGAGATGAACAGTAATCACATTAAGGCATACTGCAACTCACGGAGTTGAACTTCTTACTCTGGAATAGTGCATTTTATATGGACGTATGCACATAGTAACGAAACTTCATCTTATAAACACTGAATTGTATTCCTCAAAAATTCACGACACGTTTTATAAGAGGATGTCGGGAGGAAAGATTGAAATGTACTGTATTTTCATAACCATGACAGGGCAAGCACATTAAACGTGAATACCACAATGTGAGCGAAGCAACGAACATTCTAATGTGCAACCGACATTGCCAACCGCGTATTCTAGAGCCATTAACACAGCTGATCATTGTCAAGCATGACTTATCACTGTGGCATAATCGCGATGCAAGTGAACTTACGTTTCGGTCGACACGGATGTCGTATTACTACAACGTGACGAGCGTTTTCTCTGGATCGAGATGGACAATACGTGGTGAGGTAGCAGTTACTAGATTTATTCAGATGACGATGTGGAACCAGTGGAGTGGAGACTGGGGTTCCAGGGTTCCATTCTCACAGACCAGGAGAATCCATGCTATTTCCATGTATGAAGGAAGATATGATATGGAGGGCATATCATTGTTCTTTATCCCATCTACACGAGTCGACAAGGTACAGAAAAATCAGCTCTATCATTTGTAGTTAAGCATATACATTTCTAACGTTACATTTGCTGCCATTTCTTATGCATTTTCAGTAGCTTAGTCGAAGGATAGAGTTTAGGCATGATGTTCTACTCATGACTGATTCTATTCCCGACTGGATTTTGATTCTCATAAAGAATGCATCCATTTTCAGTGTATTATAGTACGATTTATTTTGGTAATAGTAAATTCAGGTAATGTAAATAGGAACTTCTTTAGTGTAGAGAAGAGGACCTTATAGGAGAAGATACTATATACTGTATATTCTGCGTATTTTTGATAGTGTGGTGAGCACTTGCTAATGTCTATTTATGACATTAACTTAGCACTCTCATAGTTTTCCTTGAGCTACATTTATAGTTGAATTTCTTAATAGTTCTAAGTTCGAGAGTTGCATTCTGAACATTTTTAATGATTTTTTAGAAAGTTAAGAGCTCATTGGAAGCATATTTTGAGAAGAAGAATAATCTTTTGCTTCTGCTAGGGAACATTTCCTATTCTAGTGGAAAATAGAAATTTGTAGTGATTTCTAATCGGCCAATAGTGCGCTAACTGTTTTGGTTACCTAGGTCGATGGTGTAGGGGCATTACTCGATTTTCTAAAATCCATTTGAGTAGAATTGTTCCAATCTTTAGCTTGATTAATTTTACTTCTTCGTTGAACTTCGAGTTTTTGTTACATGATAGTCATGCATATCCAAGCTTATTGAAATCCACTCTCGATGGAATCTTCACACATAACTGAATGCATAGTCTGTTGACTAATGATTATTTTGATGAAACATTCACCATTTTTCTCAACGTAAATCCCAGGTTTAATTAATGTGGAGGCACGTCTTTCATAAGACTTGTGACTGTAATAAAACTGACGTACTGTGCCCGTTTAGACCGGAGTCCGCACGACCACATATGCATTTTACCAAGAATCAGTCAGCACGAGAGTCAAAATATCCCGGGGCGCCAGTTGGGTTAAAGCTAATCGCAAAAACGACATCAAATGAAAAAAAATGCTTTACTGATTTTTGGCTCAATGCAACAATAAGGATAGAAGGAGAGTCAACTGGGCATAACACATCATGTAAAATTATCTCATTTTATTATGAATTTAAAATTGACTGCAAAATAAAATGCTCAAAGCAGCATCATTCATGTGTGGCGACCCACATTACTATTTACACAATGTACAGAAATTTTCCAACACATTGGACAATTATCTTTGGAGACACAAGTCTAATTATCAGTCCTGTAGACTGGGTTCCAAAATTATATCCATTATTTATGATTAAATCCAGTTCAAATTTAATTGTCTTTACTGGAAATACTGTAGTTCACTGGTTGAATTTTTACATAATATTAACACTCGTAGAATAATTGTTCATAGAATTTTTAACTTTCACTTATTTTTCCACTTTCAAAAAAATATTGTCAAAAAATATTATTATCTCAGAATCAACAAAAATTATGTACACATATTAATAACAACATCTGAAAAGTATCTGACCTTTGAGCATAGCATCGAAGAACTGTGCGAAGCACAACAAAATTAATTGTTCTTCTGACATTAAACGTTTCGAGAAGTGACTCGAGTATGAACTTCAAGTTCCTAACAAAATATATGATTTCTGAATCATCAACTTGATCAATAAATTGTTGGACCATTCAACTATTCGATTTTCCACTTGGAATCATTATTAAGAAAAATATTTATATTTGTGGCCATTTTAGTAACTTTCACAACTTGCAATTCTTGAACAGAATGCGGAAATAAGAATTGAAGCTTCATAATAAATTCATTTAGTTCATGACACTAGGATTGAAAACATCCTTCAAATTATTCGTGGTTATAGAATTATTTTTAATTGGCAGTGGCCCATTCTATTATTTTTATAAGAACACAATATTCCAACAACAACGGCAAAGGTCTTCCTCTGAAGAAGAATAAAATACTATCATGACAAATCCGGGTTCTAGCAACATCAAAGTCTTAATGGAATCCGTAAACAAGGTTGAAATAAGAACTGATGGTTTTTAAGAAATAACCTTTGGGTCATTCATACGACGCAATGTGTATTTCCAATACTCCTTCTTTAACACTGAGTCATCGAACCTGCTATTTGATTGATGCTCAAATAAAAACCTCCTCATTCCTGCGACTTAAACATGCGCACCTGGGAATGGCATTTCAACTATTCCACACACATAAATTTTCTTCCCAAAATTTATACAATAAATCAAGCCTCTGCTTGTTATCAACACTGGAAGATTTATAAACTTACAAGTTTATTTTATTTTACCATTCAGTTCAAATCGTGAAGTTACCACACTTATGATACTCTCTATTTCACTTTCGAATGTTTATCTACGTCATGATTTTATATAAATACAAAAATATCCTAATTGATACAAATATCATTTGCTTCCCGTTTCATGCCTCTCCGTGTTATCTGAAAAATATACTTTGCTCATTGCAAATATTAACTGTTCAACCAGAACTGTAATGTTGGTTGAATGCGGGCTTGCGCTAACCACTATCCTTCGGAAAATCACCTGTTCTTAACTAGAAATGATTAAACTACTTCATAAGCTCTCTCTCAATGAATGTGATTATTAGAAAATATAAGATCCAAGAATTATTTAGAAAAGTTATGAAAATCATTATTATTATTATTATTATTATTGGATTATTATTATTATTAGTTATATTATTGTAAATGTGTTTAATTATTATTTCCTTATGTGAGAATCCACATGTTCGATTCTTCGAATATGGATAAAATATCCATTTCTCAACAAAAATAATTATTAACTTTTACAGTTACCTCGGCTGATTACCGTGATTATCAAAAAAATATGAAACATTCAAATAAATGCTCGTTATGCTCGGTCATCGATCTTAAACTGTTCTGAGTGCTGAAAATACTCAGAATAACTCTAATATGTCTTGCGTAAATCATTGCAAGATTTAAATACGAAGAAAAACAAATGTGTTGGTCATCTGCAGAAAATGAGTTTGTTCCAATTAGCTAGGCATAATATAAAATTCAAATGTGGCTTACATTTCTCGTTGGTCTTGAAGCGTAGTGAACCTGGTCTGTACCATATTTATCCAGATACATACCCTATTGGACACGCACGTCTAATCCTTGTATCGGCCGCCATTATATACCCACAATCTGTCTAACACGACATAGTGGAAATATTTCTTGAAGTTTGAAGTAACTGCTGATCCATTTTGATATTGGCTTCAATTAAATCCATAGCAGTTCGCTTAAATGGGGTCAGATCTAAATGATCTATTTTCAAATACGTCAGTTGTAAGATAACTCACGGTAATCTTTTCAGTATAAGAAAACACTGACAGTCTAAATCAATCAACGGCTGTTCTGAAGATCGTTCCCTGGGCATGGTTTATCACCATCTATCATGCGCGAAGCAACTTATAGTTTCCCTTTGTCGGCTAATGAACAACACCGTGATAGACTGGCCTTCAATACACTGAAAGATCGGAGTGGTTATCAAGTTACAATTTATGAAACTGACTAATTGGATTAAAATATCCAAGTATTGAATTATTATTACTGGACTGTGACAAAGTACTTTCTAGACAAAGTCTACCATATGTCCATATAGAAATAAAATATTTCACCAGTGCCCGTAGAAAAATAACAATCACCTTAGTGATTCCCTCTGCCTGAAACTTACTATGTTCCACACGTATCGCAGCACTTTTGTGACTATCACAATTTAAAGATATCTTCTGCGTAGATCCGGCAACCATGTGCCTTGGCTCAACGTAGCAGCAGCACCTTGTCATGCAAGAGCTTGGTTCGAAGTGAGCTGATGTTGCTTGGGCCGGTCGGCTTTTATTCAAAACGTTCGGGTCCACGCTGGATCACGCTGAAATCTGGAAATCCTCATATCTCCGGTGTCTCTGGTCCGATTCACTTGAGACTAAGTGCAATCTCTTTCATTTGGCCGTGCCAGTAATCTGATCCAGGTCTCAAGTCTCTACTCCATGGCTAACTATTTAATCAACAAATAGTCTCAACCTCTGCTACTACTTGCTACGTCACATAACATGCTCTTGGCTGCACAAAGTTTCCATTCCATTCTAGAAGTAATGGAGCGCGATATTCAAATATCTCAACTTTCAAAAGCGGCTGTAGCCTCTCCCTCGATATCTAGGTGTCTGAATCTTGGAATACCCATTCCTAGAGTTGGGCACATCCACCCCACACCTAGCAAAAAATAAAAATTGGAAAATTTTTATTTTTCGTATCTACACATTAAATCATCTGGTTCTTGAATAATAAATCTTCAAATTCGCTGCATTATAAGTTCCCACGATGTTACCAGTTCGTGTATTGGCGATTTCATAGCTTCGTATGGTCGGGATCTGCAAATTTGTAGACTAAAACATCTAACATCATAAAATCTCTTGAAATTCTTTCAGTTTCCACAAAATCATCATCATTTGGATCCATGTCTCCCTGTAGAAAACGAAAAATGTTTCTAAAACGTCTGTCTCTCCTCTGGGATAAATGCAACAATCTTAACCTTCTCAAGGTATCCTCATCCTCCTGCGTCAGGTTAACTTGAAAAACCTTAGATGTAGACTCCACTGCTCTACTCAATAAATCGGCCCCAACCTTCAAATTTCCAGGAGTGTCTTCAATAACTAGGTTGAATTGTTGAATAAAAAGTGACCATCTAGTTATCCTATCACTGGCAAAGTTTGTTCTCAAGATAAACTCCAATGCATGGTGATCAGTCCTCACAATTACTGAATGTCCAATTAACATTTTCTTCCACGACTCCAACGCGAAGATTACAGCAAGGGCTTCTAACTCTGTGGTGTAATAATTCCTTTCTGATGGACGAAGTTTCCTGCTTATGAACGCCAGGTAACGTCTCTTGTGATCGTCATCTTCTTGAAGGAGAATAGCTCCAATCCCTACGGTGGATGCATCGGATTCTATGATGAAATTCTTGGTAAAGTCAGGATACTCTAATTTCACGCTATTTACCAATAACCTCTTGGCATCTTGAAATGATTGTCCACAATCTTCATTCCATTTCCATTTGTTTCCTTTTTTAAAATAATTCCTGCAATGGAGCAACAGTCTTGGTGAAGCTTGGTCAATGCCCTGCAAAGAATTGGCATGTCCCGAGAAAACTGCGGACATTCTTCACTCTAGTAGGTCTAGGGAAATTTACAATCACCTGTATCTTTGTCTCATTGGGACGGTATCCTTCACCATCCAAAATGTGGCCCAAAAATTTTATTTCCTTCCGATAGAACTGACATTTTCGAAGGTTTACTTTAAAGTTCGCTTTTCTCAAATCTGCGAATAACATCTGAAGATGTAACAAATGTTCCTCCTTAGTCTCAGATGCAATTAGGATATCATCTATGTAACGAATTGCTATCTCTTTTACTTCAGGACTCAAGTTTTGTTCCAGTGCTCTGATCAAAACAGATCCAGATGTTTTGACCCCAAATGGTAGATGGCGGAATACATATGTCTGCTGGTCAAACATAAACCCTGTAAACTTTTTGGAATCTTCACTAAGCCTAATGTGGTGGTAGGACGAAGTGAGATCAATGTTAGAGAACAAGACCTTGCCTTGGAATTTCCTTAACAGTTCCCTAATGATTGGTGGTCTGTCATACTCTGGCAGCAATCTTGAATTCAAATTTCGCGCGTCTAAACATAGTCTCAGACTTCCATCTGGCTTAAACACTACTGCTAATGGATTGATATAAGAGGTAGTGTACTTTTCAATCACATTGTTACTTTCTATCTCTTTGATGAGCACTTTTACCCTTTCTCGATGCTTTTCCGCTACCGGATACAATTTAGCATGGAAAGGTGCATCATCATTTACACGAATACGATATTCAAAATCTTTAATTTCACCAGGTTTAATATCAAAAATATCGTGGTACTCTTCCAAATTTTTTCCTAGCTCTGGGGACTCCTTCTCAGTGTAGACTTCTCTTCCTTCAGATTCATGAAAAATCAGAGACCATTGAGCATCTCCCTCGATGTCTTCCTCTTCTTTTCCCTGGAAGTTTATCTCTTCGGTATTCTTGAATCTGATCGTCTCTGTCTTCATGTCTATCACTGCTTGATATTTCTGAATGAAATCCGCTCCCAATATCATGTCAAAAGCCATGTCCTTCATTACTACAAACACATGTCGGAAATCATGTCCTCCAATAGTAACACGAAAGTATAATTGTGTTTTACACAGAGATATTTTGTTGGGTATTATTCCTTGGATTTTAATTCCTGATACTGGAATCTCCTCTAAATTCTCTTTGAGCTTCCACAGAATATAAAGCTTCTTGCTCACAAGACAAAGCATAGCCCCAGTATCAATTAAAGTATCGACAGGCATACCGAATACTTCGCATGATATGATTGGCATTTTAATTCTTGTACCCATTTCTTTCCGTTCGTCATTATGTTGAATTAAGTCATCATCCTCTGCTTGCCATTAAATAATCCTGGAAGTGAAAGTGTTTAAAATTCTATCTTCTACTGTGAATTCGAAGTTTTTTTTCTTTTCCATTCCCCCGGGATTGTTGTGTTCCCGATGGACCTGGTTCATTGGGCTTCTGTTCCAAGAACTGCAAGTTTTCTTGGTATCTTTCTTCCAAGTTCTTCCTCGTCTCCTTATTGAACTCTTCATTGGACTGACGAGTGTTCACATTCCCTCTGTTATTGTAGTTATTGTTTCTACCATAGTACCTTCTTTCCTGGTACCTTCCTTGATTATCCCTTGGCCTTCTCCATCGAGTATTATATCGATATCCACCATCCAGTCTCGCATAAGGCTTGTAACTGTATCTGTTATTGTTCTGATTCCATCCTCTTTTATCGGGCTCTTCCCTCGGCGTTTTCTCTTCTCGCCCCTCTCGAATCTCTCGAGGTGTTTGGGAATAACTGTCGGCCATAACAGCGTACACAGCGTTGTTATTCTTTCCTCCCTTCTGATGGAAGAATTGAGCGTTCGTGTGATCAAGTTTCTGCAATACCTCGTCAAATTGCTCCATATTATAAATGTCAGCAGCGATCAAAGTTCTTTGGACGTCTGCTGGAAACTGACGTATTAATGCGGTAATTAATTCATTATCTGGCATCGGCGGATCTAAATGTTGTAGTTTAGAAAGCTGTCCAGAAAAGTACGTAGAGTATCGAGTAGGTTTTGACGTCGAGAATCTCTTTGAATATAATTCTGCTCTGACTTGCTGTTGGGTTTCCGGGGACCACAACGTTTTTAATAACCCACGGGAAAACTCCTCAAAATTGGTGAGAGTGGACCTAAAACCTCTAAACCAAAGAAGTGCGGGACCTTCCAAAAATTTCCCTATCACTCGGATCTGTCTTTCCTTAGGGATTTTGGAATCTTTTAGGTAATCACCTGCTTCTCTCAAGAATTCTACGGGTGTCACAGAATCTCGCCCTGAAAATTTAGAAGGCTTATCCTCTACATTCTTGAATACAGTTATGGGGTTGGATTGAAATACTGTCCTGACCTCATCCTGTCTTTGACTATCAGTTTCTCTAGCTGCTCCAAGGTTTATCTGTATCTGTTCTTCTCCCCTTATACTTGGCATTTTCAACAGATGGTCAGACTGTTTCTCGTCCTTGATTTGGGTTTTCATAGCCTCAATTTCCTTATGGTTTTCTTCTGCCATTTTTCTAATTTCTTCGGTTTCTTTACAGTTCTCCTTGACATCAGTGGATATCTGGTTCATAACAGCCTCATGACTTTTCAACGATCCTGTCACATCTGATATGTCCTTCTGAGTTGCTTGAATATCTTTGGAAATTACTTGAATATGGGATGACAAAGATTCCCTAATTTCCTTGACTCCCTCTTGGTTCTCCAGCTTGAGTGTGTCTTTAATTTCATCGATAACTGTGGTTTTAAATTCAGTTTGTAATTTATTAATCACACCTTCTCTTATTTCTCCCACTATGAGTTCTTTGAATTGTTCTGTCAAACGTTGAACAACTAGAGTTGCCATCTCATTGCTCTCTTTCTTCACTCTGACTTCTAGGTTGATCATGTCTTCACCAACTTTCCTAAGACCATGTTCTATCCTATCAGCTAAACTTTGGGATCTTAGATCGGCATCGCGAAATTTATCGACCATTAAACTTGCGTTAGTGGCTAATGAAGTTTCGAGCTCATGTGTTTTTTCGCATAATTTAGTCATTTTACTCTCAAGTGACATTTTCAAGATTTCGAAATTCTCTTTAAATTTATTTTCCATAGAATTAAATTTACTATTTAAATTTTCTTTCAAGTTATCTTTTAACCTGCTTTCTAACAAATCGGAATTTTCCTTGAGTTTATCATCTAAACTTTCTTTCAAGTTATCTTTTAACCTGCTTTCTAACAAATCGGAACTTTCTTTCAAGTTATCTTTTAAAGAATCAGAATTTTCTTTAAGGTTATCATTTAAAGAATCAGAATTTTCTTTAAGTTTATCATTTAAACTTTCTTTAAGTTTATTTTCTAAAGAATCAGAATTTTCTTTAAGTTTCTTTTCCAAAGCCTCTGTATTTTCTTTCATAATGGCTGCTACACGCAGTCCAGCTTCTTTGGAACTCTCTTCCAAACTCCTCATCATCCTCATCATCTCATTCATAATTTTCAATTATTATTCAAAATTTAGGGGTATACATGTTGGCAGACACAAGATTATAATTAGAACAAGAAATATGAATAGCTAATTGGAACACTCTAATAAAATGAGATTTGTCCTAATGTCGACATGATGGAAAAACAAAATTCTCTATTTTTACGAATTACATTTACCACAATATCACAAGAAAAATATGCAAGTTCTCAAATATCCTCCACCTGGATTCTAATAATGCGTATGTCCAGTCATCGAACGTTTACTACTGAATTTATTTGACGCCCTAATGGTTAAGCCATTATCAAAAATAATCAAACCCATTCTAATAATTAACCCAGTTAAATTTTTAATTTTCCCCACTAATTGGGTTTCCTACTAATTTATTCATTCAAACCAGACATCTCTCAACTCCCAAAATATCTATATAAAAATTATCACAATTTAAATCGGCATGCGATTGACCGTGTCTAACTCGAGCCCCACGTTCAAAGCCATTTCTCTCTCTATCTTATTTTATGTGCCCGTTTAGACCGGAGTCCGCACGACCACATATGCATTTTACCAAGAATCAGTCAGCACGAGAGTCAAAATATCCCGGGGCGCCAGATGGGATAAAGCTAATCGCAAAAACGACATCAAATGAAAAAAATGCTTTACTGATTTTTGGCTCAATGCAACAATAAGGATAGAAGGAGAGTCAACTGGGCATAACACATCATGTAAAATTATCTCATTTTATTCTGAATTTAAAATTGACTGCAAAATAAAATGCTCAAAGCAGCATCATTCATGTGTGGCGACCCACATTACTATTTACACAATGTACAGAAATTTTCCAACACATTGGACAATTATCTTTGGAGACACAAGTCTAATTATCAGTCCTGTAGACTGGGTTCCAAAATTATATCCATTATTTATGATTAAATCCAGTTCAAATTTAATTGTCTTTACTGGAAATACTGTAGTTCACTGGTTGAATTTTTACATAATATTAACACTCGTAGAATAATTGTTCATAGAATTTTTAACTTTCACTTATTTTTCCAGTTTCAAAAAAATATTGTCAAAAAATATTATTATCTCAGAATCAACACAAATTATGTACACATATTAATAACAACATCTGAAAAGTATCTGACCTTTGAGCATAGCATCGAAGATCTGTGCGAAGCACAACAAAATTAATTGTTCTTCTGACATTAAACGTTTCGAGAAGTGACTCGATTATGAACTTCAAGTTCCTAACAAAATATATGATTTCTGAATCATCAACTTGATCAATAAATTGTTGGACCATTCAACTATTCGATTTTCCACTTGGAATCATTATTAAGAAAAATATTTATATTTGTGGCCATTTTAGTAACTTTCACAACTTGCAATTCTTGAACAGAATGCGGAAATAAGTATTGTAGCTTCATAATAAATTCATTTAGTTCATGACACTAGGATTGAAAACATCCTTCAAATTATTCGTGGTTATAGAATTATTTTTAATTGGCAGTGGCCCATTCTATTATTTTTATAAGAACACAATATTCCAACAACAACGGCAAAGGTCTTCCTCTGAAGAAGAATAAAATACTATCATGACAAATCCGGGTTCTAGCAAAATCAAAGTCTTAATGGAATCCGTAAACAAGGTTGAAATAAGAACTGATGGTTTTTAAGAAATAACCTTTGGGTCATTCATACGACGCAATGTGTAGTTCCAATACTCCTTCTTTAACACTGAGTCATCGAACCTGCTATTTGATTGATGCTCAAATAAAAACCTCCTCATTCCTGCGACTTAAACATGCGCACCTGGGAATGGCATTTCAACTACTCCACACACATAAATTTTCTTCCCAAAATTTATACAATAAATCAAGCCTCTGCTTGTTATCAACACTGGAAGATTTATAAACTTACAAGTATATTTTATTTTACCATTCAGTTCAAATCGTTAAGTTACCACACTTATGATACTCTCTATTTCACTTTCGAATGTTTATCTACGTCATGATTTTATATACATACAAAAATATCCTAATTGATACAAATATCATTTGCTTCCCGTTTCATGCCTCTCCGTGTTATCTGAAAAATATACTTTGCTCATTGCAAATATTAACTGTTCAACCAGAACTGTAATGTTGGTTGAATGCGGGCTTGCGCTAACCACTATCCTTCGGAAAATCACCTGTTCCAAACTAGAAATGATTAAACTACTTCATAAGCTCTCTCTCAATGAATGTGATTATTAGAAAATATAAGATCCAAGAATTATTTAGAAAAGTTATGAAAATCATTATTATTATTATTATTATTGGATTATTATTATTATTAGTTATATTATTGTAAATGTGTTTAATTATTATTTCATTATGTGAGAATCCACATGTTCGATTCTTCGAATATGGATAAAATATCCATTTCTCAACAAAAATAATTATTAACTTTTACAGTTACCTCGGCTGATTACCGTGATTATCAAAAAAATATGAAACATTCAAATAAATGCTCGTTATGCTCGGTCATCGATCTTAAACTGTTCTGAGTGCTGAAAATACTCAGAATAACTCTAATATGTCTTGCGTAAATCATTGCAATATTTAAATACGAAGAAAAACAAATGTGTTGGTTATCTGCAGAAAATGAGTTTGTTCCAATTAGCTAGGCATAATATAAAATTCAAATGTGGCTTACATTTCTCGTTGATCTTGAAGCGTAGTGAACCTGGTCTGTACCAGATTTATCCAGATACATGCCCTATTGGACACGCACGTCTAATCCTTGTATCGGCCGCCATTATATACCCACAATCTGTCTAACACGACATAGTGGAAATATTTCTTGAAGTTTGAAGTAACTGCTGATCCATTTTAATATTGGCTTCAATTAAATCCATAACAGTTCGCTTAAATGGGGTCAGATCTAAATGATCTATTCTCAAATACGTCAGTTGTAACATAACTCACGGTAATCTTTTCAGTACAAGAAAACACTGACAGTCTAAATCAATCAACGGCTGTTCTGAAGATCGTTCCCTGGGCATGGTTTATCACCATCTATCATGCGCAAAGCAACTTATAGTTTCCCTTTGTCGGCTAATGAATAACACCGTGATAGACTGGCCTTCAATATACTGAAAGATCGGAGTGGTTATCAAGTTACAATTTATGAAACTGACTAATTGGATTAAAATATCCAAGTATTGAATTATTATTACTGGACTGTGACAAAATACTTTCTAGACAAAGTCTACCATATGTCCATATAGAAATAAAATATTTCACCAGTGCCCGTAGAAAAATAACAATCACCTTAGTGATTCCCTCTGCCTGAAACTTGCTATGTTCCACACGTATCGCAGCACTTTTGTGACTATCACAATTTAAAGATATCTTCTGCGTAGATCCGGCAACCATGTGCCTTGGCTCAACGTAGCAGCAGCACCTTGTCATGCAAGAGCTTGGTTCGAAGTGAGCTGATGTTGCTTGGGCCGGTCGGCTTTTATTCAAAACGGTCGGGTCCACGCTGGATCACGCTGAAATCTGGAAATCCTCATATCTCCGGTGTCTCTGGTCCGATTCACTTGAGACTAAGTGCATTCTCTTTCATTTGGCCGTGCCAGTAATCTGATCCAGGTCTCAAGTCTCTACTCCATGGCTAACTATTTAATCAACAAATAGTCTCGACCTCTGCTACTACTTGCTACGTCACTTAACATGCTCTTGTCTGCACAAAGTTTCCATTCCATTCTAGAAGTAATGGAGCGCGATATTCAAATATCTCAACTTTCAAAAGCGGCTGTAGCCTTTCCCTTGATATCTAGGTGTCTGAATCTTGGAATACCCATTCCTAGAGTTGGGCACAGTACAGCAGAGTTGATAATTCTGATGGATATTTAAATAAATAAGAGATAATATATGTAACAAGTTAACATGAAATGTAATGATATTGTATAATTCTAACAACGCTAGAGGGGCGTGGTGGCCCAGCGGTCAAGCTGTATGCCTCTCACCAAGGCGGACCGGGTTCGATTCCCGGTCAATGCATGTGAGATTTTCTATGTGAAATGCCATGTCCTGTGGTTCGGATTCCACGTAAAACGGAGGTCCCGTGCCTTATGATCGCGAGATTAACGGTCACGATAAACTACAAGCTTCCTTTTTGAAAAAGGCGGTAAGGGTGAGTTCCCTCGCTGAGTCCGTGGGAGCCACCACCCTGGAGGGTAAAATCGATTTAATATATATATATATTTAAGAAGAAGTATGAAAAATTCCTAGGAAAGGGCTCAGGATGGCCCCTGTCAGTGCCGGGATTCGAATCTCTGATCTTTGATCTTACAGCAGTCAATTATGGAGTGATCATTAAGACACTGTTGGAAATAGATATGATTGTCAAACAAATAAACGAAAAGCAGGAACGCGAGGTTTTATTTTGGAAAGAAATACTATTATTGGTTAGAAACGAGCGAAAGTCTAGTCTGTGGGCTGCTACGGCTTACACTCTGCTTTATATGGTAACACTGCGAGAAGGTGAGTTCGTTTACTATCTTAGTCATCCTACAGTGGTTTTCCGTGGTTTTCCACTTCTACTCCAGAAAAATGTCTGGATAGTTCCTAAGTCAAGGCCACCGCCAACTCCTTTTGAAGCCTTGACTTAATTACACACATGCTACTACAGATATCACAATAACAAAGTTCATCACACCCCAACTACATGGGACTGATGAACAATAGGCTATGTGTGGTGGACACAAAGGAAGAAATTCTTTGGTTATTCAAGTAGCATTTAATTTCATTGACAAAAGAAGTAAGATAGTCAGCTGTTAGTATGATGGTGTATGTATGTGTTATCCACTGGTACCGTATGTGATATGAATTACATATTAACGCAATCTTGTAACCTAACTAAAATATAAGTATATAAAATACTATACATGTTCCAAACCTATATATGAAGCAACAATAGCAACAAAAAATATTTCGAATCAATGGAATTCATCGTATTGTATTTACGAGACATATTTCTAACCTACAGTACAGTATGAAAATGTGTGGCCGCGATCAGAACAAGCACGGTGCCTTGCACTGTCTGATGGGGCACGTGCTCAGACTAAAATCACAATGTGGATTGTTATTGATATTTCAAGAAGTTATTTTCTGATGTTTGATTAAAATATATGTAAGCAGTCATAATAATTTAAACTATTCTTCTAGTGGCAGAAAGTAGTGTCATGGCTTAAAAATGATCTAAGTTGTTATCGATATATCCGTTTGGTAATAATAGCAGGTAAAAGCAAAGCACATTGTAATCCAGCACCTCAATACCATTTATGAAACTGAAAGCAAAATATCAATATCTTTAACGGATTATACATTATTCGGGTGTAACCCTTAACGTAAATAACCCTGTATGTACAGTAAATAGTCCCTTACTACCACACAAACTTTCAGTTTGATAGCTATCATAGTTACGGATATCGAGATAAAGTGAAATATTTCGCGGGGCTATCATGTTGAATTGGTGACATTTATCAACATTTGAAAGGCACGGTCAAGATCAGACGGGTAGTACCAGTTCCGTACCAAACTTTATTGACATTTCTCAAGCTAATCAAAAATTATTAAAGACACGCTCACACACAGACCAATTGTGATCTACTCAGACACACATACCAATTGTGATCTATTAGCTTAAGAATATATTCCATCAGATGGAAATAGGGTAAAATGTACCTTGATACGATTTTTAATATAAATCAGAAAGTGTCTGAATATACCTATATACTATTCACATATACATTTTTCCTTTGCGTATACAGAGAGAAAATGCAGTTTTTTATACATTCTTAAAATTGTTTTATTCTAAGATGAATTTACGCACGCTGTTTTGGCGAGAAGAGTTCCAAATTACTACTTTTAAAACAGATCAAAAACATGGTCGCTTCCACATATGGCCCAGCATCGTTGAAATTGGGATAGTTTTTGACGCTGAAAAAGTATTTTTTTTATCAAGGCTCTACGTAGTACAGTATATACTGAAAAATATACTTAGTCTAGATAGAGTATTATGATATCCTGTAAGAAATGCGCTAGATAAGATAAGAGGTATGCAATTTGAGGTAATTATTGTGTAATTAGGCTATTATGTGACAGTTCGTAATAACCAGCGTAACAAAAGTACAATTGCCGTGATAACGTAACAGAATGTGTAATTGCCGCAATAGTCTTCGTAAAAATGTCAATTTAATAGGCCGTAATGGAAGTAATAGCCAGTGTAATAACTGTTTAATAGTTCTGTAATAGCCTGTACCCAGTGTAATAACTGTGTAATAGTTCTGTAATAGCCTGTACACACATTTTGGGATTTATTTATCGTTTGGCAATACAAGATTTCAGAGAAAGTTACAAAGAAAATCACTTTAAAATCTACTGTACATTATTTTTACTGTTTACACTATTATTACAGTCTCAGGTCTAATGAGTCTATCCATTGGACCACGTCAGGTGTCGCCAAAGGGAAGTCGATCCAGTCCCCTCCATATGCCCTCAGAGGACAGTCAGTTGTTATGTGTTGGATGGTTTGATTAGGAGCACCACAATCACACTGAGGAGACAAAATTTTTCCCCATTTGAACAAAGTTCCATTGCATACTCCGTGGTTTGTCCGAATCCTATTGAGAGTTGCCCAAGCCCTCCTAGGCAGATCGGAACCTGGAGTGGATGTTCTTGTAGGGTCCAGGAAGGAGCTTGACTCAGGACAAGCGTTTAGTGTCCATTCAGTAATCCACTGCATGCTGGAATCAAAATGGTTTCTTACAAGCCTCTGGGCATCACAAATGGGTGGCTTCCTGGATTTGAGCCTGTTCAACATTTTGGGAAAAGCTGCTGTACTGTTCCAGCTCTGTACCGTTCCACGTTTCATTGGAACATGTCTTTATCTGAGAACCTGGATCGATACGCATAGAAACTGGGTGACTGGTTGGTAGAACCTGGAACGGTACACAGTGTTTTTAGAAGTGAAATGGCATGTCCTGTAGTTCGGATTCCACGTAAAATGGAGGTCCCGTGGCTCATGATCGCGAGATTGACGGTCACGTAAAACTGCAAGCGTCCTTCCTTCCTTCCTTCCAGTACACAGTTTTATTTTTTTATTTATCGTATGGCCTTTAGTGCCGGGAATGTCCGAGGACATCCAGTACACAGTGTAGCCGGCTGACTGGTGGAAACGTTATTTCATTTCGAGAACCAAGAACGGTACGCAGAGTAACTTGCCAGCGGTAACGCTGAGGAATCGTTCCAGTTAGGTACGGCTTCAGACGGAACGTTCCACTAACATGTACCTTAATGCTCGGTACAGTTGGGAGTCGAGATCCTGCTATACCTTTCCAGCGCTGTAACGTTCCACATTCTCGTACCGAGCTCCAAGTTACAGTGGGACGGAACGATACCGCAAGTCAGCTCGGGCCGCGGTATGGTACACATAACGTAACGTGGAACACAGCGATACGTAACACATTTCAGTTCTGTTCCAGGTCCCTGCTTGTGAGGGATTTATGGCTGTTATTGTGTAGCAAATCTTCGCGAAATTTGACCATTTCTGCAACAATCTTAATTTTTACGATAGAAAATGAAAAGAGGTATTTTACGGTGAAACCGAAGCAAATTATATTTTTTGTAAAAACAAATTTGTAAAAACAAATAACAACAACAAAATTTGTTTTGAAGATGTTGTCTGCAAAAGCAAAAGAATGTTAGTACGGGACATTCATACTAAGCTTATTATTCTCTTTCAGGGGATTGTGACCTGAAAGAACATCGGCAACCGCGTTGTTTCCAGTTCCTTCTGCAGGTAGATAAGTGATCGGAAAAATGAATTATAATGGGCGTATTAAGAGCGGTAAGTTTCAAATTTTTTCGTAACAGAACCCGTCCAACCTCAGCCTTGATTACACAATAATTGAGGTGGGGTCAAACTTAATTTCCAAGAAAACACTAATGGGAGTGTATTTCTAAATTTATGAGAAATTGAGAACTACTCCAGCTTGGACTACTTGATGGTTGCTAAGTGATCAGTTATTCCCGTCTTCTGGTCGAGATGGGGAGGAATCGTGAAATTAATGACACCTCTCAGGCTATCGAATTCAAGAAACATGGTTTTGTGGAGAGTAGCACTAACATATTATTGTGCAAATATTGTAATACAAGAGTTGAGTGGAAAAGGCGCGATCCATGTGATAAACACATTCAAAGTAAATGGCATTTAAATCGTGTTCAGCTAATGAATGCACAGGGTCCTGCTCCGAAAAGACAGTGCAATATTGGAGAAAGTCTTCAAGGCACAGAACAAAGCGAAAAAAAGAAAAATGCGAGTTCGTAATGGACACAACCAAATTTTTTCTTAGGTTTAGCTTCGTTTTGTAAATTGTAGGACCTATTATGCTCGTCAGTTAATTAATGGAGGAAATAAAGAATAGTAATTATTTTAGGCAAATATCACACTAGAAAAAATTGCCAGGGCTCTGGAGATCTTCCCACTGAGAGCTGGATGAGACGAGAACATGTATAAAATGCGCCGTGGAAATGAAGACCAATAATATTGAAAACCCGACAGAATAACCAGTCATAATATTCTTTGAAAAAAAAACGGTCGATTATAATTGAATCGGTCGGAGCTGAAAATCATTATTCAAAAAAGGTCATTTAAAAAAAAGTATTCTGAAGTATTGACCTAAGGACCTTGGAACGGCATAGGAAAGAATTAAGTCAGCCTTCTATTTAAACCAGAAATCACTGCTACATATACTGTGATAAGAGGAGAAAAGCATTAAGTCAATTACTTGCTGCCTTTCAGCGCCGTATTCGGTACTTAATATTGGCCACACTGCAAGATTCCCTCGTGTTAAAGTGCTATTGTAATATATATTTTTACAGGGTTTATTTATTTATTTATTGGTGCCTTTATTGTGGCGAAGTTAGGGCTCTAGGCCCTCTCTTACACTTAGGGTTTAGGGGGTTTTTATGTTACAAATCCATTTTGAAATACAATATCATGGGAAATATTCATTCCGGATGGCTTTATGCCACACTAAACTAACCACGGAGCTAAAAGGCATTAAGTCACGTTTCCAAAATTGATTTAAAATATATGTTTGTTAAATTAAAATTGATATTCCGCTAACACAAATATAACCTGAGTAGTTGCTTCACAACATAGATGATTAATATAGTGAGTTTGTTAAGTTCTGTTCTGTCAATTACGTTTTATAGGTCTCCTGAAAAGTAGTGAAAACTGACTAAATACTTTACAGCTTCGGCCGATTCAATTGTATATTTGTATTAGTGGCCCTTATTGGAAGTAAGGAAGGGAAATCAGTTCAGAAACTTTATCTCGGTTCGTGTTCATTCCTAGAAGCCAAGCGGTAATAAAACAAATTATTTAAATATTGATTACTCAATGCTGCATGCATGCTGAAGTGTGTCAAAACTCTCAAAGTGCTAATAGGCGATCATTTGATTGGTTTGGCATGTTGGTGTCAAATATTTAATCTCTTGGGAGAAATGCGGAAGAAAAATCTGAAAGATCTTAATTGAGTTAGCTTATATCAGGCCTAAACAGTGTTTGTAGAAACGCAAGGAAAATCAAATCACATTATCAAACATTTGTTACGGAACACTACCCTGACCTCACACCAAAATTGTTTCCTGTTCCTGTAATGACAAGATGATCAAGATGGTTCAATTCCGTTGAATATGTGTTCGAGTATTTTGAAGGATTTGTAGAATTTTTAAATCAGTACAATGTACTATCACCTCAGGGTCAAAACTTGATTGAGGAATATATTTGTAGTCCATTTAAATGTAAAATTTTGAAAATCCAGACCTCCTTCGTTGCTTTCAATTGAAACTTGATTACAAAAGCTATTTTAGAATTTCATACACGTAAGAAACCTGCACACTTCCCCCATGGCACTACAGCCCATGAAGGGCCTAGGCCTACCAAGCGACCGTTGCCTAGCCATTTGGTCTGCATATTATGGGATAACGCGTGGTCACTGCGTAGGGTCCCCTCAGCCGTTTAATCTTGGTCTCCGTGACCGAAGTGCTGCCTCACAGTCAGACAGCTATTCAATTATCCACACGAGGCTAAGTGCACCCCGTTCCAGCTCTCACGTCAGTTTCTAAAATATCTGATGGAGTCGAGAATCGAACCCAGGGCCTCCAAGTGTGAGGCAGGCACGGTGCCCCAACACCATAGAGCCAGCTTATTCATTTTAAGGGCTTTGCGTTATCGTGGTCATGTAGCCCTATTTATTTAGGTGTCTGTGGATTCTGTCCAATAACTTGTGTCATTACGATGTTTGTACTAGTAGGCTATTTGTAATTGAAGCTAGAATCTGTGTACGAGGTGACCGTAGCCTAAATTTGTTACGATCCCAGCATTCACCCAGAGTAGAAGTGGGAAAATACCGAAAACTACTTGCAGGATGGCTGAGGTAGGAATTGAACCCACCTCTTCTCAGTTTTGCCTCACGAGGCTGACTGTACCTCGTTCCAGCCCGCAGATCAGAATTACATTTCTTGGCAGAGCTGGGAATCGATCCCGTGCCTAGGCGGTGACAGCCAAAGAATGCTAGCCCCAACGCTACGAGGCGGACTATAACATTTGTCGTGCGGTTAGCGCACGTATGGGCAAGCGGCCCTTAATTACTGCCATATTGACCTCAACCCGGTGGGAACGTGAATAATAATTAGAGGTAGAAATACAATCTCCGTATAAAATTTCACAAAACGAAAAGTTCTTGAGGAAGTCGTTGCAAGGGTTTGGGTCCTACTGCGGAAGTTCGAGGAAGCGAAAGTGAAAAGGGCAATCTGGCTTTAATTCTACGTTTTTATTGCAGTTTCCAAACTCGTGTGTGGTGCTCCTCCCAGCTGCGTCCATTTATACGGGGAACCTGAACAAGAAGTTGCGGCACACAGCCTAATAAGACACGTAAACCCCATTCAGGAAATCTTTCTGTTTGCCTTCCCTTCCCTTCCCTTCCCTTCCCATCCCCGCTTGCCGGCTGGATGTTCATTGATTTAAGGGCAAAATGTCGGAGACTGTAGGTGTTAAGAGATATCAATGTGTACTTTAAGAATATTTGACTTGTGTTACAGTTTAATCTATGGTTATTATAAGAATTGGGTCTAAGTCAGCTCTCCCAAGCACGGTCTAACATTTAAGAACAGAAAAGTGGGGTTCATTTGGACATGTTGTTGTTGATTCATGATAGCCTATATCCTCAATGGTTTAAAATATCAACATTAGATTTTCGCGTAGCAAAATTATGTCATGTGGTACCAGCTACGGTAGCTCCGCTAGCTAAGGCCAAGCCCAAAACCATGGGGTCAAGCTATCTCTGGACTCGGAATGTGAGTGGGATATTCAACGTCGTCGCTAGGCGTCCATTAAATGATTTTCCATGGTATCTCATTTTCAACGCAAGGCGAGTACCGGGACAGTACCTTCTCACAGGCCACGGTCGCTTCCTTCCAACTCATTGCCCAGTTTTGTTGTTGTTGTTTATCGATTTAGGGAGATCGTGGCAATATAGCCCCATGTACTTGGGTGTATGTGGAATTTGTCTGATAATATGTGTTATTGCGATGGATGTATTATTGTGTATTTCGATGTTCAGATGAGGATTGAGAAGGAGGCAGTCGAGGCCTTAATTTAGGAACCATCCCGGTATTCGCCTGGAGTTGAGGTAGGAAACCACGGAAAACAACTTCCAGGATGGCTGAGGTAGGAATTGAATCCGCCTGTTCTCAGTTTTTCCTCACAAGGCTGAGTTTAGCCTAGCCCGTTCCAGTCCTCAGACCAGAATTATTATTTTTGTCAGAGACGGGAATCGAACCCGGGCACCCACGGTGACAGCCAAAAGTTCTAGCCACTACGCAATGAGGAGGACGCCCAGTTTTGTGCATCTTTGATCATTCCATATATCATTTATAAGGTTGACGTCAAGAAAGGCATCAGGTCGTAACAAGTAGTTCCGTGAAGAACTAAAGCCTATTTTCATATATCCGACTTATGTTAATTGCCTCTATCAACATACAAAATTTCAGTTTGATTGCTGAGATAGATTCGTAGATATTGAAAACCGTCTAATATTTCAGTTGGTCGCCATGTTCGATTTTTATATATGTAGTATACCCGGATCGTTCACACGTCCGTGACATTGTTGACATTATTATTTTGGAAAGAAGAGTTATTAGTTGAAGAGATTGAGGGAATGGATGTTTTGAATAACGCGCGGAGGAGACTCAAGAGTGCTGATCGAAGCATGCATCGCAGGGGCGAGTGACGTGGGTTTATGACGTGGAGCCAGCATACGTCACGAAAAATGTTTTTCTGTAATTACTTTTAGGAGAAGAGATGGACGCTAGGAAATTAGCACACTTTACTGGCAATTACAAGAGAAGGAATTTGAGCTATCAAGCGTTAAAATCGGTCCAGTGGAAGCCGAGATACGAGATGGAAAGTTCTGGAACAATTTTTCGCTGGACTATATAAAGGCCACGATTCTTAACATAGTCACATCATTACAACGGAGCATTTGCTCATGTGCGGAACTACGTAACGTGATGTGACTGTATACACGCCAAGATTCTGACGGTCGGAGGACTTAGTCGCCGTACCAGTGGTCAGCACGACTTAGTTTTTGATCGTGTGAACAAACTTAACTTTTGGCAGCGAATGGACTTAGAATATCCACTGACTTTCAGGTCACTTATTCTAAAGTCAGGTGATGGTAGTGTCGAAACCATTCACAGAAGTTAGCCTACAGAACGATGTATTTCTTGTGGTGACTATACATCAGGCACTTCGAATTTCATCAGGAGAAGTTTAATTTCATCAGTTCGTTTATGCAGCTAATAGGTGTTCCTATCTTAGCGTGCAAACGAAACCGCATTATTTTTTGAATATGAGATTTATTCTTAAATCTACAAGAGTACTGTACCAGTCTATGACTGAGCAACTTTTCGTCATGTTACACGGTACTGGTGATAGCGGGAGTTATTTCGAACGAGCGACTGCGAATATCAACATGCGCCGCTAAAACTACTCATAGGATTGGTAGGACATGGAGACGTAATGTTATGTTATTGGTTTTACGTCCCTTTTAACTACTCTGGCTTTTAGAGACGCCGGGGTGCCGGAATTTTGCCCCGAAGGGGATCTTTAACGTGCCAGTAAATCTACTGACACGGCTCCCTCGCATTTGCGCACCCTCAAATGCCAGCTGACTGCGCCAGGATACGAACCTGCAACCTTGGGCTCAGCAAGCGAGAACGTTACCGCTGAGCCACGCAGCCAGCCTGACATGGAGACGAACGAGGTATATGGATACAGCAGATGGCCATGGGAAGACACGGTTGGAATAGTATCCACCGCAGGACACGCCCTTCCTCTACATCAAGAATGAAGTAAGACAACTATTCATGTACTATCCACTAACCTGTAGTATTAGAGAATTCCATATTTTTGAACAGTCACGATCAGAAATCAACACACATTTTTCACCGTAGCCAGATTTTCGATTGTATTTGTCTGGATGACAAATGGAACTGCTGTCTGACAATTTATTTTTCGATGTACGATTTTTGTCAGGACAGGCATTAGTTCATGTTCCGACATGACATATTTCGATTATTCCAAGGGATAGGAGTATTTTTCTTTAATTCTTATTATGAGAGCAGAAGTAATTGTGGCTTGGGTTATTTAAATAATTCGATTTATATAATAATAATAATAATAATCAAGTGTGAAGTGAATAAGTTAATAATATTATAAATAATAACGATGCTATTTAAAGTTATAAATAATTAGGGAGTGATAGTAAATTAATAAATTAATAAAATAAATTCATTGTTAATTGTTTATTGTGATTAAATAATTAATGCATTAAATAAAAATAATAGGAGATGTTAATAATAATCATTTACAGATGAGATTTAAATATTTATTTATTAAAGGAATAGGGCGATAATAATCATTTATGACATTGATGATGCCTAAATATTTTTTTTGTAATAATAATAATAATAATAATAATTTGTGGATGAATTTAATTCGTTGGAAGGACTTAAATTAAATAACTTTGTTTATTTTTGAATAAAAGTTTGGAAGTTTAAATAAATTTAAACGAGTTTATGGATGAAGAGAATGAAGTAGTAAGATTTTTGAGCTCAGAATTAATTTTTCCAAAAGCACTTAAAAATATATATTCAGATGAAAAGAAAGGAAACGGCAGGTATTTAATGTATCAAATTAGGGAGAATGTATGTAAATGGGAGGCAAAGAGAGATTGACCAGAATTTATTTTATTGGTAAAATAACACTGAAGAACACAGTCTAGTAATTGACAGAATATTACAAGAAAAAAAATATAAAAAATAAATAATAATATGATGTTGTGTGCAGAATATTTTGGTAATGATTTTAGTGTGCGTTTGGCGACACTTAAAGTTGTGTAGACCTTGGGGATCATCCAAGTGGGTTTTGTTCCCGTAGTTGTGGGCACACAAAGATGTGCGTATGTTTGAAAAAGCCGGTGGGCTAGATTTGTAAAAGAAGGGTTAGGCAATGTGGACCGCCCCATATTCTTGTCAGATTTCACTATTCTGTTAATCCAAATATTAAATAATATTTTTTTTCTGGATCAACTCGAAGTTCCAATGGTATGCCTGAATAAATAATTGAAGAACATGAATTTAGATTTGTTGAACCTGACCGAGAAAAGTAAAATAAGATGAAAAGTGCAAATTAATTAAAATAAATAATTAATGAATTTTTATTTTGGAATAATAATAATAATAACAGTGGAAATGAGCAAATAAAATATTCATCATGTGAGAGGTTGAGAAAACTTGTTATAAATAAAGTGAAGGGAAATGTTGAAATTAATTAATTAATAATAATAATATTTTTTTATTAAATTTTTGGTAAGATTATATGAAAATTTTGGTGATAGAAAATTTTTGATAACATAAAATTTTGGTGAAGAGTTAATGATTTAATGCGCTGATGGTGGATAGCAATAATTTATATTGTTTACAGCAATTTTGTGTAATGTTAATAACATATGAAAATAATTTAATTTTTTTGTGACATTTAAACAAATGAAAGTGAGGAAAGAAGAAGGTTAGATTTTCAAAATATTATGAAAAGTTTTTGAACAAATTTCGTTTTTTTGGAAATTGAAAATCTTTATGAACAATTATTAACATTCGACTTTATGTCAGTCGAGTATTGATATTGTTATGAAACAACGAATCAGTGATATGATAATTTTTCCAAATAAGTCTAATTTTGGATTAACACCGAATGAATCAAGTGACTATTTTCTTTTGAGAAATGTTTTGCTACGAATATTTGAAAAATCAAATGCAATCTTTCGAAAAGTGAACTACGAACATGTAAATATTAGGCATCACTCAGAACTTTTTATTGAACAGTGATTACCAGTGTAAATATTCTTTTTGAATTTATTTATTTTGGATATCAGAATGGACTAATTAATTTTCTGATTATCATATCTGCGACATTCTAGTAATATTTTAGGGACTTTTGATTTCTCATGTGTGATTTGTTTTATCATTGTTGAGGTTTTTGCCATTCGAATCATATTTTTATCTATAAATAAATTGAGATTTTAAGGAATGTGCTAGTTCAAAAATAATTTCTTACCTTACCTTACTTGTGAATTACCGAGATCAGGGATGCCAGATTAGACCCAAGTATTCACCTAGATAGACCCTGAGTTATATTTTCTCGTGCTAATCTGATGTCGGTATTTTACAAAATGTGGTCGTTGGATCTCGGTCCAAACGGGCACAGTAGTGAAGGGAAGGAAGGAAGCTTGTAGTTTAAAGTGACCGTTAATCTTGAGATCATGAGCCACGGGACCTCCTTTTTACGCGGAATCCGAACCACAGGACATGGCATTTCACTTCGAAAATCTCACATGCATTGACCGGGAATCGACCCCGGACCGCCTTGGTGAGAGGCATACAGCTAGACGCACAGTAGTGAGCCCGTAAACCTGATGTCTGGGGATAATTCAAGTTCCCTGATATTTGGATGTAAGTTTACACATGCAGAAGGAACCATCGAGGGGTCGAAATCCATGCACTTACCTAGCATGACTTCAGTGGTGACCGAGAGTTGTTTTTTCGTAGCAGATAATTCTACCTTTGAATTGCTACATCTTGGTTGAAGGATGTTACTACGCCGCTTACTATTTACTCAGAAGAAGGGAATAAATCTGCTTAAATTTGGTAACATTTATGGTATTAACATCGCAGAGACGCGAACTAAGGACTTCAAGCTCTGCACG
This sequence comes from Meconema thalassinum, assembly GCA_946902985.2. Classification (NCBI taxonomy): domain Eukaryota; kingdom Metazoa; phylum Arthropoda; class Insecta; order Orthoptera; family Tettigoniidae; genus Meconema; species Meconema thalassinum. The sequence goes on from OX336389.2 coordinate 1,090,261,146, forward strand.
ACTATGGTAGAACTTCTGGCATCAACGCTATCACCGATCGTCGAAGGCGAAGAGTTTGTCTTTTATTTTAGCTCCTGGAAGATGGAGGCGTTTTGCTCCTGGGGTAAACGCACGAACATTTGCGTAAAATAAGGATCCGGTATATCTTTAAAACAGTGAAATATCTGGCGAAAATCCATGGCTTAATATTGTGGAACTGTGTAGGTACGTACGGTGAAAATTGCCGAGTAATATTAATGAGATATATAAATGTTCGTGACGTGTGGTCTGAGAGTACAATTTCTGAATTTATAACTTATCAATCATCGTCCGCTGAAAAGTAATTCTGCTTAAACTGTAAGAAAAACTGAACTGTGCGTCGCATTGAATTGTAAACAGAGCCTCCGTGGCTTAGGCGGTAGCACGCCGGCCTCTCAACGCTGGGTCCGTGGTTCAAATCCCGGTCACTCCATGTGAGATCTGTGCTGGACAAAACGGAGGCAGACAGGTTTTTCTCCGGGTACTCCGGTTTTCCCTGTCAACATTTCATTCCAGCAACACTCTCCACTGTCATTTCATTTAATCTGTCATTCATTTAATCATTGCCCCAGAGGAGTGCGTCAGGCCTCGGCAGCCGGCACAGTTCATATCCTCGCCGCTAGATGGGGGCTTCATTCATTCCATTCCTGACCCGGTTGGAGACTGGAAGCAGGCTGTGGATTTTCATTTTCATTGAATTGTAAACAATATTTTGCTTAAGTAGTAACATCCGTGAGTAGACATGACCCACGTGTCAAAAGGGAAGTGGTAGACACATGGCCATTTTTGTTACTGTCTACAAAGTGTAAAATCAGTGCTAGTACCAGTACTTAGAGTCAGTGTTGAACCTATACCTAAAAGCAGTGGTATTTTATTTCTCTTCACCTTGGACATGCTATACAACCAGATGGAACCGCATATTGTCAATGCTTATAAGATGGGCATGCTGAGATAAAAACTTCCCATGGAGTGGGAGTAAGCCACCATTAACCGGCGTAAAATGGGAGGATATGCGACGACCTGTTACGGAGCCCAGGGTCGAGCTCGGGCCTACACACTCTTGGCCAGAAAACTCGAAGGCAAGGATCAGTGAAGCATGACCATTATGTAAGTATTACAATTCCAACCATGTTAAGGGTGAAGGCTACTGCTGAGTGACATAATGCCGCACTGAACAACTAGCTTAGGTAAGCTCATATTTATCACATGTTTTCAGCTTTGCTACATTGAAACAAGGTCAGAGGTCCAGTGACTATGGACAGTCGCCTAATACTGAGTAATACTTGGGAGATACCCAAGACAGCACACGTCTAAGCAATATCGCCACCAATCATTTTGTCACAATTTTTGTTTGTACATTATCTATCTGCGTAGCAGCAAAATAATTTGGACACACCATAATTGATGTTAGGGCACTACACGTATCATTTTGAACAGACGTGAGGTTATACGCCGTTCCCTTTATAAATTGTCATATTTTGTTAGTTCAGCTCGGACGCAATGAAATGTATAAATTCCATGAGGTTTGGAATAACCTGAAAATGTAGGAGTTACATCGGTAATCAGGTCTTAACGTACCATTTTAACAATTCCAGTAAGATTAAACTGTTGTTACTATTCACTATAAATGCCGAGTGGCATCTCTGTTTAGTTCATTATTATAAAGAATATGCCATGAGGGAGGCATTAGTGTCCGAACGCACGTGTTTTTGTTGATCAAACAGCTGGGAGTTGAGCCCAATTGAGCACTAAGCTCGTTTCTTTGAAGTGGAATCACTTCCTTTCTGTATTCTCCGGTGGTAACGAACAATGCTTATCAGTGTCTGTGAAATCTTATGAACAACATGAATAAGACTACAATAAAAGTGTAAATAGGTATTGAGCTGGCATGTTGGACTTCATTTGCTCAGCTCAATTATAAGCTAATTTAAGGTTTTTCTGAAAGTGTATGTTAGCATGAGCGGGCTACCGCTATGAATAGTCAGACGCGCTTGCTTGTAGCAGCGCGCCTGTCAAATGTTTGTCCTTGAGGGAAGGCTATGCATTGTGTGAGACAGCGACCGACCTGACTTCACTTAACATTACATTCGCTGCCCGTGTTGACTTGATTGTGAGTAGAGCTCATTGTTATGCATAATTTAATGAATTACTGACGCATTCCCGTCAACATTTATGCTACACTCAGTCATTAAGAGTTGTAGACACGAGATAATCTACAGTTAGAGTAACCTAAAGCAGTTATACGAGTATACCCGCTTTTATAATATTTTTGGGACCTGACCAATGAATGTATAAATTTAGTAACAATGTGATTGTTGTGTCTGTGAGAGACAATGTTAATTATGGGATGGATGTTATCACCCATATTTTCTCTACGTTTTGCCGGCAATGATGTTCGTCTATTGACTCATTGACCGAAGGTATGCGAGCCATGTGCCGCAGGTTTCCGCCTAGTAATGGCGAGTGTTATTGTATTGCCTGACTTTTTAGGGTGATATTTATTTCTTCATGAGGCTGACACCCATGATAGTTAGTGCTTTTTGCTGTCATCGCCAAGTGTCGTAATTGGTCATTAGGGATATAAACTGGTATGATAGGAATAATACTCAATTAAACTGAAAATACATCATGAAAATAAGTTAACTATACTGAACTTCTAAATAAGATGATGGAGCAACCTAAGCTTGAACTTTGCTTGATTTTATGACCGACACTATGGGGGCAGCTGATGTTTACTTCATTTATTTCTATAACCATGCATAGGACGAGCTGGCACATTTGGACTTCGACGTTGCTGATGCCACATATTCTCAGTAAGGAGTGGACATCCCGCAACCATGTAACATAAGACGTGGGCATTACCGCGCAGTTACCACCCTAACTTACATGCACTCAAATGACCATCAGGCGCAAATAGCAATGCCTGATTAGCGTAGGTAGGAGAGTATGTAAATATGTATTTGTCATTTTAAGAGTGTTTCATTTATTCAACCCTGTTCCACATGTGGGTATTAGATTTTTATGCTGGTTTGTAGTAGCTTTGTGTTTTTTACGGTTGATTAGCATCCGGTGTTTCATTCAGATAGGACTAGATAACCGAATTGCTGTAAATGTAAATGTTGGAGATCATAACATCGATGATACTTATTGGTGCTGTAAATGTAAATAATCGTAGCCTTGTGAGCAAATTGAATGTCTTGCGTTGCATCGCCTGTCACTATTAGTATTTGTAACTTTGATTCTGTATTCACTTGCATGTCACGCTCCTAATTTTGCCTTCATTGTTTTTCTTCTGTACAAAGGACACCCAAAGGGCTTAATTTACTTCAGTTAGGGATTATATAAGTTTTTATTTATTATTGCTTATTATATTTGTGGGCTATCCGAGATTTCTATCCTTTGGAGTAGGATAGGCGTTTGTTCATTTTTACAATAAATTTGTTAACGTGTTTTACATAAACCTGGACTTGTTATTTCTTAGCTTTGCATTTTTTTTGGGTGTGTTTCCTTGGGCATGTCTATGACTTTTTTCTCACCCACCTGATCGCCTTGAGCAATCAGTCTCGTGCCGGAGCTGGTCTAATGACACACCCGATCCTGTGACAGTGTGGCCCTAGAGGATGGGGGACCAGAAGGGTTATCTGCGGCAGATGGCTCTATGGCGACCTTGTACCACGGACACAGTAGGTCTTAGAGTTATGTACTATTACATGAAGAATATTGTGTACTTGTAGTATTCAAATTCAATTGCATGATTAGGACACAAGAAGTCAAAACGAGATTTTAAAATTTCGCACAGCTGCCATCTTGTGGTTATGAAAACAATTGAAATAAATTAGATGCCAGTGGATTAACAATTTTATAGGCATTTACTGTACCAAGTTTCACTCCAATCCGATGGATAAATAGCGAGAAACGTCTAATTGAATATAACTTCGCGTCGCCGCCATGTTGGATTTGTGCTCACCAGGTTACTGAGAGTCCTATAGGTGAACGTATGATCATAGCCTCTATGAACATAAACAATTTCAGTTTGATTGCTGTAAAAGATTTGCAGATATTGAGAACCGTCTAAATATTTCGGATGGTCGCCATGTTGGATTTTTATATGTATAGGCCATAGAGTTATGTACCATTAAAGAAAAATTATTGCATAGGTTCATTGTTCAAACAAAACACTTCGCTCGCATGATTACGACAAAAGAAATGAAAACATAATTTTAAAATTTCGCACAGCCGCTATCTTGAGGTCATGTAAGAAATTGAACTAAATTAGATGCCAGTGCATTACAATGTGTATAATCATTTACTGTACCATATTTCACTGCGCTCAGATGGTTAAATCGCGAGAAAAGTCTATTAAAATATTTCAAATTCGCTTGGCCGCCATGTTCGTTTTGTACTTTACAGGTTTTTGAAAATTACATAGATGAACTTGTAGAAGCGCCCTTTTCACCGTACAGAATTTCAGAGTGATATCCGTAAGTTTCGGAGATATAGAATGCCAGTGAAATATTTCGCACAGCCGCCATCTTCAGGCTATGTAAACAATTGAAGCAGATTAGATCCGAGTGCATTACAATGTGTATAAGCATTTGCCTTACAAAGTTTCATTGCGTTTGGATGGTTCAATCGCGAGAAACTTCTATTTAAAAGTCTCAAATTCGCTTGGCCGCCATGTTAGTTCTGTATTTACCAGGGTTTTGTAAAATCCATACGTGTACTTCTAGTAGCGACCTTTATCAGCCTACAAAGCTTTAGGGTGATATCTGTAATAGTTTCGGAGATATTGAGTGCCGGTGAAATATTTCGCACAGCCGCCATGTTGGATTGGTGAGACGTAATAAAATGTGAAGGGCACGGTCGGGGTCGGCCAAAATAGTTCTATGACTTCACCGAGTTTCATTAAAATCGCTCTAGCCGTTTAGAAGTTATTTGAGGGGACACACACACACACACACACGTCACACAAGACACACACACCTCACACACGGACAAAAGGTGATCTCATAAGCATATTTTTTCATAAAATGAAAATAGGCTACAAAATAACCCGCCAGCTACATCTCATCCCTGACCCGTAAAACATTGTGTTGACACTAGCATGTAAGGAGGGCGAAAGTTATGCTAATACCCGTAACATTTATATGTACTGAACCCGTAGTTTGTGAGCTTGATCGCATGTCATGAGCCAGGAGTCGAACTGACATTTTCGAGAGATTTTATTTTCAATTTAAAGGAGTTAGATAACCGAACAACTATACTGCAAGTATGCAACCCGCTTCTCCATACCAGACAAGGAAACTACTATGTTGCAATCAGGAAGAGGAAATATCGATCGAAGTCTACGCATTGTATAAATGTATAAGAGCTGCAGAAATGACACAAATCTTGTCAGTGGGCAGATTAGCACAAAAAACGGGCCGGTTTCTAAACGAGGGCGGAGAGTCAAAGAGTGGAGCGTGCGTCATGAAGTGCGAGCTGCCACGCGCTCTGACACGTGCGATACCTTGCCGCGGTTCACAATAATTAGAAATTAATAAAAGTAATTAGATCGCTGTAATTACTACAGGATTAAAAGAAATATACCTCCATGAAATTGTTTGGGAATGGAAAGGATTGACTTCCATTTCAACAGAAGTTTAAGAAGAAGTCTTAAACAGCCAGAATTAATATTAGAATGGACACATGAATTTGGACCGCCAAAATGCAGAGAAACGACGCTACCAGTATAGGAACGAGGGAGATTTCATAGCGACCCTCGAGGCTGTATTTTGAAAGATTTCAAGCGGGACGGACGTGTTAGTTCCACCCAGAAGTATTGCACGAATTAGTGAATATTGTTGACGGCAAGGACCGAGGCATCGGCGGTCAAGCCTAAGTCTATCGATATTGCATTGTTTGAACTTAGAATATTTCTAGAGTTTTGAGAAACTATGTTGGTAATTGTGATAGTGAACATTATCTACGAGAATTATTCAACGAGTTATTGCTATAAGAACCTTGTTATAATAAACTGAACATTATATTCGAAAATCTATGAACATAGTATTCGATATATCTAATATTCGAATTCGATATATCTAATATTCGAATCCCGACGAAGGCAAAAATAAGCAGTTGTGTGAAGTGTATTACGAATGATTACGAACATTGCAGAAGTCATACAAACGAATTTTGAAGCATAAATGCAACGATATTCGAGGAGGAAATATTCCTACGAGAGTTATCCAAAAACTCTAATTATAATTATTCTTCGAAATTATACTGTATATGAACATTGGAACACTACTTCGAATAATTCAACGAAATGTATATTGTGAACTACAAGTTTACGTCAGCGAGGAAGGCCACTGTAGTCATTACGAAGATGTTGGAGATGGCTTACTAAATTTATGGAAGGGAAACTAAACCATCGCTAAGATGAGGATAACTGGAGTGACCTAACTTATTATGGAGGATTCCCCTAGAAAGTTGTGGAACCGAACTACTACAGCATGGTCCACACAAATGGAATATCAATCTAAGTTAATTGATTTCCATTATCAATCGGGAAATTCAATTAATTACTACCAACAAATATTATAAAAGTGATCCATTCTGCAAGAACCTCTAGAAAGCAGACATTTGAAGAATGTTATCGACAGTTCTATCTAGAACGGGAGCGAGACAAGTTTTGAACGAATTCTATCCGATATTGGAGATATGCAAGATCCAGGACAACCGATTACACGACATCAAACCCAGGAAGAAGAGGACGAAGGTATTCTCACACCAGGATGAAGATGCCAGTTAGAGCAGACCGAAATTCCACCAGGTTTGAAAATCCAGATTTTCAACAGGCAGAAGGTAGAGGATAAACTTTTATATTCCAATAGATTGATGATATAAGTGGATATTTTATTGACCATGACCATATTTTTGGAAAGATCTATTTTATCTTAGATTCCCATTTCAAGTTAATTTATTTTGAAATTTCAGAATAGTTTAGATGCGTTATTTTGAAGGGAGTTGCATTTTAGGATTTTTCTAGCTTCATTTTTATGATTAGACATTTTTAATAATGTTTGGGAAATGTTATCGACTACGTTTAGATATTTTGTTCAGGAATGTAGTGTTATTCGAGTTCAATTTCGAGCTATTTAGATGGATTAACCCGTTCATATTAGATTTGAGAAGATTTTTTACTGTTGACATTGTTGGCTATGAACCAATTTGTAAACCAGAGAGGAGTATTTTGAGAAAGCTATTCTAATTTTAAAATCGTAAATAGACTACGATTATTCGATGAGACAATTTATGATATTGACCATTCTAATGATATTAAAATTATTAACTATGTGTTAATAATAATAATTTTATGGAAAGAACGAAGTAATTGTAACTTCCATATTGAAGAAAGATAGGCAAGTAGAAACGAAGTTGTATTTTTATTATCTACAACGTTGGTAAACGGAGATTCAGGATTAAAGATAGTCTGATAAATATCAATGCATAAGTTACAATAGAGAGGAGGATAAAGCACGTAATTATTATGTTATTGTGATGAGATTGTTACAGTAAAGTTCATTGCTAAGAACCGATGACAGCAAAGTTAATTGAATTGTTGAAGAGCATGATTTGAGCAAAAGGAAGGGTTAATAAGTCTACGATTATGTGAAGAAATGTCCAAGAATAATATTTAATGATCATGGCGACAATAAGACAATTAAGTAATGGTATTATGAGAGTTTATGTGAATAAATTAAAGTATTAAGGAGTCGTCGAGGACATTATTGTTAAAAGGAAATTATATTGTTGAGGAAAGAAATAATGTGCTTTATTGATGAAGTCAAGGAAGACTTAGAGAAAGGAATTGGATACAATGTGTAATATGTATTGTAACAAGACGAAATACGTGAGGAACAGCTGTTGAGAAAGCGAAGTCATTCTAAATGCCATTGTAAAAATATTTAACCAAATTAGATCAAGTCAGGAAGTTTAAAACATTATTATTATTATTATGAAGTTTAGCAAGATTTTGACGTCATTTTAACGAGAATTAGCTTAGTTTCTCGTTCTAATGCTATCATGAATTGGACAAGAAGGTTCCCAGATGTGAATATGACTGATGTGAAATCTAAACATATGGTAAAGAGAGTTTGTTTTGAAAGAAAGCCCGATAAGAGCATCAAGGAATGCGTCTTGACTTTGAGGTGTTGTAAAATTGTAAATATGACAAAGAAATAGTTTATTATGATTAATTCTAGTAAGTATTAACAGGAGAGGAAGAGAATCAAAAAGTTTGGTATGCATATTTAAAAGAAGCAATTGTAGAAGTAAAGAAAGGTGTCATTTTCATTATACAGCAAAGTGAGGTTAGCTGAAATAATTTGAATGTTTATTGAATGATTTATCAATTTTTAAAGTAAGGTTTTTAGAAGAAGATTTTTATTTTATTTTATTGAAACTCCTTAATATGAATTTATAAACAAAATTTATGGTTAATTATTATTTTGATTATTAGATTTTTATTCCTTCATTTTCAGATAATTCAGGAGGTTAATTTTAATGTTTTTTTTTTTTTTATTTTTTTTTTTAGATTTAAGAAATTTGCAGACACTGGTTAGTTTGCTTGCTCCTTTTTATAATATCCACGAAGTTATCATTCCATAGCGAAGAAGAACGAGTGTACTATGCATGTTTTCTAAGCGCCCAATCCATTTCACACCTGTCACTCCCCAAGATTCTTAGAATCTCACTCTCCTTTTGTAGTTAGATGTGAACCCAATGTAGTTAGAATATAGTGCATTCGTAATTTTAGTAAACATATGTACGACGAGTTCAGTGATCGCCAGCCAGTAGGGTAGAGATGGTTTATCTAGCTGGGGATCAACGTCATTCGCGCTCCTCTACATCATCGGATAATGGTTGGTAATTACTTGAATTCGGGTACAATACAGATAATTTGAGCAAAATATTTTTAAGGAAACATCAATTTGATAAAACATAGGTAGAAGCTGGCACGCGTCCCGCAAGCTATCCCAGCTCAATCCGCTGTTGGCACGAAGGCAGAAACAATGACAAAATACAGTAATTAACTGTAAATCAATCTACAATTCATCATTAAGTACTTCCCTCTTCACAGGAGACGCTGGAAATGTTACATGTTAAATAATACGAATATTTTTAACGGTACAACGTCTGTTTGTCAATAAAGGACAACAGTTGGAGCATCTCCTGTGAAAAGGTAAGTTCATTAATGATAAGTGTATGGTGAATTACCGATAATTACTGCATGTGCCTTCGCGCAACCAGCAGCCCGATTTGGATTGGCTAGTGGAAGTCTAGTCGGCAGTCCCGCTCCTACCAAAAACTCACCCTGTAATAATGTTACACACGCACTGCCCGTCTTCCATCCATTAAAGTGCTATTATTAGGCCCTACATTACACCCCAATCTGTGTATATGGGACCGTAAAGTAGTGCCGCACTACTACTGTATGAATCAGTTACACCACGATTATGCACTGCGAGTGTTCATTCATTCATTCGTTCGTTTATTTGCAATTGGGGGAGTGTCCCCCGGTGGCAAATTAGATATACATAACAAATAAATAATTGTACATAACAATTCCCTAACAATTAAACTGGAGTATTTACACAAATAGTCAGTCTTTTCTTAAACACGCCTATATGTTTGGGAAAAAGCTCTAAGACTGCGGAGGGTAGAGAGTTCCAATTATCAATGGCACGGTTTACGAAAAATATTTACCATAATTTGTTCGCTGTGGTCGGCCCTTAACTTTGAAAGGATGATTGCCCCTACCCATGTAAGTAGGCTTTTCCATACGTTTGCTTAGCTCACCCCATGCTGGTTGATTTTTATACGTGTTTTACATAGCGCAGAGTCTAGATTTCATCCTCCTAGGCTCAAGTGATTCCCACCCAAGTTTCTTTAACATACGGCTCACACTGCTCCTGGGATTAAAGTCGCTAAGCACAAATCTAGCGGCCTTTCTTTGTACCATTTCCAATTCATTTATGAGCCCTACTTGATATGGATCCCAAATCGCCGAGGCGTATTCCAGAATAGGTCTTACAAGTGACAAATATCCTAATTCTTTAGCAGAGGTACTACTTCCTTTTAATACCCTCATTACAAAGTGCAGGGATTTGTAAGCTTTAGAAACTACATATCCTATATGACTACTCTATTTCATATCATTTCTTACGTGAACGCCCAAATATTTGCAAGAATCTTCTTCTACATGTATTTCCGAGCCAATGTTATATTGAAAATCTTACCTTCGCACTTTTCCTATTTTTATTAGACTATATTTTCTTGTGTTTATTTTCATTTTATTTTTAATCGCCCACTTATAGACCAGGTTCCAGTCATCTTGAAGTAATGCATTATCTTGTGAGTCATGTATCTTTCGATATGTTACACAATCATCCGTAAACAATCGACAGTCACTGCGAAATCCATTTGGTAAGTCATTTATAAACGCCAAAAATGACAACGTTCTGATTACGCTGCGCTAAGGGATACCCGACGTTACGGTAATTTCATCCGAGAATCTGCCTTCAACTTTCAATTTCTGGGAACGACCCGTCAAAAATTCTTGGATCCATAAAATTACACTTCTATCAATCTTCGTCGAAGCTAATTTATGGAGTAGCATGTCATGTGGCACGACATCAAATGCCTTCGCAAAATCTATAATTACGGCGTCGACTGAAACAACATCGTCTAACGATTCACTAATATCTTGAAAAAGTGATAGCATCTGACTCTCGCATGAGTAACCTTTCCGAAATCCATGTTGCCTATCATTAAACCATGATAATGTTTCCCACTGTTCCCTCAAGTAGTCGCAAATGAGATGCTCCATCTGTTTACAAACGATGGACGTAAGACTAACCGGCCGGTAGTTGCCCAATTCAAGTCTGCTCCCTCCCTTAAATATTGGGACTACCGTAGCTCTTTTCCAGTCATCCGGGATTTGCGCATTGTTTATGGACACATTAAACATCACCTCTAAGTATTGAACCCGCTAACCACTGGTTCATGTGATATTTTTCACCGCAACACATTTTTGATGCATCACTTTAGAACGTACCCCTGACCGACCATGCTGTCGCTACATGCTAACATTCTTTGGAGTTATAAATGGTTGATCTTTTGACTACGGAGAAAACCACTATTAAATAATCTGAGGCTAAATTACGACATTTCTATTTTCTACGAAGCTCAGATATTATCACACTGTAATTCTGTATCATAGAAACATTCTTTAGAATGTGATTTCTGCTTTTGGTAAGGTAGTAACCTCGCAGATGCGCGAACCGGAACCAGACAGACGCTGCACCACCAGTGTAGTCACGTGCTAACGCAGCGCATGGCTGAGAGCTTACCACAAGTGTTTGGATTATCATCCAAGTTGGATGCCGTTTGTATCAAGTCCGTCTATAAGACGAGTCAACAGTCCGCCTGAAGGCGTGGAAAGCAATCCTAGTGCATCGCACTTTATTTCAATTCGAATGGTACATGATATTATTAAATGTTACAGCCGGAGAAGGCTTGTGCTACGAATACTGTGGATTTTTGGGAAAAGTGATCATAACAGTGGAACGCCACATTTTCAGCCACGTGCTTGAACATCATACTTCGACATCGTCGAGTGGCGATAAATACATCACTCCCAGTGAAATAATTATTAACCGAGTGAATCATTTCACCACTCATAGCTACAAATATTGCTTTAATCGCATGTGCGATTCTTTTCATTGAAACGCAACGCCGATGCCACGTGATTTGTGGGCAAGTGAAATCTGTATCAGTGAAGCAGATAATAGTGCAAGGCCAATTTTTAAACCATCTGCGCCGTGTAGCAGCAGTGAGTTTAGTGCCACGTTAAAGCTAGCTTCTGTGCAATTGTGCTACGCTTATTCATCGTATCTTAAAGTGGTAAAGTCATATTTCAAGATGTCATATTTTGACGACCTCGTGTAGGACAATCCTTGTTACGCATCACCTGTGGAGATGAGCTGGTAAGCTTCATCATGTGAAGGAGAGGACCGGAGAACTACAGCCGATGACGGAAGAACCATGGCTTTAGCACCCGCTAATCCAAGGAAGATGACGACTTTGAGGAGGAGTCTGGTTATATCATCACGACAACGACGAGGACGACTAAAGGACTTGGAAATGGATAGAGCCGATGTGGATGCTCAGATTGGACAACCCTTGTCCGGAGACCAAAGCCTTATTATATCCCTCGGGTCGTTGGAACGACCGAGATGTAGACATCCTTTCTTGTGAGTCCGAAATATTCATTCCTTGTGAGGTTCTTTTGTGGTGTAGCTTAGTGTAGTTTATTGTAGTTTATTGTAGAATCAGCCGAACACCTTCACAAGCCATAGGTAGGTTTTGTACTGTTAGAATTAATCTTTGTAGTTCACTTTCAGTGATTGTTAGTCACCTGTTGTGATTGAATTTCTCTTCGATCACGGTGCATTCTGAGGGACATCGTTAAGATGTTATTTCTACCCCTGCTAAGCGTGACTGTAGTCTTGTTACTACGTTTTATTCACCCCTAGGTGTGTGATTTTGTGTACAGTTATTTGAAGTGACGATCAGACGTCATGGCCAGTGTTATTTTTATAACACCCCTTTCTAGTAAATGTTGTCACGCCACTGATTTAGTCAGAACAGTCCGTATCGTTGGATAGCCGACTGAAGCTATCAGTTTTGTAATACTATGTCATTTTTCATTTTGATGTGCTATGAAGCCATCCAGTTCAAGTTTGAACACATTCAGAGTGTTACAGTTTGTATGCAATTTAGCATTGAACCCAGCAATGAATGCCGTATCATTGGCAAACTTAGCAATTGTAAGATTTGCGCCTTTATAATGTTTATTTCGTGTCAAGTGTTTCGACACAGTTATTATTTTGGTTATATTTAGACAGAGCAGTTATGAACTGACATACTTGCACATTTCAAAGAGGATCAGATTAAGTGGAATATCTATGTTTTTCTTTTCTTTGACTTTTCAAACATGCTATATCTTTGAGCATAGTTTTGAGGCGTGATTTCAAGCCTAATGCTTATGTAAATTTCTATTATATCTGGGACATGATAACAAGGCCAGTTTTCTAATAGGACTTTCTGCGTGAAAGCTGCCTGCCTTCAGTGATGTGCATTTTCTAAACTGTCCGTGTAGATGATTACGAGTAGCGAGGCTAGCTCGAATCATGGACAGGTGTTTACAGTTCCCAGCATGTAGTGTACTAGAGCACCACTCTCTCAGTGAGACCATAACTTTTCCAGACTCTTTGACAATGCTTATAGCATTACTAACATTTAGATGATGTGTCTCATATGTAGGTCAATGTCCAGGCCACCATTTTGTAATAATCATATGTTTTGCTACTTAGAGATGACTGGCGAAAGCCATGTGTTTGCATCGCTACTAAAGCGAATATCTTTCTTCTCCATCTGAGAATGATTTCACGTTATGTTAAGGTTTATATATGGTAATTAAGAGACTAGATGAGACACCTGTTTAGAGGCTATATTTATGTGTGTCCAGACTTTGATTCTGTGTTATTGTAGGGAGGTAACTGATGTTCATACAAGGCCTTACCCAGAGGTAAATTAAGTGAGCCGAGAGCCACTAATAACCTGTGTTATTGTTATGTCCGAGCGGGAGAGCTCGTTGACGGTGTTTTATAGCAGAGATTGATCTCGCACGAGACTGCTACTGCTGATCCCAAGGTATTCAGGATTGTCAGCCTATTCGTCATAAACCAACGATAATTTAAACCAACGATTCTAATAATCAGTAACGTCATTATTATAAACCTGATGATAATTAATTACTTATAGCATTTAACCTTGATTTTCTTGCATTTTGCACCTGATGGCTGGCCCTTGCTTTGTGCACACTTCTCTTGTGGAAGTAATCTAGGACAGATGACACTAATTTTTATCGACGGAGTGCTTGCTCTACCTTTAGTCAGTAGCTGGTGGAGCGTGAGCCTCATGCGACGTTAGACGTAGTTTTCACTACGCAATCGCCAACGTAAATCACATGCACGTAGATGAATCTGGTTTACAAAGAGTAACCCAGGGCGAAGGCAGGAATAATTATGTTTATGGTCTTATTTTACTTATTTCAGGTGTATGATAACCCCATGTTTACCCTTTACTTAGATTATAAGAGGGCATTTAATGTTTTTTTTTTTGACGGCTTGTCATGAAGATTTTGTATTAAATTGTTTTTGCTTTACGGACGTCATCGCCGTAAATTTTGTATTAATTGTTAGGAATTAGCTAGATTTAAAAATAAATGTAAATGAGGAAATGGTATCATCCTAACTTAGACTTGCTATTGCTACCCTGTTAAAGGTAAATTCCGTTATTAACTTATTTTGTAACTTGATTTGGAGACTATTGCCGTACCATTTTCCCAGCGTTGTTGTTGTTGCATTACTTTGTCAGATAGATCTTTCGCGAGGGTTTAGAGTAGTTTACAGTTAGGGTACTGATCTTTTATTTTTATTTATTAGTTTGCGGATTAACCGATAGAAACCCTCCGAACTAGGCCAGGTGTCTGAATATATTGAATAAACATTTCTACAAGTTTTACCTAAGTCGGGAAGTTAATTTCTCAGTCTTGCTTTAGGAGGTGTATTTTCTTGGGCTGTCTATGACCTTTTAGCAACCATGTTACCACGGATCCCCTGGATCATGGATTCTCGTGCCGCCATGGCTTATAAGAAATTCACCTAATCCTCATGGCACATGGGTCCGGCAGGTGAGGTGTTAGGGATGTCGTTTCGGCTGTTGGCAACCCTGATAGCTCCTCTGACGGGCACAGTATCGTGCCACGCCCTACCTCCTAGTTTAAGTACTTCACTAACAATATTATCAGGACCCTTCGATATATTGTGACGTAATTTTTGTATTAGCTTTACAATTGCTAACTGGTTTATTTGAAGAGGTGGAGCCCCTGATACACCGTTAAGGTCCAACACACAGCTATTGGATTTATTGAACACACTACCATAAAATACATTTAATTCATTAGCAATGGCCTGCTTCTCAGTAATTAATTCACCGTCACCGGACATTAACATCGACAAATTATTTGAATTTCCCTTTCTTCTCCTAACATAACTGTAATTTTTTTTTTCACCCATCGCCTCCCGAACCAAGTAACCCTTGCATATAATTGTCATGAGCAGCCCTCTTTTTTAAGACGAGCTCACTTGATAAGGACTTAAATTTCGACATATACTTGTCACTATCATGTCTTTTATTGTATAATTTCCTAATTTTCCGTTTAAGACTCCTGATTTCCCGTGTGTAATACTCAGGATCTGGGTTTTGTTTCAGTAATTTAAATGGAACAAATTTATCAATAGCGCTATTTACAATTTTCAAAAAGTTAGTCCAGAGGATATTAATGTGATTTCCTTCCGATGCCCATCCTGTGATGGTCCCAATTTGTGACCAGAATGAAATAATTTTATATATTTTATTATTATTATTATTATTATTATTATTATTATTATCAATATTTTTTAATTTTTCATTTTTACCTTTTATTAGTTATTATGTTAACTAATATGTTTATATCTATTATTATGCGGTAATGTAGAATATTATGGCAATTGAAAGGACTTGGAGCGATACACATTATATTTGAAATAAGTTAGACGCTTGACTGAATATTATTTCTGAAGAAAATACGAACAAGAGAAGAAGAGGGTGTTCGCGGAAGGCCGGCTTATCCACCACTTCCTGGTAACGACTTGAATAGACACTTATGTCTTTCACATCAAGTATTCTACCAGTATACAAATCATACTAAGGATGGATTCTTTGAAGACTCTCCATTATCAATACCTGGCAGGCAACGTAATGAATGGGGCTGCTGGACCTGTGAATGAGTCCTTTGCAACTTTATACAAAAGGTGGGCTGGACCTCCCGAGAAATGCTACAAAGAAGTATTGTCATTATCGATATGTGAAAGACGGCCTAATATTGCCTAGCGACTTCAGAAGAGGGGATAGACGCGTGCCTTACCTGGGAACGTTATATATATGACGGCCGCCCAAATGGATTATGATTATTGAATTTCTGGAGGAGACGGTATGGTGCTGTGTGGAGCAGAAGAGTGGAACGTGTAGCGAGATGGACTGGGAAATTAACATTCATTTGTAACGCGTGCTAAATAATACAGTTAACTATTTAAGTATATGAATTTGATAAGACATTCTGTCTCATCAAACTGTGACATGGTTGTGTACGAGGCTATTTTCACAGGGATGATTTTTGAATTTATTGCGTCATCCACATATAAATTCATTACGTTGAGGAAGATCAGGGCCATCAGAAACTCTCCACGCAACAATCCAACTACAATGATCTTCGATGCGGTGAGCGATTTAAACAGTTTTACTCCAGTCAAATCAGAAGGCTCTCATGCTTATTAAATTCAATCTATATTTTATTCAATTAACTCAGTATACTCCAATTTCCAATCAAGACCCATAATACAAGTAAATTCAGTAGATTCTTTAATTTCATTTATTATTATTATTATCTTTAGTATTTTATTCTTTTTGCACTTGTTGTTTTTATATATTAAATTCATTTTTGAATTCAAATGTTTGACTGGTTTCCTTTAGTAGCTAGAAATTACTATAAGGCAACACCACACTCCTAAACTAATTATCGTAAGCTTAGATTACGTAAGTTTCACTACGGCTGGAGATAGGAATTTCGCTGCTCTACCTCTGTTTAACCGAAGATTAATATATTATTTTGATCATTATATATAAATGGTCTGGTGCCCTGGCAACACATAATACTACACATTATGTATTTTTAGTGATGCTGACAACAATACAGCTACACTATTAAATTAATACACAATTAAATGTTTCAAATTGATCACCCAAATGTGGGCGACTATTTAAAAATTAGCTTTGCATATTAACATTATTCTATGTAACATAACCCATTACAAATAACGCCCAACTAGTGGGGCAAGATTCAGTTCTCTCTAACACATTACATCTGGTGCCCAACGTGGGGATAGATTCAGTTCTCTCTAAACCTATTACAAATGGCCCCCAACTATGCGTCACGAAAACCTAACGATATTTACGGAAGGAGTGAGTGTAAATTCAGCGCAAATTGTCAGTGATTTAGGGGGAAAGTGAAGTGAATTAGTGTATTATTAGTGATTGATTTTGGGGGAAGGTGAGGTGAATTTTGGAACGGTAAATTTTTTACGGTGTACTTCGAGATGGCGGATGAGGAACAAAGGAAATTGAGGAGTAGGGGTAAAGGCGAGAAAGCTAATTATACGAAAGTTGATAGTCGTACTGAGGCTGAGAGTGTAGTGGACTATACCAAGATGTCGGAGGTAAATCTTGAGAGTAATCCTGAGAATAATCCCGAGATTAACCCTGAGACGAATATAGAAGTACATCCTGAAATAAATCCTGAGACTAGTGGAGGGCAGGAGAAACAAAAGCCTTTGGATATTTCGGAAAATAAATTTGATGCGATCATAGGAATGTTTCTGGAGATGAAACAGGACTATGATAAGAATATTCAGGAGATGAGTATGAAGATAGTAAGGCGATATACGAGAAGCTAGAAGATAGCAATAAGGAACATCAGGAGTGGATGGAGAGCTCAGTTCGAGAACGTCAGAAGCGGATGAGGGAGAGAATAGGTGAAATTAGCTTGGATGAGGAAGAGCAGTTAGCGAAGATAGTAGGAGAAAACATAATAGAGTTGATAGAGACGATAGAGGATTGTGATGTAGACGTGCAGTATTTAGAGACGAGTGTAGGTGACACTAGGACAGACATAGGTGAAATTAGCTTAGACGAGGAAGAGCAGTAAGCGAAGATAGTAGGAGAAAGCATAGTAGAGTTGGTAGAGACGGTAGAGGATTGTGAAGTAGATGTGCAGTATTTAGAGACGAGTGTAGGTGAAACTAGGACGGACATAGGTGAAATTAGCTTAGATGAGGAAGAGCAGTTAGCGAAGATAGTAGGAGAAAGCATAGTAGAGTTGGTAGAGACGGCAGAGGATTATGAAGTAAATGTGCAGTATTTAAAGACGAGTGTAGGTGAAAGTATGACAGACATAGGTGAAAGTAGCTTAGATGAAGAAGAGCAGTTAGCGAAGATAGTAGGAGAAAGAACAGTAGAGTTGATAGAGACGATAGAGGATTGTGAAGTAGATGTGCAGTATTTAGAGACTAGTGTAGGTGAAACTAGGACATACATAGGTGAAATTAGCTTAGGTGAGGAAGAACAGTTAGCGAAGATAGTAGGAGAAAGCATAGTAGAGTTGGTAGAGACGGTAGAGGATTGTGAAGTAGATGTGCAGTATTTAGAGACGAGTGTAGATGAAAGTAGGACAGACATAGGTCAAAGTAGCTTAGATGAGAGAGAGCAGTCAGTGGAGGTAGCAGAGATGATAGGTGAAAGCAGGATACCAGAAGAAGTGATTTTAGAACGTAGTAAGGAAAAGGAGAAACAGAAGATATTAAAATTTGAATTAATAGAAAAAGAGAATAATTTGAAAGAAAGAGCGGAATTAGGTAAAATAAATAAAGTATTAAGCACTCAAGAAATAGAAATGCAGAAAATCATATATGAAGAGATTAGGCAGACCAGGGAAGAATTCAAAGCCTATATAGAGGTAGTTAATATGAAATTAACAGAGATAAAGAAGCGTGCGTTAAGTCATTGTCAGAAAGACATAATTATTGAACAAGAAAAGCAGAAGACTGAGATAAGGAATCTCAAGAATAGGAAGAAAAAGCTCAAGCAACGCACGATGTTACAGGAAATGGTGGAGAGGGATAGTGGAGAGATGAAGGGAAGGTATGCAGGAAGAACTTTTAGAAGTAAAATGAAAGAGAAAAGGATTAAGTTGATAGAGGAAAGGGAAAATGGGATGAAAGAGAGAGAGAAAGATTATGAGTTGCAGTGGCGTGCCATAGAAGGTAGAATAGGGGAAGTGATAGGCGGAGATGCGAAACATAGTGTCACTATTAATAAATATAATACGGAGGAGGAAGAAACTGTTGTTATGAGGAAAGAAGAGAGTGTAACTATAAATAAATATAGAAGCGAAGAAGAAGGTGATAAGAACTTAAAAATGCCAGATAGAGAAGTTATGTAAGTCGGTATTACTATTTTGAGCGAACCGTATGACCTAAACATCCGTAATTATTTATTAAGTGAATTTATGGAGGTATCTAAAGAACCTACCGTTATTAAATTTAACACAGTCTTAAAATTACAAGTGTTAGGGGCGTGTATCGATACACTTTTTGACAGTGGCTGTCAGGTTTCTTGCACCAGTGAAGCATTTTATAATAATAGGAAGGAAAATGGTATTAAAATTGAGGAAATTCCAATTAGAACTACTTTCGTGTTGACTGCGGTGGGAAAGAAATCTCACATAATTTCTAAACGAGTGGTTGTAGAAATTTTAATAGGAGGTAAGATTGGAACTCATGTTTGTTTAGTGATTCCAAATCTTGTATATTCACTGATTAGGGGTTCTTAGTGGATGTCGCAACATTCTGTCCAGCTAAGGTATAAGGAGGGTAGTGTCAAATTCAGATGAATGGGTGGAGATGTGATCATGTCATTTAACAATTGAAGTAAGTTATATGGTGGTTCCAAGAATATATGTACGCTTGAGGAGGTATTAATGACTAAAGGAGTCGATATTTGTAGGGAGGTTAGTGGTGAGATAGTTGGGGTATCTCTTGAGAGGGAACCTTGTTTTTTACATTTTCAGGCAGTATGATGACGAAGGATTATCTAGAGCAGTGGTCCCCAACCTTTGTCAGCTGACGCCCCCCTTTTCAGATACGGGAGTTCATCCTGCCCCCCCCTCCACACCCCCCCTCCCCTCCTCCCCACTACTCATCGCTTCTATAACCTCTTCGATTGACGCGGAGGATATAGACCTAACCTAATAACACTACAGTACATAATGGAATAGGCCTATCTGTTACATACTAACTTCATTTTAGCACAATACAAATCACACACTATTACAACAAATCCTTAAATTAGTCAACAAAGGTCAGTGATAGGGTTGACACTGTTTTCTCTTGGTAAGATTCGGTATTTTTGATTTGATATTTGGCAGAGCACAGCGGAGATCACTTGCAACATCAAGCCGACAGCGCTGCTTTGTTTCTAAGTCACTCAGCGTTGAAAATCCTGACTCGCATAAATATATCTTTGAAAATGTAAGTTCAAACTGTTCAAAGCTTCAAAGAAATCACAACGATAGCCAACGAGACGATAAAATTGGCATCATTGTGCTCCTTACAATACAGCAAATTTCTTATTTCACCTCCAACCTTGCGGCTCCGCAGAGGTTTGTGCCGACAGTTGGCGATTACCAGTGCTTTTGAACGATTGACTTGGTGCGACAATCACCTGGAGAGATTCGAAAAATGTTTATTTTACAAAATTGTAATATTCGAGTTTAAAAAAACTTAATTCGGAAATCACTTCACGCCCCCCTTGAGAAAGCCCCACGCCCCCCTAGGGGGGGAACCCCTGATCTAGAGGATTCCTTGCGTGAGGCTGCATTACAGAGTGAGTTAGAGAGTGATCGTGTGGATCGATTGTTGGAGGTGTTGTAAGAAAATTAGTATATATTTGAGAACCGTATTGGATTAGCTAATTGCTACGAACATTCATTATATGTACATGATCGCAGTATTTTTGTACGTCATCGCTACCCCGTGCCTTACAAATTTCAGGAAGCTGTGAGTAGGCAGATTGAAAGCATGTTGCAGGATAAAATTATAGAACCCTATATTAGCCCATATATTAATTCGTTAAGGGTAGTTCCCAAGTCAGAAAGGAAAGTAAAGCTATATTTTGATGCCCGTAATTTATGTAGGCAGATTGAAAGCATGTTGCAGGATAAAATTATCGAACCCTATATTAGCCCATATATTAATTCGTTAAGGGTAGTTCCCAAGTCAGAAAGGAAAGTAAAGCTATATTTTGATGCCCGTAATTTAAGTAGGCAGATTGAAAGCATGTTACAGGATAAAATTATCGAACCCTAGATTAGCCCATATATTAATTTGTTAAGGGTAGTTCCCAAATCAGAAAGGAAAGTAAAGCTATATTTTGATGCCCGTAATTTAATTAGGCAGATTTTTATGAACAGATAATATTTCAGTAGATAGGATGGTTAATAAAAGGATTTAAGGGTAAGTGATTTTTTTGTTGAGGAGAAATTAAGTTTATTGGTCGTACGGATTCCGCGAAAGAAAGGTAATCTGAAGTAGAAAGAAGTGCAATTTTGAGAAATAAAGTAAGGTGAATAACTACGGGTGAGAAAGAAAGGTAATCTGAAGTAGAAAGAAGTGAAATTTTGAGAAATAAAGTAAGTGAATGCGGATTCCGCGAAAGAAAGATAATCTTGAGTAGAAAGAAGTATAATTTTGAGAAATAAGGTGAGTAATTACGGGAGATAAAGAACGGTAATCTGAAGTAGAAAGAAGTGTAATTTTGAGAAATAAAGTAAATGAATACGGATTCCGCGAAAGAGAGGTAATCATGAGTAGAAAAAAGTGTAATTTTGAGAAATAAAGTAAGTGAATACGGATTCCGCGAAAGAAAGGTAATCATGAGTAGAAAGAAGTGTAATTTTGAGAAATAAAGTAAGTGAATACGGATTCCGCGAAAGAAAGGTAATCATGAGTAGAAAGAAGTGTAATTTTGAGAAATTAAGTAAGTGAATACGGATTCCGCGAAAGAAAGGTAATCTTGAGTAGAAAGAAGTGTAAATTTGAGAAATAAAGTAAGTAATTCCTGATGATAAAGAAAGGTCATCTTGAATAGAAAGAAGTATAATTTTCAGAAATAATGTGAATAACTACGGGTGATAAAAAGGTAATCAATCTTAAGTAGAAAGAAGTGTAATTTTGAGAAATAAGGTGAGTATCTACAGGTGATTAAGATGTGTAATCTTGAGTAGAATGGAGTGTAATTGTGAGAAATAAGGGAATATCGAGTAGAATGGAGTGTAATTTTGAGAAATAGGGGAGTAACTACGGTTAAAAAGTTGAATAACTACGGTTAAAAAGGTGAGTAATTAGACGATGCAGGAAAACGATTATGCGGGACCTATAATGTGAGATCCTTAAGGAAATACGTATCATGAGTAATAAGAAGTGAAGCTGATGGTAAGTAAGGAAAGTCGCTTAATATTAAGTGAATGATTGTGGTCTGAACGAGCAGGTAATGGCGAGGTGTTGCACAAACATATGATATTGTGTGTCTTGGAGAGCACAGAGGAAATATAATGCGTATTTTGTCGGCTATAAGCTTGTGTATTTGAGTGTGATATATATACATATGTGGGGTAAATTAGCGCACTGCATTTGCACTGAACGATGTTGCCTTAGGTAATATAAGCTAATAAAGTTTCATTTTTTTCTATAATATGCCTGTGTTACTAGATACATATAATTCCTGAGAGACTGGAGTAGATCTGGTTATTCGCATCACATACCAAGTGTTGTGAAGTGATTAAGTGAATTAATCAGTTGGCAGTTCCACTAACTAGCCATAGTGTATTCAGTTCGACACCAGGCTGAAAATTGAATTCTACGTCCTCAAGATATAAGCAAAGGTGTATAACATCCAAATATACATAAGTGCAACGATGAATTATGTCCAAAACAAAATATAAAAGTGAAGGGTATTTTGATGTACATTGTTTACAGGTCGCTTTAATTATATAAAGAAGAAAGAAAAAACATTATGAACCGTGAAAGACTGGAATAATGAAATTAAAATATATATATATATATATATATATATATATATATATAAAACTTGAAGGGTATATTTTTTTTGATGTTGGTAATTGCTTTGAAGGGTATAATATTGCCGATGTTTGTAATTTCTTTGTAGGGTATAGTATTTCACATTTGTACAAGTGTTGAAGAGAAGTATGGTGATATGATTGTTGACATATACCATAATTCTCTGGGTCGAATAGTGATGGTCCCAATTTGTGACCAGAATGAAATAATTTTATATATTTTATTATTATTATTATCAATATTTTTTAATTTTTCATTTTTACCTTTTATTAGTTATTATGTTAACTAATATGTTTATATCTATTATTATGCGGTAATGTAGAATATTATGGCAATTGAAAGGACTTGGAGCGATACACATTATATTTGAAATAAGTTAGACGCTTGACTGAATATTATTTCTGAAGAAAATACGAACAAGAGAAGAAGAGGGTGTTCGCGGAAGGCCGGCTTATCCACTGCTTCCTGGTAACGACTTGAATAGACACATATGTCTTTCTCATCAAGTATTCTACCAGTATACAAATCATACTAAGAATGGATTCATTGAAGGCTCTCCATTATCAATACCTGGCAGGCAACGTAATGAATGGGGCTGCTGGACCTGTGAATGATTCCTTTGCAACTTTATACAAAAGGTGGGCTGGACCTCCCGAGAAATGCTACAAAGAAGTATTGTCATTATTGATATGTGAAAGACGGGCTAATATTGCCTAGCGACTTCAGAAGAGGGGATAGACGCGTGCCTTACCTGGGAACGTTATATATATGACGGCCGCCCAAATGGATTATGATTATTGAATTGCTGGAGGAGACGGAATGGTGCTGTGTGGAGCAGAAGAGTGGAACGTGTAGCGAGATGGACTGGGAAATTAACATTCATTTGTAACGCGTGCTAAATAATTCAGTTAACTATTTAAGTATATGAATTTGATAAGACATTCTGTCTCATCAAACTGTGACATGGATGTGTATGAGGCTACTGTCACAGGGATGATTTTTGGAATTTATTCCGTCATCCACATATAAATTCATTACGTTGAGGAAGATCAGGGCCATCAGGAACTCTCTAAGCAACAATCCAACTACAATGATCTTCGATGCGGTGAGCGATTTAAACAGTTTTACTCCAGTCAAATCAGAAGGCTCTCATGCTTATTAAATTCAATCTATATTTTATTCAATTAACTCAGTATACTCCAATTTCCAATCAAGACCCATAATACAAGTAAATTCAGTAGATTCTTTAATTTCATTTATTATTATTATTAATATCTTTAGTATTTTATTCTTTTTGCACTTGTTGTTTTTATATATTAAATTCATTTTTAAATTCAAATGTTTGACAGGTTTCCTTTAGTAGCTAGAAATTACTATAAGGCAACACCACACTCCTAAACTAATTATCGTAAGCTTAGATTACGTAAGTTTCACTACGGCTGGAGATAGGAATTTCGCTGCTCTACCTCTGTTTAACCGAGGATTAATATATTATTTTGATCATTATATATAAATGGTCTGGCGCCCTGGAAACGCATAATACTACACATTATGTATTGTTTTAGTGATGCTGACAACAATACAGATACACCATTTAAATATAATCAGTTTATATATTAACATCATTTCTTATTCACGATAACACATTAAAATCCTACAAATAGCTCATTCAAATACCCCTGAAATTTTCCCTGATCCGCCCTGCGATACTGGAATATGATCTTATTCGCTACATCAAAGTCTTATTTTGTAATGTCACCGTATCCAATATTTAATTCAACCCCAGAATGGTCACTAATTCCCGGTACTTTCAGACAGTTAATATACAGCTCTACAGGCCTTACGAGATAAACATCTAAGGTATTATTGCCTCTAGTTGGGAAGTCAACTACTTAGGAAAATCCATCCTACCATAAGAATTTGTCTGTAGCGCTCAGAGCTTGACCACAGCTAGTTGACTCACCAGACCAGTCTACTTTGGGGAGGTTTAAATCTCCGGCAATTATTATGCTCTTTTTCATAGCATTACCCGTACAAGTTTTATCATACAGTGTGTCGAGAAGCAAAAAGTTATCTTTCGGTGCTCTATACGCCCCTATCACCTGAAGAGTGAATTTATTCCCTTTATCCGAAATGTGTACACATAACATTTCATGATCCGAATCAGCCCACATGAAGAAACTAGCTATATTTTTGCGCACACAAAGAAATAGCCCACCACCTCGCTTCCCCCGATCCCTTCTGTACATTTCGTAGGTCCCTTGAATTATTTCATTACTATTTATATCCTCATATAACCAAGATTCAGTAGCAATGACAATGTCCGGAGAATACGTCTCTACAAGATTCCAAAATTCAATTAATTTATTTCCTAAACTCTGACAATTAACCTGCAGTAATGTTAGAGTCTTACCTCCGCAGCAAATATCCCGAAGTAGCTCCTTCTGTTCCCGTCGGCTGGCAACCTCTGGAACTGCTCCTCCTCACAATGGCCGGTACGAACCGATGACCCTGTCATGTAGGCTCCCTAGGTTAAAAGCGCCCCGTCGATTTAAATGCAGCCCGTCTCGGGCGAAGTCACGGCCACCAATCCAGCAGTCAGCATCTACGTACACTAATCCCAGTTGTGCACAGACCCAGTCCAGTCTTAACTCGCCTTAACGAAACATCTCCCCGCCGAACAATGCCACTCATTAGAATTTTTGCATTTCCAAACTTGCTTTTAGCTTTTCTGCCTAGTTCGTAGAGCTCCCCCATTATGTAATCAGCTGTAGCCCTCTTCTTCAAATCGTTCGTCCCAACATGGAGCAACAACACTTTAACTTTGTCACAGTCCTCTACATTTGCTTCTTCCACTTGTTGGACAAGCTGGTCAATTTTAATCCCCGGATAACACCGCACTTTCGCACCTGATTTCTTCGAGATACTCGCACTCCATCGTATCGTAGAATCACCCATTATGATAACGTCATCCTCAGTTTGTTCCTGCACGCCCTCTTCCACACTGATCCCAGTAGAAAACCGTTCAGTCACATCCTTCACTGTTTCCTCTGATTCACGAAGCTTTGTTCTAAGTTCCTGTATTATTTGATCCTTGCTTTGATTTGCACCCTCAAACAGTCCGGCGTATCAAATACTTTACAAAACCAATTCCCGACATCACAATCCTCCTTCTTGACCTTAATACAGCCGTAGTGAAACCATTTCTCACATAGTCCACACTGAACACCGTTCTTCAATGTTTTACTGCACGTCGAACACTTTAATGCTGCCACTGGATCATTTGCCTGATTCACATTAGGAGTAACAGGGCCTGGATTCACTTCCACTCCACCAATAACTAACAACGCAGCTATCTCTAGGGCTATAAACCACAAGTTACTATATCCCGTTCGCACACACAAACACCGGAAATCCCGACTACCCTTCGCATACCCCCAGTCCGATCCTCGCGCGATAACACTCCAGAGAACAACCCATTTCAGCACACCTGAGAGAGTTGTCTAATGGAAGTAAACATTAGCTGCCCCGTGCTAAGGCCGAACAAAATCCATTTCATTTACACTTTGTCTGGGGGTCTATGTGAAGTATTAAAATGCAAAAGAGCTTTCGAATTCTGTTGAAGAAACTCTTCGACCGACAGAGTGGTGGGCTGACAGGTGTAGGTCAGGGCCAGAGTGTGAGGCTCTGGAACTGTTTAACAGACCTTATCAATGTTCGTTATGACTCATGCAGAATTTTCTTTTCAGCTCTCAGACATGGCACGGCTCATAAAAAGTCTGACGTTTGACGCCGTAAAGCTGACTGAGCAGTATTCAACTGATCCGGAACGGACAAGGCAGCGAACCCAACAGATGTTTTGAGGGGATGACAACCCACGTTCATGCTCCATTCCAATCGACCACTCGTATTTCCTGTCGCGATTATACGGTAGTGCAAAATAACAACTGACGGGCGCTGCGACAACGTGATGTTAAATTAGGTTATTCGGGAGTCGCAATTCCTTGACAAACCGTCCCCAAATTCAACTTCAAAAACGCAGTTTGAGCTACAAAGAAGATAATTTTCGATAAAGAAGTCCCTTATCGAGACCATCAGAGAATAGATGGCGTACAATACATGTCAATTCCTTATATAAATTCCTCTAACTCGTCATGGAATGGTTCGATCTCAGCGTTCCTATGAATGAAACGGCCTGGTAGTGTAGTGACCCTCAACATATGTGGCGCTCCTGCTATCCTTTAAGATGCGTGACTGTTAAAGAGCGTATTTTAACTTATCAGAGCAAATGTCGATAAACTATCAAAGAAAAATGCAAGTACAGTAGAATCCCGCTATTCCGAACTAATTGGGACCGAACCCTGTTTGGTTTAGTGGGAATTTCGGAATAGGTGGATTTCATTAATAATATCAACGTATTGACTTGTAAGGCGTAAATAGTGTGGGGACATCTGCTAGTGTTAGCCCTGCACAGTATTGATCAGCACGTGAACAGGTACAGTGAAAGTCGGAAGGGAAGGACAGTGACCTTCGACTACTCATAGTGCAGACAATCGACTGTGTTGCAAAAATAGACTCGTCACCCCAGCCCCCACCATACCTATCCCTCTCGTCCCGCATTCCATACACACGACTCACTCACTGTTAGTCGAGTACTGTAATCAGGTTCATTTCAATATGGTTTTAGGCATTTTCATTAAGCTTAGACTCAATGTTTTTTACTTATTTTTATATATGAGTTAGCCAACAAAGTTGAACTGTATTCTCTAATAGCATTTATTTGACGTCCTTGTAGAGTATAACAATACCTGTATGCGTTAACAGGGAAAAAAACAACGTCATCTTGATTTCTCCTGTTTTTAAGTAAAAAAGTAATATTTTTTCTGAACTCTGTTCGGAATAGGTGGATTTTTGGAATATCAGGGTTCGGAAAAGCGGGACTCTGTTGTATTACATTCATGAATTATAAATTACTTTTGTGCGTATTTATATCTCTTCCGGTACGGGCGTTATTGAAAAGAATGTTGGATTAAAATTATATGATGAATACTTATATAATAATATTAACAAGAAGTTCCGTGAAGAACTATACAGCCTACTTTTCATGCCAATGATTATTCTACAGTATATGAACCTATCTAGAATAATGACGAAATTAAGTTGGTAATATCGAAATATCTAATTAGTTCAAAATATACCTGGTATAATGTAGCCTAATAGAGCACTACAGTTGGCAGCCCTGGTGACTGAATATATTCTTAGTTCCACCTCTTAAGGTACAGAATACAAAATTTGGTTGAAGTCCAATGGACGTTACATGCAGTTAGACACTGGATCTATCAGCACGCGTAAAAGCATGTTGCCAACAATGACATGCGTGTGCTGGTCAGAAATAATCTGAAATATTATGATATCTTGTTCTGTCAATTTTGGATGAAATCCATTTGTTAGTATAGAAGTTACATGTATTTTAAAATTGGACCTATCAGCAAGCATAGAATCATGTTGCCAGCACTGCCTTGTATTAATTACTCCAAATTAATCTAGAATGTCAGGTGCTATACGTGTGCAAAGTATAGAGCTGTTGGCTTGCATACTTTCTGATATATTGATATTAGGGTAAAAAATAAAGACAAGATTTATTAACAGTTGGCAGCCCTGATTGCTCTTAAGAATAAGCAAAGTCATATCTGTTATGTTACACATAGCACATACGAGATTTGGGTGAAATCCAACTGATAGTATAGAAGTTACATGTATTTAAAAATTGGTCGTATCAGCAGGCTTATAATCATGTTGGTAGAACTGACGTATATAAGTTACTCCAAATTAATCTAAAATGTCAGAATATACGTGTGCATAGTTTAAAGCTGTTGGCTTGCATACTTTCTGATATATTGGTATTTGGATAAAAAATATAGAGAGCAATTATTAACAGTTGTCAGCCCTGGTGGCTCTTAAGAATACGCTCAGTCATATCTGTTTATGTACAGATATTACATACAAAATTTGGTTGAAATCCAATTGATAGTGTAGAAGTTATATGCATTTAAACATTGGAGCTATCAGAAGGCTTAAAATTATTTTGGCAACACTGTCATCATGGCCTCCTGGAATTTAAACTGAAATATTATTATCTACATGTGTGCCAATTTTGGAATAGCTCCCATGTATACCTTGCAGGATATCCAACATGGAGCTCAAATTTGTAGTGCGTTTTTTCAGCAGTTGGTAGCACTGACATCATTTTCAAATGTGGACGTGGGATATTCCGGTGCACATCTTTACTCATACTAAATTTGGTTTTGATTGCTGCAGCCGTTTAGGAGTTGATAGGGAGGGGGGGGGGGACACACACACAGCCAGACAGACAGACAGACAGAAGGACAGACAGACAGACAGACACACATTTTCCCGGATCGATCTCATAAGTCTACTTTTTTCTCATTTTTGCAAAATGTGAAAAGTAGGCTAATAATACTAATAAAAATAATAATAATAATAATAATAATCATCATCTGGCAAAGAAAGTTGTATCCTACGTTTCATAATGTATATTTATGTTGTTGTTATGTGTTGTTGTTGTTAATTCCTTTAAGAGGCTTGGGACATCTTGGTCGTCAGCCCGTGTGTGTTGAATTTGCCCGATAAACTGTATTTCTGTGATGATTGTAATACTGTGTGTAACTGTATTAGGGACTTGAAGTAAGATACGTACATCCCAGCACATGCCGGCTGGGAGTGTTTTCCCGAGGGAAACACACTCTTGACAGCCGCTACCAGCTCCGGGATTCGAACCAGCGATCTCCCGACGTGCTGCAGTTGCCCTTGCGACCATGATGCATGATTTAACGAGCACAGCTACGCCACGGGGTCATAATTTATACATGCCGTGCAAATGTTTTTCTCTAAAATGAACACATTGAATCACAGAAATATGACATCTCTACGCGAGTGGCCATAATTAACCGGCTATGAGTAAAATATACTTGTGCGTGATTTTTCTAGAGTGGTGGTGGTTTGATACGTTGTTTTAAGGGGCAAAACATCGATGAACATCAAAATTCTTTTGTAGCTATCGTAAATAATGGACGATACAGTAGTAATTTCTAAAATGATCATATCTTATTCATATTCTATTGAACAGGCCACAAGGAAAGTTTATAAAATATGCCACCAGAACGAACAAAATATTCTGGTACGATATATAATAATAGAAAGCTTCCCAGTTAGTCAACACAAATTGTACCCAATTACATTAGGTAGAAAAATAAGTATTTAAACAAGTTTATGTACAAAAATGGGGGGTACATAATTGGATGACATGCTTCGATCGTCAAGCGATCATCATCAGATCATGTTCACTTGGGCTTAAGTAGGGTATTTACACATAAACATCGTACCTTGATCACTTGGGCTGAGATAAGGCATTTACACATAAACATCGTATCTTGCTCACTTGGGCTTGGATAACGTATTTATACATAGATATCGTACCATGCTCACTTGGGCTTGGATATGGTATCTATACATAGACATTGTACCTTGCTCACTTGGGCTTAGATGAGGTATATATACATAAATATCGTACCTTGCTCACTTGGGCTGAGATAAGGTATTGATACATAAACACCGGAACTTGCTCACTTGGGCTTGGATAAGGTATTTTATACTTAAACATCGTACCATGCTCACTTGGGCTTGCTTAAGGTATTTATACATAAACACAGTACCATGCTCACTTAGGCTTAGATAAGGTATTTATACATAAACATCCTACCTTGTTCACTTAGGCTTGGATAAGGTATTTAAACATAAACATCGTACCTTGCACACTTGGGCTTAGATAAGTTATATATACATAAACATCATACTGCACTCGAATCCCGCATAGTCATAGCCTATATCCGCAAAGATAGAAAAGGATTGTAGGGAGGTCGATACCCGGCCAGGTAGATCAACGCTACCCTACTAGGATAATGATTAGGGAACCCTCGATGCATACCGGTCATGCAATAACACTACCGATTAGTTAAACATTTACATAGAAATAAACTATCCTAAACACAAAATGGTAGGACGAGAATCTCGGCTCTCGGGAGTGAACGTTGAACGTTGCGACTAACTTGAACTCTAGTAACTAATTCGCAGTATTATCGCAAGCCGATTGCCAGAATGAAATGATGATCAGATTTATAAAAAACGAACAGGCAAACAAAAACTAGTGCCTGGGATTTATTTCCAAACAAATACAGATAATATAAAAATCCCTATCACCATGAATAAATAAACATGTTAACTTTAACTAATACACACGTCAAATAATTCTACTATTTGTAGAATAAGTGTATTTGAATTGTATTGTTACAGTAATGTAACGATATTAATTTTCATAAAATGTTTACATAACTTTACAGTCACCCTGTGGCTGTGTCATTAAAAATGGTCTGATAAAATCAGCTGTTCACTCATGAAAAATGAAGTTAACAATTCAAAACCCTACATTATACACGGTGTGCGTAGAATGTAACTGTCTACTCTAATCAAAATTGTTATTAATAATATATGGTTAAAATATTTACATTATTTACAAAACTCGTGCTTCACATGGTTCAAAAATTACCATTAACACTGTCAGTCGCGCTCTGACAGCTTCATAGTGTCTCTGTTACACAAAATACAGTTCTCCAACAATGCTTCTACCAACGATAAAATTCTCAGGTATCTCTTGTGGTGTGTCATAATATATAAGCCTGAGTATCAAACAATTAAGTTAAATACAGCTTGGAATGTCGTGTCAATAAATAAAACAATAGGATAAAAATCGATGCGAAACTACTACAAGACTGTATACATTACGTGGATCATTTACAAATACTCTCAAACATAAACAATTCAAATGTCTAACCTTTGTGTTAGCGCTTTTTACTCATCCTGGAACAATTCGTTGCTCCACATAGCAATATATTCCTTCCTTCCGCAATATAGTGAACAATACTTATCAAAGGCGTCTTACTACGCTCTAAACATGTCATACATCCTTCCTTTCCTCTCTGTGAACAATCTTCACAACTCCGCACGGCATTACTTCCTTGAAAAACCCATCTTGCTATACACTTATAGAAGAATTAATGATTTTACTAGATAACTACGCTAGAGTATGTTACCGTTCAGAATGCACTCCTAACTTTCAACTCCTGTCTAAATTATTAAACCTCGTGCATCAAATTACAACAATTACATGTTCGTTCACATTAATACAATTCACAAAGTACTTGTTATTCCTTTCATTAGCGCTTTTCGTTCTCTATGATCCATAATAAACTTGTTCTTACATGTTACCAAACGTTAACAATGTTACTTAGTAGTTCGCTCGTCTTTTAGTTGTTAATAAAAATAAATTCATATCCTCCCGCTTCTGTTGTAAGTTTAAATATATGAACAATTCATATTTAAGTTGTTTTTATATCATACAAGACCGCAGGTAGATTAACATATCTCCTGGTCTATTCATCTCAGTTAAACAATGTTTACACTTTAATTGTTAATAAATATAGGCATTATTTGACCTCGATTGTCAATACCATGATCCTAATTTATAGTGTATATTCGTAATATAATAGTTCAAGACTATTTAGTTGTCTAATAAGTTGTATTCCGCTATAGGAATTTTATAACACTCGAGTTGTTATAAATAAATTATATCAGATGTATATGAACATCGTAATGTTTGTTACATAGAATTATAGCATCTCACAATTATGCTTTACTTGATAACAAAGCATTATAGACATATCAATGAATACTTTCGCTGTTACGCATAGAAATTGTTAATAACAATTATAATGTTTAAATGTTCTTACAATATGTCAATATTTACGCTCTTCTCCAAAATACAATGTAATCGAATAATAGAATTATTTTAGTATTATCGAATTATCTAAGCATTATCGAATTATCTTAGTTTTATCGAAGCATTCCTTTTATAAAACGAGTATCGTTCAAAAGTGAGAGTCAAATAACGTTTCCTTCAGAATGAAAATACAAGAAACGCAAATCTAAGTTAAATGAATTAAATAACGTCTCATACGACACATGACGACGTATCAAAAATTACAATGAAACTCTAAAATTTAAGCTATTAAGAAACAAAGCATAAAGATAAGAATAACTACAAATGATGTTGGTCACTCCAAGAATGGACCTCTACTACTACAGCAAATCTACAGACATGAAACAAACAGTTTGTTCTACCTTGAGACGTCTTCTACACCCAGGGAATACCTCTGTCAGCTGTCCTAGATGTTGCGTCGAAGCTGTCATCGTTCGTCTCCCAACGAAACCAGTTACTGCCAAGCTCGTGGATCAGCTGCGGTGGACCCCTACTCACTTGACTTGCCAGCTGTTCTCCAACACGGCATGAGCTGCTAACGGTAGATGCGTCATTTTCTCGGCCAGCAGCCTGGAAACTGCGATTCCCAGTTCGATCGGCTGCAAATGGTCTTCTTCTTCTTCTTATCTCTGTCCTGCAGAGTGGTCTCGCCATTGTAGATCCGCAAGTTCTGGGTTGACATCTCGTCCTGGTAAAGTTGGACATTTTGCTTGTGGTGTAGAAATTCATATTTGAAAACTGCAAGTTGGTGTGCAGTTGTAGCTGTGTCGATCCTTGAATTTCCGAGTCACTCTGACCTCCCAATCCATCGTATAGATTAACCTCCTTTCATTTTACTTAGTTCTCCATAATCTCTTCTTCAATAGACGTATAATAAGCCTCTCCTCCCCGACTTATGATTTCTGCGATCATGTAGACTGTGATGTAGCTTGTGATGAAATACTGCTGTATATTTATATTTGGAATAGTTGCAGCAATATCGTTGCTTTCTGTAGATAATGCTCTTAATTATTTCTTCTGTGTGAAGTGCTGCTTATAGGCGAAGTCTCGTTCTAAAATTGTAATGCTTTTATACTCGCTGTTCTCTCCAATAATGTAAAATGCGTTTCGCCGGCTCCTCTTCCCAACTTCCTCGGCGATGTCTTGGTTGTTTGATGGTCCAACGGTGCTTATCGTCCGGGCTTATGCTGTGTTCAAAACTGCTCCTTTGTTGTGCGCGTGCGTGAAACGCGTCTGCTCGTGGCCAGTCGCTATGAGAGAGTGTTTAGCCACGCTTCTCCTTCGCGGCGCGTGCCAGTCCTGGCTTCGCTTCGCTAGCCTCCAACACTTGCATATTAATAGAAATATACTCATATTCGCTCTATTATTCAATAATTTATATTTCTTTTCAACCAAATAAATTTCATTTTGCATTCTACACTTGTAGATGTGCTTATTTCTCTTAATATCTGCCAAATGTATATTAAAGCGATTCCCACAAAAATGATGTGCTATTATTTGATTGGCTGCTGAAATATTCTGAAAAAGGCTCCTGGGTCTAGCCTCTTCTCCACGGGTCGTGTGCATTGCTTTGTTATGATGGCCTTGCTAACCAAACTGGTTTTCTCGTGCCAAACATGAAGCTTTGTACAAAATCCAGCTTCGAATGATCGAGCTCTTCCTTAGTTAAAATCTCATTCACTAGAATATTTCCAAATAATAAATTCCTCAAAATACTTCAAATTTCTCCAAAATACTTTCATTATGTATCATTTGCATCCCATACTACATATATATTTATTATTTTAATTCCAAATTTCCAATTTTTGCTTCCAATGGTGCACAAGTCGTTCGAACCTCGGCTCGGTCAAAGGTCCTAAGCTGGGCTGAATTCGAGTTCAGTACCTTGCTCACTTGGGCTTAGATAAGGTATTGTACCCGAGGGTATGGATGCTGACTGGCAGTGAACCTGGTACTCTGAGAAAAGGAATCATGCTCATGATTTCACAGAGGACCGAACCCAAGATCTCTGAAGGGGAATAACCGCAAAGAAACCGAGACATATTTAAAACAATGATTACTGAGGTAATCACAGCTTAATGCCGAGTATTCGAAAGGAATTATAAGCATTTATAAGGAGAGAGATTGTATGGTTATTGGACCAACATACAAAATCTGTAGCCAAAACCAAGTACTCGAGACAGTTTGACAGTTGACAAATGAGGTCAGTTGAGGGGGCAGTCCAGACGGACGCAACATCCATCACGGCGTACTATTTACACGCGTCCTGTGGAATGGGGTGCTCCAGAAGGGACTTGAGAAACCACCTCCAAACAAAGAGCAAAGCTAGGAAGAGGAAGAGAGCCGAGATGAATTAATTAATTACTCGAGAAACAAGCAATCAAATGGCATGTGCATGAAATCTCCAGGAGATAATTTTGAAGACATCAAACATGTAAATCCAAGCCTAGAAATCATAGGAGGCTTACGACCACAGTCAAGGCGGTTGGAAAGCCATTAGCGGAGGTTGACGGGGATTCATTCGAAAATAGCGTGGGCACGCCGTCAAGGAAATCAATTAATTCTAATTAATTGAGCGAACGGATTGCCTGCACGAAGCCAGAATTGGAACCCCCATGTAAAGAAGCTCTAGAATCATGCATTACCAGGCCGGTAAATGCAATTTCAAAGAAAAGGAAGCTCCTGACTAACCAAGAAACTACATTTTTGCCAAAATACTTTATAAGAGCTGGGAAGCTGGGAAGCGTCAGTCTTCTAAACAACGCCATGCGTGGAGCATGCTAGCCTTCTACAGAATGTTATGCGGGTGACGCTCAAGTCTTCTAAAGAACAAAATAACGCTAAAGGCAATGGAAGGCACGGTGAAGCAAAGTAAAGCTTATTATAACTTAAAGCCGCACAGTAAGTGACGCGCATATTTATCTAGCATTTAATTTACACAAGTGTAATGTGTAATCAAGTAGGAAAGTCGCGAAGTCTCGTGAAAGACAATGGACTTATCCACTAGGCGAAGTCATGATCAAGATATTATCGTTATAGTACCATGTCAGAGTACACGATAGGTCATGGGATTGAGGACAGTAACACAGGCATTGTGATTATGATTCATTATAACAGACGCTAGATTGTAATTCTAGACGATCTGGAGAAGAAAGGATCACACACACTAGAGAATATACTCTTAACTGAGATATGAACGTATTACTACTGGGAGCCGATAGAAGAGGAGTGAGACAGAGAGATGTACGCGCAGATTAGAGAGAGACTATCACTGGATATCAGGATACGTCAGGGAAACGTGACGCCTGAAACTCTGAAATCGTGCAGTAATTCGAAGGCCAGAGAGGCACAAGTGTATAAAGCCAGTGTATTATAATTTTTGTGTTCAAGTGTTTTTAATATAAAAAGTGTTAAAAGTGTTGTAAAAATGTGTGAAAATTTAAAATGTATGCAATTGAAGTGGTATCAAGTGCGTTAAAACCACAAGAAGTGTTTGTTGTGATAACCACGATGTTGTGTTAAAAATGCAAGATGGCTGGTGCAATGCTGAATTACTGGGTAACACCACCAAGGAAATGATGTAGGTACACTTAAATGTTTTAATATGACGGTATATCTCACCATATGTCCATGTTATTATATAAAGAATACCATAGGGAACTTGAATTAAAAGATTTATATGAGTTTGCATTCCTCATATTTGCATTAACTAGTTTGAAATTCAAGAATGATTTACTTACGACAGGAAATGCGTAAGATTATGATCAATTTAATAGTAAAGTTAATGGATAACTTAATGAATAGGTTGAAGTCGATAGAAATATGAATGTCCGGCATGTCTATGCCAGGTAACGTTAAATTGTGTCAAATCCGAGATAAATTGTAAGTTGAAATAAGTGAAAGTGTGAGATATATGTGTGTCAGTATGTTTTTATACATGTTTCAATGTAATAATTGCCATAAGTTACGCAATAGGCGTTGTAGAGAAATGCCAGTAATTAATGCCAGTATGATAAGAGCCGATATAAAGTCATGAAACAAGCCGGAGACGGAAGGTAATAGAAGTGTCATATGACCCGAATTATCTAACAGCTATAATTGTTGAGCCGCTAGAAGCGAGCAATGTAACGTAGAAGCCTGGACTTTTACTTAAATAAATGAAAGGAAAATTATTTAGCATGCACGTCAGGACGTTATGAGCCATTCTTCGAAGGTGTAAGTATTGTACAACCTTAGAGCGTACAGATATTATTGACAGCCGTTGAGGACAGGTGAAGGTGCCTCTACTTCCAAGCCAGCGTCATTGTAGCGATTAAGGATTACAGTGTCACCTTAAATCAGCTAAAATTATGGAATGATCCACCCGGGGAGGTGTGACACCGTTATCTTGGAGGGATCAGGCAATGCCCTACCAATTCTTCGTATCGTGGAGTTGGAAAACGATGGACACCATTCTCGCACGCAATTAGAGCCATATTCGATCCCCAGGACGGCATAGCTATAA
The DNA here is from genome assembly GCA_946902985.2 of Meconema thalassinum. Taxonomy (NCBI): domain Eukaryota; kingdom Metazoa; phylum Arthropoda; class Insecta; order Orthoptera; family Tettigoniidae; genus Meconema; species Meconema thalassinum. Next base: position 1,090,298,464 of record OX336389.2, read on the forward strand.
GAAATTCATTCCTTTGCTGAGAATACTATTTGAGAGCCTCATTGAGCCAAGTTATTTACCCTAAGAATAGGATGTAAATGCTTAGATATATTCCGATCGTAGCAATGGCACAATCCTACACCTTGTACGTGAAAGTGAGAGTATGTATAACATTTAAGGCGTTGTTGATAAATTGTAGGACTGGGTCATGTGTACAACAGCTGGACTAGAGTGAGAGGGCCGAGCGGTAAAGACCGAGCCAGACAGCCATATTCTTTCAGGGTGGAGCAGGTCAAACCTTTTGTAAACACGACGGGTGGGCTTAGCAACGACCGACCCTTGTGAGACTGGTACTGGGAAATTGCAATGTAAAAACTGGTAACCGGATATAATGAAATATTGATTGTTATTATTGCATAAATCAATTGTAGGCATTTAGAAGATATGAAAACCTCGAAAATTGTAAAAATCACAGAAGATTTAGCCAAGTTAGTGTTTTATAACTAGGGCCCGGATTTAAAAAAAATGCATATGCGCATATGCATATGCATATTTTGACATATTTTGAGGTTTAGTGCATATTCTAGACGTAACAGCATATTCCGGTATATATGACTGAATTTAAGGACAATTACAAGAACTACTAAAATAAATCTGCTTTGTGCATCCCTAGCTAGTTGCCTATATTATGTGCATCCCCCACTAATTGGTGTTTTCGACTCTCTGTGTAACGGCACTTTACTTTCACAACTGACAATGGCAACAGATAGCTTAGGTATGGGTAGGCAGGCTGGCTGGACTTCCCGGAATTCATTTCTCTACCACAGTAGATAATAATCTCAGGGGGTTGGGCAATTGGTCAGGACAGAAGTATCTTCAATTCACTAGTTACGTTCCAGTTTAATGCCCTGCATCCCAAGTGTTAGTTTCTAAAAATGCCTAAGGAAAAGAGCAGGAGAAGAGATTTACTAAATCAGTGGGTGTCGGGTAATAGGGACTATTCAACAGATGGTGTCATCGTGTACTGTCAAGTTTGCTCAAAGGAAGTAAAATGTGAAAAGAAATTTCAGCTTGAACAGCATTCAAAAACAACTGCACATATTAAAGCAAAGGAGGAGAAGAACAGCACACCACAACAACTACTTCTTACGCAGGTAAAGCCTAAGTCCGGTATTCTTAATACATTTTCAAATGATCTTTGTAGGGCTTTCGTATGCAGCAACATTCCATGGAATAAATTAAACAATCCAGTTCTGCGATCATTTCTTGAGAAATATTGTGTAAATCAAAAAATACCAGATGAATCAACTCTTAGGAAAAATTACCTACCTCCGCTATATGAATCTACCCTGGAATTGAGCCGTTCTGATATCGGAAGGAACTATGTCTGGATATCGGTGTATGAGACAACGGATTCATGTGGCCGTTACATAGCAAATTTCGTGGTTGGTAAATTACATCCAGACGAACCCGGTAAGCCGCATCTTCTTGCTTGTAAAGTACTAGAGAAAACCAACCATAGCACGATAGCAAGATTTGTAAATGATTCTCTGCGACTATTGTGGCCATCTGAAATTGAGGATAATTGTTGTAAAGTGCTTGTACTGATCACAGATGCAGCTTCGTATATGTTGAAAGCAGCAAAGACCCTCCAAGTATTTTATACGAAACTCATACACGTAACCTGTTTAGCGCACGGATTACACCGCATTGAAGAAGAAATACGCACACAGTTTCCAGCTGTTAACAATTTAATTGGATGTGGGAAGAAGCTGTTTCTGAAAGCACCAGTTCGTGTCCAGTTCTACAAACATTGTCTACCTGAAGTTCCTTTGCCACCTGAACCTGTCCTGACTAGGTGGGGGACATGGTTATCTGCAGAATCATTTTATCAGGAGAATTTTTATGAAGTGAAAGAAGTGGTTCCAAAACTTGAAGATGAGCATATTGCGTGTGTCCGTGATGCAAAAGTTGTGTTTGAAACCGCTACTGTTTATCAAGATGTGAATTTCATTCATGCACATTTTTCTAAACTTCCAAAAGCCATTGAGAGCTTTGAATCTTCTGGTACTCCCCTCCATGAATCACTTGATCTCGTAGAGAAAGCTGCATCTTCATTGAATTCCGCTCCAGGCGAAATTGGAGAGAAGATTAAATGCAAGTTAGAAAAGGTGTTGAATTCGGACCCAGGACTGAAGAAGATTAAGTTAATTAGTCAATACTTGAGTGGAACTAGGGTATCCTTGCCAGATGTATGCTCCGAAACTTTGGTGCCCGTGTATAAGAACTGTCCAATCACGTCAGTTGATGTAGAACGATCATTCTCAGCATATAAACTCATTTTGACGGACAATAGACATAGTTTGTCTCCAGAAAACATTGAAAGACTACTAGTTACCTATTGTGATGCTTCTTTTTGCAACAAATGATACCTGTAAATAGGTAAGTGAATAAAATTGCATGTTTTAAGTGCATATTTCATTATTTTCCGTGCACATATTCTAACTTTTTAGTGCATATTTGCATGCATATTTTCAGGTTTTTTAGTGCATATAAATCCGGGCGCTATTTATAACATCGTAACTTTGCTAAACTCTGCTGGCACACTTTAAGAAATGAAAACCCATTTAAATGATAATTTATGCAGACGGGTAGACCGAAATACGGATTGACACAATTTTAACAATATTAACGACTTGATAACGACCAGCATTAGGACATATGGTGATGCTAATTACTAAACATTGTTATTGTAGAGTGGAGAAGATACTAAAATCCGCGTTTGGAGCCAAGGGAGAGGAGAATGATTGTTGCACAAAATAAACAAGTAACCAAACGTAATAATGATAAATATATTGTTGGATCACAAAGTAATGATAACTTTCCCGTTAGCACAACGGACGGTAAGATTGATTCATGTACAGTTGTAATTAAAGATAGAAAGTGCTATAAGTGTTTATGCTTATGTAATGTTTTACTTTAATTTGAGTTTCTTTATTGATTGCTATTAGTGATATAAGCAATGTGCAATGAACTATGAACATTTCGTCGATGTCATGAGTGCATTTTATGAGTGAATTTTATGAGTGAAGATTAGATTTGGGTGCAGTGAGGCACCACACAGATTCAAGGACTCACAAGTGATGGAGAGAATGTTGCAACATGGCTGATGAGATCATGTTTTGATCTAAGCTGCGGAGCACAGATGATTCATGTTAGGATTTGTAACCCTTTTAGAGCCATCATCTGTGTGCTCCAAATTTTGATTTGTATTGTTGGGATTTAATGTAAATGTAATTGTGTTTTTTTTTTGTGTTTTCCATGATTTAAAATTAAATTCATTTATATTAGGAATATGTTTGTTTTTCCTGTAGAGTAGTCACCTGGTAGACATCAAATCCTGAATATGTGTTCGTAGGCTGGAAGAACGTAACATGCCTCAAAAGAACGTGAGCTGTCGGGACGCGAACACATGTTCTCCATATAATATCAAATGGGTAGAGTATTTATACATAAACATCGTACCTTGCTCACTTGGGCTGAGATAAGGTATTTATACATAAACATCGTACCTCGCTCACTTGGGCTTGGATAAGGTATTTATACATAAACATCGTACCTTGCTCACTTGGGCTGAGATAAGGTATTTATACATAAACATCGTACCTTGCTCACTTAGGCTGAGAGAAGGTATTTATACATAAACATCGTACCTTGCTCACTTGGGCTTGGATAAGGTATTTGTACATAAACATCGTACCTTGCTCAGTTGGGCTGAGGTAAGGTATTTACACATAAACATCGTACCTTGCTCAGTTGGGCTTGGGTAAGGTATTTATACATAAACATCGTACCTTGCTCACTTGGGCTGAGATAAGGTATTTATACATAAACATCGTACCTTGCTCACTTGGGCTGAGATAATGTATTTATACATAAACTTCGTACCTTGCTCACTTGGACTTGGATAAACATCGCACATTGCTCACTTGGGCGTCGATAAGTTATTTATACATAAACATCGTACCTTGCTCACTTGGACTGAGATAAGGTATTTATACATAAACATCGCACATTGCTCACTTGGGCTGAGATGAGGTATTTATACATAAACATCGTACCTTGCTCATTTGGGCTGATATAAGGTACTTATATATAAATGCCGCACCTTATTCAAGCCTAACAGAACAGGATCTGATGATGATCGCTTGACTGTCGAAATATCTCAACTGAATAATTAACCCCTGTCCCATTTCTTGACATAAAAGCGTATTATTTTGTAATAAATATATCTTGTAATATTTCTTTTAGGTTAGGGTGTTTAAATACTTGTTTTCCCACCTAATGTGATTGGGCACAATTTGTGTTGACCGAATGGAAGGCTTTCTATAATAGAACTAGGCAACACTGAAAAATGGCTTCTAATACTTCAATATATAATATGCTTTTAGTTTACTAAATTTTGTATCTTAGATAGTCTCAGCATGCGGCTTTGAACACATATTTTCCAGTACTGGGGATGTGTTGGCTGGAGGTATCTTTACCAACGGTTGCAGTTCTGTTTTGAAAAGAAGCAATAACAATAACAATATTTTCCTATATATTAACTTTTTTCATTACTGTCTAAAATAGCTACAATGTTTTGACATTGAGTTGCGATTTCGAAATTGTTAACCTATAATTTATCACAGTGTAGGCCATAAACGAAATATTATTGACTCGCTCACTGAGATAATGTATGTAATTGACAGAGGGGTATTGTGATAAGAAGGACCTGTGGGATATATGAAGACAGACTACGTTAGTTCTTCACGGAACTACTTGTTCCTTTTCCTTCAGTTCCTCTTCTTGGTGTAAGAGTTAGTATCAATAAGTGCAGTAGTATTCATTCTCATCATTATTCTTATCATGAGGGGGCAGATGACATCGATCATCTGCTATACAGATCAGTAAGTAGGCTACAATGGACCTTGCATGGAGTGTTGGGGGGACTTTGGAACAATTTGTAATAAGGTAACTCTCCTTATTCACATTTCTAACCAGGGCTGAAATGCTAATATTTAAAAGATTTCCCATGAAACAGGGTCATAAATAAATAAATAAATAAATAAATAGGCTTGTGCGATAGAAACTCTATGTGGTGGATATATTAAACAATTGAATGCCCTTACCGACACCAACCTCATAACTGGAGTTAATTATTGACTAATTGATTTGTTATTATAGTAGGCCTAATGAAAATGAAAATCCACAGCCTGCTTCCAGTCTCCGACCGGGTCAGGAATGGAATGAATGAAGCCCCCATCTAGCGGAGAGGATATGACTGTGCCGGCTGCCGAGGCCTGACGCACTCCTCTGGGGCAATGACTAAATGAATGACAGATGAAATGAAATGATAGTGGAGAGTGTTGCTGGAATGAAAGTTTGACAGGGAAAACCGGAGTACCCGGAGAAAAACCTGTCTGCCTCCGTTTTGTCCAGCACAGATCTCACATGGAGTGACCGGGATTTGAACCACGGACCCAGCGGTGAGAGGCCGGCGTGCTGCCGCCTAAGCCACGGAGGCTCACAGTAGGCCTAATATTTATTATTATTAGTATTTTTATTTATAGACTGCAGTGTATGTCTCTTATGTGCATTTAATGATGTATTATTTCAAGTATACTAAATAGTTCAGGTTCATTATATTAACATGAACCAGCCGAGATAATGAGGCTCCTGCCAATGTATTGACTTATTGAAGAATTAATCATTACATAGAGCCTTCATTTCCCGCAGCTCATTCCTTTTAACGTGTTCAATGAATTGCCTCGTTACGGCTCATTTAGTCTCGGATTTCTTCTTGAATCACCTCAATCTGTGGATATGTTATTTGTCGGGCCCGTTTTATTGCGAGCGTTGAAACGAAGTTTTACCGCCTCCCGTCTTCAATGGAGCAGATTTGTCGATCAGTCGTCCGCAGTAGAGATCGAGAATGAAGTCATAACATTTACTCAAATGATTACTCCATTAACCCAAACGATTACAGATTGCATCTCTCGACAATTTTGGTTAGCATTGTGAGTGGCATGCGTGCGTCTCCAAGCGTCGCTCTACTAACAGAGTGCTGTGTCAACTATTGCCTTCCAATGTGGGATCATGCGACCTCAGGAGAGCAGATAAAGAAGCTTGTTTGCTGTGGCACGAAGCCACATTGCTCTGCTTCCCCTAACCAAGTGCTCCTCAAACACACCGTAATTTCGTTCGTGCGAATCATCCGTTCACAAACTTTTCCTCAGAGGAGGGAGGTTGTACGGTATATTTACTTCTTACAGGACTTCCCAGAGCCGGATAGCTTTTCCTAATGACGTAATAATTTCCACACAAGTCATTAGTTTTAAGAGCTATTTTAGCTGACTACTTATAGAATAATATAATTAAATAAAACAGCATTTTGTCGAATAATAATCACGCTCATACCCTGCTTACATTCTTAGCACCTAACATTCTCTTTCATATATTGCAAAACCGAGTCCTTCTCGTTATTATTATTATTATTATTATTATTATTATTATTATTATTATATGTATTATTATTATTATAGACTATTACCGATAGGGTTATCTACGTGGACTAAGGAGCAAGGCCATGAGATCAGGCCATTTCCATACACGCGAGACGAGTGGGTTCGAGCCCCAAACATTACGGTCCTTGAATATATGTCCTTGGTTTTCCATTATTAACTCCTCGCAAATGCCAGGAAGGTACTTTTTAATGCACTGCGGTCATTTCCTTCTATCTCCTCCCCTAGTTTCATTCATCTTTCAATTACTCCTCTTATGAAGTTGGTTTCAGGAAGGGCAATCGATCGTATGATCTACGAATTACATACAATTTTTAACTCACCTTATCCTAGAACCCTTAAAAACGGAATAATAATATGAGTTATTAGTAAATAATGCAAATAGCATACTATTATTATTAGACAATTATTATTATTTTTAATGTATATATTACTATTATTATTATTAATATTATTATTACCGACAGTAGTGGCTACGCTGGCTAAAGGGCAGCATTAGGTCATGGGGCCAACCTCTCTGCTGACTCGGTAGACGCGTGGGTTCGAGCCCCACCGTCGGCCGTCCTTGAAATGGTTTTCCGTGGTTCCCCATTTTCAACACCAGGCAAATGCTGGGACGGTACCTTCTGACAGGCCACGGCCGCTTCCTTCCACATCCTTGCCCAGTTTCATTCACCAACATTCATTTCATCTCTCATTAACTCCTCTCATGAGGTTGGCGTCAGGAAGGGCATCCGGCCGTAAAAACAATCGCCACTAAGATTTCCATCGCATCTCATCCCCGACCCCGTTGGAAAACGGGAATTATAAGGGGTAGACATACATACATTATTATTATTATTATTATTATTATTATTATTATTATTATTATTATTATTATTATTATTATTATTATTATAGTGAGTCATAGTGATCATCAAATCCGTCTACTTTGACATATGATAAGTTTGACATTCGCCTGCAATTTGAAATGGGAAACCACGGAGGAACACTTGATAGGAATATTATTGTAATTATTATTTTATGTTTTTTGTTTCGAACGCGATGGAAAGTCAAAATATGATACTCATCTGGGAATTGAGTTTTTTTTTTTTTTTTTTTGCATCAGAAATGCTATCATCCCCTTTGGTGAAGGCATTTTATACAATGGTGAACAATGCGACAGTGGACTTGTAGTATTGTTTGTTTGATATGATCATAACATTATTCAAATATCCACTTTAAGGACTCTTCTCACACCTTTAAGATGCACAAGGGAAGGGAGATTTCAAACTTCGAAATACATGATTCAGTAGTGAAAGTGCCAAATAATGTAGCTTTTGTCAGAGAGTCTGTCAGGTGGTGACGTTACATTTAGTATTAATTTCACTAGCTCTACAGTATGGTACAAAATCGATGCATGACGGACTATCGTACAATAGTAGAAGAAGGTATTTTGCTTTATAGGTAGGCCTGAGCCTACGAGGAGGTGTTTATGAGCCGGTAAGGTGGCCAGTTCCTTCCTTCCCTACTCCCACCACAGGACATAATCAACCCCAAACTTTCAACGAAGTGATTTCTCACCCAAGTGTTTCAACTTGACCAATCCGTTGGCTATATGAGACAACATTCAGAGAACCAAGGGTAACCCAAATCACGTGAGTGGATCAAATCAAAAACCCATTGACACTAAAGTGATATTCTTCGTAGTAACCTATTCATTGAAGTAAAACAAATAAAGATTATATTAGAGTTATTCCCCACCAATGGTTACGCATATTTGACATCGCTCTGGTAGTTCCCATATTTGTGCTTCAAACCATTCCTTCGGGGCAATCCTGGTGCCATTGCTGGGAAAAGGACTGGAGCCCGTCCTTGTAGATGAACGTGACCTCTCTCATTTGCGCCGAATACAGCGTAGATAAGTTTCGGTGAGTACTGTATGGCATATGAGGCAACACGGCGGACCCAAGAACACTCAGGGTGGCAATTGTCTGCCGACCGACATATGGCTGCGCTTCCACTAGGAAGGTGCTGTACTACTGGCCTGTTTGCACAATATTCTGATTCTTCCCAGTGGTGAAAAATTGAGGCAATTATTGAGATAATCCTGATGGATGATGGTGTGTACCGCACCGAGCGAGAAACCTGTTTCATAATGTATTTCATTGAAAGTGATTCGCCTATTCTCCAATATCAAGTCAGGCACGCCCTGGGTATTGTCTATTTTTCAAGTAGTTGCTGATCACCCGCCGCATTTACCTTCACCGTAGTCCTTGCGGTCTTTGAACTCTTCTAAACACTGAAACACGGTTGTAGTCTATGACTTGGAGCTGCTTCCTCACATACGGTTACTAACATCACGGGAATGTGTGAAGCAGCAGAGCGTCAATCATTTCTAAACTACGGAACCAAAACACATAGGCAGTTGTAGTAACAACGTACCCTCGATTGACAAACACAAGCACAAACAGGTAAAGTACATTCTGAGAAGTCAGAGATATTCCTTTCCGGAATGTGAAGAGTCTTCATATACGGCCCACGGGACACATACAGCCCCCACAATGTTTGCCACGGCTCATGAATAGTTCCAAATGCCCTTCTAAAAGTACAGTATCTCAGTAAATATGAAAATCAAGATATTCTAGGTTGATGTGAGTAGTGAATAGCATTTACTGATCACTAAAGAGAGATGATTAATTGCTGTTCCAAATACTGTATATTGAAGAGAGTTTCTCTCTTAGTAATGTATCTATATGCCTTGAAGTCATAAGATGCTTTCCCATCTTTCGATGTAGATAAGCAGGTGATCAGGTTTTTCTTGATGAAAATGGAGTTAAATAAAAAAAATATTTAGAAATGACTGCGCGGTGAACACTCTTTTTAGAAACTGAGACACCGGATAGAGCAGAGAAAGTCAAACGCTCTGAAATTGTACTGAATGTCATTATATTTCTCCAAGATAACGCCCAACCACACATTGGCTGGAGAACACTTCAATATACTGCTCGTACACAGCCCTGATCACTCTCGTTCTACTTTCAAATGTTTAGGGACAGCATTTTGCAACACTTGTGTGGTTTTGTCAGTGGCCATAAACGTCTGCAAGAAGAATGTTTTAATTAAGAATTGCATGTCGCATTCAGAGAGGATGTTGACACCCACATGAGACCTGTATGCCGTGATAAGGACCATATGAATGATGAAGACATCACGTGTTCCAAGTCTCTGAGCCTGGGGAATCAACCATACGAAGTCGAAACCCCACGGCTCAGCCGGGAATAGATCCCGGGGCTCTTCAGATGAAAGGCTAGTGTTCTACACACTTATCCACTAAGTCGGACAATGTATTAAAATTTGTTGAGATTACTTTTGAAGTAATAAATTTTCAAAGACTCTTTTTTGGGGATGAACGTGAATTATTTCTACCTTAGTGAAGAAGTAAGGGTCTCCATAATTTCGTTTCTTGACTGTACTTTTCTTTCATTAACTAACCACATGCACTGTTTCACGTTCAGCCAAAGCAAACAAGCGAACCACGAAATAACCAACTACAAGAGTAACAATAGTCTTCAGCTGAAACAAAAGGCGTCCAATAAAAAGTTTCGTTCAGTTGGGGCAAGTGACGTTAATTTGGCTTCATTTCCCCTTCCTCACCCCTCCCTCCAACTTCGTATTTTCTTCTCTTTACCATCCTTTCTTCTCTTATACCCTTGCACGACTTGATGAAGTAGAGTTTTGGAAAGAAGAGGGCAGAGAAATTAAAAGCTATGGCCTACGCTGTTCAAGTCTCTTCTCCTTGGCATGCAGTTTTGCATTATTTTCTATTGCATCTGATGCTAACATTGAGGTTAGCCGTCGGTAAACAATGTGTCAGTCTTTAATTCAAAGCAGGACCACTTCGAATATTGTCATATCGTAAACCAGGTGTTTCATATCGTCAAAGTAATCGGGACTGCCATATGTCAAAAATGCCCTCAAAACGTTTGAACCCTACACCTAATATCACAGAATGCCAGGCCTAAATGTTAAGGTCAATTTTCATATTTTGTTGTGTAAATTAGTCATTTGTTGCTACGTTTCAGAAGATAAAATTAATTTACACTGGGTTGTACAGTTTATTAGTTAGATGCCTGTAGTTAGCCCTCCTACCTTTAGTAGTTTTTAGGAGGTGTGGTTAAGGCCTATGCACTCACTCGGGGATTAAGAAGAGTCTTTGTCAAGTTGTTGTATTTTATCATTTATGTTATTAATTATTCTTGCAATTTACTTAAAATTTCAAATGAGGCCATTTATAAGGCCACTACATTATTTATTCTTATTATTTTATTGTAATTTGAAAGTTACACTACCGTCCTGAGATAATACACAGCCCAAGTACATAAAATGGTCCACCTGCTCGAATTTAGTTCCTCCTACCAGGGTTCGTATTATCTTGTGTTTCACTTTCGTTTTGAGCATATTTTCGAATTTTGTAATGTACGAAATTAGACTTATGAGTTCGACACGGGCCAAATGTCCGTGTGTGTGTGTGTGTGTGTGTGTGTGTGTGTGTGCGTATGTATGTATTTATATACAGAGGTAGCACTAGAGAACACCTCAGGGGAAAGGTTTTTGACGCCACCATCTTAACGAAAACCAAATGGCCGCCACCGCCAATGCTTAAATAGAATTACGACTGAACTAATCATCCAATCAGTAGCAAATTTTCGAAAACGAAACCTTCATGTGGGAAGTGCCTGGGCCCCAACAACAAGGTCATTATCTAAACAATGTCAAGATGGTGACCGTATCAATCCTACAAGCATTATAATCCATAACTTATTAACTTAAGGAAACCATACTCGCAGTGGTTGACATTCAGATAGATTTTTATAAGAACCCTCTGTTGTCAACGTGATGATTACATGAGAGTGAATATGTGCTCTACCGCCATCCTGAAATTATAGAACAAAAAATATGTAACTCTCATCTCTTAAGAGCTAGAATAAGGAAAGATAGTTACAAGTCAGGACCGTATATGTGCCTTTGTATGTCCAAGGAAAAAGAACCGAGATTCTTTTCAAACAAGATGGCGGCTGCGCGAACTATGAGCAAAAATCGATAACTCAGAAGGCTGGTATATTGGCTTTCACGGCCCGTGAATTAAAACTCAGAAATTTTTCTAGGATTATGCCGTGTCCTTGCTGGCTCATCAGCGGGCTCTTGGTGTCCACACCCGGACCCCCAGAGGAATAGAGAACTGTGCACCACCTCCCTTCTTATAAAGCGCACGTACGCCTCTTAACTGCGAGAGCTATAGCTCAAGCAGCCTTTCACCTCCCTATAAAGGCTTCCCAAAAGATGGTATATTGGCTTTCACGGCCCGTGAATTAAAACTCAGCAATTCTTCTAGGATTGTGCCGTGTCTTGTGTTGGGTTTCGCCTAGGAACACCAAGCCGGCTGATCAGCGGGCTCTTGGTGTCCGCGCCCGGACCCCCAGAGGAGTAGAGAACTGTGCACTACCTCCCTTCTTATGAAGCGCACGCGCGCCTCATAACTGCGAGACCTAAGCTCAACCAGCCTTTCACCTCCCTACAAAGGCTTCCAAAAAGATGGTATATTGGCTTTCATGGCAGTTAAGAGTTAAGAGGCGCATGGGCCGTGAAAGCCGATATACCATCTTTTTGGAAGCCTTTATAGGGCGGTGAAAGGCTGCTCCTGTGGGGGTCTGGGCGTGGACACCAAGAACCCGCTGATGAGCCAGCTCGGTGTTCCTAGGCGGAACCCCACACAAGACACGGCATAAACCTAGAAATATTGCTGAGTTTCAACTCAGAAGCCAGTTGTGTAATTAAAACAAATCTTGGGAAGGGTTGTTTAACATATAAAGATTCTCACTTGCGTCAGTCAAAAGATGATCACACTGAATATAGCACACAGCGGCCATCATGGAAAGCCAAAAAAATTAATTAATTAATAAATTTAGTAATAAAGTAGGAACCTAGTAATTTTCTACGTCGATTTGTATGCCCAAAACAAGAAAATTGTACCATACAAAAGACCCCGGTATCAATACTCATAGGAATATAGCACGCAGTGGCTATCTTGACATTCTAAAATACACAAACAAATAACTCTGTATATTATAAAGATACGAGATCTCGAATTACCATTAATGTAGAAACTTATATGCTTTGTATGCTAGAGAGAAAATTACATCCCGACCATACATTCAACATGCTGGCTGAGCATACTTTTAAAACTTAAAATTCAACAACTCAGGATCCAATTGCGCAATCAACACGAAATTTTGTATGAGGGAAGAAACGTATAAGACACCGTGTTTGCATTAGTCATTTGATTGCCACACTGTATAGTTCGCAACCGCCATCTTGTATACATAAGGCATTAATATCGTTTATGTATTACAGTTACAATGATGAAACGCAGCAAATATGTAGTCTCCCATGTAAGGTTTTCTATGCAAAAGGCGCGAGATAAACGATTCCGTACATTCAAGATTGCGGATGTGCGTACTTTTCTAGTGTTGCAATCAATTACTCTACATGCAAAAGAGGAATTAAAACGAAACTTAGAAATCGGAGAGTCTTACATAAAATAAAACACTTATCGTTCATCACAAGAAAATTCAATTATACTCCTTGATAATGACAAAGAGTTATAATCTCAGTATATTTTAGAGATACAATTTAGAAAAAAAATAGGAGTAGTGTGCTACGGATAGTTTAAACCAACACCGTCAGCAATTTTTAAATTTGCCGATATATCCTGCGCTATTTATCGTAGATAAACATGTGAAGTGTCAAAGTACTCGAGATGAAGACCCTTTCCTATGGACTACTTATTTCCACCCCAAGATAAAAACTACCCATAGCCGGGGGTGAAATATATACAATATATTTATTAATCTCATGTACTTTTTTCAGGATTAGAGAATAACCCATCTCTTTTGGAAAAAAATCGTTTTGACTGACTGAAAAGCATAAAACTTACGTTAACTAATGGCTTCAAACACCATAACTTTTCCGTAATGTTAGCCATTCCTTTCTCCCCAAGTTGTGCCCTGAGTCCTCGTGCCATTGCACACTCATGTTTATGTAGAGGAAATGGTAGCTTTGCCTTGAAACCGTGATTAGCAGAAATGAACTTGGAGAATTTACCACGTAAATAGAGGTTGAAAGCACCACACACCTCTTTCTTTAACAGGACAAACTTACTGTTTTCCAATTATTCTTGGCAGTCCAGTTGGTCACAATCATATCCTAACCACCATAATGTTATCACAAAACGGTTCCGTAATCGGTGTAAGTAGATTAACATTTTGTTACTAAAGAGTGTCTCGTTTTCTGTATAGTTGATATTACCAATATATTTAACCAGATTGTCCAGGTTTTACTATAACAACCACAAATCAAATGTTCCCCATAAGCTGAGGGGCGCTAAATACTTTAGAGAGAGACATCATTACACTTTCAACTACCACGAAGTACTAATCAATATCATCTGTAGCGTCTCTTATATACCAATACTCAATTCTATTTTTAGATTATGACGTAACCAACAACATTCGAGAGTGGAAATCAGTACACATATAAATACACAATCTTCCGAGCATTTCCGAAGATTCCTGAAGGTTAACTACTGGAACTCTGGGGTTCAGCATCGGCCTCTTATGTCGATTTATTTTGCGGCTTATATTATGTCAGCTTATTTAGCGGCTTATTTTTATGTCGGCTGTTTTAGCTGCTTATTTTTATGTCGGCTTATGTGTCGGCTTATGTGTAGGCTTATTTGGCGGCTTTTTTATTTTTAGTGGCTTAATCTTTAGGTGTTCAAAAAGTATCGCAGTCCTTTTAGTGACAGCATAATCCTAACCGCTATGTTTGTAAGCAATCAAGAACAATAACACACCAAGATTGCAAGAATTACAAAGCACTTTAAGGTAAATGATTGGCCCCCTACTCCTACTCATACGTCCATCTTTCGCCCAGTCAATTTTTCAAAAAAATTTGTTCAAATGAAGGCTATATGTTTAAACTAGAAATCCTAGAAAGTCATATGCCATTTTAAAAGAAAGGTCTCTACGCCCTTTATCTATAGGCTTACAACAAAACAGTCTATTTTTAAAATATTTTTCCAAAAAGTTCAATTTGGAAAGTAGGTTATATTTTCAAAAAGAACAAGAAGTTCCATGAAGAACTATACAGCCTACTTTTCATGCCAATGATTATTCTACAGTATATGAACCTATCTAGAATAATGACAAAATTAAGTTGGTAATATCGAAATATCAAATTAGTTCAAAATATACCTGGTATAATGTAGCCTAATAGAGCACTACAGTTGGTAGCCCTGGTGACTGTATATATTCTTAGTTCAATCTCTTAAGGTACAGAATACAAAATTTGGTTGAAGTCCAATGGACGTTACATGCAGTTAGACACTGGATCTATCAGCACGCGTAAAAGCATGTTGCCAACAATGTCATGCGTGTGCTGGTCAGAAATAATCTGAAGTATTATGATATCTTGTTGTTCCAATTTTGGATGAAATCCATTTGTTAGTATAGAAGTTACATGCATTTTAAAATTGGACCTATCAGCAGGCATAGAATCATGTTGCCAGCACTGCCTTGTATTAATTACTCCAAATTAATCTAGAATGTCAGGTGCTATACGTGTGCAAAGTATAGAGCAGTTGGCTTGCATACTTTCTGATATATTTATATTAGGGTAAAAAATAAAGACAAGATTTATTAACAGTTTGCAGCCCTGATTGCTCTTAAGAATAAGCAAAGTCATATCTGTTATGTTACACATAGCACATACGAAATTTGGTTGAAATCCAACTGATAGTATAGAAGTTACATGTATTTAAAAGTTGGTACTATCAGCAGGCTTATAATCATGTTGGTAGAACTGACGTATATAAGTTACTCCAAATTAATCTAAAATGTCAGAATATACGTGTGCATAGTTTAAAGCTGTTGGCTTGCATACTTTCTGATATATTGGTATTTGGATAAAAAATATAGAGAGCAATTATTAACAGTTGGCAGCCCTGGTGGCTCTTAAGAATAAGCTCAATCATATCTGTTTATGTACAGATATTACATACAAAATTTGGTTGAAATCCAATTGATAGTGTAGAAGTTATATGCATTTAAACATTGGACCTATCAGAAGGCTTAAAATTATTTTGGCAACACTGTCATGGTTGGCCTCCTGGAACTTAAACTGAAATAGTATTATCTGCATGTGTACCAATTTTGGAATAGCTCCCATGCATACCTTGCGAGATATCCAACATGGAGCTCAAATTTCTAGTGCGTTTTTTCAGCAGTTGGTAGCACTGACATCATTTTCAAATATGGACGTGAGATATTCCGGTGCACATCTTTACTCATACTAAATTTGGTTTTGATTGCTGGAGCCGTTTAGGAGTTGATAGGTGGGGACACACACACAGCCAGTCAGACAGACAGACAGACAGACAGACGGACAGACACACATTTTCCCGGATCGATCTCATAAGTCTACTTTTTCCTCATTTTTGCAAAATGTGAAAAGTAGGCTAAAAATCTTACAAAATCATATATCGGCTAAAACGAAAGGTCTCTTATGTTCTTTATCGTTGGTACAAAACATTGTATTTTTTAGATTTTTCCAAAAAGTTCAGTTAGGAATGTAGGCTATATTTTCAAACCTATTAATCACAAGAAGTTAAATATTGGCTCAGATGAAAGGTGATGACTCTCTCCACTTCCCCAAAACAAGTCCTATATCCCTGGAACAAAACAACAGTAGTGGGCTACGGAGAATCTAAAGCCATAGCGTCAGCAGATTTTAAATTTAATAACCCACTACTGTTTGTTTTGTCCCGAGGATATAGGATATGTTTTGGGAGGTAGAGGGGTTAATTACCTTTCATTTGAGTCAACATTTAACGTTTTGTGATAATAGTCTTGAATCTATAGACTACTTTGCAAATTGAACTTTTTTGGAAAATATCTAAAAAACACAATGTTTTGTTCTAACGGTAAAGGACATAGAGAAATTTCGTTGAAATCAACATATGAATTTTAAGAATTCACAGTTTTAAAAATATAGCCTAGTTTCCAAATTGAACATTAAAAAAAAAACAATGTTTTGTTGTGTAGATTAAATGCGTAGAGACCTTTCGTTTAAGCCGATATATGACTTTCTAGGATTTTTAGTTTTGAAAATATAGACTACTTTCCAAATTAAACTTTTTTACATAAAAATACCATGATTTTTGTAGGCCTATAGATAAAGGGCGTAGAGACCTTTCGTTTAAAACGACATATGACTTTCTAGGATTTCTATTTGAAACAAAAAGCCTACTTTGGACTAATGTTTTGGAAAAATTTACTATATATAATTTTTTTGACGGGGAGTAAGATAGACGTAGGAATAGGAGCTGGGGGTCAATTATTAACATTAAAGTACTCTGGAATTCTTGGAATCTTGGTGAGTTGTTGTTGTTCTTGATTGCTTACGAACATGGCGGTAAGGCTTATGCTGCCATTAAAAAGACTGCGATACTTTTTGAAAACGAAGAGAACAAACCACTAAAAATAAAAAATAAGCTGCCAAATAAACTTACACATTAGCCGACACATAATCCTACATAAAAATAAGCCGGTAATAAGCTGACATAAAATAAGCCGCTAGATAAGCCAAAATAACATAAGCCGCTAGATAATTCGACATAAAAAACCGATGCTGAACCATAGAGCTCCAATAGTTAACTTTCGGTAATCTTCGAAAATGCTCGGGAGATTGTATATGTATGTGTGTACTGATTTCCACTCTCCAACGTTGTTGGTTACGTCATAATCTAAAAATAGAATTGAGTATTGGTATGTCAGAAACGCTACAGATGATGTTGATATGTACTTCGTGGTAGGTGAAAGTGTAAATATTTCTCTCTCTTAAGTGTTTAGCGTCCCTCAACTTATGGGGAACGGAACAAAACCTACCTTTTTGATGTGTTACATCTTTTCGCTCGGTTACTGGATAGTTTTGTGGGAGTGATTTTGAAAATTGGGGACTGAAGTGAATCGGAACGATCGAGCTGGCAGTGGTGGATCAAACGGAAGTATGCACTGCACGCTCGATCGATCAAACGGAATTGTACTAGCTGGCAGTGGTGGACAATGGAAGTATGCACTGCCCGCTCGATCGACCAAACGGAAGTCTACTAGCTGGCAGTGGTGGACAACGGAAGTATGCACTGCCCGCTCGATTGATCAAACGGAAGTGTACTAGCTGGCAGTGGTACCATGCAAAGGCAGCGCGATTTTTGTAGACCTACAATTGAAAATGTGTGTATTGGAAACAAGGCAGTGTGTGCTCTGTAGCGCGAGAATGTTATGGTAGGTAATACAGTAGGCAGTGCATTTAGCAGGCACTGGTTTGACGAGCCCAGTGGCAAATGTTTCACCGACTTTCATTTGTCATTGAGCAGTTTATGAAGCTTCACGTTCAAGGTTGAATATCACATGGAGTAGGAAGTGAAAACTTGAGACTAATGTTGTTGAGTGTATGATAAAATAAAGACGACAAATGACATTTAAGAAAGCGGCATTATTGTCAAACTGTGGGTGAGTAATCAAATATTAAATGCATAAGAGAATGTTGTTATATGAGTGGAATAAAAGCTGTATTTTCATCATTTGTGAGACTAGGTCATTTCATGATTGTAGGAAGCCATGTTTTGATTGTTTACGACGAATTGTATGAGAGCCTTGAGAATAATGAATGTTATAGTTACTGAGGAGTGTGCACACAGTATTTCAGAGTACAGTCGACGTTGTGTGTCACTTTCTTATTATGAATTATTCATGTAAAAGGAAGGAAGGAAGCTTGTGGTTTTGTGTGACCGTTAATCTCACGATCATGATCCACGGTACCTCCCTTTTACGTGGAATGCGAACCACAGGACATGGCATTTCAATTCGAAAATCTCACATGTATTGACCGGGAATCGAACGTGGTCTACCTTGGTGAGAGACTAACAGCTTGACCGCTGCGCCACAAGTGTGACAGTAGCATATCTCCAATTCAATCTATACATTCATCATAGTACCAGTATGAAAACGGAGCGTAAATTAACATCTTAAGAAAGTCCAAGCTGTGTAGTATACGTGTAGGATAACATGTCAGATGTTACACATCATATGCGACTACTGTAAGGCTCATATTTTTTTTTCTTTCTTTTTATTTTGTCGTATGGCCTCCTGAGAGGCCGAGTGCAGGTCTTTCTAGTCGACGCCCGTGGGCGATCTGCGGGTCGGGATAAGAGATGGAATGGATGAAGATGAATGAAACTGTGCAAGGATGTGGACGGAAGCGGCCGTGGCCTGTCAGGAGGTACCATCCCAGAATTTACCTGGTGTTGAAAATGGGAAACCACGGTAAACCATTTCTAGGACGGCCGACGGTGGGGCTCAAACCCACGCGTCTACCGAGTCAGCAGAGAGCTTGGCCCCATGACCTAACGCTGTGCTTTAGCGAGCGTAGCCACTGCTGTCTGTAGCCCACCGATGAGCGGTTCGGTTTGTGGTTGTTATTGGAAAACCTGGACAATATGGTTAGACATTGGTAATATCAATTATACAGAAAAAGAGACACTCTTATGTTACAAGAAAGTTAATCTACTTATACCGATTACGGAACCGTTTTGTGATAACATTATGGTGGTTAGGTAATGTGACCAACTAGACTGCCAAGAACAATAAAATTGGAAAAAAAGTAAGTCAGTCCTGCTAAAGAAAGAGGTGTGTGGTGCTTTCAACCTCATTTTACGTGGTAAATTCTCTATGTTCATTTCTGCTAAGCACGGTGTCAAGGCAAAGCTACCATTTCCTCTACTTATCAATAAGTTTGCAATGGTACGAGGTCTCAGGGCACACCTTGGGGAGAAAGGAATGGCTAACATTATGGAAAAGTTATGGTGTTTGACGCCATTTTCAGTGTTGCCTTAGTAAACGTAAGTTTGATGCTTTACGGTCGGTCAATACGAGTTTTTCCCAAAACAGATAGGTCATTCCATAATCCTGAAAATAATAATACATGAGATTAATGAATGTATTGTATTTACTAATCTCATGTAATTGTTTTCAGGATTCGGGAATAACCCATCTCTTTTGGGAAAAACTCGTGTTGACCGACTGAAAAGCATCAAACTTACATTATGGAAGAGTATAAAAATCCTGTGGCTATACCATACAAAGTGGAGCTAGCCGATGTTAAATTAGACGTTCTGTTAGCTGAACTTCCAGGGATATTTCAACAGCTTCGTGCTGAGTAGTTCTATTTTATAGATTTGAACATAACACAAGATTTGACTGGTGTTTTTTTAACAAGAACGGAGATGTGTTCTTACCTAAAATTGAATTATAACTTTTGTGTGCAAGGAGAGTATCGAGAAAAGTGTAATGTGATTGTAAACAACGATAAAACTGTTGATAAAGACTGTTTAACATGGATGAACTCTAATTCTAGAGTAAAGATATATAATAAATGTATATGCCAAATTACAAGTCCCAGTGTAAACAAAGTCATTGGAAACCATATTATAGACTTTATCCCATGTCCGGACACCCGTCTAAGGGAAACGTTTATGTCTTCCTTAGCTAAAGAACATGGTATTAAAAGTTTAGAGGCAACAATTTACAACTACAAAATGGATGGTGTGTTTGACCCGCTCGAAGACTGTGTTAATGTATTAGAAGCCAACTAACATTATTTAAAAGAGGCGCCCCTGTACTCGGTGCTGATTGCATCCATGTGGGGCAAACTAGCGGATAACCTACAGAATAGTTGTTGTGTGGTGTTTAACCAAGTTTTACAATTTGTATACTGGGGTTACAAAAATACTCGGAAATTGACAGGTGTGCGAATCTAACTGCACGATGGACAAGTTCGAGAAAAGACATTATTTTCCCAATCCAAGACATTGTTACAATACGGGCAAACATAAACATTACCGATTTAGGATTAATTCCTACGAATAATATTCTTCCCCGGGTGTTAAGGAAAATAACCAATAAATGTAACAGACTTAGACCACACCCTTTAAGGAAATCACTCCATTAGTACAGTTAGTGTGCTTAGGGTACAGAAACGAAAATTGGAATTAGAGGAAATTGAGATCAGAAAAAGAAAAGTAGAGTATGTTTCAGAGACTACTTCCATAGAAAAAGAGTACGAAGCAGTGTTGCAGAAAAAACAGGCAATTATCGATGTGAGAAACAGGTTTACACTTTGAACAAAGTCCCTGGAAAAATCTAGATATGAGTGCTAAATGAAAACTCTCTGCATTTACTGTTAATAACAATGGAACTTATTCACGCGTTGGAGTGCTTGTAGAAAGCGAAAAATGTAATCGTGTGTGCTACTTAAGAGGATGTTCAAAATCTATGTTTGTAAATAGACATACTAATTATTTAGACTTGCTTAAAAATGATGTTTTTTGTGACTCCATGTGGTGGACTGGACATCGTGCATTTAGAAACTCAAAAACCGTTAGCCGAGTTCAACACCCATGGAATGACTATATTTAATGGTAACTCGTTTGCTAAAATCGAAAACTTTAAGTTTTACATAAAGACTCAAACACACTATGGAGAAGAGTCAACAACATATGCGCTAGATGATGTGGATCTACTTAATAACATAACTATGCAGGAACTCAAAGGCAAAATAAAAATCTCAGAGTGCTCTCGGTTAGAAGGTCTGGGAGAACAGAACTAATTATGAAGGGAAAAAATCCAATTGTTTATAGGCATTAAGTTAGATATGTGTTAGAAGTGGAGAATATTGACTCTTTGTTTGCATCAAATTACTGACTGGAAAAGGAACTAGAAGATTCGGATAAATATTTAAATTATAAGCTAAAAATTAAGCAGGACGCTATTAAAACTACACCAAGAAAAAATAAGGAAAGAGTTGTATTCCGTGTGTAAATATGTATCACAATTAAAATATATGGGTTCCCCTGTTTGTTTTAAATTAATGGCTACAGAAAAGGATCTATATGATTTAAGCAATAATGCAAATTAAAATCTAAAAATAAATATGGATGTTATTAAAGCTACCACAAGAAAAATAAGGAAAGAAATGTATTATGTGTAAATATTATAGATATACCGGTACTTAAATCAATAAAAGTATTGCATGGTTATCGCTTGTGTTCTTGTTACCCGCCTCCTACTCCTAATCCAATCGTTAACATTCGGCAGTCTCCGGCAATGTATGGGAGAGTGGCCTTGAAAAGTAGCTGAAACTAGGTAGTCGAAAGTACAGTATTACCCATTTATTACCTATATGATATCGGATGATGTTGAGTTGGGCCCACAGTCAAAACGTTTCTCTGTAGATCAGTACAGTAGATTACTGTCGATCCTAGGTTAGGTGAGGTGAGGTCAAGTCGGGTGAGGTTAGATTAGGTAAGGTTTAGTGAAGTCAGGAGAGGTCAGGTCATGTTAGGTTAGGTGAGCTGAGATTAGGTCAGGTAAGGTTATGTTAGGTGAAGTTAGGTTAGTTTAGGGTAGTCGAGGTAAGCTGAAGTTAGTTTAGGTTAGCTGAAGTTAGGTTAGGTGAAGTTAGGTAAAGTTAGGTTAGCTACCTCTATCTCATTCCTAGTCAATCATTAAACATAAAGTACTCTAGAAATCTTGGAATCTTGGTGTGTTGTTATTTAATATACTGGAAATATGTGCTCAAAACAAAGGTTAGAATGGTCGGGTTTAGGTGCTGCCTTTGGCTGCGGGAAACTAGCGGGGCACTGTTGACAAAAAAAAAAAAAAAAAAAAAAAAACATTGATCAATTGATAAATAACTGTCTCTTAGATATAATATTTGGCTATCCTAACCGTCTCTAGTATAATGTCTCGTTTTTGTAAAGAACCAACATGGTCGCTCGGTTTCTATGTGAACATTTGTTGTACATGACCAAAATGTCAAGTCGTTCTCTAAAACCCACTGGTCAAAAACAAGCATAGTCGCCAAAGTGTTCCTTGGCAGCTAACTCGTGTCTGGTTAACAAATTCTTATCGCAAGGCTGCTCAAGGCCTAACAAATTAGTCTTCAGGTATAGTGTAATCATCTTTCTACCTACAGTGCCGTGCGCAATAAATATTATATGCTAAATAACTAATTAATAAAATAAACAATTTGAAATACCCATTAATAGCCATCTTAAATCGCTTGCTCGTGTTATCCTGTTAGATAGCATGTTATAAAACTTGGTTGAAGTCTTACAGTCTTACCAAAAAAAGGATATAGGCTAGCATCGGGTACTCTAACTACTTGTCCTATATTTGTGATAAATAAAATTCAATTAGTTGTACACGAAATCTCAGATCATAAAAATCTAGAAATTAAAAATATTACATGCATTAATTTAAATCCTAAATCAAGTTTTTATGATTATAAATTATATAAATGTCTAGTTCGCTAAATCTCAAATCATCAAAATCTAAAAATAAACAAGAAGTTCCGAGACGAACTAAAGAGCCTACTTTTCATAAAATTTAAGATTCATGCCAATGATTAATCTATATGGATCTATCTAGAATAATGACGAAATTAAATTGGTAATATCGAAATTTCTAAATAGTTCGAAATACTGTATACCTGGCATAATGTAGCCTAATAGAGAACTACAGTTGGCAGCCCTGGTAACTGAATATATTATTAGTTCCATCTCTTAAGGTACAGAATACAAAATTTGGTTGAAGTCCAATGGATACCATGGACGTTACATGCAGTTAAACATTGGATTTAACAGCGCGCGTAAAATCATGTTAACAAAAATGACATACATGTATTGGTCAGAAATAATCTGAAATAATATGATCTATTGTTGTGTCAATTTTGAATGAAATCCATTAGTTAGTATAGAAGTTACATGCATTTTAAAATTGGACCTATCAGCAGGCTTAGAATCATGTTGGCAGCACAGGCGTAAGCCTATATTAGTTAATCCAAATTAATCTAGAATGCCAGGTACTATACGTGTGCAAAGTTTAGAGCTATTGGCTTGCATACTTTCTGATATATTGATATTAGGGTAACAAAAATAGAGACAGTATTTATTAACAGTTGGCAGCCCTGGTTACTCTTAAGAATCGGCATAGTCATATCTGTTATGGTATACATAGTACACACAAAATTTGGTTGAAATCCAAATGATAGTATAGACGTTACATGTAATTAAAGTTGGACCTCTCAGCAGGCTTAGAATCATGTTGGTATCACTGACGTATATAAGTTACTCCAAATTAATATAGAATGCCAGGTACTATACGTGTGCATAGTTTAAAGCTGTCGGCTTGCATACTTAGTGATATATGGGTATTTGGATTTAAAAAAATGAGAGCATTTATTAACAGTTGACAGCCCTGGTGGCTCTTAAGAATACGCTCAGTCATATCTGTTTATGTACACATAGCACATACGAAATTTGGTTGAAATCCAATAGATAGTGTAGAAGTTATACGCATTTAAAATTTCGACTTATCAGCAGGCTTATAATCATTTTGGCAACACTGCCATGTATGGCCTCCTGGAAATTAAACTGCAATATTATTATTTATACGTGTGCCAATTTTGAAATAGGTCCCATTCATACCTTCCAAGATATCCAACATGGAGCTCAAATTTCAATTGCGATTTTTCAGCAGTTGGTAGCACTGACATCATTTTCAAATATGGCCGTGAGATATTCAGGTATAGATCTTTACTCCTACCAAATTTTGTTTCGATTGCTGCAGCCGTTCAGGAGTTGATAAGGGGGGACACCCACACAGCCAGACAGACAGACAGACAGAAGGACAGACAGACAGACAGAAGGACAGACAAGCAGACAGACAGACACACATTTGCCCGATCTCATAAGTCTACTTTTTCCTAATTTTTGCAAAATGTGAAAAGTAGGCTAAAAATCTTACATGCATTAATTTAAATCCTGAATCAGGTTTCTGAAATTATTAGTTTCTAAAATATCGGGTTCGTAACCTTACAGTTTAATTCTTTGGCTAAATCTAGGAATAAATATTTCCTGGTAAAGAAAATAAAATCCTAAGTAAAACAACTCCTTATACTTTCTCCTTTAATTATTCGTTACATATTAATAAAAATGTAGTATGGTACAAACAACGTGTACTTGTTTAAATTCCTGTTGTTGTTTGAGTCTTCAGTCTTTTGACTGGTTTGATGCAGCTCTCTATGCCTCCCTGTCCTGTGCTAATCGTTTCATCTCTACATAGTTATCACACCCTACATCCGAGGCAATCTGTTTAACATATTCTAACCTTGGTCAACCCCTACAATTCTTGTCCTCGACCCTTCCTTCCATAACTAAGCTTGCTATTCCTGGGTGTCTTAGTATGTGTCCTACTAACCTATCTCTTCTCTTCATTAGCAGTCGCCAGCAACATCTCTCCTCTCCCACTCGTCTTAATACCTCTTCGTTTGTAACCCTATCTACCCATCTGATCTTCATCATTCTCGTGTAACACCACATTTCAAATGCTTCAATTCTCCTCTTTTCTGCTGCACCAATAGTCCAAGTTTTACTTCAATAGAGCGCCACGCTCCAGACAAAGGCTTTCAAAAATGACTTCCTAATACCTAAATCTATATTCGATGTCAACAGATTCCTTTTTTGTAGAAATGCTTTCCTTGCCTGAGCCAACCTACTTTTTATATCCTCCTTGCTTCGTCCATCACTGGTTATTCTTCGTCCTAAGTAACAGAAGTCTACTACTTCCTTCAGCTTTTCACCTGCCAATTTGATCTCCATAGAGGTTTCTGATTTATTTCGGCTGCATTCCAGTATTTTTAATTTACAATTATTAATTTTCATCATGTATTCTTTCCGTAAGACGGAGTCCATACCATTCAAATACTCATTCAAAACCTCAGGCGTGTCGGCCAAGATGACGATGTCATCAGCAAATCTCAGAGTTGAAATTATTTCTCCTTGAATCTTCACTCCCACTTAAAATTTTTCTCCAATTTCCTTCATTGCTTGTTCAATGTAAAGATTGAAAAGTATGGGCGATAAGTTGCAACCTTGCCTTACACCTTTCTGAATACCAGCTTCTCTCTCATGTCCTTCAGCTCGAATGACTGCTGTCTGGTTTCCGTATAGATTGTATATCACCCTCCTATCACTGTACTTTATTCCAATACATTTCAAAATGTCAAACAATTTAGTCCAATCAACGTTATCAAAGGCCTTTTCTAAGTCTACAAATGCCATGAACGTTCTCTTATCTTTCCTTATTCTACCTTCCAACATCAGCCTAAGACTTAGTACAGCTTCCCTTGTTCCTACATTTCTCCTGAAACCAAACTGGTCTTCACCCAACTCCGTTTCTATCTGGCTTTCAATCCTCTTGTAAATTATTCTAGACAGGATCTTTGAAGCATGAGTAATCAAGCTGATTGTACGGTAATCTTCACATCTATCAGCTCCCACTTTCTTTGGTATAGGGATGATTACATTCTTCTTGAAATCAGGGGGTACCTCACCTGTCTCGTAAATCCTACACACCAAGTGAAATAACCTGATCAGACCTTCTTCTCCTATGCAGCGTAGCAACTCAATCGGTATATCATCTATGCCTGGTGCTTTGTTCCTTCTTAAGTCCTCTAATGCTCTGTCAAATTCTGATCTCAATATTAAATCTCCTTTTGCATCCTCATCAATTTCCTCCTCCCTTTCCATTACATGATTCTCAATCTCCTTTCCCTTATACAAGCACTCTATGTAAGCTTTCCATCTCTCAACCTTTTCTTCCCTATCTCTTATAGGCTTTCCATTTGTGTCCTTAATATTATAGCACTTAGTCTTCTTTTCCCCAAAAGTATTCTTAATCCTTCGATAAACTGTGTCTACTTTTCCTAATTTCAGACAATTTTCTTTACCTGCACATTTCTCTTTCAACCATTCTTCTTTCACTTCCTTGCACTTCTTGTTAACCTCATTTCTCAGACGTCTGTATTCTGCTTTCCCCTTTACGTCTCTTAGATTCTTGTTTTTCCGCCTTTCAACCATCAATTCTAGTATATCCTGAGTGATCCATGGTTTTCTACCTATTCTTTCTTTCCTACCAATGTTTTCTTCTGCGGATTTTGTTATTTCATTCTTCAAAAGTGCCCATTCGTCTGCAATTGAAGTTTGTTTAGGGCTTTTCATTAGTCCTTCCTTTATACTCTTCTTGAATCTTTCGTTTACATCCTTTACTTTCAGTCTGTCTATTGCCCCCCTTTTTGGCATTTGACTTTTCCTCAGTTTCTTCAACTTTAATCTGCATTTCATTAAAACTAGATTGTGGTCAGAGTTTATGTCAGCACCAGGATATGTTTTACAATCCAAAATCTGGTTTCGAAACCTCTGCTTGACCATAATGAAGTCGATTTGGTAACGCCCTGTATCTCCTGGTCTCATCCATGTGTATATTCTTCTATTGTGGTTATTGAATAAGGTGTTAGCTATGACCAATTCATGCTCGGTGCAGAATTCCATCAGCCTGCTTCCTCGATCATTCCTTTCACCTAATCCGAAATCTCCTACTATCTTCCCTTCTCTCCCTTTTCCTACCACAGCATTCCAATCTCCCATTACTATCACATTTTCATTACCTTTGATATACCTCAGAATTTCATCTATTTCTTCGTAGACCTTTTCAACATCCTCATCATCAGCTTGACTGGTAGGCATATAGACGTGTATCACTGTGGTGCACGTAGGTTTAGTATTGATTTTTGCTACAATAATCCGTTCACTATATTGCTCATAATATTCCACCCGCTGTCCAAGTTTCCTACTCAATATGAGACCAACCCCTCCTTGGCCATTGTTTGATTTAGTGCTAATGACCCTATAGTCTCCTGACCAAAAGTCCTGTTCTTGCTGCCAGCGCATTTCACTAATCCCAAACAAATCCAACCTCAACCTATCCATTTCCCTTTCTAAGTTTTCTAACCTTCCACTTCCTAGCAGACTTCTAACATTCCACGCTCCTATCCGTATAATGTAAATTCCGTAAATTCCTACACCGCGGTATTCCAATAAGGAATATTAAGACTAGCTTGGGGCACCCTGACTGCTTGTCCGGTGTTTGTAATAAATAAAATTCAATTATCTGTGCATAAAATCTCAAATCAGCAAAATCTTATTATATATATATATATTACATGCATTAATTTAAGTCTAAAATAAAGTTTTTACAATTATTAATTTGAGAAATATCTAGTTTGCAAAATCGCGAATCAGCAAAATCTAAAAATAAAAAATATGACGCATTAATTTAAATCCTAAATCAAGTTTTTACAATTATGAATTAGAGAAATCTCTTGTTTGTAAAATCACGAATCAGCAAAATCTAAAAATAAAAAAATATTACATGCATTAATTTAAATTCCGAATCAGGATTTTCATAATTATGGGTTGAGAAATCTCAGGTCAATAACATTACAGTTTAGTGCTTTGATAAAAAATAAAAATTAAGTAACAAATAAATAACACTAATAATAATAATAATAATAATGAATAAATAAATAAATAATAATAATAATAATAATGACCTTGTAGTTTTGGTTTATTTGAGAAAATAAGTGATCTATGGGAAAGGGGGACTCATCTCAAGTAATTCGTCACCTCACACAAGTCCCTAGCATTATTGTTTCGTGAAATGTCTGGTTGCCTACCGCCACGGGCCCACCACTAGGCAAGTACACGCAGCAGCCATGACACTCGTTATTACCTTTGTCAAAGTAAAAAAAGGTAAATAAAAATTACATAAATAATAAAATAAAGCATTGAATAAAGTTTAAAAGTTCAAAAACCTAATTTTTCTAAATATACAGTTAGGCCTTTTGTCAAAACCAAAATATAATGACAAATAAAAATTATATAAATAATAAATTAAATATTAAAAGAAAAGAAATTAAATAAATATATAAATATTGATAATAATAAATAATAATAATAATAATAATAATAATAATAATAATAATAATAATTAAATAACTCTATATATATAAAATCAATGTTACTTGATAGTATGTATGTGGGTGTGTGGGTGTGTGGGTGTGTATGTCTCCTATGCGTTCATACACCACCCATCCGATTGCGCTGAAACTTGGGTGAGATGTTGATTACTCTCCAAGGAAGGTTTCTGGCTTAGTTAATCCATTTTACAATAGGCAGCGCACGAGTAGATTCAACAAATGAGCGACGACGCGCCAAGCATTTCGACACAGTCCCGTATTTGTTCGTAAACCTTTCATCCGATTGCGATGAAACTTGGGTGAGGGGCGTGGTGGCTCAGCGGTCTAGCTATATGCCTCTCACCAAGGCGGTCCGGGTTCGATTCCCGGTCAATGCATGTGAGATTTTCGATGTGAAATGCCATGTCCTGTGGTTCGGATTCCACGTAAAAAGGAGGTCCCGTGGCTCATAATCACAAGATTCACGGTCACGTAAAACTACAATCTTCCTTCCTTTTTAAACTTGGGTGAGAAGTTGTTTCCACTCCAGGGAAGGTTTCTAACTCAGTAAATACATTTAACAATAGATAGCGCACGAGTAGATTCAACAAATGAGTGACGACACGCAAAGCGTTTCAACAAAGTCCCGTATGCATTCATATACCATTCGTCCGATAGCTATCAAACTTGGGTTAGATGTTGTGTACACTTCAGGGAAGGTTTCTGGCTTAGTAAATCCACTTTACAATTGGCAGCGTGCGAGTAGATTCAACAAATGAGCTACGACGCACGAAGCGTTTCAAAAAAGACACGTATGCGTTCATATACCATTAGTCCGATAGGGATGAAACTTGTGTGAGATGTTGTGTACACTCCAGGAAAGGTGTCTGGCTTAGTAAATCTACTTTACAATAGGCAGCGCACGGTTAGATTCAACAAATGAGCTACGACGCGCGAAACGTTTCAACAAAGTCCCGTATGCGTTCATATACCATTCGTCCGATTGCGATTAAACTTGGTGAGATGTTGTGTACACTCGAGTAAAGGTGTCTGGCTTATTAAATCTACTTTACAATAGGCAGCGCACAATTATTAGATTCAACAAATGAGCTACGACGCGCGAAGCGTTTCAACAAAGTCCCGTATGCGTTCATATACCATTCGTCCGATAGCGATGAAACTTTGGTGAGATGTTGTGTACAATCCAGGGAAGGTTTCTGGCTTAGTAAATCCATTTAATAATTGATAGCGCACGAGTAGATTCAACAAATGAGCGACGATGCGCGAAGCGTTTCAACAAAGTCCCGTATGCGTTCATATACCATTCGGCCGATAGCGATGAAACTTGGGTGAGATATTGAGTACACTCTAAGGAAGGATTCTGGCTTAGCAAATATACTTTACAATAGGTAGCGCACGAGTAGATTCAACAAATGGGTGACGACGCGCGAAGCGCTTCAACAAGGTCCCGTATGTGTTCATATACCATTCGTACGATAGCAATGAAACTTGGGTGAGATATTGAGTACACTCTAAGGAAGGATTCTGGCTTAGTATATCCACTTTACAATTGGTAGCGCACGAGTAGATTCAACAAATGAGCGACGACGCGCACCCCGTTTCAACAAAGTCCCGTATGTGTTCATACACCATTCGTCCGATTGCAATGAAACTTGGGTGAGTAAATACATTTCACAGTAGATAGCGCACGAGTAGATTCAACAAATTAGTGACGACACGCAAAACGTTTCAAGAAAGTCCCGTATACATTCATATACCATTCGTCCGATAGCTATGAAACTTGGGTTAGATGTTGTGTACACTTTTGGGAAGGTTTATGGCTGAGTAAATCCACTTTACAATAGGCAGCGCACGTGTAGATTCAACAAATGAGCTACGACGCGCGAAGCGTTTCAACAAAGTCACGTATGCCTTCATATACCATTCGTCCGATAGCGATGACGCTTGGGCGAGATATTGAGTACACTCTAAGGAAGGATTCTGGCTTAGCAAATATACTTTACAATAGGTAGCGCACGAGTAGATTCAACAAATGAGCGACGACGCGCGAAGCGATTCAACAAAGTACCGTACGCGTTCATATAGGCCTACCATTCGTCCGATAGCGATGAAACTTGGCTGAGATGTGGTGCACAGTCTAGGGAAGGTTTTTGACTTAGAAAACCCGTTGCACAATAGGTAGCGCACGAGTAGATTCAACTAATGAGCGAAGGCACGCGAATCGCTTCAACAAAGTCCCGTATGCGTTCATATAGGCCTACTATTCATCCAATTGCGATGAAACTTGGGTGAGTTGTTGTGCACACTGCAGGGAACGTTTCTGATTTAGTAAGTCCATTGTATAATGGGTTGCGCACGAGTAGTTTCAACAAATGAGTGACGGCGCACAAACCGTTTCAACAAAGTTCCATCTGGGTTCATATACCATTCATCCGATTGTGATGAAACTAGGGTGAGTTGTTGTGCACACTGCAGGGAAGGTTTCTGACTTAGTAAATCCATTGTACAATTGGTAGCGCGCGAGTTGATTCAACAAATGAGTGACGGCGCGCGAATCGTTTAAACAAAATCCCGTAAGCGTTCATATGCCATTCATTCGATTGCGATGAATCTTTGATGATTTGTTGTGTATACGCCAGGGAAGGTTTTCGACTTAGTAAATCCATTTTACAATAGGTAGCGCACGAGTTGATGCAACAAATGAGTGACGACGCGTGAAGTGTTTCAGCAAAGTTCCATCTGCGTTCATATACCTTTCATCCGATTGCGATTAAACTTTGATGAGTTGTTGCACACTCTCCCACAAATGTTTCAAAATTAGTAAATCCATTTTACGATAGCTTAGAGGCAGTTAGCGGAAATTGAAGAAAAAAATGTGTATCCAAAAGCACTTCAAGAAACCAAATTACAATGACAACAATTTCTTTGATTGGCATTGCAAAGCATGCCGGGTACAGCTTGTAATAAATAAATTATAAATAATTCGGTAGTCAATAATCCATAAATAATCATTTAAAATGTAACCACCAGGTCGCACCACTAGTCATATGTTCACAGTAAGGTACAGTTCCTTACAAATCAAATGGATCCCTCCCATGTCACTGAGCCCTTTGGCCAAATTTTAAAAATAAGTAATACATGGTAAGGAGAGGTTCATCGCGAGTAAAACGAGTCCTTAAACGACTTTCTAAAATTACGGGTTCCAAACATATTAGGGGGGAAAATCATTAACCTTTTAGTTTTAGGTATTATGGGTAAATTAATAGGCCATGGAAATAGGGGGTTCATCTCGAGTAATTTGACATCTAACACAAGTCTGTACGTTTACGGGTTCGCGAGATATCGAAACATAAAGCCGCGTGTCAATCAGCGTAGCCGAGCACCTAGTGTCACTCGTAAGGACCTTTGGCAAAATCAAAAAAAAAACTAAAAACAAAATGGTAAATAAAAATTACATATAAAATAAATTAAAACATTAAATAAAATTAAGAAGTCCAAAAAATCAAAATTTTCTAAAATTTTAGTTAGGCCCTTTGTATAGCAATAAGTAATAAATAAAAAATATTAAAATAATAAATTAAAACATTAAATAAAATTAAAAAGTAACGGAATCAAAATTTTCAAAATGTATAGTTAGGCTATTTGGTAAAATTTGGGAAAATTAAATTAAATTGTAAATTTAAATTGTATAAATAATAAATTAAAACATTAAGTTAAATAAAATTAAAAAGTCAAAAAATCAACATTTTCAAAATTTGTAGTTAGACCCTTTGTCAAAATCTAAAAATAAAAATAAATGGTAAATAAAAATTATATAAATAACAAATTAAAACATTAAATAAATTTAAAACGTCAAAAATAAAAAAATAAAAAATATGCAGTTACGCCCTTTTGGCCAAATAAAAAATAAAAAAGATAATAACTAAAAATTATATAAATAATAAATTAAAACATTCAATAAAATTAAAAAGTCAAAAATCTAAATTTTCGAAATGTTTACTTAGGCTCTATAGCAAAATAAAATAAAATATGGTCCATAAGAAAGAGGGCGTCATCCCATGTAATTTGTCACCTCACATGCCTATCTCCGATATATAGTGCGGGAAATTTCGGCAAAAGTCAAGTCGCGATGCCTTAGTTGGGTGGGGTGTAATAGGATTCCCCGTAGCTCACTACTAATAGGCTACGTGTTCTTTACTGAACTTCTTGATTGGTGTAATATCGTAAATTATAGATGATAGGAATATTAATTTCTAAAAAAGATATCCCTTATTCATATGCTGAAGAACAGGTGACTAGGAAGTTAACAAATTGCACCAGTTTGGCAAACTAAATACACTGTGGCATATTTCTGCTGTATTTCATTCATTTTATTGTAATGGATCCTCATCATGTGATATTTATCACATGTGTTAGTAGGAGGTATTTCTATTTTAAATCAGGGCAAGCTTTAACACTCCAACAACCCCATTTTGCTACCATAATCATTAGCCAGCAGGTTTGCCGGTCCGTAATGCAGTGAAATGTTGACACATTGTAGGTCACAAGCCAAAACATATTTAGTCCACCACGTGGAAAATCTCTTTAATTGACGGGGCGGAGTGGGGGTTGTAGTATCAGTAGAACATTTAGAAATACGCTATTTTTGTTCTTTACGGAACTACTAGTTTGCTTTTTCTAGTACTAAATTTAGATTTAATTTAGTAAGTGGTTATTGCTTGTAGTAGCAGTAGTAATAGTGGTTATGATCATTTTAACTATCATCCTTGTTATTTTGGGCACTTAACCTCGATGTTCCGTCTTTAAGACAACAATCAACACCAGATTTATTGCTAATGTTCTATCTTCAATTAAGGGCTTAGGACACCTTTGAACATTAACTCCCTGTTGCAGTGATACGGAAAGTGTCATGTACGTTCTTATCCAATAATCAAATTCTTTATTTTGTGCAAGATGTTCATCTTATTCTATCATGGAATATGAATTCAATGATAATCATTCTCAGGGTAAATAGTTCCTAAACTGCAAATGTATATTTTATGAAAAGAACGTGGCTAAGAATTATTTTCGTCGCTTGTAAATACAGTCATTTCCTTTCTACCTGACATTGGGTGGACAGGTAATTTCAGGAGAATGCAGTCGTTTGATGAAATGCCATGTGGTCCAGCCTTCGCGGGAGCGCAAAAGGATCCCAGTCTTTTGACGAGATGCCTCAAAGATGATGAAGGCAGATATATTTTCCTTGTATCGTCGTCTTGGGACTTCAAAGGAATCCAAGCATTTCTGTGTTCTAAGAAGACACTGCTTTCATGTTTTAATGGCCCTTCTCTTGAGGCGATTTCACTGTGTATTTGCCAAAGTACTTGAATAAAGGAGCAGCGGATAATTCCCGAGTGTCTGCGAAATACAAATTTGAAGAGCACAGGAAGTATGAACTCATTAAGCATCCTCTATGGATGCATTTGCCATTTAAGTAGTGAATTATATTTAAGCGTCCCCTTACAGGTGTTCTACGAGAAAGGAAGTGAGCTCTCCTCCCAAAGAGGATTATAAATATCTGTTTACCGTCTTAAATGGCTCGGAAAGGATAACTTAATTTGCTCGGCATTCTTGAAAGTGAAAGGAAGGATTAATACTTTGTAGAGATACTTTTCTTTGATGTTTGCTACCGATAATAATAATTAGCCAGCAGGATTGCCGGTCCGTAATTAAAAGAATTTGCTACTTTCGTATAATTGTAGGCAATCTACGAGTAAATAGGCTTTCAATGCTTCCATTCCCCTCCTTACTCATAGAAAACATCTGACAAGTTCACAGTTCCTTCCATTGTTCAACCCGTTATTAGTCTGAACCTTTGTATGTGGGAGTAGGATAGGGGAATTCACAAAAAATAAAATAGAAATATCCAATAAATATTTCATTAATTTTGAGAAAATTATGATTTTGTTCCTATAGCTGCAGTAAAGCAATAAAACAAAAATGACGGTGAAAAACGTGTGAAAATATTTTGGAAATACTGTATTTCTATTTTATTAGGAGAACTATTCGTGAAAGGGCTAGTTACAAAAATACACCAATGTGGTGAATGCCCTCTGGAAACGATCATATCCTTGATCAACCTCCAAGTCCTTCAAGTTTTCTCATTCCCTTTGCTGGCTTTCGTTATTTTTTACCACACAAAATTTGGTTCGTTTAAATTGTTGTTATTGTTAAGCTAATTCATTTTAGGGATTTGGGATATCTTGGTCATTATCCCCGTGTATTTGGGTATGTGTTGAATTTGTCTGATAACCTGTCTTTCCTTGGTACCTATGGTAGTGTGGGTATCGTAATACGTTGTTGCTAGTGTACAAGAACACAATGACTCGTATTCTACTAAAATTATGTTGAACAGTAATTAAAGGAAACAAACATAACAAAAGTTACGGTCTAATCAACATTTTAGCTTAGAATTGAAATTTGCAACAAATGGAGGTAGGCTTGTGAGATCTACACGGGCAAAATGTCCGCTTGTCTGTCTTTTCGTTTGTATTGGTATGTCTATCAATTTATTCAAAAGCGATGAAGTTGAATTGAATAAGAATTAGTATGGAAGTATCAATAATATATTGTACCTCAATCCCACACATACTTACCACTGCCAACTGAACGAAGTCAAAATGGTGGCCACCCGAGTGTTCAGTGCCTAAATCAAATACCGACTAAACTAAACACTGCTGAATTTCACCAAAAATGAGTATCATATGGAAAGGGTTGGAAGTCAAATTTCAAAATGGTGACTTTGAAAAACATTCAACCATTATACTCGTAAATCGTAGCTTGTGTATGAATGAACTAATGCTCAAGATACTTCGTACTCTATACAGGGTTTTCATATAAGGAACCTATGCTAACCAAGTGAGAACTTTCTCACATATAAAGTTACGTGTAAACGTCATCTTGAAATTATATAATGTAACAACTAGTTCCGTGAAGAACTATACAGCCTATTTTGATGTATCCTACTTATGTTAATTGCATGTATCAACATACCAATGAGCCTCCGTGGCTTAGGCGGCAGCACGCCGGCCTCTCACCGCTGGGTCCGTGGTTCAAATCCCGGTCAATCCATGTGAGATCTGTGCTGGACAGAACAGAGGCAGACAGGTTTTTCTCCGGGTACTCCGGTTTTCCCTGTCAAAATTTCATTCCAGCAACACTCTCCACTATAATTTCATTTCATCTGTCATTCATTTAATAATTGCCCCAGAGGAGTGCGTCAGGCCTCGGCAGCCGGCACAGTTCATATCCTCGCCGCTAGATGGGGGCTTCATTCATTCCATTCCTGACCCGGTCGGAGACTGGAAGCAGGCTGTGGATTTTCATATTTCATCAACATACCAAATTTCAGTTTTATCGCTGTAATATATTCGTAGTTATTGGGAACCGTCTATATATTTCGGATGGCCGCCATGTAGGTCATAGAGTGATGTACTACTACTTCTTCTTCTTCTTCTTCTTCTTTCGAATTTGGCCAACTATGGACCGCATAGAACTTAAGGCTTCATGGCCTTCCTTCTCTTTTCTTCCCAGAACCTCTTCATTCTTTCGCTCCTTATCTTTCTCTCCTCCTCGGAAATGATCCGCACGGCTCTCTTTGTGATTGGTTTCTCTTCAAATGATTTTAAACTGTCTACCATTCTTCTAAACTCACTTCTATCGTGGATAAACTCTGGAGTAATTCCAACTTCTGCTGCATCCCTCTTGACCCCTTCTACCCACTTAGAGGTGGCCCATGATGTATTTGAAGATCGTTTTGGTTAGTCGGTTCTCGTCCAATCTTACCAGGTGTCCATAGAATTTTAGCCTTCTTTTCCGCATTATGTCCGTGATCTTTTCAGAACACTTGTAGAGCTCCTCGTTTTTCCTCTTCTTCCAAGTTCCATCAAAAGTCTTCTGAGGTCCCAGAATTTTCCTTTCCTTTTACTCGAGTTCTTGCAGCTCCCCTTTTTTTAAATTTAAAATTAGACACTCTGAGGCGTACAATCCTTCTGGTTTTATGACTGAGTTATAGTGTCGGATTTTGGCCTTGTATGATATTGCCCGTGTTATACCTGTTCTGTGTTAGCTTGTAGGCCAGGTCTAATTTTCTGGCTCTTCCCTTGTTTGCCTCTTTATCCAGTCCGTTGGGTTAGATCCATTCTCCCAGGTATTTGAATTTCTCTGTTCTTTTAATATTCCCATGCTTTACCTCCATATATCTCTCGTGTTGGTGCCTGTACTCTTTATATTCCGTCTTTTCGTAAGATACTTTAAGACCCGCTTTTTTCGGCGATTTCATGCAGGATCTCCAGCATCTTTTGAGCGTCTTCCCGGTTTTTGGCTAAGAGGGCAAAGTCATCGGCAAAAGCTAAACACGGATCAGATACTTCTCCGAAGAACTTAACTTTTGAGATGGTGTCGGTCAGGGCTAGCTTTATGATTTCCCTTGTTTTCTTGTCAATTCCAAATTCCTCCAAGACACTGAATAAGGTTTGCCTGTCAATAGAGTCATGTGCTTTCTTGAAGTTGACAAAGGTGACCACGGTGTTCTGATTCCATATCGCTCTTGTTTGCAGGATGCATTTTAGGTTGAATATCTGCTCCGCGCGTGACTTCCCTTTTCGGAAACCAGCTTGGTATTCTCCAATGAGATGATCAGCCTGTTTTTCAACTCTGATCATCAAGGCCTTAGAGAGTATCTTACAGGCGATTGAAAGTAGTTGTTTGGATCCATGCGGTTACCTTTCTTATGGAGCGGGTGTATGAGTGCTCATTTCCAGTCATTAGGGATCTTTTCAGTTCTCCATATTTCATCCATAAGGCGGTGGATTCCTTCTGCAGTGATTTCTCCTCCGATCTTAAACATTTCTGCCACAATACCATCTTCATCTGGTGCTTTGTTATCTTTGAGCTCCTTGATTATCTGCTTGATCTCATCTAGGCTAGGTGGTGTGGAATCTGGGTGTCTTGGATTTTTTCCTGGGCATCAAGTCTTTCCAGAGGTTTATCGCAGTTTAGTAGCGCTTTGAAATAGTCCGCCAAGAGCTGGCAATTTTCTTTATTGTTGGTCACCAGGCTTGGTGGTGTGGTGATGGAATTTCAGTGGCATTTCCTCCACTGATGGGTCCAGCACCCACCTAAAGGGGCTCCTCCACCCATAGCCGTTGGCCCCCTAGGAGTTCGGGTTACTTTCCGCCCGCCTACACTCGGCGTAGAGACGCTGGCTGTATTGTCTACTCCATTACCGTAGCAAGACGAACCTGGCCAGACATTAAGAGTGATGTACTATTAGATGAAGATTATTACATAGGTTTATTATTCAAACATCAATCGCATGAGTAAGGCTGTAATGAGAAAGCTAACAAGTCGCCTATTTTCTTACGAACTTTGCCGATATATCGCGAGCCCATGACTGTATTTTTATGTGTGACGTGTCGTAGGACTCGGGGTGACGCCCCTCTTTCCTATGGAGAACGTATTTTTATCCCAAAATAAAACCTACCCCTACTAGGGGGTGAAATGGTAATATGAAGTAATTTTTGTCCTAGAGACTTGAAATTTATTTTGGGGGTAGAGGGGGTATGAAACTTTTATTTATGTCAAACACACATTTTTGTTAAATTCCTAATTTTGGAAATATAGGCCATTTTCAAAATGGATTTTTTTGTTTTTATTCTAGAGACTTGAAACTTGGTTTGAAAGTAGAGGGGGTAAGGACCTTTTATGTACGTGAAACAAACATTTTTGTAAAATTCCGAATTTTGGAAATATAGCCCATTTTCAAAATTAATTTTGTTTTGACCTAGAGACTTGGAACTTGGTTTGTGGGTGGAGGGGGTAAGGACCTTTCATTTACGTGAAACAACCTTTTTTTGTAAAATTCCTAATTTTGGAACCAAAACCCGTGTTCAAAAATATTTTTGGAAGAATTTGAAAATACACACTATTTTTGGACTGAGAGTGGGATAGCAATTTTTTGGAAAAATAAAAAATAAAAAATACCATCCGGCCACGGTGGCCATGCGCCGAAGAAATCAATGGATATTTCTATGGGACGGTGGGACGTGATACGACGATTCGTTTTCTGATCTTTTGAGAGACGATACCGGTGGTGCGTAGGTGTTTAAACTACAAGCATATGGCTGGCCACGGTGCCCTTGAATGCAAATGTATTAATCGATATTTCATAACCCATGGATCGCAGAGGCTTATGCGATGGTTTGCTGGCCATGGTAGCCATGCTTGCAAATGAATAAATCGATATTTCATGAACCATGGATCGCAGAGCTGTATGTGATGGTTCAACTCATGCTTGGTGAAGGCATGACTGTGATGATTGAAAAACGATTGCGAGGATGGCCGACGAGCCACAGGACATGGCATTGACAGGGTGAGGATGGGAAATTGGAAACTTGGAACATTGACATTAATCGTTGGGGCATGAGGATGAGAAAAAAGATAACAGAGTGTATTCATACACATTATTTTTATTTATTTCATTAAAGTACTTTTTACAATAGTTTCATACATACATTTTTTTCTTTACCCTAGGTTGTTATAGGTTAAACCCATGGCTTGCTGTAAATGAGTTTTCCACGGGGAGCATGGACAGAAGTTGTTAAAAACTGGGGAAGCAACAATGGTTTAAAAGGTGTAAACGCTTGATCCTCTTCTTTTACATCATCAATGTCTTCATTATCATCATTATTACAACTATGATCACTATGACTATGTAGTCCTTTTTGATATTTTTCCATGGACACCTCTTGTAGAGTTTGCGTGGCTTTTGATAGTGTTGTTCGCTTTATAGATGGCTTGGAAGAGGGTTTAAACACAACTTTCTGAGGAGATGGTAAATGTTTTAAACAAAGAAGTCACCATGTTGAGTAACACTATTTTTGTTGGACTTGCTTTTTTATCCTTTTGATAATATTTTGTTAACACCAGCGGTGTTTCATTTGTTACACCGAATTGATGGTTACCCACACTTAAGACCTCACCATGTTTAATTTTTAGATGACCTAGACATTTTGTTGTTCTTTGTTTTGAGTACTGCCAAAATATGATGACATTCACATTTTCTCGCTTATAGTTATAAGAGTAGCCATGATACCGGGCACGTGGTTTACCTTTATTGGTTATAGTATATTCCATAGTAGCAACGGACTTGTATAGTCGATCCACCTACTACAAAGGTCCAAACACTTGTGGTGAAAGAATGATGTTTATGTTGACGTTTTATGTAGGATGATGTTGGTGGCTTATGTTAGTGGCTTATGTTAGTGGCTTATGTTGGTAGCTTATGTTGGGGGCTTATGTTGGTGGCTTGTGTTGATGACTTATGTTGATGGCTAATGTTGATGACTTATGTTGATTACTTATGTTGGTGGCTTATGTTGATGGCTTATGTTGGCGGCTTATGTTGATGGTTTATGTAGGTGGCTTATGTTGATGGATTATGTTAGTGGCTTATGTTGGTGGTTCTACTATTTCACCCCCTAGTAGGGGTAGTTTTTATTTTGGGGTAAAAATACGTTCTCCATTGGAACGAGGGCGTCACCCCAAGTCCTACGACACATCACACATCAAAGTCCGATCATACGTTCGCCAGATATCGGCAAAGTTCGTAAGAAAATAGGCGACTCGTTAGCTCTCTTATTACCCCCTACTCGCATGATTAGGACATATGATATAAAAACGAGATTTTATAATTTCGCACAGCCCCCATCTTAAGGTTTGGAAACAATTGAAATAAATTAGATGGCAATGGATTAAAATTTGTATAAGCTTGTACCGTACTGAGTTTGACTGCACTCGGATAGTTGAATCGCGAGAAATGTCCATTTAAATACTTAAATTTTGCGTCACCGTCATGTTGGATTTGTGCCCACCAGGTTATTGAATGTCCCAAAGGTGAACTTCTAGTACCGTAGTGTCCTTTATCACCGTACAAAATTTCAGCGTGATATCAGTAATCGTTTCGGAGATATAGAATGCCGGTGAAATATTTCGCACAGCCGCCATGTTGGATTGGTGAAACGAATTAGAATTTGAAGAGCACAGTCAAGGTCGGACAAAGTAGTACTAAGTTATATCCTTACCGAGTTTCATTGAAATCGTTCCAGCCGTTTAGATTGTATAAGGGGAGGACACACACACGCACATACGTACGCACACCCACACGCACACACGGACAAATGGTGATCTCATAAGCCTATTTTTTCATAAATGAAAATAGGCTAAAAATAAGTAATTCTCAATATTTTACGGCTACAATAAAAAATGCAGTTGCGTAAAAAGTATATGTGGGTTTATTTTCTGAAGACATGAGATTAGCGACTCCATAATTTCAAGATGGTGGCTGTGTGTGTTCTTACAACATTAAAGTAAATAATTCAAGATGTAATTGCGTATGTAAAACGAATCTTTGTGAGAGAAATGTATCATATAAGAGACCTCACTGGCATTGGCAATAAGACTGTCAGACTGAATACAGCACGCAATCACGATCTTGATCTTTGATCATTGAACATAGAAATCGATAAGACTCAATATTTTAGAGCTACAATGACAAACCTTGGCAAGAAAGAGGAGAGAGAATTTATAAAAGACACAGGGGTTAAATGATTTGGTGATGGAGGGTGGACGTGATAATAAACATTAACGTTATTTACTCAGGATGCGGTTGCTCAATCACCATGGATCGTGTTAGGCTGGGAGCATTACAAAACAAACCTAGCTAACACAATTCATAAGATTATCAGCAACCAACTTGATAATATAAGATTTTAGAATTGATTCCCATCCATCAATAATTTAGAACTACACTGACGAAACTTGGCAATAAGCTAGACCAACATAAGTGGCTAACTACACCCAAGGAAAAATATCTGTTACTTCAAATATTCAAGATAATGACTAAGCGTATTGTTAAAATATTGAAGTCCGCCTCGTTACGAAGTAGGTAGCATTCTTGGCTATAAGCGCGGAGGCCCGAGTTTGATTCCAGACTCCGCCAAGAAATTTAATTCTCGTCTGAGGGCTAGAATGGGGTACACTCAGCTTCGGGGGCCAAACCCGAGAAGAGCCATCTTGGAATTGGTTTTCATTGGTTTCCTACTTCTACTCAAGGCAAATGTCGGGATGGTACCTAACTTAAGAACACGGCCACTTCTTACCCAAATCCTACCTCAATTACAAATACACTCACTAGTACAGACATCACAGTGACACAGGTTATCAGGCAAATTCTACACACACCCAAGTACACGTGGCTATATGTACACAATGCCGCAACGCCCCGAAAACAATAAATAACAACTTCAAAATATTGAAATCAAAAATTTTATTCACAATTGTTACAAATACTAACTACCTAAGTCTTTCTATTGACCACTCATTTTATTAGAAGTATTCCATCAACATATAGCTTGTTGGGCCCGACCTGATTTGTGGTAACAGTACGCGTGCATTTAGTTTTTTGTTAGATGCTCGCGATATTAACTTTCATGTAAATTGTCTAGAATTGTCAAAGTGTCTGAAAATTGATTTACGTATTAGATATTGTTGATGTATATTTTATGACAATGTTGTTCTTCTCCTAGGAGTCCCCAGAAAGATCTCTCCTCGTCCATTCATCTTAATACTTCTTCAATTGTTTCTCTATCTATCCATCTGTTCTTCATCATTCTCCTGCAACACCACATTTCAAGCGCTTCTATGCTCCTCTTTTTTGTTGCGCCCTCCAAGTGTCACTTCCATAGAGTGCCACGCTCTTGACAAACGCTTTCAAAAATAACTTTCTAATACCGTACCTAAATCTATATTTGATGTCAACAGATTTCTTTTCGGTAGAAATGACTTCCTTGTCTGAGTCAACGTACTTTTAATATCGTCTTTGCTTCGTCCATCACTGGTTATTTTGCTTCCTAAGTAGCAGAAGTCTCCTACTTCCTTTAGCTTTTCACCTGCCAATTTGTCGTCAAGGGGGTTTCTGATTTATTTCGGCTGCAATCCACTATTTTCGTTTACATTTATTGATATTCATCATGAATTCTTTCCTCAAGACGAAGTCCATACCATTTAACAATTCATTCAAATCCTCTGGTGAATCGGCTATGATGACAATGTCATCAGTAAATCTTAGTGCTGAAATTATTTTTCCTTGAATCTTTACTCCTATATTTTTTTCTCTGTATGTATGTCTACCCCTTATTATTCCCGTTTTCCAACGGGGTCGGGGATGAGATGCGATGGAAGTCTTTGTGGCGACGGTTTTTACGGCCGGATGCCCTTCCTGACGCCAACCTCATGAGAGGAGTTAATGGGAGATGAAATGAATGAAGGTGAATGAAACTGGGAAAGGATGTGGAAGGAAGCGGCCGTGGCCTGTCAGAAGGTACCGTCCCAGCATTTGCCTAGTGTTGAAAATGGGAAACCACGGAAAACCATTTCAAGGACGGCCGACGGTGGGGCTCGAACCCACGCGTCTACCGAGTCAGCAGAGAGCTTGGCCCCATGACCTAATGCTGAGCTTTAGCCAGCGTAGCCACTACTGTCGGTCCTATATTTTTTTTCTCTAATTTCCTTTATTGCTTGTTCAATTTACAGATTGAAAAGTATGGGTTATAAGTTGCAACCTTTCTGAATGCCAGCTTCCTTCTGATGTACTTCGGCTCGATTAACTGCCGTCTGATGCTTATACACATTGTAGATCACTCTCCTATCCCTGTACTTTATTCTATTCTTATATGATACCAGTGAACGCATACTATTGGCAGTCACCGTGTGCTTGGACAGATGCCGGTCCTCAAATACACATGTGTGGGGCAATGCAGTATTCTTTACAGGATCACCAGCTTCACTCACACAGATATTAGTGAATTTCAGTATCCCCTGACTGCTTCAAAGAAGATTCCTTTCAATGATTGTGGAATGAATCGTACCTAGGTAGTGCATAGAGCTGGACTCCTATCTAATGTTGATTTTCAGAATTAGAAGTGCAACGTTACTCCTGACCCTGACTTGAATTGTGAATTTGCATTTAAAGAACCAACCGACGCGAGATGAAAGTGAATGGAGGGCCATTTATTTACTCGAGTGGTACGTTAACAGCATGAAAGGAAGTTCAATGTACACCAATTTCACCAAGCTGTGATCCCAAAATAACAAATTGAAAATGAGCCGTGCACTGAAATAGCTGATTAAATCGCCTGTGTTGCTGTAATTGCCAATTAAATTCAATCAATTACGTCACGTCCTGTGTAAATAAGGTCTGTAATTGTAGGCACAGCCTGCGGCCTGCCTTACGATAGAGCCAGCACCGCAATTCCCAGCTCAGCGAGAGTAGCGTGCAGTCTCTATGTCAACTTCACCAAAGATTCGATACATGTGGTGGGGTTTACTGGCGTCAGATCGCTACTAAAGCAGGGTGCACCAGAAATCCCTGACTTCTTTTATTCAAAATAAATTGTTTATTTTCTAATAGTCTTAAAATAATTCTTATAAATATC
This sequence comes from Meconema thalassinum, assembly GCA_946902985.2. Taxonomy (NCBI): domain Eukaryota; kingdom Metazoa; phylum Arthropoda; class Insecta; order Orthoptera; family Tettigoniidae; genus Meconema; species Meconema thalassinum. The sequence continues at coordinate 1,090,342,574 of OX336389.2, forward strand.
CCGTGTATCATGATATTTACAACACAATGATTTGTTTTCTAAGAATTCTAGTTTACTGTTGGCGTCCATTGCTGTCCATACTTTCAAGTAGTAGTGTCCCAAAGTGCTCCATCATTTGATGTATCTTGTCTGGTGAAATTCCTCTCAATTCAAGATATGTTTCTCTTTAAATTTCGTCTGGCTGCGTGGCTCAGGGGTAACGTTCTCGCTTGCTGAGCCCAAGGTTGCAGGTTCGAAACCTGGCGCAGTCAGCTGGCATTTGAGGGTACGCAAATGCGAGGGAGCCGTGTCAGTAGATTTACTGGCACGTTAAAGATCCCCTTTGGGGCAAAATTCCGGCACCCCGGCGTCTCTAAAAGCCAGTGTAGTTAAAAGGGACGTAAAACCAATAACATTATTTTTTTATTTTTATTTAGTCAATTTACCCTCTAGGTTGGTGGTTCCCACGGACTCAGCGAGGTAACTCACCACTACCGCCTCTATGGGCAGTGTCCTGGAGCTTGGAACATCTGGTCGGGATGGATACAACTGGGGAGGTGTGATCAGCACTTCGCCCAGGCGGCCTCACCTGCAAAGTGAACAGAGGCCTCATGAGGGATGGGAAGGGATAGAAGATTGGGATCTTTAAATTTCCCAATGCTCATGGTTTATTTTCGTGTACCCTTGACTCAAAGGCCCCCCCCCCTGAAAAAAAGCAGATTTATTCTTATGGCTTCTATCACTTTAATTATTCATATAGGGTAGTCTTATGCCTATTCAATATCGCCTCTGCTGGAAATTATGCAAACCGGGAAACTATCTGTGAGTACAGCTAAGGCATCTCCGGATAAATTAAATGTCCCTTCCCTAATATTCTAATACTAATACAAATACCATTGTCGTGACCTACCTGGCCTGTGAGACGTTCTGGCAGGTTGACAGGTCCTCCGACGATTTTCCCTCCCAGCCGAGCGGTTCACTAGATAAGGGAACTTAGTTTTGTAGGCTACTCCCGGAACTTCCGGAATAAAAGATGAAACTTCCCTTGAACTACTGCCGATTTATTATGCCTTGGCAGTCGAAGTATATACACTATATACAAATTATGTGAAGTTACTGCTGGAAGTGCACGCAGGTCTGAATTGGCACTACTAAGCCTTTACTGTTACTTGACATCTAGCATGTCTTTGCGAGGCTGAATTCTGCTCGCGTGCGTTACGACGTTACTGTGGCAAGAACTGAGGCGTGAGAACCCCGCTCGCCATTTTGGATACCATTATATCCAACTAGAGATGACCGGAGTCCATCTCTCCCTTCCACTGAGGCCTGTGGTCCATTCCACCCTCAGCGCCCCAGTAGGTGGCGCGCCCCACAGTGGTGGTGGCCGTCCGTACTAACATTCACATGATTGCTAAGTCCAGGTTTCTGGACTCCTTGTGACTATGAATCACTCTACAGTACAGAGTACTCGACCAAGTGTCCTTCTGTACCAATCAATATTTACAGACCTCTGTACACATCCTGGCTCCAACAGTCTTATTTCCTTGAGAAATACATTCTGGCTTACAAAAGCTCACATCCAACTTAGTAATAATAATAATAACTCTATTGCCCTTATATAATGTTCCTCCGAACCGCAGTCCTGGGTTCTGAACCATGGAGGCTCACAGTCACGACACCTCCCTCCCCAGGGAAGAAATGGGTGCAATCCTCCTTGCATTCATTTCTGTCCCAATATTACACTCTGTCACTGTCGAGTCGTAATGATCTGCGACTTTGCGTTGAGGGTGAAGGCTGTAATGCGACCTGACTCGCACTCATATCTGAATCTACAATAGCCCTTGTAGGCGTACTAAAGCGTCCTTCAGCAGGCCTAGAGTGTTGCCTTGGACGTTGGAATATCGTAATGTCTTCGTCTGAAGTTCTAGCCTTACCTTCCCTCGTAATTACCGTTTGCCTTATGCAAATATTTGGGCAATGCGACCTTGCATCATCAAACCATTTTTTGGCTGGAAACCCTAATTTAGGACAATCACAACAACAATTGCAACAATAGCACCATAAAATTATCCCAATTGTACCTGCTATAGTTAGTACAATATACTTATATACATTGAAATGCTTATACATCATCTGACTTTGCATTTCTTCTTCTTGCTTTCTTACCAAGTCCTCCACCTCTTCTGTTTTGTGCGTGGCCCACTTTAAATCATTCACATGATTTAACAAATTATTCAGTGGCAGTTTATTAACCACCGGTACCTGCTCTAACTTAATCCCACTACCAATCTGCTCGCAGCAGTCATAATTAAGTATCAAATCTGGCACTAAGTCCTTACCTCGAGTAGTGTTTATTTTACCTACCCCTTGTACCTTACTATGTGGGCTGTACAACGTACACCCTGGACTTAACACAACAATACCTGTGCCAGTTAACCCAATATCACTTGTAGTGTCCTTACACATGCAGGTGACCTTTGTTTCACCTGGAGACACATAAATATACCTGTTTTCCCTTATAGGTATCCACAGCAATCGCTGTACTGGTAGTACTCTCTTATCACAATTCTCAGGTACCTGGCTAACTCCACTGAGTATCTTCACTGCGCAACTGTCTTGCGAGTGAACCATATTAACAGGGAACTGAGCATGACACAACCTCCACGTGGGAGTCACTACCTTACACTGTTGCACCTGATCTCTATTTAACAGTGCAAATGTCTGTTTTTCCTTGTCCATTAATATATAGTCCTTGGCCTCTTGTATGTACACAAAATGGTGGGGATTACTCTTCATATAGGTAGGGAATGGGATCATATGTTACACACTATAAATCTTTCTGTCTGTACAGGGTGTCCTTATAACATACACAAGATAATTCTCACTTGTAAACACTTCCACTGTAGCCACCATGCAGACCAGATAACCGTAAGCTGACCTTAATTCAAATGGCAAGGATAACCCTTTTGGAAAGTCCTCCTGGGCTTTCTTATAACTTTCTATGATGTCATCCGGTGATATTATCTGTACCTGGATGACTCCTACCTGTGCATTCATAATGCCTGACAGTACCACACTGTACTGCTCATACAGTTGTACAAGTAAGCCTTCTATCTCAATTAAATGCCTGTTTAATGAGATTTCGAACTCTGCTTGCTCAAATGCTTCTGTAATCCGAAGTGTACTATTGGACAAATATGTCCTGATTTCATTTAAACCCTGAGTCAACCTCTGCTCGTTTGCAGTTACATCATAGATGGTGCTGTTCATTGTTTGTAACGTGGACTTAACCACTAACATCTGTTCCTTAGTGACTTTAATCATCGAGAGTTGCTCTCGTTCTAACTCACTTATTTGTGACTCATACGTATCCGCATCATCCTGACTTAATGTTCCAAATAACGCTTTGGCTATTGAACCTACAGCATTTATCAGTCCCCTTCTTGGTCTGGTATTATCTGTCTCCCCATCTGGTCTGGTGATTTTGGCTATCGTTTCTTTAGATTCCTTAATTCGTTGCAAATGATTACTCAACATCTTAACGTCATGCTGACATGTCAAATTCGTTTTCTGCTCTAACAATATACACGCCAATTGTGTCCAGTGTATATGCTCCCTGATATTTGAAAATACATCACTTAGCTGATTCAAATTTACATAGGTAACTAATGTCCATTCCATGTTATGCAACTGTATCTCACCCTGGTTGTCGAAGTATACTCCAGGTGTATTCTCGTATGGTGTCACTTGTACGTCTAGTACTTCTCCAGTAATGCCGCGGATTGATGGCGTCACTGTTACCACCGCCACCATGGTGTAGAACCATCCTAGCATTCGTGCCATTGCCTTCTGTCTTACCTGCAAGGTAAAGACAGGTTATTCGTTACCTATCTTACTGATATTTCATCAAAATTTTAATCTACTTCAAAATCTTAAGTCTCAAAAGACTTTGCTTCGCATCCTGGCTTAGGCATGCGGCTACAAAAATATCAGCAGTGTCAATATACTAAGTTCAAAAACTTGCTCGCTTAACTTCGAGTTCTGTTACATAGAGACTCGGCTTCACAACCCGCCTCGGGGATGTGGCTCTACCATGTCAGCTGTGCCACAAGCTGACATTCACTTTCTATTAACCTCGAGTTCTGCTGCTCAGAAACTCGGCTTCACAGACCGCCTCGGGAATGTGGCTACACTATCGCCGTTTGCATTTGACAGAATGCTCTCAAAGGGTGCCTTTCATGGCTCGATTTCTGTTTCATTTCATCTAAGCTAATTTCCCGTTTTTCCCTACCCCTGTCCTAACGGGTGCGTATCCGCGACTACCCTAGGGGTGACGATTCACATATAGGCTACACGCTCGCCATCGTCCAACCCTTTACTTACGAGCACCTCGGTGCCACCCGTCGAACCTCTGTTCGTTTACTGTTAAAACTTCTAATACGACCCGATTTTGTTTTCCGTAGCTTGGCGGGGTATTAAAGAACCCTACCAGCAGCCGTCGCTATCTCCTAGCTGCCATTGAGACGAAGGGGTGTGTAACTTCGTCGTGGCCGAAATTTGAGGTTCTGACTTTTCGCTTTCCTCAAATGTGCCTCTTAGAGCACTTCTTCCTTACTACTTGCTATTCACACGCATGTGTCCCTTAATAATTTGTACCTATAACACAGGTGTCTCTGATTCACCCTTATGCCATTGATTCGCTTCCATATACTATGAACGGCAAGCCTCCGCGTTCCTTGAGTTGCCGTTCGCAACACATGGCTCAATTACATAGAGCTACTCACTGGGATTCACGCCTGCCTGACCAGTAATTCATCGTGGTCATCAGGCTACGCCTCTTTTCTGTCGCCTCTTACGACACAGCAGGCTCACTGTTGGAGGTATTCTAACACCAATGGTCACGTGTCTAAACGTTCCAATGGTCCCGCCCACCACACGGGGGTTGAGCTTCCTCAGGATGGCTGCTCCGGGGCCACTATGGACATCCCTGTATTTCGTCTTACATAACTCATGTCACCCGGTGCATTATCTAGGCTGCTCGCCTCTTTTGTCCGCTGTTCAAATATTATTGTGTGCCTACTGATAAACTATATTGACTCCATGCGCACACAATCTCTTACAGCTATGTTACCATTAGCTGTCGCTGTACCTACTAACCGTGTATGTACGGCTTTACTACTTGATCCGTTTCGTGCTGCTTCTGCACTCACCCGGGTTCTAAACCTGTTGGAATCCTTTTACAAATACATTTTCAAACGTTTCTTATGCACCTTGACTCTTCTGCCTTTCTTACTAAGCAATAGGGTACAATATACCCCTGAAACGTCCACGACCTCATAAGGCCCTACAATTGGTGGACTCAGCTTCTTGGATCGCCCTCTTCGCAATGCATCATTACGCAAGAGTACCTTGTCACCAATTCGAAAGGTGACTTCGTTGTGCTTTTTATCGTAATTAGCCTTTTCCAACTCTTTATGCTCAATTAGCGTCCTCCTAGAGGCTTCATGATTCCTCCTGAGCTGTGACGTCAGCTCCTCTACCACATTCTGATGTTCATTATAATCCACCTCAGGTGGCTCTTGCAATATACCTGGTATATTCGCCTTCTATCCAAAAATAAGCTCATAGGGTGTGAACCCTGTACTAGTACTCTTGGTAGTATTACTGTATATACAAAGCTCGCTGTGGGCAGATACTTATCCCAATCATTTTGCTCACCTGAGCAAACATAATGCCTCAGGTACTCTGCTAGTACCTTGGGGGATCTCTCTACGCTACCGTTGGATTGTGGTCTGAAAGCGCTTGTGTTTGTTTTCCTAATTCGCAGTTTCTTGCAAAGTGCCTTGAACACTTCGCTCATGAAGTTACTACCCTGGTCAGTGAGAATCTATCCCGGTATCCCATAAATACTTATTACATTATTAATTAGCGTCCGTGCCACTGTTTCGACCTCCTGATTCGGCATGGCACTAGCTACCAAGTACTTCGACAGTTGGTCCTCGCATGTCAAAATATACTTATTGCCAAGCTCTGTCACCGGAAGTGGACCCACCACGTCCAGAGATACCTTCTCAAAGACCGTACTAGGTGTATCCGTAATCACCATAGGGGCTCTGACGTCCGGTCTAGTCCCCTTATTCTTTTGGCATGAAGGACACGAGCGTATATAACGCTCAATATCACCCTTCATCCCCTTCCACTGTAATCGTTCGCGTACCCTGGCGTACGTGCGGGCTATTCCCTGGTGTACTCCAACCAAGGAATCATGACACTCCTTCAGGATGGCCAATTTCTCAGCCTCCTGCAACACGGTTACCTCGGGTAAGCTGTCTTCGGGCGAGGACTCCTCTGCGTTAGCGTCCTCGGAGACCTCACTACCGTCTGCTTCAATTCGCTCTACCGTAGCGTCCTCGGGTTTTGAAGTCGTTGCTACCCTCCTACGAGTTTCCATGTGAGTGGCCACGACCGCCTCCTGCCGTAACTCGTGCCCAGCCGAGTTAATCACTCGCGCTTGACACTGTGTGTCAGTGGGATTCCTGCTAAGAGCATCAGCATTGCGGTTCTGCTTGCCCTGCTTATAAATGATTTCAAAATCATACTCCGCCAATTTCAATCGGAACTTTAGCAGGCGTGACGATGGGTATTGGACATTGAACACCCACTTCAGCGGCTTGTGATCTGTCACCACCGTAAAATGCCGTCAAACAAATACGGCCTGAAATACTTTACACCCCAAACAATGCCTAATAATTCTTTTTCTGTGACGCTACAATTTCTTTCTGCTTTATTAAGCGTCCTGCTCGCGTAGGCTACTGGGAGATCTTTACCCACGGGCCCTTGTGACAACACGGCCCCCACTGCTTCGTTGCTAGCATCCGTGGTAAGAACGAATGGCTTTTCAAAATCTGGGTACTGAAAAATAGGTTCTTCAATGAGTTTTTGCTTTAGCGTTTCGAACGCTTGTTCCTGTGCATCCCCCCACACGAAGGGAACGTCCTTCTTCACTAATTCATATAGTGGCTTCGCGATCTTACTATAATTGGGTATAAACCTCCTATAATACCCACTGAGCCCGCAGGATTGTTTAATCTGGCGGCTCGTGGTAGGCCTTGGAAAATCCTTCACGGCCTGCACTTTTCGTGAGTGTGGTAAGACACCCTCCTCCGTAATTACATGACCTAAGAATGTTACTTCGGTCCTCAGGAACTCACACTTATCTGGCTGGAGCTTCAACGTGTTTTCTCTCAGCCTTTGAAAAACATCTCTCAACTTAGCATTGTGCTTCTCTATTGAGCTACCATACACTATTATATCATCTAGATAGCACAGGCACTGAATACCTGTCAATCCGGTAAGCACTGTGTTCATCAGCCTTGTGAATGTGGCTGGCGCATCCTTCAGCCCCATGGGCATCTTTGCAAATTCATACTTGCGCCCTAATGCTGAAAAAGCCGTCTTGGGCCTGTCTTCAGGTTTTAATAACACCTGATAATAACCGCTGCAAAGGTCAAGTGTACTGAAATACCTCGCCATACCTAGAGCATCTAACAGCTCTGAGATGAGTGGGAGGGGATAAATAACCCCTATCGTTACTTCGTTCAATTTTCGGAAGTCAATCACAACTCTCCACTTTTGTTTACCTGACGCATCCATTTTCTTCGGTGCTAACAATAATGGTGCGTTCCAAGGGGATGTACTAGGTACAATAATTTCATCACCTAGCATCTTGTCTATCAGCGCTTGTATTTCTAGCTTTTCTGCCTCCGGCAGTCTATACGGTCGCACATTAATCGGGGGTTGATCCCGGGGCGTTGGGATCTTGTGACGTATAACGTCTGTGTACGTGAGCTTATCTCCCTCAAGGTGGAATATGTCATTGTATTCCGCACAGATGGCGTATATACCCTCCTTATCTACCTGCGTGAGATGGTCTACTCGCAAGCAGTCTATCACTCGGCGTGATCTGGGCTTCTGAGTAGCCGGTTCTCCGGTTACCGCTCTACTGCCTTGCTGTCCCTTACGTACTTCCGCCAGGCAGGTGTTGTCCACCTCCTGCATTCGCACTCGAGGGCTGTACAGAGTCACTTCTTCCTCAGTAGTATTCATCATGCTGACTACTGCCTCGTTGTTCTCTGACCTAGTTAGACACTCTGAGAGGTAAACCCCTGGTGACACCTCGGCCCTCTCAATAATTCCCACTGGTAGATTCTTATCGACTTCAATAACTACCACCTTCTGGGTTCGAGGCTCGAGACTGATTATCTTCGCCTCCCTCGCTCCCAGCGGGTATTTTTTTCCGTGGATCGTAACATGACCCTCCCGGTAGTCGATAACGCTGTCTGCTAGAATGTCTCTCCCTATTATACCATCCTGGCTTAGTTGGAAATCACTGCCCACCACATGAACTGTGTGTTTAGTACCTCCAAGAACAAACTGAACGGTCCCTTGGGTGTAAATCGTTCCCTCGCTTACACCTGTTAATTCGATCGTGGTGCCTCTACTAATTGCAACTCCTTTAGGCACTGATTGCCTCTTCACTGGGCTGACATCGGAGCCAGTGTCAATTAGGAACCTCAGAGGCCCCCCACAATGCATTAATATCGTGCCCTCCGTGTCACGTGCCTTGGGACTCTTTAAATTACGGGATTCCATAGCTGTCCCTGTGTTATGGACCCGTTCCAGTTTGTCGCCCCTGTCTTCGTGATTTTCTTATTACCTTTCCCACTCTTGAACCAACAGTCCTTGGTTCCATGTGACCACCGGTCACAAACATCGCACTGGCGTCGGCCTTTCATGGCCTTGCCTCCCGTGCGCCTACTCTGGCCCTGGCCCTGGCCTTTCTTGGCCTCCTGACAATTTCGTCTTATGTGACCCTGCCGGCCACAACTATAGCACTTCCGCCGGTCCACTTCTGCGTGTGGTACCCGGGCTGTCTGTCGGCAATTTTTCTGTATGTGCCCTTTCTTCCCACAACTGTAACAGGTTCTACTCCTGTCCGATTCCATGTGAGGCTTCTCTCTAACTATGCGCACGGCCTCCGGTGCCACAGCTTCCTTATCTCTCTGTTTCTTTCAGCAATCGCGCTCTATGTGTCCCGGTTTTTTACAATATCTACATATGATCTTACTTGGGGTGCCCCCTGTCTGTACCTTAGGTGTACTACCTAACGCGGTGCGTGCACCTCGGGATCGTGCCTCCTTGCACTGCCGTGCGATGTGGCCTTCCCTGTTACAATTGTAACAGACCACCCTAACATTTGCTTGTGCTGGCTTAGCATGCCACCTAAGTGGTGCCTTCCTTTCATGATCGGGTTTACCTGCTCTTACCCCTGAGCTATGTTTCGTGTGCAACCCTTCTCGTGCCTTCTTTGGGAGTATTACCGCCTCTTCTTGCCTTGCAGTGGCTACCGCTTTCTCGAAAGTAATGGCCCCGTGGCCCTGGACCCTAGCTTGGATTCGCGGGTTACTTAACCCCTGTATGAAGCTAGCTACGCATATTTTCCTTGTGATCCTTAACTGAGCTTCCCTATCCTCCCATCTCTCTCCGTCGAGGACTGCTTCCCTGAACGCAGCTGACAGAGTCTCTACTTTATGCGCCCATGTCGCCACTGTTTCCCTCGAATCCTGCGCTGTTTGAAACATCTGACAAATATATAAGTCTAATGTGCCCTGAAATCCGTAGTACTCTCCTAATGCCTGCTTGGCAGCCTCCCAATGATTTATGTATTGTCTGACCAACAACTTATCTCGGGCCTTGCCCGTAATTTTGGTCAGAATATACTTAAAAATAACTCTTGATCATCGTCCTTTACCATACGAACAGCAGCGTCTACATTAGCCACAAACTTACGTAATCTGTCGGGCTGGGTTCCATGGAACTCCCGACCTATCAGGCGATGTCCTTCGGTTACTGATACTAAAGGCCCACTTGTACTTACTGTGTCTGCGACTGCTAACCTCTCCTCTACCTGGGCACTGGTAGCTGCACTGGTCTGTCTTGCCATTGTAATAAGGTTAGCTTACCTGGCGGCTTCTTCTTCTTTGTTGTCTCTGCTAACTGGATACTGCTGCTTCTCGGTTCTCCCCTCTGCTGGCGGCACAGCTCGCTACTGCACGGCTCCTTCTGCTTAGTAGACTTCTTCTTCTCTCTTCTGCGTTGCGCGGCACTCGGTACGGCTTACCGGGATGCGCGGACGGACAATCTTCTGCGTTGTCGCGGTCTTGATCGGACAATCTTCTGCGATTTCGCGATCTCTCTCTTTATTCCGAAGTTGCTCTGTTCAGTGCGTTGAACTCGGGACCCCACACCTGACACCAAAAAGTAGGCCTGTCGTGACCTACCTGGCCCGGGAGACGTTCTGGCAGGTTGACAGGTCCTCCGACGATTTTCCCTCCCAGCCGAGCGGTTCACTAGATAAGGGAACTTAGTTTTGTAGGCTAGACCCGGAACTTCCGGAATAAAAGATGAAACTTCCCTTGAACTACTGCCGATTTATTATGCCTTGGCAGTCGAAGTATATACACTATATACAAATTATGAGAAGTTACTGATGGAAGTGCACGCAGGTCTGAATTGGCGCTACTAAGCCTTTACTGTTACTTGACATCTAGCATGTCTTCGCGAGGCTGAATTCTGCTCGCGTGCGTTACGACGTTTCTCTGACAAGAGCTGAGGCGTGAGAACCCCGCTCGCCATTTTGGATACCATTATATCCAACTAGAGATGACCGGAGTCCATCTCTCCCTTCCACTGAAGCCTGTGGTCCATTCCACCCTCAGCGCCCCAGTAGGTGGCGCGTCCCACAGCGGTGGTAGCCGTCCGTACTAACATTCACATGATTGCTAAGTCCAGGTTTCTGGACTCCTTGTGACCATGAATCACTCTCTCTACAGTACAGAGTACTCGACCAAGTGTCCTTCTGTACCAATCAATATTTACAGACCTCTGTACACATCCTGGCTCCAACAGTTTTATTTCCTTGAGAAATATATTCTGGCTTACAAAAGCTCACATCCATCTTATAATAATAATAATAACTCTATTGCCCTTATATAATGTTCCTCCGAACCGCAGTCCTGGGTTCTGCACCATGGAGGCTCACAGTCACGACACCATGATGTGTATCGAGGTATTATCTACTGCAGGAGTTCTAAATTTTTTGAGACTGTGAGCACCACCCTCATCACGTACCAAGTACCCGAGCACCATTAAATATAATATAATAATACAATACAATACAATATAATATTAACAAGCATGCGCCTATCTTTGCTTGGTCCATCTCTCTCCCTCAGAAGTGCTGAAATACCTAGGGATCCACCGCTCACCAGGCATGCTGCAACTGATAACTCATGCAGATAGGATACATTAACTTAAGGGCACTCGAGCTGAATCAGCATCTTTCTTGTTACTCATGAAACAGGGATATCTAATTATTTTTACTGTAGTTTTACAGTACTATTTGACAAAATGGTAACATTTCTGACTGTCAAAACTTGTAATGAAAACACCATTATTTGATCAGTGCAACATAATTTGTTTTGAAGAATGAACCTCAGGGGAGCTTGTGCACGCGAGAGCTTCTTGGCTCGTATGATGAGAGCTCCAAATCTCATTTAAAGACCACCGTGGTGCTCGTGAGCATGAGGTTGGAAATGTCTGTCTACACGATGGTTTGATATTGAAAATTCTGGCTTAATGTTTGCGTACTTTACCGTCAATATATTCAAGCAGTATTGCTTCAAAGTACTCTATCACTTTGAAACAGGGCTGTCTGGTGTTCGAAGGCACGTCGTTCCAACTCAGGTTTTAAGCTGCAAGAAACATCTCGAATAGGGGCTGAAGTTCCTTGCACGAATTTGCTTGCCGTAGATAACTCCCAGAACCATAATGTTTAGCCTACTTTTCACATTTTGCAAAAATGAGGAAAAAGTAGACTTATCAGATCGGGCAAATGTGTGTCTATCTGTCTGTCTGTCCTGTCTGTCTGTCTGGCTGTGTGTGTCCCCCCTATCAACTCTTAAACGGCTGCTGCAATCGAAACAAAATTTGGTAGGAGTAAATATCTATACCTGAATATCTGACGCCCATATTTGAAAATGATATCAGTGCTACCAACTGCTGAAAAATCGCAATTGAAATTTGAGCTCCATTTTGGATATCTTGGAAGGTATGAATGGGAGCTATTTCAAAATTGGCACACGTATAGATAATAATATTATCGTTTAATTTCCAGGAGCCCATACATCGCAGTGTTGCCAAAATGAATATACGCCTACTGATACGTCCAAATTTTAAATGCGTATAACTTCTACACTATCAATTGGATTTCAACCAAATTTCGTATGTGCTATGTGTAGATAAACAGATATGACTGAGCGTATTCTTAAGAGCCACCAGGGCTGCCAACTGTTAATAAATGCTCTCAATTTTTTTAAATCAAAATACCCATATATCAGAAAGTATGCAAGCCGACAGCTTTAAACTATGCACACGTATAGCACCTGACATTCTATATTAATTTGTAGTAACTTATATACGTCAGTGCTACCAACATGATTCTAAGGCTGCTGAGAGGTCCAACTATAAATACATGTAACTTCTATACTATCATTTGGATTTCAGCCAAATTTAGTGTGTGCTATGTGTACCATAACAGATATGTATATGCCGATTCTTAAGAGTAACCAGGGCTGCCAACTGTTAATAAATACTGTCTCTATTTTTGTTACCCTATTATCAATATATCAGAAAGTATACAAGCCAATAGCTCTAAACTTGGCACACGTATAGTACCTGGCATTCTAGATTAATTTGGAGTAACTAATATACGTCAGTGCTGCCAACATGATTCTAAGCCTGCTGATAGAGCCAATTTTAAATTGTATGTAACTTCTATACTAACTAATGGATTTCATTCAAAATTGACACAACAATAGATCATATTATTTCAGATTATTTCTGACCAATACATGTATGTCATTGTTGCCAACATGATTTTACGCGCGCTGTTATATCCAATGTTTAACTGCATGTAACGTCCATGGTATCCATTGGACTTCAACCAAATTTTGTATTCTGTACCTTAAGAGATGGAACTAAGAATATATTCGGTCACCAGGGCTGCCAACTGTAGTTCTCTATTAGGCTACATAATGCCAGGTATACAGTATTTCGAACTAATTTCAAATTTCGATATTACCAACTTAATTTTGGCATTATTCTAGATAGATCCATATAGATTAATCATTAGCATAAATCTTAAATTTTAAGAAAAGTAGGCTCTTTAGTTCGTCACGGAACTTCTTGTTAAAATCCACACTGGCCGAGAAAAATATCCCAACACCATGAAATAAGGAATGTAGGGTATGGAAATGTCGGCAATATATTTGGGTAGGTAACGTATTTAAGTGATTAAGGTTACAAGACAACAGATTAATGTCCGCGTGAATTATGCCATCGCAAATGTTTCATGTTGGTCCATTAACAACCGGTATAATCGCCAGACTGTAGAATTCAGGCATGCAAACGTGCATGCATTGTTTCTCACAGGTGTCGTATGTCAGCTTTTGGGATGGAGTTCCATGACTGTTGCACTTCGTCGGTCAATACAGGAACGGTTAATGCCGATTGTGCATTACGCTGGAGTTATCATACGTGCTCCATTGGGGACAGATCGGCCGATCGAGCTGGCCAAGACTGCATTTTGATACTTTGTAGGAATGCTGTCCTGCTCTCGTAGGAAATTGCTCCCCAGACCAGATCGCCCGGTGTATGTCCAGTGCGTCTACGCCGCAGACAGGTGGAATGCAGACGCTCACCTGGCCTCCTTCTAAAAAACTCACGGCCATCACTGGCACCAAGGTAGAATCGGATTTCATTGGAAGACACAACGGACCTCCACTCCATCCTGCAATGAGTTTCGCTTGACATCACTGAAGTCGCAGATGGCGGTGGTTTGGAGTAAATGGAATGCACGCCACTGGGCGTCTGGCTCGGAGCTGTCCTTCAAGTAACCGATTTCGAACAGTTCGTTGCGTCACTGTGGTGCCAACCGCCACTGGAATTGCTGCTGCAGACGCCGTCCGATGTGCCATAGCCATACGTCCTCTCACTCGGTGGTGCCACGGGGACGTCCAGAGCTCGGCCTTCTTGCGACCGTACCTTCTCATGACCACTTCTGCCAGCACGCATGCAAAGTGCAGACATTCCTGCCAAGTCGTTCTGCAATAGAGCGGAATAAAAATCCACCTTCACGTAGCCCTATTACGCCGCCTCGTTGAAACGCTGTGAGCTGTTGATACTGACCCCTTCAACGTCTTAGAGGCATTCTTGACCCACTCACAGTCACTCCGTCCAATCTCACAGGTAACTAACGCTCTGACACAGTACAGCCCGTATTTAAAGCAAACCTGATGTGCAACGTCATGGTGGCACTACTAGCACCACGCTAATGCTGGAAATGTGAATCAGTCATCTAAACACGCCTACCAACGCCCGTTAATCCAGCACAAGGTGTGTTGAGAATGCTTTGAGATACAGATGCGTTAAATATCTTATATTTAACAATTGCATTTATTTTGTATCGAACACCATAAGGCATTTTTGGCACTGTCATCAAATACAAAAGCATTTCTGTTGATGTATTGTTCCCGTTAGTCTAGAATATTAGGGGACTGCTGACCCCAACAACCTTCTCGACACTCCCATCCTTCGAACCCATACCCTGAGAGGATAGAATGGGTTCTCAGACTAGCCCACACGGGACTAATTATTTCGGGTATCGGTGTTAGTGAGAGATGAAATGTTCTGAACTAGACCAAAGAACACTCCCTCTCCCCTCCAAAAATGCAAATCTAACCATGAGAACTCCAGAGTTAAAATACTGTATTTTCAAAACATTTATTTTAAAACTCACAAATCCCTAGCCTGCTTCGGAGGGTAAAATATCGGCTAGTCCGCAAGGCTAAATAAAAAATAAAAATTATATTCCTAACCTGAATTGAAGTAAATCCCTCGCTGAGTCCTAATCACTAAATGTTAAAATAACAAGCAAACTAAGAATGTGACAGGAAATAAGTCCCGAAGCAATACAATGATCAATGAATAATAACAATAGTTACACTATTAATTTACAGCTAAGGAAACGAATTTAAGCGTTGACAATCAAAATATATGACAATTGCATTTAAAAGCACAAATAATGATAACTAAGGTATAGCGGTGTCACTTCTAACATTTATTTTTGCGTTAAGAAATTTAGCTAATCCTATCTGACGATAAATTATAGGCGAGAAGTGCCTTACGCAATAAAGAGCAAAGCTATACACAACTGGAGGCTAATAAACAAAAGCAGTTATCTAGCACACATGAAATATAAGGGAAAATAATCAATAAACACAAATGCGCACTCCTATTGGTCACGCCATTTGCCTGCCTTCCTACGCAGATTAGCTACTATTTGTAGCTAAATAAAAATTAAAAATTATATTCCTAACCTGAATAAGTGTTGGTAGAAATTAGGTTGGTAACAGCGTAATTAAAATTAAGGCTTAGGTCACATACAGTAATTGCTAATTAACTGTGTCTCCAAGGTTCTCAAGGTAATTGCAATTCGTCGTCTCAAAATTAGTGTTATCTGTCCTAGGCTTGTATTTAATTGTCCATCAGTAGCAAGATTCGGAGAATCGGTCATTTAATAAGTATTCAGGTCTAAATTTTCATGTATTACTGAAGTACGAGATTATAAAGTTTCAATTTAATTGAGAAAAATCAATCGCATGATTATTGTTCCATTTAGCAATTCTTTTCTTCCTCAAGGTGTATTTCAAGTTTTCTTATGACCGTAAAACAAACCCCATCTCAATTCATGTTACCAAAATACGTGAGAAAAAGCTCACTTCCATAAAGTACACAACAGTCTCCAATAACCCTCGCCCTACTGGCGGAAAATATTTCGTGGCTCTTCTGCTCATGATAATATCTGTCGACAGGGAGAAAAATCATACCATCCGTTACTTATAAACATTACGACCGTCATAATGAGCGATCCTAGTCAGCTCTAATATGAATTGTTCTCCGTAGACACAACAATAACATTGCCCTAATTTATACATCTCACGGTCATCACAAAAGAAAAAGGGCAATGGATCAGCTGCTTTCATGATCCAGAAAATATCATCAATAAACATCAAGTTGATCTCATTATAACAATCGTAGTTCCCAATACTACATGAATATTTTACTATCATTCTTAATTAGCAGCTCAAACTGCTGGAAACCTCAAATTCCATTCTCTCGAACCAATGTCCAATAGCGTAAACAAAGCCTCCTTTAAAGTAGTCATTTATGTCGTCTCATCGCTCTCTAAATAAATGAGAAAATAGAAGTCAACACTTAGGAGGTGTATGTGCTACTAGCACACCAACAAACAGGTTTCCCAAAGCTTCGCGCTCTGTCACAGCCTTCAAAACTCTTCTTCCAATATTTACAACACTGGCTCGCTACTTCAAAAGCAGTCTCTTGGCTATAACACTTCTTATAACTATAACTATAACCCCTAGCGCTACAGCCTATGAAGGGCCTAGGTCTACCAAGCGTCCGCTGCCCAGCCATTTGGTCTGCAGATATTTGGGTGAGCGTGGTCAGCACATCAGGTCCCCTCGGCCGTTAATCTTGGTTTTCGTGACCGAGGCGCTGCCTCACTGTCAGACAGCTATTCAATTGTCGTCACGAGGCTGAGTGCGCCCCGTTCTAGCCCTCACAACAGTTTCTAAAATTCCTGATGGAGCCGGGAATCGAACCCGGGGCCTCCGGGTGAGAGGCAGGCGCGCTACCTCAACACCACGGGGCCGGCATAACACTTTCTACCTTCATTTAAACACACAGAATAAATCTAACCTTCACGCCTTGTTATGTGGGCAAGTCCAAAGCTTATCAAATCACAAAACGTTGCAAATTGTACTAGAGTGATGACATGACACTTTCATCCTCCAGCAAGGTCTTAAAAATGATACGCAGAAATTTCATTTATACATATTCACTTGCACGACTTACTTCAGCCCTTCTCATAACCATTATGCCATTTCAAATCATAGTAAAAATTAGATAAGAAACATCACTAAACCAAATGATGTTAAATTATATGCTGAGCAATTAAAATATGCATTAATCTCCTAATATTCTGCCAAAAATTATGATAATTAATGATTGTGATGCTGCCAAGAAAATTACCACTAAATGCTGGCATAAATTATGCTAAGAAGAGATTGACTGCCTTCCAGTTGTGTAATAAGTGTGGTCATGCTACACTACTCCAACAACAACTGTATCATTACAAGGTGTTTGATGGAACTCACATACTACCGTCATGGGTTCTGGTTTCGATCCTTACTCATAGCCAGGATTCGGCTTCACGGATATCCCAATCGACGTTGCTTGCGCCGCATGTTGCGGTTATTAATGTAGGCGTCTCCCAATATTATGTGTCTACTCCATAGCACCTTCCATTGTAACCATTGGCACCGCCATGTGGTCAGTCATCATGGATGGATTGGACATGTTGTAATTCCCTAATACACTGATTTCAAATTAACAACAATACTTGTAAAAAATAGCAATACTGGCCTTGCACTATTGCGGATATTCATAATTGCCCCTTATTTCGCCACAGACTTTAGACATTGCTTCTTCAATATGCTTCAGAGATTCTAGTGACATGTGCTTGCAAAAGTTCACAAAATGGGTTCGATCCGAATAAAGTAATAGTCAGTTTTTATGAAATATCATTTAACTCGCTGCACAGATTATATTTAATTAGAATAATGACGAATTCACTGTCTCGTTGTACACTTTTAAATTTTCGAAGATTACTGCTGCACCATGTGCAAGCCCTAAACTCGACTCCCTGGTCATAAAAAATACATAAATTTGTCTAAAGATAAATCTGATGACACTGCTCGTCGCAACAATTTTTACAGTCTTCAAAATCACTCAGATTCTATCGGGCGTCTGCAAAAAGGATCATATCAACTCGATCAAACTTGCATCCTGTTTTTCCAACGAATCACACAGTAAAACGTGTTGACCACAGCGCAGTCTTAATACGGAGTAATGACGTCGTCTTTGTCGACTTCCTAGCTGGACTAATTCTTGAGTCATGTGGCGACTACATAAAATATGGCGTATTTCTGCGATGTTAAATCCTTCTTGAAAAATGTCGAAAAATCGTAGAAATATCCCATAAACATTTTAATGTCTTCAAATTGTTTAATATATAATTATACATTAATTAATATTAGAAAATCTCAGTAAGACGTCCTCTGACAATTCATTTTTTATCAAGGCATAAATATGTACCTTGGAGTTGAAATATCTGAATTGGCATGAGTTCAAAGATGTTCCAGTCCATTCTGACAGTAGCGTATCTCGACGCGATGAAAAATGGCATGGAGCATGGGCCATACGGGCTCAGTATTAATTAATCTCGTGTAATTGTTTTCCAGGTTTCAGGAATAATACCCTTTAAAATTTGGGTACAATCGTGCTGACCGACTGAAGATCATTTATATTTAATGTTATTCCACCTTTGGTGACGTGGAGATCTGTACTCGTATCTCGGAGGAACATCTTTTAAACATATGCTGTGCTCAGGCTTCCTGTTGGGAAAACCGTTTAGAAAGTGTTCTTGCTCTCAATCACTTAGGGTTCACAACTGATAAACCATGCGAGACAGGAACATCACTTGAGCTGGACTTAGTATTTCTTCCTCTCACTATTGAGAGACTTCCCCCTGTTAGCCCTTCTGTTCAACACATCCTGGCCAACACTTGTTCTCTTCCCACTCAGCTGCCCATATTCACGTCTATGGCAGTACTTCTGTTTTCTACGCTCCTTCATGAAAACAAAATTTTGATGCTTTTGAGTCGGTCAACACGAGTTTTTCACAAAAGAAGTGGGTTATTCCCTAATCATGAAAAAAAAATACATGAGATTCCTACATTTATTCCTTCTTCATATGTATATCTGATGAAATTTATGTTATACTGTACTCCTAAAATTAAATATAAATCACTGTCTGTATGTTTAAAAATTTGTAAATATTCAATTCTTGAATCAGTCCGACAAAATCCAGATATTAATTAGAAACTTTCACAAAGTTACTTCACCATATTTAATATTGTTGACTCTCTTTAACTACCAGCTGTTCCATCAACATATCCCAAATAATTGTGATTTGTACTTACTACCTTAAAAGGGAAGTCGAAAGCAGAAGTTACAACCTTCTCGGTAAATTCATTTCAATTTTGCGGCGGTGCCTAATTTCCAAGTGTTAGAATTGATAACGTTCGTTTCTACAGATCAATATAACCAATATTATAATTCATTAAGTTCATATACCATACATAAGTTGCTAGGGTTTCAAAGTTGTCATACTGAATACTATGCGCACCTGACATCTTGAACTCTTACAACATTAAAATCACTCATTCGCCATCTAAATAACATAGAATTTCGAAACGTTGCCAAACAGTTGTATCGTATTGGATGGAGATGTTGTCCTCAGAACACGCAATACCGTAGATTTTCAAGACGGCGTACTACATACTATCAAAACATTACATTCGATAAATTAAGATGTAATTGAGCAATTCACACGAAAAGTTGTGATTAAGGAGTATTTTGTGAGAGACCTCAGTACCAAAAGATTGAATATACAACGCGTAATCACCATATTGAATGTTCATTATGAAATCTAATAATGACTCACCTTGCAATACATTTCAAATTGGCATATGATTCAGGAATTAGATGACTCTAATTGTATTGTATCTCACTTCTCAATATAAACAGAATTTAATAACATGATGGGTTTAAAGGAAAGTAGGGCATGTGTTATTTACAGATCATCTTGTTTTTATTTTTATTTTCAGTCCGTACAAGAATTTATGTCAGGAATTTGCAACGGCATGCTGGTGTACAGTTATTCGCGTAGCTCAAGTCGAGTGTTTTGATTCGTAATTTTATCTACTAGATTGGTGTTGCTTTCTAAAGAATACGAAATTTTAAAGAAATAACATTTGAAAAAAGATGGTTTATTGTTTTCACAGTTCTAACTTCTAGGTTATCGCCCGAAAATGTGAACAACGCGAAACAAAATTCTAAGAAAGAGGTGATTAATGATTACTTGAAAAATCTGTGGGAAAACATATGTGATTCAAGGGGGAACATACAGCTTAAGGAGCCAAAATAATGACAATTTAAATTTTATACATTTGCCAGTCATATCTTGTGCAACAATTATACACCTTTCGAGAAAAATACAAACATTTTGCTTTTTGAAATAAAGTTCCAAATTTTCAAAACTTAAATCGTAACTATTTTTATCCATTTTAAAGTATTGGCTTTGCTTTGTGCTCATCTTCACCGCTTCCCTCATATTTCCCAAATTTATAGGAATTTCTTGACGTTTCTTGTTTTTAACGTGCGTGATAAACCTGCAGCTAAAATTTGAATCTCACTCATTTACACATGTGATAATTAACAGTTATTACTTTATTCTTATTCTAAGCAGACTAAAAATCATAATCTTTTATAGACAGACCAATTAAAGCCACAAAGGTCTGAGTGAGACTCAGGTTTAACACCCACTTTGAAATGAGTCAAAAACTCCTCTAAACATGTGAAGTGTGGGGTAAAAGGCAAAGGTGAGCACAAAGCAAGGACAAATTTTTGAAAATTGGATACAATGTAGTTTTCATAACTATCTTGAAAATTTACAATTTTGGTTCTAAAAGCAAGAAAGATAATCCAGGTAATCTGGCCGAAAACATGTTTTTAGAAAGGTCACCACTTTTCGCACTGCTGAATAAAGTAAATCCACACTCGTAACAAAATGAGGCAATGAATGCACATGAGAAGGAATACGCTGGGAAATACCCTGTAAGAGGATGATGCACCATGTGCTATTTCTCAAAAAACCAAGGCCTGAAAGGAGGCAATATTACAGGGTCCTATTCCATCCAATAGACCGGTTGCAAACATATATAATTTTTTTTCTAGGCCGTGGCAGATGGCTTAAATTCATAACATATGGCAATTGTATAAGGTATTCCAGTCCCAGTTGGATAAAACTTGTGTTAACAAATGTCACGTGCAACGATGCTCGGTCCGAGGTGCTCCGGCATCACACATCATCAGTTGGGATTAGACAAGCGATAACGTAACACCTGTACGACTAATAGCTCCGCAGAGATAATCAATCAGATACGTAATAGAAATGAAGTGCATCCCCAAATTCTATATTTTATTTTGTGCATTGTATTGTGTTATTCTAATTTGTATACACGTGCATAATGCTGATACGTAATTCACAAACCCATTTAAAACAAACTAACCTTATATAATGAGATTCAAATTGTGAATCGTATGAAAAACACCAACTAAACGCACTATACGTATTGTAGTAGGATAACGTTTGTATATAAATTTAAACCTCAACACATGTGATCAGGATCTGACGATGACTGCCTGAAGGTCGAACCGCGTAATCCTAAAATTGACCCATTATAGTAGTGGTCATAACTAATAAATATATTTTCTCCAGGTGTGTTATTTATTTATTATTCATATAATATATACATTGTACCCTGCCCAGTCATTGGGCTAATTCGTTTTGATCGACTGACAAATCACAACTGACAGACAATAGCAAGATGCCTTGGCTTCAATGGAAATGTGCATTGTTGTTGTACAGATTCATGACTGGTACAGTCACAACATTATAAAAGTTATTGTTTCGGCTCCTTACCAACATCACATAAACTGGTCAAAATTTCTTTAAACTGAAAATAATAACAAACTTATTCTCCGTGTTCGATCCTTGTTCTACATTCATGAACTGTTACAGCTACAGGAGTAAAAGTTCATGCAACACCAGTTGGATTGTACTAAGAAAATGCCTTGTGTTTTAGCTAGTCATTCTAACTTAGACAGAAGAAAGACTTGGGGAATGGGATAGAAAAGGTAACGTCCTAACGAATTGCAAGTCACGCTTTTGATGAAGGAAGATGCATAATCTAGGATAAAGATTACTGTAATGTTCCTGTAGTATCAGCCTGAACTGGGCAATAGATATGCTCACAGAGAGATGCTGTGTTCACCTTCGCTTATCCTTTCACTCTTTAACTGTTTTTAGACCTTACTTCTTCATAGTTACTCCAGGGAGAAGCTTGACGTCCCAGATTATCTTTCTTTTGTCATCCCAATTGATTGCAGATACAGGCATCACACTAGCGCAGGTAATCTGAAACAATTCTCACACACGCAGCAGTGGGCTGCGATGACCCTTATAGCAAAAACCACAACAATGACATGTTTCAACAATGTTACACTCCATAGAAAACTATTAGGTTGTACGCTGCTTGTTGTTGCACAAATGATTATTTTCAATTTTTGTAACGCAAGTTCAAACCGATTTTAAAACGGAGGGACATTTTCCCCTCTTCGAGCTACAAATATTTTATGATACTTGTAAACACGGCTTGCGCAGACCGTTTTTATTATTTATTATCCAACATGGAACGACAGACGTCCTCTTCTACGCCAGCAGGAGCATCAATGCATTTGAATAATGAAATGAAACGGCTAAAGTGAAGCAGATAAATATTTGGATGGGATAGGCGAGGATGAGCAGGAAAAGGCGGTCGATACTGTTAATTCAGCAGAGTTGCTAGCCTATATACTGGATGGCTGAACAGAGTACCATGTGACTTAAGGGTCAGGAATTTATCAAGTTTGTTTCTGAATTGTGTCTGGAGGTAATGCAGTATGCTTAATAACGTCTATGATGTCCCCTTTTAACAGTTGCGATTTTATAGGCGACGTGGTGCAGGAACTTTAACGCGTATTGTATATTTAAGATCCATTTACACATATCCGTGAAGTGTCAGTCCCGTGTCCGGCTAGTTCCGTGCAATTCCATCAGTATTAGTGATTATTTATATCGTTCCTTTGAATCTTACAAACAGAGCCACACTATTTGTTCGGCGCAGTACCGTGTTCTAATCGTCAGTATCAGTGCAGCATTCGCTCCATGATACGTTATAGAGTATTGTCGCCAACGATATTTTTGCTGTTTCACAGACGTGTTCTGGTGTGATGTCTGTGTCATCGCCATTCTCCAGCGGGTGTCTTGACGTTTTCAATGAACTTCCATTTTACTCGGCAATATGTTAAATCAATGAAATTGTCATACATTCTGAAGTATTAAAAATACACTACTGTTGGTAGAAAGTGATACACCCAGAAGAAATGGTCGGAGACACTCCCAGAACAGGGGTCGTGTAGGCCCGCGGTACCATACTAAGTGATTGAAATCGCAGAGAGATGGTGTGCACATTGGCCCACCAGTGCCCTCTGTCGTGGGGAAGGACAGGTCAGTGTTCCGCACAGCTCTGTCGGCGTTGGGCCGTCATACCAAGTGGAAACGTGTAAGCAAGTGCATCGATGCCTCGCCGACATCACAGTGTGGACTATCAGCATGTGAGTGCGGTTGAATGGGGCAGAATGCTTGGGCTCCGGGAGGCGAGTCTGTCGTTCCTGGCCATTGCGGCTCGTACAGGGCACGCTGCGTCAACAGTAGGCGTATGTGGATCCAGTGGAGAGAGGAGGACCGTACCTAGCGACGACAGGGTACAGGACGACGCAATGTGACCACAGCACGAGACGACCGCATGGCCGTATCGGACAGAACGGCGTAGTCCCCGGCGTAAGCTCGACGTTGGAGCACTGCAACGGAGGTGGACATGTCTACGCCGACATTGCGGCGCCGTCTTTTGAAGGCTGGACTAGTAGCACGCATGCCACTGCGTCAGCTTCCATTGATTGGGAACCACCGACGCGACGCCTCCGACTGCATTGGGCACGTGCACGCCGACACTGGCAGGCTGAGTGGCGAAATGTAGTGTTTTCGGACGAGTCCCACTTCAACCTTCCCTACAGTGATGGCCGCATACGCGTTCGACGCCGCCATGGAGAACGCAATCAGGCAGACAGTATTGTTGAGCGGCATAGCATACAAACACCAGGTGTAATGGTCTGGGGCGCAATTGCCTATAACAGGCGATCGCGCCTCGTACGTCTTGCGAACAATCTGAACAGTGGTCGCTACATCAGGGAAATTTTACAGCCTGCCGCACTGCCCCTCTAGCAGGCCGTTCCACAGGTCATATTTCAGCAGGACAATGCCCGCCCGCATGTGACGAGGAATGTGCAAGCCTTCTTCGCAGAATGACGGATACCTCTGCTTCCCTGGCCTGTCCGTTCGCCTGACATGTCAACATCGAACATGTCGGGGATATGATCGGTCGGCAACTCGTTTGTTCAGGTCCAACTGCCGCCAATGTTGATGCTTTGTGGACGCGCCTACAAACCGCGTGGGGTGGTATTCCTCAGCAGCGTATTCAAGCGCTGTATGATTCCATGCCACGACTTCTAGCGGCTCTGAGTGCAGCACGCAGTACTGAAGATCGACCGGCAACGTGCATATACCGGACTGTCCTTCTAATCAGTAATGTATTGTCATGTCCCTAATCTGTGGTATAAAGTGCAATGGGGTCACATCTCTTGTTCTTGGTGTTTCACTTTCTACAAACAGTACTGTATTTAGCCGGATCATCAATTAGTTTCATGTTAAGGATAGTGATTGTTGTTTCATTTGAGGGGCCTGGACATCGGGGTGATTCAGTCCCGTGTACTTCAGTGTGTGTATATAAAATAGATTTTGTCTGATAACGTGTACTGTTGTGGTCTGGAGTAGTAGTAGTAGTAGTAGTAGTAATAGTGTGAATTTGTTACTCATGCGAGGATTGGGGCGAAGGCAGCCTAAGTTAGGAACCAACCCGTTAATTGCCTGGAGTAGAAATGAAGTGGGAATCCTCGGAAATTCCTCCTAAGATGGGAATCGAATCCACCTCTTCTGAGTTTTGCCTCACGAGGCTGAGTGTACCTCGATCTGGTCCGTACACAAGAACGAATTTTCTTGGCAGAACCGGGAATCGAACCCAGGCCTCCGGGGGGACAGCCGCTACAGCCCGGCTTCTATGCCTTTCACTCTTTGTTGGGGTAGAGACACGAAGTAACGCTGCTTGGTTTTCCTGATTTAACTGCTAATGTTTTTGTTTTCATGATGGCATTTCACAGATGAAAGGAGGTGTTGTATCCCGTAATTGTTTGCTCTTCCTTTGTAGCCGACTTGATCTAGGGGAATTCCGAATTAATTAAACCAGCCCTGAGATGAGGTGGGTCTTGTGTCACAGCTTGGATCATCCCCTCCTCTTGTTGTTTATCTATCACCATGTCTGAATTTGTGATTTTTCTCTCGGATTAACTTTAAGGCTAAATGTCCCGTTTTTTTGTTTGCAATTCTGACACCACGTAGCAACACCAAATTGAGACAATTTCTTTTTTCGGTTTTCTCTTGAACGAAAGCTCGTATTTGCGATCTGAAAACCACTATGTATACTAGACTGCAATTGAATTGATATTAATTCGATGAATTTTCCAAACTGTGAAAAACAAAAAAAAGTTACTAACAGTTTTTTATATCTCTGCTTAAAATATGAAAAAACCTGGTATTACGAAAATGGAGATTTATTTCCTGTTTCCAATGCATTTTTCAGAATTAAAATCGGGTGAATGGAATCGACAGCATTAGATAGATAGATAGATAGATTTTTATTAATTCCATTTGATCAAATACATGCATTCAATACATTTTTGATATAGGACACGTCAGAATTTACATGCATAAAATAAAAGAACTAACAGGTATATATTACTAAGATTAAAACTATTTATAACTTATTATAATAGCAAATCTTAATAGATACAATCTTATTGCACAACTATTTACACCTCACTCTATTATCATAATATGAAAACTTAATTCTATAAATACAACAACATACAGCTAGGTATTAAAATTAAATTAAAAAAGTAAAATATAGTTATAGATTCCATCACTCCTATACGCTAAAATATTCAACTACTGAGTAAAAACAATGGCACTGCAGATAAGCTTTCAACATTCTATCAAAGGTTTTTATTTTTGGGGCCAGTTTTATATACTGGGGTAGTTTATTGTATAATTTAACTCCAGTGTGAAAAGTTCCTTTTTGATATATGCTTGTGTGTGTGTGTGAAATATGAAGGTTTTGATTTTGTCTTGTGTTATGCCTATGAACATCATTGTTTGTTTTAAGAAAAACATCTTTATTCATTAAATTCTTTTTAAAAAACATAATACTTTCAGAGATATATATGCAGGGCAGTGGGAGAATGTTTAAATCTTTAAACAGAGGTCTACATGATTCTCTAGAGTGTACATTTGCCATAATTCTAATCGCTCTCTTTTGTATCCTAAACGTGCTTAGTACATCTGGCGACATACCCCAAAATATGATCCCATATCTTAAGTATGAATGGAAATAAGCAAAATAAGTATTTCTTAATGTGTGCATGCTAGTGCAGGTTTTCAAAATACGTAACGCAAAGCACATCGAGTTCAGTTTAGTATTCAGATATTGTATATGTTTATTCCATTTCAAGTCTTGTTGTATCCATAGTCCTAAAAACTTTGTTTCTGATTTATTTTCTATTTGATGACCATTTAATGTTATATTGGGCATCGCAGGATTCCTATTCTGTATAGTGTGGAAATTTAGACATACTGTCTTTTTATAGTTTATTATGAGGCGATTATCTTGTGACCATTTGGTTAACTCTCCTGTAACGGAGTCAGCAGACTGCTGTATGACCTGTTTAGTTTCACCTTTTATTACGAGTGTTGTATCGTCCGCAAACAAAATTTCCTTATGTGAATGAACGTTCTGTGTTATATCTTTGATATATAGAAGAAAGAGTAGTGGGCCCAAAACCGATCCCTGGGGTACTCCAAATTCAATAATTCCCTCATTGGACAATGTTTCATTAAGTAATTTGGTTCCATCATCCTTGTGTCTCAAGCTTACTATTTGTTTACGCCTTGTTAAGTAAGACTCTATCCATTTATTAGCTAGACCTCTAACACCATATTGATTTAGTTTGGTAAGGAGGATTTTATGGTCAACTACATCAAATGCTTTCGATAAATCCAAGAATAGGCCAGTTACATGTTCCTTATTGTCAATTAATTTCAGTATACTATTACTACATTCGTAAATTGCTGTCTGTGTAGATTTTTCCGTTCTAAATCCATGTTGTGAGTTTGATAATATTTTATTTTTTTCTATGAAACTTATCAGTCTCTTATACATAATTTTTTCCACAATTTTTGCAATACCAGTTGGTAAGGTAATAGGACGATAGTTATCTAATTCATCTTTTGAACCATTTTTGTGCACTGGAATTACTTTTGATAACTTCAAAATATCCGGGTAAGTTCCTGAGAGAATTGAACTGTTTATTAAGTGCGTAAGTGGATTTATTATATTTTCTGCACATTTCTTTAAAATTGCATCAGGGATGCCATCAATGCCAGCACAGAATTTATTTTTTAGCTCTTTTATAACTATTCTTACCTCTTCACTTGTGACATGATTTATAAATAAAGAATCACTGCATATATTTATTTTATTATTAGAATTTAGTGTATTTACCTGTGATTTATTTAATAATTTTTGCGGAATTTCCAGAAAATAGTCATTAAAAGTGTTTGCTATTTCCTCTGGATTATTAATCACTTTATTATTTCTGGTCAGTGTAATGTTCCTTTGTATTTTAGCAGATTTTCCAGTTTCTTTCTTTATTACAGACCACATAGCCCTGTTTTTATTAGATGATTGGGAAATAAAATTATCATTATGCATTTTCTTTGCTAGTCTTATTACCTTATTTAATATGCTAGTGTATTTTTTGTAGTATAAATTGAATTCAGGTGTTGTGTGGTATTGTTTATATAATTTGTGTAGAAATTTCTTTCTTTGACATGAATTTATAATCCCTGTTGTTATCCAATTGCTAGTTTTGTTATTTTGAACAGTTCTTCGTTTAAAGGGGAATGCTATTTCAAAATAGTGTTTTAGGGTACTGTTAAATTCATTAAATTTATCATTTACATTTTCTAGTTCATAAATTTCTGACCATGTTTCCTTATTTAATAAGTCATTGAAATATGTAACATTTGATTCAGTGAATGACCTGCACTTTGATTTTACTCCATTATCATTATTATTGATTACTTCGGATACTTCAAAACTCAGTATTTGTCCATGGTGGTCACTAAAACCCGGACAATAGACTTCTATTGAATGGTGATATTTATCTGTATTTATAAAAATTTGATCAGGAGTGGTTTTACTAAATTTTGTTATTCTTGTTGGTGTATTTACTGTAGGTTTCAGTCCATAGGAAATTAGTAACTGGTTTAATAATTCACAATTTCTATCAAGTTTTAAGAAATCCACATTTACATCCCCACAAATTATTATATCGAAATTTACTTTGCTCATGTTATTGAGTAACAATTCTAGTTTATCTATAAATAGAGGAAACTTTCCTGACGGAGAACGGTATACGCATACAATTATTAACTTAAACTGCTGAATTTTTACGGCAGAGAATTCAAAATCCTGTTCCATAATTAGATAATCATAAGCTGTTATCTGTTCATGATCTAAATTATTTCTTAAGAAGATGCAAGTACCACCATGGCTAATATTAGATCTAGAGTATTTACTAGCTTGTATAAACCCTGGGAATTGAATTAATTCGAGTTGTTCCTCTTTCAGCCAATGTTCTGAAATACATAGTGCTGAGATGTCTTTAAGTTCATTTTTAAGCATTAGATTTATGTAATCAATTTTATTATAAAGAGACTGGACATTCTGGTGGTAAATTTTAAATTTGTTACTTTTGCAAGCTTGTGTTGGTGATTTATTTACATTATTTGTATCATAATTGTTATTATTATTGTTGCTAGACAAATCCGAAATACCATTGTTGCACTCCGTTAAATTTGACTTCAAAAGATGTGAATGCCAAACCTCACGTTTGGCTTCTTCTACCAGTTTCCCTGCTTCCACTCTAATGATATTACTGTTGAATTATTCTTACCATTTGAATTTACAATTTTGCAGATTTCATCACTAAGATACTCTTTTCCTAATCTATTTAAGTGTAGGCCATGCCGAGTGTGGAACTTCCTGTCTAATTTACTTACATCTACAATATGGACATTTGGAAAACTCTTACAAATTTTATGAATTTTTCCATTTGTAGCCTCTATTTCTACATTTACACATGACTTGGGAATTAAATCGTATCTCTGCGGAATATTTACAATAATGACATTTGTTTTTTGCATGGATGGCAATGTACCCTTTAAATCTTTGATTACCTTTATACTCTCATTTCTATAGACGTCGTTTGCTCCAGCGATGATCACTGCGTAGTCCTTTGCAGTAAGGGACGCACACTCTCCTATCATCCCGTTCGTGACTTCTGCAATCTGAGCTCCTGGCTTCACTGTCGAAGTGACCTCCATTTCTCGGCTTCTCTCCAAAACGCTTGCTGCTACATCTCGCCCGTGGCTATCCGCAAATATCCGCATCTTCCTGGATTTTCTCTTTATCACTTTCTTCTTTTCTTCTTGAGGAAAGTCATCATTTTCTTCGACAAGCACTCCAAATGAATTTGAGACGGGAATTTCAGTTACATGTACTCCATTTATAGGCCTAGGCTTATTCAATCTTACCTTACCAGCAATCACTGTCGACCAAGTTTCCTTGCTTTCCTCTCTGTTTCCTTTTAATTTATTCAACTCTTCCATTAACTTAGCAATATCTTCCTTTAGCAGCTTTATAATTTCGTCTTTTGAGGACAGTTCGTTTCTCAGGTTATGACATTCGCATGACGGTAGCGGTAGGCCTACATTACGACAATCGGTTTCACTTTTCTCCTCATTCAATTTTACCTGAGATCTTGTGATGATTTTATTTGCATTTTTTACTTTTATTTTGCACGACGAGCATAAATCCGTTACGGTTACACAACCTGACGAGATACTAACACTGTTTACTGTCGTCATACTAGAGATCTAAGTGAGCCTAGATGTTTACACCAAATTACACTAAATTTAATTTAATTATTACAATTAGTTTGGGAATTGTTTTGAAAAGGGTGGTAGGCAGCGCGGCTCCACAAGATCTCTTGCGCAAGGAAAATGATGAACACGCTGACAGGGCCGAGTGAGAATGGGACGATTTGACGACACAAATATTATAGTTCGACGAGTTACGTGTACAAGTGCCTAGGCATGGAAAATATCTGTACAATAAAATGATATTGTAGTAGTGTCACAAGATGTAACGTTGACACAATGTGTACGTGTTCTTACTTCCTCTAATATTCTTGTTGATAATAATACATTGTAGGGGCTTGGGACATCTTGGTCATCAGTACCTTTGGCTGGCTGCGTGGCTCAGCGGTAACGTTCTCATTTGCTGTGTCGAAGGTTGCAGGCTCGAATCCTGATGCAGCCAGTTGGCATTTGAGGGTGCGCGGAAGCGAGGGAACCGTGTCATTAGATATACTGGCACGTCAAAGATCCCCTTCGGGGCAAAATTCTGGCACCCCGGCGTCTCTAAAAGCCCGCAGTAGTTAAAAGGGACGGAAAAGCAATAACGTTATTATTATTATTATCATCATCAGTCATCATCATAATCAGTTGATTATGTATGTAACTGTATTAAAGTCAGGGATGGGACAGGAGCCCTGAAACTTCACGTACGGTACTATCTCGGCATTTACCTGGAGGGATTGTGGAAAAACCGGTGAAAACACACTCAGAATAGATGCTGACAGCGTTGGATTCCCTTCTAGGTAACTCTTTTAGAGTTATTTGAGGATAAACTCCCGAACAAAAAACATATTGTTCCGACATTAGTAATACTTTGTAGGGCATAATTCTTACCGCACAGATCAGCGACTGGTTTCACTCGATGCGAAATTGAATACTGTATAGAAATATATGACTGGTTTGTAGTTAGCACGTTCCTGATATTTTAGAAAAAAGATGGACAAGATATGTTCGTTTTCAGGTTTATTGGGAATATCTATTCTAAAAACCATCCGATGCGGAAGTCCAACTCTAGGTATCGTCTTCTAGACATGACAAACAAGACCACAAACTGTGTAATATTCTAATCTTATAATCGATTTATAAGAGGCCAAATGCGCACGCACATAGACCTACATACATACTGAACCCTTATTGATTTGCCGATCAATAAGTCTTCATGATTTTTATTATTATTATTACTGATATCCAGGCAGTACATGTTGGAGATTGACAAAGGGAAGACAGGTAGTGTGTCGCAACGCTTGCAACAGAGGTAGCGTGGTAGTTATTCTTGGGGATGACCAGCTAAGCCGAGTTCAAGGACAAATTCAGGGTGAACGCGCATCCAAGTCGGCGTCATTATGGGCGTGCCAGAAATGAATTTCCAACCGATACACGATTGAATCAGCGAATCAGGAGAGAGGACGCCTAAACCACGCGGAGATTTGCGTACAATAAAAAAGCGCTGAAAACACGTGTATGAAGAACCGCCGAAGCGATAGGATTCCGCATGAGTGCATTGAGACGTTTATAGAGAAAGAAGAAGTTTGATACCAGTCCCAAGTCTGTGAGTTGAAAATTGCAGATTATTTTCACAGATTGCCCCCACTCCACCCCTTTCTGTCAGTTTCTAATAAATTGATCGGTGATGAGCAGTTGGATACTCTGAGGAGTATCGTTCACGCCAGTTTGAGACACGATTTTATCAGGCTCTAGTGAGCATACTTCACGTCTGTCTGAACGAACATTTTATTGTGCTTTTGGGAACAGAGTTCAGGCCTAGCGGAGGGAGATCTCTAGTTGAGATAAGCGCTACGCGGTAGACGTAATTTGTGAGACTTGTTAAAAGCCAGTTGCGTGGTGGACGAAGATTGTAATATTTTCTGTAAATTTTGTGTTATATTTTGTGTGATGTATATGTGCGTGTGAAGTAAGCAAATGCTTAGATAGGACCAGTTCAACATTGAGTAATCGCCCAGGACATTTTGAGTGAAAGTCAGTAGCTCATAGCGATTCTAGCTAGGTAGAATAATAACTTTGAACATTTCTTTCCAAGAAGCCACGCCAAGATGTCTACAGGAAGGTCGATTGGTGGAATGATGTGCTACGCCTCTACCAGAACGTCGACGATGAAGGAGTAGATTTCCCGTGGGGAAATGCATTGGGATGGAGGTTGATATTCTACAAGATGCACGGTGATGTACAAACCATTGATTTATTCAATATGTAGCTAGATTAGACGCGGGAACGTTGTAAATATATTATTCATTTTTTTCTTGTGTATTTAGATTTTTGTGTGCCGACACTGTTATATTTAAATGTACGTTGGCACGTGGCCAAATGTTTGTTTGATTGTATATTTTCTTATGGGTCATTATTAGTATGCACGGCGCGTGTATGTTGATTTTGTTCATGCGGATGCGAAATTCGTCATGGTCGATAAATGGTGCTTTTATTCAAATTCATTTTTAGTAGGAGAAGGGGGTAAAAGTTGTAAGATGTTTTACGAACAGGTTTTTATTCATACTAGGGTTACCGAGCGCAACAAGTTAAGATGTCACTGTAGAACACCTTAGTTCTATATTTTTTGAGTTTTTTTTTGAGATTCCTTTTCAGGTTCTTTAGTCACGGACTAGATTGGGAGCGCAAGTCGGTGGAAAGTATTTTATGTCTTTTATTTCAGGTTTCTGTCAAACCCATACGTGTGATTCTGGTGTGTGTATTGTGTCAAGGTGTGTGTATTGGTTCTTCGTGATGAGGGGTAGAATGTGTCTACCGCCCTCATAATATTGTGGTTGTATTTTTATGGAAAGGCAGAGCGCTCTTCGAGGCTACTGTACCTTGTCCTGTGCTGATTCTTGGATATCCTTCGGAAATGCTAAGATATTTTATTTTGACACACACGCGTATATTATGTGCTTTGGGAGCACGCTTCTTCGAGACTCGAGCCATTGCTACGGCAGGTCGAGGTAATTGACACGTGGGTTGACAGATGTGCAGATTCCACCTTGCGCCCGTCTATGTCTGGTGATTCATCGTTTAGGCAGTCCAGCTGACCGACTGACCCCTGTAAGCTATCTGTAGCAAACCTGTTCTTTTAATGGTCATTGGATCATAATTTTAATTGGGAGTTCGCCATGTCCGTTACGAACTACCGCATATCGTATGAAATGAAATGTTTGTTTTATGATGTAAATGTTGGCTTTGAGACTAGTGATTTCTGTGACTCATTTCATTTGTTTGTATTGTTAGATTTCGTCTGTTGTGACACCGTTGGGTGTATTTTGTATTTCCCTTGTAAAAATGGCAAGCGGCCATATATGTATTTTTCTTGATTGGTCACGTGTTGATTTACTTGTGTTGATTTGAAATGTCCTAGTTTTAGGCGTTAATGTTGTTTGCTACGGCAGTTCTTTGATTCCAATTTCACGCGGAAATTATTTTTGTCTTATTTAATGTAGGAAGTGTCGGCTTAGTTTAATTAGTGTATAGTTGGTTCCACGTGTCTGTCTAGCTCTAAGACAATGCAGATTCGTCCCCTGAAGGTTTACTGGATGGTAACGAATCTCGCATTAATTTGTACACATCGTAACGCATGTAGAAAAGCCGCACACGCACATGTCATTGCAGTAATTTGGGACATTTGGTCCAGATGTTTTACGATCTCTCCTGTGATCAGGCCTAGTTTGGCAATTTTATTTAATTCAAGTGGGTGTCATTTGGGAGACCTTGTTTTATTTTGTTGTTGTAAATAGTGTAAATTTGTTGATCTGTTATTAAATTCATATGTTTTAATCCTGGTATTCACTTTTTGCTGCATGTTATTTTGCTATATGTTACCCTCCATGTTATAAGAAGCGCTTAACAACAACTTTACGAAATGGACCGTTACACCCCCCGAAATTGAGTCTCATATGCTTCTTTGCAAGGGTTCAATACATACATACATACATTTAATTTGGTGATTCGTATGTTTCTTTGGTACTTTTGACTCTAATTCCCTTTTCTTTGTTCGTGAGATCTGAAACGACTCCGTGTGGCCAATCACTATAACTTACTTCAATTTTCATGGAGGTAATAATAAAAATTCATTTATGTAGGACATTTTATTACAATAAACAAATTATGAAAATGCATAACAAGAGCAAAATTATTATGTACATAAGGTGTGTAGAATTTATGAGACAGGTGAGCTACCCCCTGATTTCAAGAAGAATGTAATCATCCCTATACCAAAGAAAGTGGGAGCTGACAGATGTGAAGATTACCGTACAATCAGCTTGATTACTCATGCTTCAAAGATCCTGTCTAGAATAATTTACAAGAGGATTGAAAGCCAGATAGAAACAGAGTTGGGTGAAGACCAGTTTGGTTTCAGGAGAAATGTTGGAACAAGGGAAGCTGTACTAAGTCTTAGGCTGATTTTGGAAGGTAGAATAAGGAAAGATAAGAGAACGTTAATGGCATTTTTAGACTTAGAAAAGGCTTTTGATAACGTTGATTGGACTAAATTGTTTGACATTTTGAAATCTATTGGAATAAAGTACAGGGATAGGAGGGTGATCTACAATCTATACAGAAACCAGACAGCAGTCATTCGAGCTGAAGGACATGAGAGAGAAGCTGATATTCAGAAAGGTGTTAGGCAAGGCTGCAACTTATCACCCATACTTTTCAATCTTTACATTGAACAAGCAATGAAGGAAATTAGAGAAAAAATTTAAGTGGGAGTGAAGATTCAAGGAGAAATAATTTCAACTCTGCGATTTGCTGATGACATCGTCATCTTGGCCGACAAGCCTCAGGATTTGAATGAGTTTTTGAATGGTATGGACTCCGTCTTACGGAAATAATACATGATGAAAATTAATAATTGTAAAACAAAAATATTAGAATGCAGCCGAAATAAATCAGAAACCTCTATGGACATCAAATTGGCAGGTGAAAAGCTGAAGGAAGTAGGAGACTTCTGTTACTTAGGAAGCAAAATAACCAGTGATGGACGAAGCAAAGACGATATAAAAAGTAGGTTGGCTCAGGCAAGGAAAGCATTTCTACAAAAAAGGAATCTGTTGACATCGAATATAGATTTAGGTATTAGGAAGTCATTTTTGAAAGCCTTTGTCTGGAGCGTGGGGCTCTATGGAAGTGAAACTTAGACTATTCGTGCAGCAGAAAAGAGGAGAATTGAAGCATTTGAAATGTGGTGTTACAGGAGAATGATGAAGATCAGATGGGTAGATAGGGTTACAAACGAAGAGGTATTAAGACGAGTGGGAGAGGAGAGATGTTTCTGGCGACTGCTAATGAAGAGAAGAGATAGGTTAGTAGGACACATACTAAGACACCCAGGAATAACAAGCTTAGTTATGGAAGGAAGGGTCGAGGACAAGAACTGTAGGGGTAGACCAAGGTTAGAATATGTTAAACAGATTGCCTCGGATGTAGGGTGTGGTAGCTATGTAGAGATGAAACGATTAGCTCAGGACAGGGAGGCATGGAGCGCTGCATCAAACCAGTCAAAGACTGAAGACTCAAACGAACGAATAGATTTAAAGTACCTAACATATTATCAACTGCCTATTGTTAGCACAGGCACTAGTACTGCGTACTATAAAGAAACAAAAAATATTATACCTAATTATTTCCTATTCTTAAAATCAATGTTTCATTTTTTTTTCATATCAAAGATAGCGTTTCATGATTTACACACACTCAGTATTTTACTTCACCTCAGGTTCTCTTATATCCATTGATCTGGTCATCCCGGGATCAATGATCTCAGGCAACAAGATTTTCTCGCAGCAGCATGTCAGTTACATAAGCATTTTTCGTCCCACTTGATTGTTTCTATGTGAATGTCCTTAAGCGTCCATACCACAAAATAACATATTTCCCGCTATATTATTTCCAATTGGCCCTGGTTGTGGAAATAAAAACCATGAGAGTGTTAGAGAGTTATCAATCTGTTCTCTTCTGAAAGGCACTCTTCTTGACATTCTCTGGCTTTCTTTTTCGCTTATTTTCTGCCAAACAAAATCCCTTCAGCTTTTTTCAGGCTTCCAATATGGTCATAATCCGTGCAGAATAAGGGCACTTGACTTCAACTACAGCGTCGTCTCCTATTAATCCGTCTGGGGAGGCACCTAAAAACCCATAAGTTTTATGTACGAAAATACCACATTCTTCGACTTTTCTACCGATTTCTCATCTAAATTTCGTTTTGCAATTCGCTCATTATCACAGTCATACTGATTACTTTTGAGTGAAATTAGCCGTACAGAATGTTTTTTGCTAATGGAGCCCATTTCGAAGTAGGTGTCCTCTTGCATACATATCCAAAATTGGATGCCGTAAGTCTGTCTTTTCTAGCTGTGTGCCACTTATCATTTTCCCTTTGGCCCCTTGTTTCCTTTTCCAGTTTTTGTATATGGCCTTCACTAAGCGTTAGTTGCTTGATCTTCTCATCACTAAACTCTCTCAACAGTACCTCATCGAAAT
Source organism: Meconema thalassinum (assembly GCA_946902985.2). Classification (NCBI taxonomy): domain Eukaryota; kingdom Metazoa; phylum Arthropoda; class Insecta; order Orthoptera; family Tettigoniidae; genus Meconema; species Meconema thalassinum. The sequence goes on from OX336389.2 coordinate 1,090,379,172, forward strand.
CCAACTGCATTGATCGGTTTCTATAATCACGTGAGACAGTAGGTTTCATTTCATTAGACTGTTGTCGGGACATTCTTTTCCCTTCTCGCGACGCAAATAAACTTTTTCGGAAAACTGCTCTTCTTCTCTTTCTGCTGAGTGCAGTGTCCTTCACTATTGTGGCATTTTTTTTTCTAAACGGATTTCATTGTTTTATAGTGCCAGGATGGCCCAAACTGAAAGACCAGTCCGGCAGCTTTGGTTCTATGAGTGAAGGAACCTAGTTTCCCTCGATTGATCTGCTTACCTCCCGTGAATTTTGCAACAAGGGACATATAATTTTCGGCAGCATTGCTGGTGATGTTTGATACTAGCTGGGAACTTTTTGCAATTACGGGCTGCAAGCTATAACGCATAAGTTTGGTTGCAGTTAGCTGTTTGTCTTCACCTTGCCCACTGGTAGTTCAAAAGTACTGTTTGCAGTCTTTATTGATCCCAATCCAATCCAGGATTTCCGGAAACCAATTTTCCATATTCACTTTCGCTGCGCCTTTATTTTTCCACACAACGCATTGTTTTCATTTGAAGTCGAACTTGCTTCTCTGAAAAAAAATTGACACTGAATAGTTCGTGATTTTGTACTCCTACACTTATGTATTAGAAGTAAAAAACAAACTACACCCGTGACGCGACAGGCCTTGAAGGGCCTAGGCGTACCGAGTAACCGCTGCGCTGTTCAGCCATGTAGCCTGCAGATTTCGGGATGACGTTCAGTCATCCAACTTGTATGCTACAGGTAAAATATGAGTGAAATCATAACTGCTCAGAGCATTACAGTTTCTCTAACGCAAGCGTAAAGAATTATATAATTTCAAATATAAACTAGGAAAAGCAACTTACGGGTGTGAAATCCTCGAAGTGGTTTTCCGTAGTTTCCCACTTCGTCTTCGGGCAAATGCCGGGATGGTACCTACTGTAAGACCACGGCCGCCTCCTTCCCTCTTCCTTGCATATCCATCCCAATCATCCTTTCCCATCCCATCCCTCATGAGGCCCCTGGTCACTTTTGCAGGTGAGACCGCCTGGGTGAAGTGCTGATCACATCTCCCCAGTTGTATCCAAACCGTCCAAGGGTTCCCTGCTCTAGGACACTGCCTGGAAAGGCGGTAGTGGTGAGTTCCCTCGCTGAGTCCGTGGGAACCACCAACCTGGAGGGTAAAATTGACTAAAAGAAAAAAATCTATTCTACCAGAAATACTGTCCAAAATATAAAGTGCCGAAAATAGAACATCTAACGGGCATTAAAAAAGAATACTGTTGCAGGTAAAATAAATGAAATAAAAAGTAATTAATGAGATCGATGAACTAAAAACAAGAAGTCGTAACTAGAAACTGCTAAAATATCAAAAGATCACTCAGAAATATCCAGACCTTGACAATAAATCAGAACTAACCAGCACAGTCAATAGCAATATTGGACAAGATGCTCGGGAATTCCATACCGTCTGGCAAGGTTGTCGCTCTATCAAATCACTCTAGCTCCACTCCCCTCCCCCCAACCCTTCACAACCCGCTCTCCATGACCTTGTTCTACTGCCGCGCCTTGTTGCAAATACAGTAACACTTTTATTCACAAACTTCCCAAAGTGATCCCGATGGTTCTATTCAACCGATTTAGGTTTTCGTTGCGGCTTTGGAATCAGTGAGTAAAACTCAACTTTCGTATTGCCCGTTTTCTTTCGAATTTTAATCAGATGTTTGAAAAACAAACAGCAACTTTTCTGTTTTTGAAATTAAAAAGTAAGCAATGAATTAATATCAATTCTGCTACTAGACGGAGTGCTTAGCAGTTTTCAGATCGCAGATCGGAGCTCCCCTTCGATACAAAAATAAATAAATAAATAAAAAAATAAATAAATAAATTCAGCTTCGCTTGTGCTGCCATCTGTTGAAATATATTCTTACCAAATTGTCGGGACATTTAGCCTTTAATCTAAGATGAACTATGGCTTATATTGTTGATAGCTGCATTGACCGCCCATAGGCCTAAGGCCACGTTAACTGAATTTTAATGTGAAAAATAGGCCTCAAGCTAGCGTAAGCTCATGTATTCCGAATTCTCTATTGTTCTTTTGAGTGTCCTAACCACCGCTGTGGGTAGTTTTTGGTTTTGTTGTTGTTGTGGTCTGGTAAAGCTCGTATATTCATGGGAATTATGCATGTATACATTATAATTTCAGTGCGACAGAGGTGTGTCTAAAACTGTGTAATCGCTTTGTTGTTTAGTTAACATTATTAAACCATCAATCAGTAAGTCCGAGGATTGATTTTCTGGTAATTCAGATCTGCTTTCTTTGTATTTTTAAGTTAGGTTTGTGTACCTCTAAATAATAGGATTTATCTACACCTATTCAACTATGAAGGAGAATTGAGCATGTTCTACGGAGTCTTACTTTTTTCCGACCTCTGGCGTAATACCCAGTCCTTCCAATTCCCTTTCACCTGCCTAATTTTCTTCTTTAGCTACCAGATAATTTTGTTTGACAGGGTAAGAAGTGCCTCCCTCCAGGGAGCAGCAAAGCCAATAACAACGCTCCACAGTGTAGGCAGGATTATAGAGCATACCATGATACCATCGATTGCGTATACGCGCATCATTGTAGTACAAAGTAAACCAGGACTAGTCAGAGAACACGAACTAATGCTAATCCACAAGACGTGTTGTACCAGTGCGCCCATTGTAGCCCGATGCGTCGCTGTTTCTGTGCCAATGGTAACCTCCCAAAAGCAATGCGCACCTACAGTCCCCTGTGTAGCAGACCCTGTGCCCCATTGATGTGCTGACAATCAAGACATAGCTTCGTGGTCCAGTAATGCGAAGTGGGTGAGGTTTCTGTCATCACGTTGTGTCATTGCATTTTGTGGACCTCTAACATACGAGGCACGTCCAGAAAGTAAGTTCCCTTTGGTAATAAAATTAAATTGTGTTCAGACACAGAAAAATTATTTATTGCACAACATTCTACACCTCATAAACTACTTTTCCACATAACTGCCGAACTTTTGCAGGCATTTGTCATAGCGTGGCACAAGTTTTTGGATACCTTCTTCATAGAAGTTTGCCGCCTGTGTCTTCAACCAGTTGGAAACATCTTCTTTCAGCTCGTCGTCATTGTTGAAGTGTTGACCGCCAAGGAAAGACTTGAGATGTGTGAACAGATGAAAGTCGCTAGGAGCGAGGTCAGGGCTGTATGGAGGGTGGTCAAACACGTCCCAGCCAAATCCCTGTAGGAGGTTTTTCGTCACATTTGAAGTGTGTGGTCGTGCGTTGTCGTGAAGAAAAACAACACCTTTTGACAGCAACCCTCGGCGTTTATTCTGTATTGCGCGGCGCAATTTCCTAAGTGTCTCGCAGTAAGCATCTGCGTTGATTGTTTGACCACGCGGTAAGAAATCAATGAGTAAGGTGCCTTTCCAGTCCCAGAACACTGTGCACATCATTTTCCGAGGTGTCAGGATTTGTTTCGGCTTAACCTTTGCTGGGGATGAAGTGTGCCGCCATTCCATTGATTGCCGCTTACTTTCAGGGGTGTCGTAAGAAACCCAAGTTTCACCTCCTGTGACTATCTGTGTCAGAAATTCTTCGCCGCCTTCACTGTAACGGGTCAAAACCTGAAGTGCACTACCCATCCGTTTTGTTTTGTGTTGCTCCGTAAGAATCTTTGGTACCCAACGTCGGCAAAGTTTACGAAAGTTCAGTTTTTCGGTAACAATTTCATGAATTATTGATCGTGAGATTTGGGGAAATTCCATAGCGAGAGCACTAATTGTAAACCTGCGGTTTTCCCGGATCTTATCATCAATCGCGTGAACCAGTTCTTCTGTAACCAAAGATGGACGCCCACTTCGTTCTTCATCGTGCACTTCACTACGTCCTTCATTGAACTGTCGGACCCATATTCTCACCATTGAATCACTCATCGCATTTTGTCCATACACTTCGCAAATTTGCCGATAAATTTCAATTGGTTTCACTTTCCTAGCATTCAGAAAACGAATCACAGAACTGATTTCACAAGCGGCGGGATTCTCAATCATCACCGACATTGTACGAGTAAACATGCACAACAACGCGTACGTGGCTGACAGCGCTCTTCAAATGGCGCACGTTTCTTCTCCTTGATACAGAGCGTCTACCGCGCATATGCGGAACTGCGCTGCAGTGGAACTTACAACTAGTTGAAGACACAGGCGGCACACGTCTATGAAGAAGGTATACAAAAACTCGTGCCACGCTACGACAAATGCCTGCAACATTTCGGCAGTTATGAGGAAAAGTAAGCTTAAGGGTTGTAGAATTTTGTGCAATAAATAATTTTTCTGTATCTGTACACATTTTAATGTTATTACCAAACGTAACTTACTTTCTGGACGTACTTCGTATTAAAGGTCGTCTGGTTCTCTTCCATCCACCGCTTCCATGACAGCATTACTGCCGTAGCATTATGTCCCATACGAGGAGCAATAATCATGTACGGAAATTGTCTTTTCCCAGGTTAACCGTTCATCCCCGTTCAAACTTCATAATTTGCGTAATCATATTACTATATACTACCTTTGACGGTGACATGGCAGAGTTATTCTAACACGAAATTTTGCAGCTCACAGACGACAATACACTACGTGTCTTACTCCGGAATGACGCTCCGCTAAATACACCGCAAATGCCCATTCAGAGAGCACTGCAGCGTCTATTCATGCGAATTCATGCTGCATTTTGAATAATTCGTCTGCAGTACTCCATAAACGGCCTCCCGGTCTGATACCTCTTTCAGGATGGTTCATACAATTTATGTTTACCCGAGTGTATAACGTATCGCTATACGGGATATATTGGCACGCAATAATCCAAGGAAATACTCGGGGGTGCTCAATTGCACCCTGTATTGAAGTTGTGTCCTGTGTGAAGCTTTTAGCTCCATATTTACATTAGGCTATTTTAAATGATCGGTTTTATACACTAATGAATGAACGAAGAAATTTATATTATTTCCGTGTTTATTATTATTATTATTATTATTATTGCCTTTATTGGTGGCGCAGTTAGGGCTCTTGGCCCTCTCTTACACTAAACCACATTAATACAATAAAATACATACAATACATATGTCATTTATATAGCTGACAAAATTAAACAATAATAATTGCCATAGATACTGACTTTCACACTCTCATTCACTCATCCAGTCACACTTGTTGTCGGTCAGCAGTGTTCATCAGGCAGCCCCAGCAGGTGGTCTTGAATTTAGATAGTGAGGTGGTGCCCCTGACACTGCTGGAAGGGTATTCCACAACCTAGTCCCCACCACATGAAAAGAGTTGTTGTATATTGTGCCCATTTACGATGATGTGGTCTGGCGTGAATTTGAAGGGAGCGCGTTATGATGTCAGCGAGCAGGTTCCGCGCTATCGGCCCAACTGAGTTTGAACCCACCGCGTGTTTCACATGGAGCCAACGGATGTTGCAAGCTGTTATTCTTACAAAGCTTTTGTTATGGAAGAATGTTATATCAGCACTTCAGAATGAAGTTAGGAGTAATTCACCAGCTTATTCCTGTTGTTTTATTGGAATTTACCAACCTTCTGGATCCTTCTATGGATATAGCCAATGGGACGTAAGATCCAGCGTTACGTAATGCGTGTTCACCGATCGATATGTGTCCTTGGGACAGTATAAAAGCCAGCCCTGGCAGAGGTCAGGTACTTACACTGCCATCGAACAGTCAACTAGTCGTCATACTTGTCCACGTGTGTCTGTGTGTGTGTCCAAGACAGTAGAATACGCCGTTATTCTGAACGAGCGCTCCTTGGAGCTAGGCAACTTATACAACGCTACTATGCCCGAGTGGACATAGACTTTGTGCTACGTTTGTGGTAATATAACAGTGCTTCAAAACTTATAATATTCGCTGGTTGAACACTTCAACAAATTCCAAGGTATGTGAGTGACTTGTTACACAAGTGTTTGACTTTGACTTGTGCTATTCCCAACACATAAACCAAATGTAAGAACTGGGACCACATTGAACATTTGCAAGTGATAGTAGGCTACCCTACCAACTTACATTTTTATGGGGAATTATCAGGCCAGATTCCGCCCTTGATTTATAAAAGACACCAGGAACTGTTACTATTTACTTGTCCAGTCAGACCACTGGATTACATAAGTGGACTTCATTATTGGCAATGGGCCACGCTAGTTACATGCCTGGTATGCATGAAGAACAGCCCCATGATAGAATAATTTCACTGCCCCAGTTAGTGAATATGGTTAGCAGCTAAGGCGGCGGGTTGTGAGAAGATCATGCCAGGATAACCCATTAGGAACGAGAAGCAGGGCCACCTGCGGCATATTTCTGTGGATGACAGGAGAACGGAGCGCTATAAGCATGTTCCATGCCCAGCGTGTAGAATTCTCAGATCCGTGGTGCCCTGATTCGATCTGCACCGAGGGAGTTGAATGCTTTAACATGTCCCATGTCCAGCATATTAGACTTCTCAGATCCATGGTGCTAGGATTCGATCTGCACCGAGGGAGGTCAACTCGCCACAGAAATGATGATATCGTAGACTTCCGTGAAGACTAAATAATTTCTAGAACCATGAATTTTCCGCCGTTCCGATGAAACCAATTCACTTTCTCTATTGTTAAGAATCGCATTTATAATTAAATGATTGCACATTTTGACACATTGTTAGGAGTAATTTTTCCTTGCAGTCAATTTAGACTTTTAGCTGAGGTGCATCCTCAATATTTCATTTTGATATTGCAGTTATAAGATGGGAAGTCTTACCCCATTCAGAACGCAGCAGATTTACGACACAGTTTATGAATTAATAATTTCTCTTCTGCATGACAGAATATATTTTTCCAATAATAATAATAATAATAAAAGTCTATGAATTAATATTGTTAAATACTGAATTATATGAACAACTATGGAAGTAGTATTCCTTCAGAATGATAATTATGAAAGATTATGATAAAAGTGTTGTATATGATTAAACAATTAATTGTTAATGTAAAAATTGAGAGCTTACGATTTGTTATTGTCTAGGGTATTGTTAAATGAAGCTGTATTGATGTTATGTTGTGCCAGTGCACTTTGTGAAAGAGATAATAGAGGCTTTGATCCTCGTGTTTAGTGGACGCAGCGGGAGTCATATCCTTAGATCCACAGAAAGCTGTATGCTTGTTAATATGAAATAAAATGGGAGATTTCGGGAGTCGGATCCTGTCTCATAAGCTTCAATATGTTTCAAATCCTAAAGATTTCCCCTATGATATTATCAGCTCCAATTATTAATTATTACAAGCAATGTTGTCATGTCAATTTTTATTATGGCCATCTGAATTCATGTCCAGTGAATTAAATCCTGAATATTATAAAAGGATATTCCAAGCTAACTTCAAAGTAACCAAACTTGATTATTATTATTGTTAATAAAATGTCTATGTAAAGATTTAACTGCTGTTCCCAATAATAGTCACTATGGTGTGTATTTAACTGCGATAAGAATTGTGTCGTTTCCAAAGAAAGTCTAGAATCAAAATGTGAAACTTCGAGTGTGAAACTAATCCATATCAGTGTCAGGATTGTAAATAAGTGAATTGTAAATAAGTGAATAGGATGATCGAACAATACAACTTTATAGGGTAAAGTGAAATATAATTTTATGTCGTCTCCAAAGTGTATAGATTAACAAATGAAAGTGTAATTCATGAACATAGTCTAGCCCATCGGACAATCTTAAATGAGACTATAGTTTATTTTTATTTGAGAGACATAAAATCCAATAGGGAATGCGTATGCTATTTTTTGCTTCTCCCAGTCGGCAGATCTTTACTGAATAAATTTTCTTTGGTGAATTGGTTTATTTTGAAATATGTTTTTAATTCTCTTGTTATATGTCGTGACGTCTTTCCTTTTCCTTTACGGGGAGCACGAATACAGTGTATAGTAATTACAGCCCAAGCCCAGAACACCCCGAGAGAGACCTCATGCTAACACAGTGTTTACTGCTACCTCGCATGTTGCGAGTCTGTCACTCCAGGTGTACAGACGGGCACAATATAGAGGAGCGATGAATAGGAATGGAGAGGGAAGATCCAGAGCGTGTATTATTACCATGGAAAGAAGACAAGTACTTGAATTTATTTGATAAGTATAGTGGTCTATTGTCAGACAATAATCGGAAAATATGGACAAGAATGTGATATGATAGACGTAGTTCAGGTTTCAGCTAGGAAAGAGCGCAATTATAGGGAGTGATATGTATATCATAGCTCAGATCGTAGATAAATTGAGAGCTCGTTGAAGTTTCAATGTTAAGTGTTTTGGTTGCGTCTTCAAGAATAACGTCACAATAGACAAGAATAGGAAGTATTAGTGTCTGTATGAGTAGGATTCTTACTTTAAATGGTAAAATATCTTTTTCCTTTTGAGGGAGTGGAGCTTTGCGAAGATCTTCTTGCATACACTCTGTACATGTTCAGACCAGTTAAGAGTCTGATTTATTATCACACCTAGATTTTTCACTGTAGGACAGTATGGAATTTCATTGTTGTTCAGTACAATTGGGGGAATAATTTGAGCTCGGAGTGACGTCAACAATTTTTGAGACCCAATTATGATAACTTGTGTTTTGGAGGGATTCAAAAGAAGAGAATTTTCCTGAGAATATTTTCCAAGTCGTTGAAGGTCAGCGTTGATAGTTTCAATTGTCAATGGAATGTCATTTGGCTTGCAGTGGGAGTATATTTGTAAATCATTTGCATATAGGTGATATTTGCAATTTTTCAAATTAGATGAGATATCGTTGATATATAGTACAAAAAGCAAGGGTCCTAATACACTACCCTGTGGGTCGCCTGACTTTCTGGTTAGCCACTGAGAAGTTTTATGCTGGGTTACAACACGTTGCTGGCGATTATTCAGGTATGATGCGAAAAAGTTAATTGTCTGCTGGTCGAAGTAATAACATTCCATCTTTTTCAATAGTGTCTGAGTATTTATGGTGTCAAAAGCACTGCTGAAGTCGAGAAGGGTGAGGATTGTCACCAGTTTTTGGTCCATCGCGTGTCTAATGTCCTCAGTCACTTTGAGTAGTGCTGTTGCGGTGTTATGTCCCTTCTTGAAACCTGATTTCAGGGAGTCTAAAATAGAACGGCTATTCAAATATTCAAGTACCTGCTCATGAACCAGATGCTCCAGGGCTTTTGAAAGTCCAGGTAGAATGGATATTAGCCGATAGTCAGATGGAAATAAAGGTTCGGTTTTCTTAGGAATAGGGATGACATTGGCTTGTTTCCATAGGGAGGGAAAGGTGTTTATGGTGTTGGAGATGGGATTAGATGAGTTTCTATGTTGTGGATGATTTTTACTCCCGGATCCCTCTCTTGACGTCTACCTCGTCAGAGGAGTTAATGAGAGATGAAACCAATGATGACGAATGAAACAGAGCAAGGAGTCGGTAAGACGCGTGCGTAGCATATTAGAGAGAAACTTTCCACCATTCGGCTCGAGTTGAAAACCACTAGAAACCACTCAAGAATGGCTGACGGAGATGCTTGAATCCATTCGTCTTCCAAGTCTGGAGATAGGCTGGCCACATGGCCTTGCATCTTAGCACGCTTAGTTCTCCCGGTTGGCTGATTTTACTCCCTACTATTTCCTGTTAAATACAAAAGCCTTATGAATGTGTAACAAGTAATTTCATTCTTATGAATTATATCTTTACTTTATCTGTAGATAATAAATCGCTGTTATGTCTTTCTGATTGATTATAGCTTCGTATTCAAAGAAGTTATAAATAATTTCCACTTTCAATCATAACGAGGTGAATGACATACTGACAGGTCAGTGTGGATTATAGGATCTACTAACGTTGAAAAACAGTCTAGCATTATGACTGAAGTTCAACTCGGCTTACAGGATTAATACTTTTCTCTCCACGTTGCAACTGGTTCTGTTGCTAACGATTTTCAGTGTAGATATATGTTTAACTATTAACACAGACTTCAAAGGCTTCGTATTCAAGTTATATCGTGTATTATTCAAAGGCAATGTGACCTTTCCTCTTATATTTTAGTGCTCATCTGAAATATACACGCTCAGCATTCATCAACAGGCAACATTAAAGAATATCTATGACTTGCGATTGAATACTTTCAAGAGAATATTTGATAAGCGTGATGTGTTATAAATTAAGACAGTCACAAAAGTAATATTATTGATCCTCTGGAAGGAATTTCGATTTACAGAGCGAGACACAATATTCACTTCTCATAAACTTTAACGCATTGAAGATATCGATATTCTCTTTTCCCCACCATTAGGAAGCTCATACAATGATGTAAACTGGGTGGCTGGTATAATAGCCTGGAATCAAGCGAAGACGATAATGAACCACCTAGCTCTCTTCATCGCCTTTGTGTAACTATGTAGCAACCAATATACTGTATTAAGATTCTCATTCACAGAGTACTTTTATCGTCACAGAGAAAATAATGTAAAAAGGCCTAAGTAAGAAAACAAGATGATTAGTGAAGAACATGTAGCCTACTTTCCCCTAAATGGATGGGTATAGTCATAATATCATGTCATTATCAAGAAGTATAACTGAATGTTCTTGTGATGAACATTTCGTACTGTACCGTCAGCTGTTACTTTACACAGGATGGGTAATTTTACAAACTTCCCGCTAAATCTTAGGCATAGTTTGCATTCTTTGTGACGTTATATTTTTGTGTAAGTACCTTTAAAGCATACATAAACCTGTTTCAATAAATTTGACAACAAATCACAACAAAGAAAATGAGGAAAACACAAGAAAAGTGTGTAAAGTAACCCCAGCTGACGGTAACCTTATTTCCATGTGAGATATCAGCCAGAATCCGAAGATGGAAAAGGATCGCAGCACCCTGTAGTACCCGGCTAGAAATAACCACAAATAGCTACTGGAAAAAACACACACCGGAATAAGGAACATGCAGACGAAGAAATGCTGTAGTTCTACTCTACTAGGTTCGGTTAACTAATTATACTGAAGAGTTACAATCTTTCGAATCTTGGACGTCACGGGAATGGGTTGTAGGTCGAGCCACTATTCTACTACTACAGCATTCTTACCTTAACCCCACTATTATGAAACATAACGCAAAGTTATAGATAATATTGCAAGCCAGAGTTCGGCTACCAAATCCAGCTACTATAAATTTACAAAACGTATGCTTTCATTATGTGGTTTGAAGTCATTCTTCAGTGTTGCCTTATCAAACAGAAGTTTGGTGCTTTTCAGTCGGTCAACACGAATGTATTAGGGTATAACCCAACTAGTTTGGGTACATTCATGTTGACCGACTGAAAAGCACCAAACTTCTGTTTTGCTTCCGTCATGGAGATAAAATTTTTGCTCAAACCAGAAATTCGAGTACAGTACCCTATATAAGACTCACCGTTTACTAAGTTTTGTTGTGATTCTACTTTTGTACCTAGAGGAATTGATTGGAACATTAGAAAAGTACGCCCATCCGCCATCTTGAACTTATAGAATCGTTTATCTTGTGCCTTCTGAATAGAAGGCCTTCTATAAAGACTACATAATTGTTAAGTTTCGTCGTTGTAGCTAATAAATAGTGCATTTTCGATTTTAATATCTTACATATTGAAGATGGTGGCTGCGTGCTATATGCAGAGTGATAGTCTTATGACATCTGCAAGCGAGGTATCTTACCTGTTGCAAGATTTTATAGTATGCTCAGCCACCATCTGGAGTATATGGTGGAGGTGTACTGTTGCCTTTGTCACACAAAATCCATATACGGTTGTAGAGTGAGAGAGGAGCAACATACAAATGACCTCGCTACCAATATCCATGGTAATATGACACTAAATTAAGGCGCATAGCGGCCATCTTGTAATTATAAACTACACAACCAAATAAGTCTATGTATTTTTTAGATAAATTATCTTAAATTAACATTAATGTGGAACCATTTATAGGCTCCGTACGCTGAAGGCAAAAGAATACCGTAGCTATTAATTCAAGTTGGTGGCTAAGCTTACTATTACGACTTGTAAATCAATAATTCAGGATCCAATTGCGCAATTAACACGCAACTTTATAAGAGGGAAGAAACAAATAAGAGACCATGCTTGTATTAATCATATGACTATCACACTGCATGTAGTACTTAGCTGCCATCTTGAATATATAGTACTTCAATTTCGACAATCCACTGTTTACTGCATTTAAAAAGACGAAACGCACCAAATAAGAAGTCTGGCATAAAAGGTATTTTCTGCAGAAGGCGCAAGATAAATGATTCCATACATTCAGGATGGTGGATAGGTGTACTTTTCTAATGTTTCAATCAATTCCTCTGGATGAAAAAGCGTAATTACAGAGAAACTCAGTCAACGTGGAGTCTTATGTAGGATATGACTTCTCAACTAGTTAAAAGCTTTCACACCAGATTTCAGCCAAATTGGTGACCCGAAAGGTACATGCCTTTCCTGTTGGCCCACTCGACTACACTGTATCGAATAAACCTATGAAGGGATGGCCACGCTGTGTGAAAGCGAACGCGGACGTTGTGTTGTAATCTCGTGAAAGGTACAAGTGTTTTTAAGCGTGTCTGTTCTTCCTTGGCAACGCCAGGTCAAGTGATCACGTCTTAGTTGCTCATTCCTTCGCTGAGGCAAATTGGATGTAACCTTGCTGCGAATACGGAAGGACGGATGTGCAGCTGCCTGGAAGATTGTGCCCGCGTGCAAGGCTCTTCACGTGAGCAAAGATCCTGGATAATCTGCTCCATGTACAAGACTGATGAACAGCATATTACGTAGGTAGGTACTGCATTTACAGTTTACTGAGTCATCAGATTATGGTTCAGGTCCAATTATGTCAAACATTTACCGTAGAGGTATTTCCAAATAGTTCATGTTTTCAACTCGTACAAAACACAGTTCGCACTGACATTTGCTGAACAAATTGATGGCCTGCATGTTACCAACACATTTTACTGATTAATAACACTGCTGTGTTTCGCTATGCAGCACCATGAATGAAAATTATAAACACCATAAAGTTCAAACATAGGAATCAACAAATTGATTAATTCATTTAACAATTCACAAACAGAATCAGTCGCTCAGTCCTTGTATACAACAAAGGAATGGACAATGAATGCAATTTATTTGTTTGCACAATCGTTAATAGGGGATTGGAAGTAGCTTGATGTCATGGTTGACGAAATACTCTGTCAAATAGTTGTGCCGCTTCACTAATTTGGCTTTAAGAGGCAAAATTTTTGTTCCGTGTTATAATAATAATAATAATAATAATAATAATAATAATAATAATAATAATAACAATAATAATAAAAATACGAATTACAGGTCGGGTCAAATTATTTTATCAAATTCAGAAGAATATAGGGGCGTGGTGGCGCAGTGGTCAAGCTGTTTGCCTCTCACCACGGTGGACCGAGTTCGATTCCCAGTCAAAGCATGTGAGATTTCCAAAGTGAAATGACATATCCTGTGGTTCGGACTCCGCGTAAAAAAAAGAGGTCCCGTGGCTCATGATAGCGAGATTAACGGTCACGTTAAACTATAAACTTCCTTACTGACTTTTCAATTCAGAAGAGCGGTGCATAACCGCCTTTAAAGGAATTTTGCGTATATCATGTATGGAGTGATCCGTGACATGATACAGGTTGTTTTGATAATAATATATTAATATAAGTAAATTTAATATTAATCCAGCAATTCTTGTAGGTTTTTACCGTGTCTATTGCGTGGTATCGCCAAGTCTGGCTTTTCAGCGGGATCGTGGCGCATAGCGTAGCATTCTTGGCTGTCATCCCTGAGGTGGGGGTTCGATTCCCAAGAAATTAAATTCTGGGCTTAGGGCTGGAACGGGATACACTTAGCCTTGTGAGGCTCAGTCATACTGGTAGTGGTTTTCCATGGTTTCCCTCTTCTACTCCCGGCAAATACCTGGATGGTTCCTAACTCAAGACCACGGCCAATTCCTTCCCAATCCAAATACACACTGTACTATAGACACTGCAAGAGTACCGGTTATCATACAAATTCTACACACACACCCAAGTGCTTTGTCTAAATGACCACGATGTCCAAGCCCCTCAAATGAAACAACAAACAACTACAAGCTTTCTTCCTTCTAATTTTTTGTGCAATCATGTTTAGTGTCAGAACAAATGATGGGCACATGCTACGAGATCTTTATGTTTTCTGCCCAAAGAATCAATGTTTCCTTCGAGCTTGGGACGGTTCACTCAGATATGCTGTATATCGCTACCCAGCCAACAATGCTGTGTTTCAGAAGCGAGCTCTAGCATGGCAGAAAAGTTGTACTAAATCTTCAAATATTGCGAAATGCTAATCTGTAGATCACAGACACAGCGAGCTTGCGAATACATTTTTTATTATGCCCTCCAGCGCTGCTGCTCACTCGAGTCGAGAAGCTCATCATTAATACAGACCGTACCCCGTCACCAGAGCGGGTAGGGCAGGGTAGGGATACTGTGGAATGAGGCTGTCCTGAGGTCTCAACCCATTCACGTCTCATTCATTTTATGGATTTAATAAACAGTCTTGTTTCGACAGAATGCTGGGTGGAAATTGTAACTCTACTGGAAGTATCCAGTAACTGGGAGTCATGCTTAGAGTTGAGAATGCATTGTTGTTGATTCTTTAGGGGCTCTGTGACATCCTGGCCATGAAGCTGCGTGTACTTGGGTGTGCGTGTGCTAAGAATCTGGCCGGTAAACTATCATTGTGGCGTCAGTAGAAATGTGTGTATTTAAGATTTAGACGACGATTGGCAGGAGTTAGCTCTGGCCTTAATTTAGGTATCATCTTGGCATATCCCTGGAGTAGAAGATAAAATATACTGTAAACAACTTCAACGATGGCTGGGATGGGTATCGAATCCACCTCAATTTTGCATTACAAGGCTGAATGTACTCCGTTCCAAACATCAGACCAAAATTAAAATTCCTTTCAGAGCCGGATATTGAACCCTGATCTCAGGAAGTGACAGCCAAAAATGATTATAGCAACCGTGTCACGAGGCGGTTGTTTCTCATACACTTCATATATCATATCAGGGGCGGTGCGTCATTAAGGGACGAAAGGGCCCCGCCCACTCAGGGCCATTATGCGTAGTCTATTGCACTAAATTTGTTTAATGAAGTCCTTAAAATTACTTTAAATTACAGATGTTCTGCTTAGAAATAGTAGTATTCCCATCTAGAATCTCTAAAAAGAATTCAATATACATAACTCATCCCTAGCTTAAAATTCTGACAGTCTCGTACGGTGTATTATCATAGCGTGGGGCACTCGACAGAAAGTATATGGCTTGATGGGCCGGGTGAGGAAACAGTGGTTATAGCACTGCCTTACACGCGAATTCTTCTGTGCTACGAAGAGATTTTTCCTCTCTTCAAGGGCCAGCAGAATGGGCCCATTACGTTGCTTCGAAGCGAAATAGAAGATGTCTCCATTTAACTTCCTGCTTCTGTCTCTGTCAAACCGAATTACGGGAGAAGGGTCCACCCCACCCGACGCCCTTAAAACAGGTTTTCAGCCATTTTTCGCAGCTTGCTCACATTAGACAAACATATATTTATACAGTTCCAGCTGTCTGGTGTTCCAAGTACAGTACAAGTACGTTTGTGAGTTCTGTGGATGAAGTTAATTTCTAAAAATTAATGTGTTTTTAACTTTTGTGGAAGCACGTAGTTTTTTTATATCCTGATTGTGTGCGACATAGGAAAATGATAGTGGAATTTGCATTATTAAGAAATAATCTTTTTTCTCCTATACCTCTGAACGCTAAGTTAGAAATTAAAAATATGGACCTCATCAACCAAACTGATAGATGAATTTGCTTCATCCAAGCACAGGAGAGGAGAATATATTTACAGATAAGGAGTCATGTGACTACGGATTCTAATGTATGAACGTTTAATTACTACTTGTTTCAATTGTTGTGTTGTGTGATAATGGCAATATTGGCAACAATGAATGCCAAATATAGAACAATATTTAATATGAAACAACAATTATATCATCTGTCCCACCCCAAAATTGTAGTCAGGTGCCGCCCCTGTATGATATCATATCATATTAGATCATATCATATCATATATTTAATAACGGTATTCCAATCACTTAAATTATCCTCGCGCTAAATGAGCAGTTGTTTGGTTCATTTGGAACACCGTTCTTTGTTATAATGAGCTACTTTCCTTTTGTGAGAGTCTTGAACTGGGTGTCTTGCACTATAAAACAAGTCAACCATACAAACTAATGGTAATATTAATGGATTTTCTGGAAGTAAGCTAAATTATCTTTCTATTTGTTAAGTATCCATATTCAATTCACTTATTTGCGTTGTAAAGGTGCTTGTCAATTAAAAGGGTAGCACGGTACAGTTGTTTGACTACTGGTACTTCGGTCTGTCTCTGATAGTGACCTAATTGGAACAACAACGCATATACTCAACGTAAAGAGTTAAAACTTTGCTCCCATCTGAGACAGTGTCAAGTAAACCAAGATTCTTGTTTCACACGAAATCGATGTCAGAAGACATGATTCGTCGCATGAATATGCCAATGGGTAAATAGACTATTAGAGATTTTCGAGAACTTGAACGTGTACTGTAATACTTCTCAAACGGCGTAACGGAATTAATTCCTTAATTGATTCATAAAGAATATTTTCAAAAATGTATATGGACGAAAGGGGTGGATTCATTCAGAAGAAATCTGATGTCCACTTTTAATGACATCGACTACGGTATAGTAATAATCCAATAAATGGTGTCATATTGTGGCCTCTAGAAGTGGGTGATGACAGCGGAGTTCTGACCCTTAAAATAACAATCATCACCTTCAACTTTAATGCGGGCTCTTACCTGTCTAGCTTATTTTGTCCCTGAATGAACCGAGCTCCAGATTTCTTTATAACAAAGTAAAAGGGGAGAAACTATCCCGCTCATTGTTCGGTTTCTCGTGCCTAATTTATTGAAACAGCAGTTTTTATTTTCTATCAGGGCCCGCAAATATATAAGGAAAGGGGGGTCAAAAGGTTCTGGCCAACTTTAAAGGATGAAATTTGTCTCCAGGTGTTTCACCTATACCATCTTCCAGAGGGAATCCATTTTCGACAAATTACAGTATATCAGGCTTTCATAACTTCAGAGAAAATGGGAAGGAAACATCCCAAGGTGGTCTTTTTGGATTCAAGTTAGCTTCCAGAGAGAATCCATTTTAGACAAATTACAGTATATCAGGCTTTCAGAACTTCAGAGAAAATGGGAATGAAACATCCCAAGGTGGTCTTTTTGGATCCAAGTTAGCGATCACCTGGGCGATTGACCTGGCATCATCCCCAGTTGTATCCACTGACAAAGTGTGTTCAGCTCCAAGATACTGTATATGTGATGGTAGATGAATGATCCCTCGCGAAGTCCGTGGGTGAAGCCAAGCTTGAAGGATAAGCGATTTAAAAATACTGTACAACATAAAACTAAATTTATTGTAGAACATTATGCTGAAACTTACGGATAGCAGTAGCTATGCTGGCTAAAGCGTAGCACAAGGCCATGGGTCCAAACTATCTGCGATTTCGGTAGACGAGTTGGTTTGAAGTCCACGTTTAGCCATCTTTGAAATAGTGGTACCGTGGTTTCCTATTTTCAACTCCAGGCAAATGACGGAACAGTACCTCCAAATAGCCCATGTCCTCTTCCTTTCATCTCCTTGCCCAGTTGCATTCATCTACTGTACATTCGATCTCTCACTAACTCCTCTCACAAACATGACGTCAGGAAGTACATGAGGACATGTAGCACCTGCCACATATAAATTCATCGCATTTGATCCCCAATCCCATTGAAACAGGAATAAAAAGATACGAGCCTTACAGTAGTCGCTTATGATGTGTAACATCTGACATGTTATCCTACTCGTATACTACACAGCTTGGACATTCTTATAATGTTAATTTACACTCCATTTTCATACTGGTATTATGATGAATGTATAGATTGGATTGGAGATATGCTACTGTCACATTTGTGGCGCAGCGGTCAAGCTGTTAGTCTCTCACCAAGGTAGACCGGGGTTGATTCCCGGTCAATACACGTGAGATTTTCGAATTGAAATGCCATGTCCTGTGGTTCGCATTCCACGTAAAAGTGAGGTACCGTGGATCATGATCGTGAGGTTAACGGACACGCAAAACTACAAGCTTCCTTCTTTTCTTTTACATTAATAATTCATAATAACAAAGTGACACACAACGTCGACAGTACTCTCAAATACTGTGAGCACATTCCTCAGTAACTATAACATTCATTATTCTCAAGGCTCTCATACAGTTCGTCGTAAACAATCAAAACATGGCTTCCTACCATCATGAAATGACCTAGTCTCGATGAAAATACAGCTTTTATTCCACTCATATAACAACATTCTGGACTACTCACCCACAGCTTGACAATAATGCCGCTTACTTAAATGTCATTTGTCGTCTTTGTCCTACCCCATGTGATATTCAACCTTGAACGTGAAGCTTCATAAACTGCTCAATGACAAATGATAGTCGGTGAAACATTTGCCACTGTGCTCGTCAAACCAGTGCTTGCTAAATGCAATGCCTACTGTATTGCCATAACATTCTCGCGCTACAGAGCACACACTGCCTTGTTTCCAATACACACATTTTCAATTGTTCATTCACTTCCGTCCGATCCACTTCCGTTCGATCCACTTCCGCCCGATTCACTTCCGTCCCATTTTTCTGGCAGTGCGTCTTCACTTCCGTCCGATCCACTTCCGCCCGATTCACTTCCGTCCCCAATTTTCAAAATCACTCCCACAAAACTATCCAGCAACCGAGCGGAAAGATGTTACACATCAATAATAATAAAGGGATATACATACATACATACATTATGCTGAAAAATGAACGTTTCAGTGGAAGGAGATCATACTTCCAGAACTTAGAGTTGAAACTCCTTTCGTATTATTTCTACAAGAATTTCTTTCACAAACTCACGATTTTTAACTTCGTATTCCTCAGAACTTACAAAATTAGACATGGTCTGCTTGAATTTTCAGGGTCTCAACATGAAATAATCCTTCCCTGCTGAATATCAAAATAACTTTCCACCTTAATTGTTGTGATCGTAGGAGACAAGGACCCTCAAACTGTCAATATCATTTTTAGCTCCGGCGTGTTATTCGAGAATTTTCCTTTCTTTCCCCTCACAAGATGTGATCAAGTTGTCTGCTACCCTTCGCTTCACCCCCCCCCCCCCTTCCTACCCTTCAGTGAGAATCAGCCGCACAGCTGGGCCTCGGAGACCAAGACAGGCAGCAATGTCTAGAATCTCCGCTGCAGGAAATTACACAGAGCCGGAAATAGACTAAAACTTCTTTCAAAACATGACAATATATTGAAATTTGTTGATGTCTTCAACAACACTGTGGTAGATGAGTGTCATTTGGAGAAATAATCTACAACCCAGAAATATTCCTCAAGTCAAACCCCTGTATTAAATCCAGCTTAAGACAACATCTCTATATACAAGAATGAAAGTTTGTCTGTTTTTTCTGAATTTCTACGGAAATTTGCGTTATTTACGCGTTTCAGACTGTTTTATTACGGATGCGCGCGAAAATAAATTTTTTGTCTGTCTGTCTGTCTGTCTGTATGTCTGTCTCTTTGTCTGTCTGTCTGTCTGTCTGTCTGTGGACAAAGTTGTTGTTCCCTTATAACTCGAGAACGGCTGGGTGGATCAACGTAAAATTTGGTACAGATATCCTTCAGAGGCACGACACTAATCATTGATGTAACTCCTCTCTGTACCTCTCATAAAAGGGGGCCTACCCCCTTAAAATACTTTCTGAAATAGGCGTAGACGGGCGAGACAAAGCTAATTTTCAGCCCCTCAATGTGAGAAACGAAACTCGAAACCACATTTTAAGGCCCTAAAACCAACATTTTTTGAGATATTTCCAGAAAACTAATTTCATTTAATACAATAACAAAAGAATGCAAGCCGGTTACCATGGCAACGGAATCTCACAGGTCCATCTATTGCTGTAAGACGCAATACAATTCCATTTATTACATTACTGAGATAGTTTGCAAACGGCTATATGGTTATAACGGAACCAAATTAAGCTGTAAAATTCATGCGCTTAAGGGGGTCAAGGGGTACTCTAGATTTGTTTTCACATGATTTACATGTTCGGGTGTGGTACGGAAGGTCTATTATATCCCTATCCCTATATTGTCATATTATTATTATAGTTATTATTATTATACTCTAAGCCTCCGTGGCTTAGGTGGCAGCACGCCGGCCTCTCACCGCTGAGTCCGTGGTTCAAATCCCGGTCGCTCCATGTGAGATCTGTGCTGGACAAAAAGGAGGCAGACAGGTTTTTCTCCGGGTACTCCGGTTTTCCCTGTCAAAATTTCATTCCAGCAACACTCTCCACTATCATTTCATTTCATCTGTCATTCATTTAATCATTGCCCCAGAGGAGTGCGTCAGGCCTCGGCAGCCGGCACAGTTCATATCCTCGCCGCTAGATGGGGGCTTCATTCATTCCATTCCTGACCCGGTCGGAGACTGGAAGCAGGCTGTGGATTTTCATTCATTATTATACTACGGCCTACAACGACGAGACAAAGCTTATGTTCAGCCCCTTGGTGTCAGAAACAAAACTCGGTGCCACTAAATAGCAGTAAAGGGTCCCCGAAAAGTACATTTTAAGGCTCTAAAACCAACAGTTTCTGAGATATTCCCAGAACACTAATTTCATTTAATAAACTAATGAAGGAATGCAAGCCAGTAACCATGACAACTATATCTGAAAAGGTGACATCCAACTTTCCATCTCTTTCTGCAAAAAGTAAATGTGAATGTTTGCTAATGACTATTAGGTTATTACGGTTACAACTAAAGCTGTAAAATTCATCACTGCGCTTAAGGGGGTCAAGGGGTACCCTAGATTTTTTTCACACGACTTAAATGTGCGTTATGTCGTACAGAAGGTCAATTATATCTCCAAATAAAAGCATTATTTTCCAAAATTCCTGAATTGAAATACGGTAGTTTTTTTTCTTTTTTTCTTTTAGGAATTTGGGCCATTGGAGTCTAAAAAACCTGAATGTTCATGCACCACAAGCCTTTATAAATTATTAAAGGGGTCTTCCTCTGGATGGGGACATGACACAACAGTGAAGGTCAGTTTTATTTGACGTGTATTGCGTTTCGTCTACGAGGTTTTCATTTTTTTTCACGTCCGGAAGTACACGTTAGGTAAATTTAGTTTCAGAGCATATTTTAACTAATCATTTTTCTTTGTCGAGTAACAGGTTCCAAGTCTCTAACCATTGCAACAGTAGCTCAATTGATTACGTCTGGTTATTAATACCGAAGACCGTTCGAAGAATGGGTACTTCTGCTAGTGATTGTATAATTGTATGATACTAGACTGTAAATACAGGTAGTCCCTTTAAAAACTTCGTGGTGGAGTACCGAGAATTAGGAGCACATACATGCAAGCGGACACAGTGAGCACAGTGACTGCAAGGGTCAGCAATGATGAGCGGACGTATTGAGTAATCGCTTCCGGCAGTAGCCTGCAATCGAAACGCGCCATATGGCCTCACATGAGGAATCCCGTGGACCACAAATGGGATTCCCACGGGTCGCAGTCTGAAATGCGAAGTCTTAAAAAGGACTCCCTGTAGAAAGTACATTTTCAGTAATTGCTGATTCTCAAACCGACCGGGGTAGCTACGCACGCTAAGGCGCAGAAAAAACTAGTTGTTTCGAACCTCACCGTCTGTCGTCCTTAAAATACCTTTCTGTGGCTTCTCCAGCTAAATGCCGGCACGGTAACTCCCAATACCCTCGGTAACGTTCTTCCAACTCCAGCTCCATTTCATCCACCTTCAATATATTCATCTCTTATTGATTCCTTTTCTGTTCACAACAGGAAGGGCATCCGAATATTAAAACAACCTGCCTTAAAGGACACTCGTGTCACATCATCCCTCATCCCGTAAGAGACACTATTCTCTACCAACCATCAGTGGAAAATAAGTGATATGTTCAAATCATAAATATACAGGCTACTAAAGAAAGATATCTTACAAAGTTAGGGACACATTTATCTCATATTTATGTTACAATATGTCATATAAACATGCGTTCAGAAATGCGAGATGTCGTAGTTGGATCGCATTGTCTGCAGCAGAGCCAGCAGTTTTGTTCTAACTCTGACACTGACAAACTCAATCATCGGTACCGACTGAGATGGATCGATAGTGGTTGACCTATTTCTCGGCCTCCACATTCTCGTGACCTAAAGTCACTCAATTGGTGATTCATTTCAAGTCTCTTAATTATAGCACCAGGGGCGGCTCCTGATGAAATTTTAGGGTGGGCCAGATGATACTATTGTTGTTTCATATTAAATATCTATACTAATATAATAAAGCTGTAGAGTTTGTGTGTTTGTGTGTTTATGTGTTTAAACGCGCTAATCTCTGCAACTACCAGTCCGATTCGAAAAATTCTTTGTTTTTATATGATAGCCAGATTTAAGAGGAATAGTTTAGGCTATGTAGTATTAGGCTACACCTCTCAGATAACCTAAAATATTGATTTTTGTTCAGTAAGTCGGTAGAACAAGCGCTCCCGAACTGCTCTATCTGCATGCGCTGGCGTTAATGTTAGTGATAGGCCTACGTACACCGTTTCACCGATCTGAACCAAAATTTGTATACTTACCCTTTGGAACCCTGCAAATAACACTGTCTGCGTGGAATTTATGACAGACCAGTCCATTCCCTGCATTTAGGCCCTTTGGCACAAATCTACACCTTTTCGCCGATCTGAACCTAAATGTGTATACTTTCCCTCTGGAACCCTGCGAGTAACACTGTTTACATGAAATTTCGGACAGACCCCTCCATTCACTGCATTTAGGCCCTTTGGCACAAATCCACACCGTTTCACCGATTTGAACCAAAATTTGTATACATACCCTTTGGAACCCTGCGAGTAACACAGTCTGCATGAAATTTCGGACAGACCACTCCATTCCCTGCATTTAGGCCCATTGGCACAAATCTACACCGTTTCACCGATCTGAACCAAAATTTGTATACTTGCCCTTTCGAACCCTGCGAGTAATACTGCCTACATGAAATTTATGACAGACCAGTCCATTCCCTGCATTTAGGCCCTTTGCCACAAATCTACACCTTTTCACCAATCTGAACCAACATTTGCATACTTACCCTTTGGAACCCTGAGAGTAACACTGTCTGCTTGAAATTTTGGACAGACCACTCCATTCCCTGTATTTAGGCCCTTTGGCATAAATATACACCGTTTGGCACTAATATACACCGTTTTACCGATCTCAACCACATTTTGTATACTTACCCTTTGGAACCCTGCGGGTGACACTGTCCACTTTAAATTTAGGACAGACCACTCCATTTCCTGCATTTAGGCCCTTTATTGCAAATCTACACCGTTTCTCCTAATTGAACCAAATTTTACATACACTTTGAAACTCTGCTGATAACACTGTCCACTTGATATTTTGAACAACGCCCTCCATTCCCTAGATTTAGAATAACAGACAAAATAAACTTGAAAACCACGTATTAAGGCCCTAGAACCATTCATGTCCGTAGTAGTGTAACTCTAAGAGTATTTTAATAAGTTTATTGTTGACGGGGAGTTCGGGCTGCATCACGTCTCCCCTACCAGCATTCTGGTGCAGAATTGCGAAAATAGTTGCATCTTGTGCTGTTTATAAATTGCAGTCAAGAGGAGCGATTAGTGCAAAAAGATCTCTTAGGCACCTTAAAACAATTATCATCATGAAAATATTATGCCTCGGTATAAGTGCAATGGTGTTGGTGCAATACATTGAGCTTACCAGCTGCATTAAGGGTTGGTGCTTTCAAATTTACTTTCAATTATTCCGAACCTTATCGTTGAGCGCTATGTGGCGATAAATGATACTATTGCTACCTCAGTAGCTCGGGACAGCCGAAGTTTTCCAAAGTGTTCTGATTATTTTCCTACGGCGCTATGCGACAAAAGGCGACACTATTGGTCTCTACATTTTTAACAGCCAATGAGATATAGGGCCTGGGCAGTGTCTTTCATTTCACTTATTCCTCTTTCTAATCATTTTTAGCCTATTTTCAATTTTGAAAAAATAGGCTTATGAGATCACCTTTTGTCCGTGTGTGTGCGTGCGTGTGTGTGTGTGTGTGTGTGTGTGCGGAGTGTGCGTGTGTCCCCTTAATAACTTCTAAACGGCTCGAGCGATTTCAATGAAACTGGGTAAGTTCATAGCACTATTTTGGACGAACCCGACCGTGCTCTTTAAATTTTCTTACGTCTCACCAATCCAACATGGCGGCTGTGCGAAATATTTCACCAGCATTCAATATCTCCGAAACTATCCCCGATATCACCCTGGAATTTTTACGGTGATAAAGGGAACTACTAGAAGTTCACCTATGTGACTTTTGAAAAGCTGGTAACTACAAAACCAGCATGGCGGCCACGCGAATTTGCGTCATTTAAATAGACGTTTCTCGCGATTTAACCAACCAAACGCAATAAAACTGGGTACAGTATATGTTTATACACATTGTAATGCACCGACATCTAATTTGGTTCAATTGTTTACATAACCACAAGATGGCGGATGTGCGAAATATTTCACCGGCATTCTATATCTCGGAAACTATTAGCGGTATCACCCTGAAATTTTGTACGGAGATAAAGGGCACTACTGGAAGTTCATCTATGAGACTGGTTATCTACAAAACGAACATGGCGGCCAGGCGAATTTGAAAATTTAAATAGTCCTTTCTCGCGATTTAATGTTCCAACCGCAATGAAATCTGGTACAGGAAATGTTTATACACATTGTAATACACTGGTATCTAATTTAGTTCAATTGTTTACATAACCTCAAGATGGCGGCTTTGCGAGTTTTAAATATTTTTTTATTTCTTGTGTCGTAATCATGCGATCGATGTGAAAGTTTGAATAATGAACCTACGCAATAATTTTTCTTTAATGGTACATGACTCTATGGCCTATACATTTAACAATCCAACATGGCGACCATCCGAAATATTTAGACGGCTCAGAATATCTACGAATCTATTATAGCAATTAAACTGAATTTTTTAATGTTCATAGGGGCTATGAACTTAAGTTCACCTATAGGACTTGAAATAAGCTGGTGATCACTAATCCAACATGACGGCGACGCGAAATATACATATTCACATGGACGTTTCTCGCAATTTAACCATCCGAGTGCAGTGAAACTTGGTACAGTAAATCCTTATACGAATGTTATTCCACGTGCATCTAATTTATTTCAATTGTTTCCATAACCACAAGATGGCAGCTGTGAGAAATTTTAAAATCTCCTTGTTACTTCTTGTGTCCTAATCATGCGATTGAAGTTTGAATGCAACACGTACACAATAATCTTCATGTAACAGTACATAACTCTAGGACCTACATATATAAAATCCAACATGGCGACAGTCCAAAATATTTAGTCGGTTCTCAATATCTACGAATCTATTACAGCATTCAAACTGAAATTTTGTATGTAGATAGTGACAATTAACATAAGTAGGATATATGAAAATAGGCTGTATAGTTCTTCACGGAACTACTTGTTAAAAATTTGTTTGTAAATAACATGTGTCAGTGCTGTAGTTAGAAAATAGCAGTTTCCCTATTCGTTATAATCATTATTATCATTACGGGAAAATGACCTGAATATTACGTCCATTATACTGTACTACATATCACCCCCACTACAACCACCACTACCACCACCACCACCATAAAATGTTATATTTTTAAAATATTTTTTCTTTTAGTGTAAGTATCATGTGCCAGTTCTGTAGTAGTATTCATTATCATCCATGAAAATCCACAGCCTGCTTCCAGTCTCCGACCGGGTCAGGAATGGAATGAATGAAGCCCCCATCTAGCGGCGAGGATATGAACTGTGCCGGCTGCCAAGGCCTGACGCACTCCCCTGGGGCTCATTATCATCCATAAAACAAATGAATCCACCGGGCGAAGCCGGGCACTATTGCTAGTTGTTTTATATTTGGCATTTTTTGTTGCCAATATTGCCATTATCATAATTCCACACAACAAGTTTTAATGAATAGTTCATGCATAAAACCTGTACTCGCATGGCTCCTTATTTGTAAATATATTCTCTCCTGTGCTTGGATGAAGCATATTTATCTATCAGCTAGGTTGAAGAGGTTCTAATCTTTTAATTTTCTAAATTTATGTTCAGAGCTATAGCAGAAAATAGATTTGTTAATAAAAATCCACTTCCTATGTCGCATATAATCGACATATTAAATAACCACGTGCCGTGCCACAAAAGTTAAAAACACGTTTATACAATAGAAATTAACTTCATCCACAGAAGTCACTAAGACTCTTATACCGGTAATGTACTTGGAACATCAGACAACTGAAAATGTATAAATATATTTTTGTCTGATATCAGCAAGCAGCGAACAATAGCTGAATACCTGTTTATGGGCGTGGGGTGGGGTGGACCCTTCTCCCATAGTCCAGTTTAACAGAGACAGGAGCAGGAAGTGAAATGGAGAAATCTTCTATTTCACTTCAAAGCAATGCACAGCCCAATCTACTGGCCCTTGAAGAGAGAGAAAATTCCCTTCATAGCACTGAAGAATTCGCGTGCAAGACAGTGCTATGTTCACAGTTTCCTCACCTGACCCATCAAGCCATATACTTTATATGGGACTTTCTGTGGAACGGCCCTTGCTATGACGATACTCCGTACGAGACTGTCAGAATCTTAAGCTAGGGATGAGTTATGGATGCAGAATTCTCTTTAGAGATTCTAGAAGGGCAAAACACTTATTTAAAGTTGAGTATCTGCAATTTAAAGTAATTTTATAAGACATTAATTAAACAAATTATTTGCAATGCTGCCTAACGGCCCTGGGTGGGCAGGGCCCATTCGGCCCTTCGAACCACCCCTGGGTAGCACCCTGGTGCATGGTGAAGGGAGTCTTCGTGGTCGTATTACAAAGTCTGCAAAACAATCCACAATAATCCAGGGACACATCACTACAACTGGGTTTCACAGCGACGATGGGTTTTTGTATATATCCTTGCTAACGGAGGATATTTTAAGCATTTGTTGTAAGACATGTGGTATGCCATCTTACCCTTCTTATGTAAGGAAATGTATCATAAACTGTACGCAACGATGTACAAAAAAGCTCTTAACAAGGAAATAAAGCAACCACAAGCTACTGTACCACTATTTACGTGCAGAATCTCATCCATTGGACGTTACAGATAGTATGGACCTTGCATGCAGTTAAACATTTAACCTATTATTATTAACAGAAAAGCGCACGAATGTGCATAACATAGATTTACACTAGTGAAACAAACATGTTACAAAAGAGTTAATTGATGTGAAAAACATCATGATCCAGTAATCAATCAGGAATGTGTGCATTAAAGCATTCATTCATGACCAGTCATTATATTGTGAATTGAATGTTAGTTGTGAAATAGAGCAATATTGTATGATGCTTTGTTCATTTTAAATGTTAGTCCTTGCTATAATCACAGAGTGATTTCTGGTTATTTTTACATCGTGTGATGTGATATGTGTCACAGAAATGGTCACATAACGAGCACACGCAGAGTTCATTTGGGGCGTGGTAGGACATGTTTTTACATATTTTATGGTGATACCCATGCACTGCTAACTTTATCACCACATGTCTTAGTTTCTGATTGGCGCTGGTCCAGTTCCGGTTGATCATGGCATCCGTGCTGTAAAATTCTAGCGGAATGCCTTCTCTCTTATCTCTTCTCTCAGCTAGGTGCGCTTCAGCATTCTCGTGCTCGTGTCATCTAGTGATCCACGCATAAGGGTAGTCAAGATTGGTGACTTTGGTCTGGCCAGGGACATCTACAAGAATGATTACTACCGGAAAGAAGGAGAGGGACTCTTACCTGTTCGGTGGATGGCTCCTGAATCCTTGGTGGATGGGGGTTTCACCAGTCAGTGTGATGTGTGGGCGTTTGGTGTACTCATCTGGGAAATAATGACCCTAGGTCAGCAGCCCTATCCAGCACGAACCAACCTTGAGGTTCTGCACTATGTTAGGAATGGTGGATGTCTCTGAAGACCAAACAACAGTCCTGAAGAATTACATCATTTAATGCTGAAGACCTGGAGTTATAATCCAGAACATAGGCCAACATTTAAATACTGCCTGGATGTCCTGGAAGAACTGAAAAACAAAAGTACAGACATCCACCTGATTGCAATTCAGAACGGCCACTACGTGCGCCAAACACGAAATGGTGGGATTGATAACCGAGGCTTCTTTGAAGATGAAAACCATAATAATAGTTCAGGAAGTTCATGGAAAACTGGAAGTGATGAAGGAAGCAGAGACCACATACCATTTCTGCAATCCTCACCAGATACCACTGCTACCCCACCACCACCTCTGCAAGGGGTGCCTACAGAATGCCAAAACACCAGTCCTTTGAGCACTGAACCTCACAGGTACCTCGAGCTCATCTACGACAGTGATACTGCCACCACTCTAAGTGATGGTTACGAAATACCGCGCCTTATACCGACAGCAACGCTTGCCAGGTCAACTCCCGACAGGCCTCTGACGTTCTCCACCTCCTCGACGATGAGCGATGGCAGCACCTCGACTTCCTTGTCCTGTTAACATGCCCCCTCGATTTGCAGCACAATAGATGAAGTCATTTAACCTATAAGATCGCGTAGAATCATGTTAACAACTTTGTCATATATGGGTTGCTCAAAATTAATATGAAATGTTATGATGAATGTATGTGCCAGTATAGGAAGATATCCATTTGATCGTATTGAAATTGCATGCAATAAAACGTTGAACCTATCAGCAAGCGCAGACTCATGTTTGCAGCACTGTTGTTTATCGGGTTTTGAAAGTTGATCTATATGTATACCAATTTTGTAACAGTTCCCATGAATACATTCTGAGATATCCAAAGTAGAATTCAAATTTCATTTGTGATGTTTCACCAGTTGGTAGCACTGAAATCATCTCAAATATGACCGTGAGATATGCTGGTTTACCAAATACCAAATTTGGTTTCGATGGCTGCAGCCATTTAGGAATTGATAGGTGGAAATGATCTCACAAGTCTACTTTTTCATCATTTTTGCAAAATGTCAAAAGTAGGTTAAAGACACTAAAGTTGCTAAGAATTGCAACATATCATGGAAATAAAAAGTAAAGCCAATGTATTGTACGTTCCAAACACGAACTAGTATCGCATTGGGCGGCTAACAAATGGTTGTGCGACACAACTGACATTTGCTACGCTAGTAACTTTAATATTTAAATCAATGCGCACTTGTCTTGCAATGAACTTAACACTAGGATTGAAATGGCGACAAGGATGACACCAGAATATGGAGAGATTATAGAACATACTGTCAGTAATTTAGTGCATTATGTTGTCTACGGAAGTTCATTTACCAGAATGAAATACCAATATTTTCCATATGTTCAGCTATAATTACAGCAATTTAAGCGTGATTGATTCTGAATTGTATTCATTGAGTAAACTATTAGTTCACGTAATGGGCTGGATTAATACAGACGGTTCTCTTGCCAAATGGAAACGGGATTGCAGCAAATACACCACAATGGTGCGCAAAATGAATTGAACATGATTAAATTGCACTATCCATCGCTGAACTGTAATAAAAGTACAAAATGTGAATAGAGATTTCATATGCGTACATGTACGTCTGTTTTACGGAAGTGAAAAAAGAAACTTTGAAGATCACCGTATCCATGTGGGTTGGTAGAGGAAAAGACCACATAGGTGAATCATTGAGCTGACCAGATTGAATGTGTTACTTTGTACTTGGCATTGGAGGCGCAGGAGAGAAGATAAAAACCAAATCGGTGTGCAGGTTAGCCTTGCCTTCACGACTCCAAATAGAAACTAGAGGGATAGTAGCCTATATGATTGTCGGTCAGCTCTCGACAATAAAATACATGTTCTGGTAATGTTTTGTGTAACTCTTCAGTCGGTCAACACGAATTCGCCAAATGACTGGCCGGGGAACAATTTATATAATATGAAAGTAACACTCTTTGAAAAAGAATAGGGTACGGCGGGGCTAATTCGCCCACGGGGCTTTCCCGCTCAAAATAAGCTTGACGTTGCACTGAGCAGCCACCCTGCTCAGCTGATATCGCCCTTTGTGTTCAGTGTGACCCTCGGTCTCTGTGCTACTACATCTATCGTTTGTTTGCGAGTGACAGCTTGAGTGTTGAGTAAAACAAAGGAAGAATACTGCAAGGTACATTGTTTATGTTGTGGAATTTGTCGTCATTAAGAATTTGTGCTTGCAACTTAAGGATTAGTGTCCAAAGTAGCGGCTTTTCTTTTTCCGGAAGTGTGGCGCCTGGCAGTCTGAAGGTTAAGTTACATCTGGACATAGCAGGTAGCTCGTTTCCTTGGTCACAGCTATCACAAGACACGCTATTGTAAATTCCAGTAATTGGGGCTACTCCGCCCGGAAATATGGGGGCTACTCCGCTCAGCCAAGACTTCTCTCTTGTTATAATATTGCAACCAAATTATTTCAGATAGCAGATTAGTATCTCTTTCTTGTTACGTTAGAGATGTTACGGACGTATAAAAGGAAAGGGCCAGTTCGAAAATGGACGGAGGAAGATATTGACCGAGCTATTTCAAGTGTATTATGAGGCGATGTGAGCATGAGAGGTGCAACTGGACTTTGCAATGTGCCTTATTCAACACTTAAAGATCGTGTCCATTTGCGTAAACGACAAGGATCAATAGAGGCCCGTAAAAGAAAGGTTGCCAAAAACATTTTCGAGACATTTGCAAGACAAATGACCGGGACCTTCAATCCGTACGACCAAAAGACTTTGACAAGGAAGACACACCATGTGGATGTTGTGGCGTAACTTTTTATACCGCTCAGTCATCATTAAAGGGTGGTTGGATTCAATGCAAAGACTGTGAAACTTGGTATCATGACATGTATGTTGGGGCTACAGGAAGGAAAAACTTCATTTGTGGTGAATGCCGTTGAGGAAATGACATTATTACAGTGAGCGAAATAGCCCCAAGCATGGGCGTAATAGCCCCATTAAATTTGTGATTCGTCATTTTTGCTTTGATATATATTTTATTTCATCAAGCCGGTATATTGTAATAACTGTATTTTGACAACATTCGTATGTAATAAGCAATACATAAGGTGTGCTTTACTGTTGGTTCCATCTTAGAAAAATGAATAGTTTTTGATTTATAATGTTTACAATTTGAAATGAGCGGAATAGCCCCGATCTACCCTACATGTAGGCCTATTAGTTTATGACCACTATTAAAATATGGCAACTTTAGGATTACGCGTTTATACATTAAAAACGTGGAATCACTAAGGAGATTCCTCTAAGAGTCTTTCAACTACAATTGTACAGTTAAATAATGTATTAGTATATAAATTTATACCTCAGCACAGTGATCAGGATCTGATGACCGCTTGAAGGCCGAAACGCGTAATCCTAAAATTTCCCCATTATAATAGTGATCATCAACTAATATATGTAAATATTTTCCAGGAGTATTATTTACATTAGGCTATTTACAATTTGTCAATGGGCAAATTCGTGTTGCCCGACTTAAGTGTTACAAATAACAGTTTGTAGGCTATAAGCAACACTGAAGGAATGGCTTCAAAACATCACATATTCTGGTAATGTAAGAAAAGGATTCTCATTATAAACATCATCCAACCCTCATCTTTATTTGGTTTCAGGATCGATTCCTAGCGCTGTCAGTTGGCATTTGAGGGTGCGTAAATGCGCGGGAGCCATGTCAGTAGTTTTACTGGCACGGTAAAGACCCCCATCGGGGCAACATTCCTGAATTCCGGCGTCTGTATAAGACGCAGTAGTAAAAAAGGACGTAAAACCAATAACATTCTTATATCATCTTCATTTCTGATTTTCATTTACAGTACTTTTGAAAGGTCTTCCAGAGGAACCTCCTTTGTCTCCTCTTTCAGTTAAAATATTATGTCAGAGTCTCAAGTATACAAACTATGACTATTAACGTTAAAGCCGTAACATTAACCTATTTCTCTTATTAGTCTACTTTCATAGAAATGAAATAGGTTTATGAATTCACTCAGAAGGGAGGAGAATATATGACTGCCTGGTGTGAGAAATTCACCCCCCACATAAACCTATCAATTCCTAAATGATCAACTGAGTAGAGTTGTTGCTGTTGTTTTATTTAAGGGCTTTGTGACATCGTGGTCATGTAGTCCCATGTACAGTACATTGGTGATTGGTGAGACGTAATAAAATTTGAAGGGCACCGTAAGGGTCGGCCTAAATAGTACTATGACCTTAACGAGTTTCATTTAAATCTCTCCAGCCGTTTAGAAGTTATTAGGGACACACACACACACGGTTAAAAGGTGATCTCATATGCCAATTTTTTTTCATAAATGAAAATTGGTTAATAAACAGTAAAATATATGAAAATAAGGTATTTTAATTATTCTTTGAACTACTTGTTCTTGTTACTCTTAGATTATTCACTGCAACTAAACCATCAGTGTTACTTATTTGGTGACAATTTATCGGTGGATCAGTGGTAGAGTGTCATCCTCCTTATCCTAAGATGGTGGATTCACTTCTCGGCTGAGGATGGTCGAGAAAAATTCACGGCAATCCAAATCGTATGATGTCGACTCGTAATATCTCTCACTTCCTACCTTTGGTGACTCCGAGGCAAAATTAATTAAATCTCAGTCAACAGTGGCCCAATAGATTTCCGGTTTCACTGCTTAATAACAATGCCAGTGGAATGTTGGCAATGAAGAGTAGATTGCCTTCGACTCAAAATTTTCTACACCAGGTAGCTGAGGCCATACTATTATCGTTATTATTATTGTTATCATACATATAAAATGCTAAGGTTTATGATTCACAAAACTCAAGCTCTTAAACCAGGGGAAGTTAGAAGGTGCGGTTTGAACCAAAATCTTCCAAATTGTCTGAATATTACAGGGAAAATCTTGCATTTCGAGATAAGTCACGGAAATATATATGTATTTAATTTTCAGCAATTTTTCTAGGTTTATGCCGTGTCCTGTGTGGGGTTTCGCCTAGGAACACCAAGCTGGCTCATCAGCGGGCTCTTGGTGTCCGTGCCCTGACCCCCACAGGAGTTGCGATCTGTGCACTACCTCCCTTCTTAGGAAGCGCACGGGCGCCTCTTAACTGAGAGAGCTAAAAGCTCAAGCAGCCTTTCACCTCCCTATAAAGGCTTCCAAAAACCTGGTAAGAGGCGCACGCGCGCTTCGTAAGATAGTGCACAGTTCGCTACTCGTGTAGGGGTCCGTGCGCGGTCACCAATAGCCCGCTGATGAGACAGCTTGGTGTTCCTAGGCAATACCCCAAATAAGACAAGGTATAAACCAAGAAAAAATTGCTGAGTTTTAATTCACGGGCCGTGAAAGCCAATATACCATATAGTTATTTGTTTATAAAGTGCGTTTAAACAAATAAACAAGGCGATAGCCCCTGCCAGATCTGTGTCGCGTCGAGCCCGCATACCAATATAGCCGGGCGGGTGGTTTATACACATGCGAGTGTTCTCGCATTTACTATTAGTATTATTATTAATATTATTAATATTATTATTATTATTTGGTGACGATA
This sequence comes from Meconema thalassinum, assembly GCA_946902985.2. NCBI lineage: Eukaryota > Metazoa > Arthropoda > Insecta > Orthoptera > Tettigoniidae > Meconema > Meconema thalassinum. Next base: position 1,090,413,149 of record OX336389.2, read on the forward strand.
ATCCAAGATATTTGAGCACTGGTATGAAAAGGACCACGCAAGGATCGAAACTTTTCCTGTTAGAATACATGAGAAAAAATGAGAAGACGAGCTCTCATAGTCTGTCTCAGATGAGCCATCAAACCGCTCCATTCGTTTACATAATTCCATTAATTCTCTTAAGGGAGCCCCTTGGGACGTAGTTCAGTGTTCCAAGATGACATCATTAACGTGATTATGGCGGACATACGTCTCGAGTTAATCACAGGAATTCCCATGTTGAACTTGGAAGCTTCCGAGAAAAATACTTAATATGCAAATTTTAGTGAAGCAAATTGTGTATCGGTTTATTTAACATACGTTATTGCATCCAGCTGGGTGACCTTGAGTTATGACGTGGTGGGCGATAGAAATTAGTCTGTAATAGTTGATAAGATCCAGAACAATTAGCATTCACCACTATAAGTTAGGGTTCATAGCCGGCTTCAAGACACAAGTTAGCAAGTTGTACCAGACAGCATTAGATAGTGATAGTATCGTTTAAGCGTACCAATAGTAGTAGAGTCCACGGAATAATGAGAGAGCGCGCCACGTCATTTAAGAGAGAAAACCCTCTGGGGCTTGCACTAATCAATTGATATTGTAACTTTCAGACGGTCAAAGATGTCAAAGATGTGAAAAGATACCTGAAATAAATAACATGTAATTAAGATTATTTAATTATAGAGTATATATACAGGGTTAGCACAACTGATTTAAGCGATTTCATGTACATGTATTATTGAAAGTACAGGGTTTTCATATAAAATAAGAGCGCCAAGCGGCGGCTTTGTTATCCGCTGCTGGGGTGACCTTGGGCGAGCTTGTGGCGCGCCACGGCCCCCTGCTTTAAGCGTGTGTACAATCCTATATGATATGCTACAGATGCAGCGGCCTCGCTAGCGTGTGTAGGCTACTATGCTGAAATCTTACTTTAGTTAGTTACTGTTGTTTTAAGGGGCGGAACTACGAGGGCATCTGCCCCTCTTAACACAGATTAAAGTATACAAATTTGGAATAAAATTTAAAATTTAGAGGTGGAAAGACCGGAAATTAATAAAACAAAAAAAAATAAGAATTATAAAAATAACTAAAATTTACGGAAAAACAAAAATTCATTATTCAAAAACGAACAAGTCGTTGAGTCTTACCTTATTGACGTCAGAAAAGTTGGATGGCGCAGCCACGCGGTAGAATGTTGAAGCTGTAACATTGTGAATGGTGAGGTTTATTTAGATGGTGAAGCATTGACGTCGTGATGGAAACAGAAAGAAATTTTTCAAATTCGAGGAGGTACTGCTCTGTATACGGTTGCAAATCTATAAAACGGGTACGAAATATCTTCACTACTTTCCTGTACAAAAAGTTCAGAGAGAAAGACGGGCTTCGGCGCTGTCAATTGGAAAAGTGTTACATGTTACATGACAGTGTGCAGTCTGCATTTTTGTGAAGACAACTTCTTTCCACCGGTACTGTTGATTATTGATAGTGATTGTCTCTAATTTGTATTCACATGGATTTAGCTACATCAAAAATACTGATAAACTTATAGCCTATTACTTCTGTGCCGTACAAAGAATATAATCCGCTCTTCGTAAACTTATTTAAGGGGTTCTTCCGATTGACAATAGCCGATGGTTAGAAAACTTAAGAAAAATGCTGTTCCTAGCCTTAATTTGCCAGAGAATTTATATTCTTGCCTTTGAACAGCAAGTATGTAGGTCAATATTTGCAATATTGAAGTATGATTTGAGCATCCCAAGTAACGCTTCTTTGAACCCAAAACATTCATGCAAATTCAGGGTTGTTTACCGACAGTAGTGGCTCAGCTGGCCAAAGCGCAGCGTTAGGTCATGGGACCAAGCTCTCTGCTGACTCGGTAGACGCGTGGGTTCGAGCCCCACCGTCGGCTGTCCTTGAAATGGTTTTCCGTGGTTTCCCATTTTCAACACCAGGCAAATGCTGGGACGGTACCTTCTGATAGGCCACGGCCGATTCCTTCCACCTCCTTGCCCAGTTTCATTCATCTTCATCCATTCCATCTCTCATACCGACGCGCAGGTCGCCCACGGGCGTCGAATAGAAAGACCTGCACTCGGCCTCTCATGAGGCCACACGACCAAAGGGTTGCTTGATAGAATTTATTATCAGGGAGTCGTCCTTTGTGTTATGTGAGATATATATATATATATTGTGAAATTAATAAAAACATCGATACCGCTAGGCTCCCAAGTACAGGCTTCATAATGTAACAGCAGACAGTAAATTAACTATCTACATGTGGGTAATATTTTTAACTGGTAGTAATTAGGCACTGCATTTAAATTGATTATAAAAATATTTCTATCAATGAAAGGAAATATGTAGTATTTTGCCATCATAAATTAGAAGCCATAACAAACGCACACCCAATTACTTCACGTCACTATATCGCCGCCATATTGCAAACAGCTGACTGTAAGCTCCTCCCCCGCTTCGGACGTCAATAAAAGATGTTGGAAGTGTCGTCCTTCCTGGGTTATACAGGCATTGTATCTGGTAACCACATTCTGGCTGACACGAGTGAGTTCTGCCACTGTATTGTTTCTGATTGCCAGCGTAATTTTTTCTTTCAGTTCCTCCAATGTGTCAGGATTTGTTCGATACACTTGTTCTTTCAGTTTACCCCACAAGTAAAAATCACACACTATTAGATTTGGAGAACGAGGGGGAAATAGACCAACACTGATCACTCTGTCTGCAAACACTTCCAAGATTGTAAGAAGGGAATCTTCTGCTGTATGAGCAGGGGCTGAATCGTGTTGAAACTACCCTCGTGATTTTTCTTCTTCCGTTCACTGATTGAAGAACGGCTTCAAAATGTCATCTCGAAAAAAAGTTGGCTCTATTATTCTTCCGGCTTGAACAGCACACCAAACACCGATCTTCCTATCATAAAGAGGGACTTCATAAACACCATTGCGGTTTTCTGCACACCAATAGCGAGAGTTATGACTGTGCACACGCCCATTAAGGTGAAACCAGGCCTCATCCGAAAACAACACAAGCTGTGGGTCAAATAAACGATCATTCAATGATGCAAGATACCACTCACCATATCTCACTCTTGTGGCTGGATCAGCAGGTTTTAAACATTGGGCCCGTGAAAACTTTTACGGTTTGATATGTACCAGCTTTGTAGCTCTGTATGCAGATTAAACCGAAACCCCTACTTGTGCTAATTTTGGGAGTGATTTAATCGGAGACCGTTCAAGATTCTCGCCAATGTAATCTAGCTTATCATCTGTTAAAACAGTTTGTGTGCTCGCATGTTTTTTATTGAGCACCGAGCCAGTAGTGTCAAACGTATTTGCAATTACGTGAATCTGTGCTAGTGAAGGGGGCACTTCATCAGGAAATTGCTGAACAAATGCATCACGTACCCGCCGATGCCGACTCGTACTTAAAATAAGTTTTACATAAAAAATACGATGTTGCAATGATAGCTGTCTCACCATGTTAGCACTTGAGGTGTAGACTGGCGACTGAACACCTGCACGCTTATTGCAAGGTCAAGTTTGGTAATGTCAATCTGTTATTTTCATACAGTCCATCGGAACTTGAAAAAAAAACAGCCCTCGTACGTACTATGCGCGCGCTTTCAATACTACAGCAGGGGACCGTGGCGCGCTACAAGCTCGGCCAAGGTCAGTGCAGCTGCGGATAACAAATCCGCCGCCTGGCGCTCTTATTTTATATGAAAGACCCTGTATGTGGCCTACAGCATTGAAACATATGCCAATGAAATGAGAAACTCACCAAGCTTTATATGAAGGTTACTGCGGAAACGCTTAGTGCACTGGTCGGCCGCTAGGCGGTGTTATCTGCCCGGCGATAGGCGAGGAGCGTGCTTATTGGGTACTTGAATTTCAATCAACAAAATCAGTAAGCACTGTACAAAGATATTTCCGCACACGATTTCACAAGGAATCACCAAATAAAAATACTATAAGTGCATGGTATTCAAAATTTGCAACCACAGGATGTCTGTGTAAGAAACAATCCACCGGCCACCCGTCTGCCTCCGACGAAACTGTTGAGCTCTCCCTCATTTCCACCGAGTGCCACTATCTTAATGAACAACTCCCTGAACGTTGGATTGGATAGGCCTTGATCTCAGATCGGTGTCTTATGCGCTGGCCACCCCGGTCGCCATATCTGACCAGTGTGATTTCTTTTTATAAGGGTTTATCAAAGATGAAGTTTATGTACCACCCAAGTTAGTTTATCTTGTTGATCATAGGAATCGGATCCTTGCGGCTGTAGCTAAAATGTACCAGGATATACTCCAGCGTGTGTGGTTGGATTTGGAGTACCGTATTGATCGTTGCCATGCGGTGCGAGGAGGGCACATTGAGCATTTGTACCAAGCAGCCTCAAAAACATGACGAGTTTCTCTTTTAATTGGTAAATTTGTCATTGCTGTAGGCTACCTAGATAATTCCAATAATACATGTACATGAAATCACTTAAATCTTTGTGCTAACCCAAAATGGACTGTTGAAAACAATAATTATACCGGGTGAATCAACTCTCCCTAATAATATTGCTTTATATTGCCCAACTAGCGTTGTTATCAGGAATGTCGATATTTCTCTGTTTGCATCCCGTATGGTACTAAAGCACTGCAAACATATTCTGCAAACGATACTGAAACCTATTATTTTCCCCTCGATGTGACTACAGACTAATACTATCTTTACACTAATCAGTCCACGGAGAGCAGTGGGTAGTAACAGGTCTACCCAAATACCAGCGAAGTTTATATAACCATTTAATTCTATTATTGTAGTTGTATACATGTAATATTAACCTAACTGCATTATAAAAGAGCATCAGTTTAATAGGAACGTTGAATAGAAACAGTCATTAACAAAATAATGTTGACAGCCTTCATATCAGAAGCTCGCTGAAGTAGAAGTTAACAATTCACAGTGTTGACATAATTCACCACATAAAAATATTAACAAGAAGTTCCGTGAAGAACTATACAGCCTACTCTTCATGCCAATGATTATTCTACAGTATATGAACCTATCTAGAATAATGACGAAATTAAATTGGTAATATCGAAATGTATATATAGTTCAAAATATACCTGGTATAATGTAGCCTAATAGAGCACTGCAGTTGGCAGCCCTGGTGACTGAATATATTCTTAGTTCCACCTCTTAAGGTACAGAATACAAAATTTGGTTGAAGTCCAATGGACGTTACATGCAGTTAGACATTGGATCTATCAGCACGCGTAAAAGCATGTTGCCAACAATACCATGCGTGTGCTGGTCAGAAATAATCTGAATTATTATGATATCTTGTTGTGCCAATTTTGGATGAAATCCATTTGTTAGTATAGAAGTTACATGTATTTTAAAAGTGGACTTATCAGCAGGCATAGAATCATGTTGGCAGCACTGCCTTGTATTAATTACTCCAAATTAATCTAAAATGTCAGGTGCTATACGTGTGCAAAGTATAGAGCTGTTGGCTTGCATACTTTCTGATACATTGATATTAGGGTAAAAAGAATATAGACAGCATTTATTAACAGTTGGCAGCCCTGATTGCTCTTAACAATACTTATAGTCATATCTGTTATGGTACACATTGCACATACGAAATTTGGTTGAAATCCAACTGATAGTATAGAAGTTACATGTATTTAAAAATTGGTACTATCAGCAGGCTTATAATCATGTTGGTAGAACTGACGTATATAAGTTAATCCAAATTAATCTAAAATGTCAGAATATACGTGTGCATAGTTTAAAGCTGTTGGCTTGCATACTTTCTGATATATTGGTATTTGGATAAAAAAAATAGAGAGAGCAATTATTAACAGTTGACAGCACTGGTGGCTCTTAAGAATACGTTCAGTCATATCTGTTTATGTACAGATATTACATACAAAATTTGGTTGAAATCCAATTTATAGTGTAGAAGTTATATGCATTTAAACATTGGAGCTATCAGAAGGCTTAAAATTATTTTGGCAACACTGTCATGGTTGGCCTCCTGGAAATTAAACTGAGATAGTATTATCTACATGTGTGCCAATTTTTGAATAGCTCCCATCCATACCTTGCAAGATATCCAACATGGAGCACAAATTTCTAGTGCGTTTTTTCAGCAGTTGGTAGCACTGACATCATTTTCAAATATGGACGTGAGCTATTCCGATGCACATCTTTACTCATACTAAATTTGGTTTTGATTGCTGCAGCCGTTTAGGAGTTGATAGGGGGACACACACACAGCCAGCCAGACAGACAGACAGACGGACAGACAGACAGACAGACACACATTTTCCCGGATCGATCTCATAAGTCTACTTTTTCCTCATTTTTGCAAAATGTGAAAAGTAGCCTAAAAATAAATAACATTATAGAAGTGATATATACCAATTGAGTAATAATCTCTTGTAAAAAGAAGATCGAAACATTACACAAGTTTATAAAAAAAACTTTTGTAGTTTAATAATTGTAAATATTGTTGTACATACGTATTATACATATCCGCCGAACTCAATCTAAGCCTAAGTAAGAGGATCTGATGATGATCGCTTGACGATCGAAACACGTCATTCTATTAAATTTCCCTTCCTCTTTCTTTGAACAAAAAGTGTGTTTACTAAGTGTATTAATAATTCATGTATTATTTCTTTCAGGTTAGCGTGATAAAATATTTGTAACTGCCCACCCAATCAAATTGCGTTCACTCATGTTGACCGACTGAAAATCAGTTACTCAGGCAACACTGAAAAATGGCTTTTAATGCTTCAATGGGGCCACAAATTCCATGGACTTGAGTATACGCTCATATATAGACTAAGTGTAAATGATTTGATGACATCAGCTTGACGATCAACCTGGTCATCCAAGTGAATTAATCAATCTCATGATTTTAGCCTACTTTTCACATTTTGCAAAAATGAGGAAAAAGTAGACTTATGAGATCGGGCAAATGTGTGTCTGTCTGTCTGTCTGTCTGTCTGTCTGTGTGTGTGTCCCCCCCTATCAACTCCTAAACGGCTGCAGCAATCGAAACAAAATTTGGTAGGAGTAAAGATCTGTACCTAAATATCTCACGGCCATATTTGAAAATGATGTCAGTGCTACCAACTGCTAAAAAATCGCAATTGAAATTTGAGCTCCATGTTGGATATCTTGGAAAGTATGAATGGGAGCTATTTCAAAATTGGCGCACGTACAGATCATAATATTTCAGTTTAATTTCCAGGAGGCCAAACATGGCAGTGTTGCCAAAATGATTATAAGCTTCCTGATATGTGCAATTTTTAAATGCATATAACTTCTGCACTATCAAGCGGAATTCAACCAAATTTCGTATGTTGTATGTGTACATAACCAGATATGAGTGAGCGTATTCTTAAGACCTACCAGGGCTGCCAACTGTTAATAAATGCTCCTAATTTATTCTATCCAAATACCAATATATCAGAAAGTATGCAAGCCGACAGCTTTAAACTATGCACACGTATAGTACCTGACATTCTATATTAATTTGGAGTAACTTATATACGTCAGTGCTACCAACATGATTCTAAGCCTGCTGACAGGCCCAACTTTAAATACATGTAACTTCCATACTATCATTTGGATTTCAACCAAATTTCGTATGTGCTATGTGTACCATAACAGATATGACTATGCGTATTCTAAGGAGCAACCAGGGCTGCCAAATGTTAATATGTGCTGTCCCTATTTTTGTTACCCTAATATCAATATATCAGAAAGTATGCAAGCCAATAGCTCTAAACCTTGCACACGTATAGTACCTGGCATTCTAGACGAATTTGGAGTAACTAATATACGTCAGTGCTGCCAACATGATTCTAAGCCTGCTGATAGGTCCAATTTTAAAATGCATGTAACTTCTATACTAACTAATGGATTTCATTCAAAATTGTCACAACAATAGATCATATTATTTCAGATTATTTCTGACCAATACATGCATGACATTGTTGCCAACATGATTTTACGCGCGCTGTTAGATCCAATGTTTAACTGCATGTAACGTCCATGCTATCCAGTGGATTCAACCAAATTTTGTATTTAGTACCGTAAGAGACGGAACTAAGAATATATTCAGTCATCAGGGCTGCCAACTGTAGTGCTCTATTAGGATACATTATGCCAGGTATACAGTATTTCGAACTAATTGGAAATTTCGATATTAGCAACTTAATTTCGTCATTATTCTAGATAGGTTCATATTCTGTAGAATAATCATTGGCATGAAAAGTAGGCTGTATAGTTCTTCACGGAACTTCTTGTTAGTCTACTTTTCACATTTTGCAAAAATGAGGAAAAAGTAGTCTTATGAGATCGATCCGGGAAAATGACTGTCTGTCCTTCTGTCTGTCTGTCTGGCTGTGTGTGTGTCCCCCCTATCAACTCATAAACGGCTGCAGCAATCAAAACCAAATTTAGTATGAGTAAAGATGTGCACCGGAATAGCTCACGTCCATATTTGAAAATGATGTCAGTGCTACCAACTGCTGAAAAAACGCACTAGAAATTTGAGCTCCATGTTGGATATCTTGCAAGGTATGCATGGGAGCTATTCCAAAATTGGCACATATGTAGATAATACTATTTCATTTAATTTCCAGGAGGCCAACCATGACAGTGTTGCCAAAATAATTTTAAGCCTTCTGATAGGTCCAATGTTTAAATGCATATAATTACTACACTATCAACTGGATTTCAACCAAATTTTGTATGTAATATCTGTACATAAACAGATATGACTGAGCGTATTCTTAAGAGCCACCAGGGCTGCCAACTGTTAATAATTGCTCTCTCTATTTTTTAAAATCCAAATACCAATATATCAGAAAGTATGCAAGCCAACAGCTTTAAACTATGCACACGTATATTCTGACATTTTAGATTAATTTGGAGTAACTTATATACGTCAGTTCTACCAACATGATTATAAGCCTGCTGATAGTACCGTGCTTTTCTTCGGCTTATCCCAATTAATTGGGGTCGCCGGAGCCAACCTGGCTCATTTTGGTTTTGGCCGGGGATTTAAGACCGGATGCCCTTCCTGACGCCACGTGATTTTTCAGGTGAAAATTTCGCCCAGCTGTCACCGGGATTCGAACCCCGGCCGTCCGGGTGAAAGACGAGCAGCTATGCCACTGCGCCATCACGCTCCCCTAAGCCTGCTGATAGTACCAATTTTTTAAATACATGTAACTTCTATACTATCAGTTGGATTTCAACCAAATTTCGTATGTGCAATGTGTACCATAACAGATATGACTATAAGTATTGTTAAGAGCAATCAGGGCTGCCAACTGTTAATAAATGCTGTCTATATTCTTTTTACACTAATATCAATATATCAGAAAGTATGCAAGCCAACAGCTCTATACTTTGCACACGTATAGCACCTTACATTCTAGATTAATTTGGAGTAATTAATAGAAGGCGGTGCTGCCAACATGATTCTATGCCTGCTGATATGTCCAACTTTAAAATACACGTAACTTCTATACTAACAAATGGATTTCATCCAAAATTGGCACAACAAGATATCATAATAATTCAGATTATATCTGACCAGCACACGCATGGTATTGTTGGCAACATGCTTTTACGCGTGCTGATAGATCCAGTGTCTAACTGCACGTAACGTCCATTGGACTTCAACCAAATTTTGTATTCTGTACCTTAAGTGGTGGAACTAAGAATATATTCAGTCACCAGGGCTGCCAACTGTAGTGCTCTATTAGGCTACATTATACCAGGTATATTTTGAACTAATTAGGTATTTCGATATTACCAACTTAATTTCGTCATTATTCTAGATAGGTCCATATACTGTAAAATAATCATTGGCATGAAAAGTAGGCTGTATAGTTCTTCACGGAACTTCTTGTTATTTCCGGTTTAGGGAATCGCCCTTGATCGTGTTGACCGACTGAAAATCAGACCAAATCCATAACCAAGATTTCCCAAAACCCTAAAAGGAGTTAACAACAGCAAATCTACATTTATTATTCCAGCTTCGACGTGTTTGGGGATGAGGTGAACTGGATTACTATGTTGTGGAAGGTTTTAGGACTGGATGCCCTTCCTTGCTCTAACTTCATCACACGAGTTAATCAGAATTCGATGTCGATGTTCTACCGTGACCAGAGATAATCTGGTCCCATGGCTTTACGCCTTAGCTAGTGTAGCTACCTGAGTTGGTTCAGTGACACCGTGAAACTGGGCGAAGAGTTGGAGAGAAGCGGCCGTGGCATATTAGAAGGTTCAATCCAACCATTTGCCTGGAGTTGAAAATGGGAGACCATGGAAAACCATTTCAAGGGCTTCCTACGGTAGAATTCGAAACCGATTGTCTACTGAGACCAGAGGTAACCTGATCCGATGGCTTTACGCCTTAGCTCGTGTAGCTACTTCAGTCGCTGGAGTAACACCGCCCTATTGCCACAGTATGGACGGCCTACATTGTAATACGATATAGGATATACTGCGTGTATATATATATCTACTTAGTATAAAACAAGAAGTTCCGTGAAGAACTAAAGAGCCTACTTTTCTTAAAATTTAAGATTCATGCCAATGATTAATCTATATGTATCTATCTAGAATAATGACGAAATTAAGTTGGTAATATCGAAATTTGTAATTAGTTCCAAATACTGTATACCAGACATAATGTAGCCTAATTGAGAACTACAGTTGGCAGCCCTGCTGACTGAATATATTCTTATTTCCATCTCTTAAGGTACAGAATACAAAATTTGGTTGAAGTCCAAAGGATAGCATGGACGTTATATTGGATCTAACAGCGCGCGTAAAATCATGTTGGCAACAATGACGTACATGTATTGGTCAGAAATAATCTGAAATAATATGATCTATTGTTGTGTCAATTTTGAATGAAATCTATTAGTTAGTATAGAAGTTACATGCATGTTAAAATTAACTGGCTGCGTGGCTCAGGGGTAACGTTCTCGCTTGCTGAGCCCAAGGTAGCAGGTTCGAAACCTGGCGCAGTCAGCTGGCATTTGAGGGTGCGCAAATGCGAGGGAGCCGTGTCAGTACATTTACTGGCACGTTAAAGATCCCCTTCGGGGCAATATTCCGGCACCCCGGCGTCTCTAAAAGCCAAGGTAGTTAAAAGGGACGTAAAACCAATAACATTATTATTACATTTTAAAATTGGACCTATCAGCAGGCTAAGAATCATGTTGGCAGCACTGGCGTAGGCCTATATTAGTTACTCCAAATTAATCTAGAATGCCAGGTACTATACGTGTGCAAAGTTTAGTGTTTAGTGCTTAGTGCTATTGGCTTGCATACTTTCTGATATATTGATATTAGGGTAAAAAATAGAGCCTGTATTTATTAACAGTTGGCAGCCCTGGTTACTCTTAAGAATCGGCATAGTCATGTCTGTTATGGTACACATAGCACACACGAAATTTGGTTGAAATCCAAACGATGGTATAGAAGTTACATATATTTAAATTTGGACCGCTCAGAAGGCTTTGAATCATGTTGGTAGTACTGACGTATATATGTTACTCCAAATTAATATAGAATGTCAGGTACTATACGTGTGCATAGTTTAAAGCTGTCAGCTTGCATACTTTCTGATATATGGGTATTTGGATTTTAAAAAATGAGAGCATTTATTAACAGTTGGCAGCCCTGGGGGCTCTTAAGAATACGCTCAGCCATATCTATTTATGTACACATAGTACATAGGAAATTTGGTTGATATCCAATTGATAGTGTAGAAGTTATAAGCATTTAAAATTTGGACGTATCAGCAGGCTTATAATCATTTTGGCAACACTGCCATGTATGGCCTCCTGGAAATTACACTGCAATATTATTATCTATACGTGTACCAATTTTGAAATAGCTCCCATTCATACCTTCCAAGATATCCAACATGGAGCTCAAATTTCAATTGCAGTTTTTCAGCAGTTGGTAGCACTGACATCATTTTCAAATATGGCCGTGAGATATTCAGATATAGATCTTTACTCCTACCAAATTTTGTTTCGATTGCTGCAGCCGTTTAGGAGTTGATAGGGGGGGGGGGGGGTGACACACACACAGCCAGCCAGCCAGCCAGACAGACAGAAGGACAGACAGACAGACACACATTTGCCCGATCTCATAAGTCTACTTTTTCCTCATTTTTGCAAAATGTGAAAAGTAGGCTAAACAAGAAGTTCCGTGACGAAATAAAGAGCCTACTTTTCTTAAAATTTTAGATTCATGCCAATGATTAATCTTTATGGGCCTTTCTAGAATAATGACGAAATGAATTTGGTAATATCGAAATTTCTAATTAGTTCGATATATACCTGGCATGATGTAGCCTGATAGAGCACTACAGTTGGCAGCCCTGGTGACTGAATATATTCTTAGTTCCATCTCTTAAGGTACAGAATACAAAATTTGGTTGAAGTCCAATGGATAGCATGGACGTTACATGCAGTTAGACATTGGACCTATCAGCGCATGTAAAATCATTTTGGCAACAATGTCATGCATGTGTTGGTCAGAAATAATTTGAAATATTATGATGTATTGTTGTGCCAGTTTTGGATGAAATACATTTGTTAGTATAGAAGTTACTGGAATTTTAAAATTGTACCTATCAGCGGTCTTAGAATCATGTTGATAGCACTGACATACATTAGTTGATCCAAATTAATCTAGAATGTCAGGAACTATACGTGCGCAAAGTTTAGAGCTGTTGGCTTGCATACTTTCTGATATATTTATATTAGGATAAAATATATAAACACCATTTATTAACAGTTGGCAGCCCTGATTGCTCCAAAGAATATGCACAGTCATATCTGTTATGGTCCTCCCCCATGGTCTGGTACCTTGACGTGGTGGGGAGGCTTGTGTGTTTCAGTGATCCCGAGAGCAATGCCGGCGGGAGCTTCGGCTCCTGGCAGGGTCACCCATGCCGGTAAGGTCGAGGGTGAGAGATCAGACTAAATGACAGACTACACCATGATGGTGGGCAGCAGCGTCATCAGTAGATTATTTCCAGGCGGAGCTGTAATTCAGTGGTACGGTTGGAAAACTGCGGGGGCTCGTTTTCAGTCCTTAAGGTGGCAGCCCTACCAGAAAACAAGGAAGCTGTGGGCTAATAACTCGCACTCTCCGATATTGTTTATTAAAGAAACTGAAAAGAATGAAAACCGGACGGATCTCATGTTGACAACTTTCGGCACGAAAAGGAAGACACGAATAGGTTTCTGGAATGTGAGGACTCTGGGTGAGAGTAGTAGGCTGAGGCAGGTGACCAGAGAAATGATCTCGTATAAATTTGATATACTTGGGCTCAGTGAGATAAGATGGCCAGATTTTGGTGAGATAAAAACTTATGAAGGACTTACCCTCATATACTCTGGGAGGAGCGAGGAGAATGCGGAACGCAGAGATGGAGTTGGTCTTTTGCTTACTGAACATGCAAAGAAAAGCCTTATAAGTTGGCAACCCATTTCCGAGCGAATATTATCAGCACGATTTAAGACTCGCATTCGCAATGTTACGATTATACAATGCCATGCACCCACGGAACCATCAGAAGAAGAACTTAAAGAAGCATTCTACTCCCTTCTACTCGAGACAGTAAAGAAAAGCAGTAAGAGAGATGTGATTATAATAATGGGACACCTTAATGCTAAGGTAGGAGAGAACAACGAGGGACTAGAACATGTGATGGGTGTACATGGCCTTGGGGATAGGAATGGAAATGGGGAAAAGTTCACAAACTTCTGTGCTAGCCATGACCTTGTTATTGGAGGTACTTTGTTTCCTCATAAGAGGTGTCATAAGATCACGTGGATTTCCCCTGATCATGACACTGATAACCAAATTGACCACATCGCAGTGAGTAGCAGATTCAGAAGATCGCTCACCGATGTTCGGAATAAGAGAGGAGCTGATGCTAGCAGTGATCACCACCTTATGCTGGCTGAGTTCAAGATGAAAATCATGGTGGCAAAGAAGAGGTTTGAAAAACGGAGCAAGAGATTTGATGTGAGGAAGTTGAAGGAGGAGAAGGTCAGAGATGAATTTAAATTGGAGCTAAGAAATCGTTTTCAGGTACTCCAATCTGATACAGCAGAAACTGATATTGAATCTTCCTGGAGTAATGTAAAGAACATCATCCTTGATACAAGTGAAATAGTCCTGGGAAAGAGCAATCCTCTCAAGAAGGATTGGATGTCAGAACAAACTTGGGAGGCAATAAGTCATAGGAAAATGATTAAGGAGAGGTTGAATATGTGTAAGACTCGACATCAGAAAGCAAAAGTGCAAGCAGAATACACGGTCGTTGACAAAGAAATCAAAAAGAGTGTGAAAAGAGATAAGTTATTGGATCGATGAGATGGCGAAGAAGGCAGAAGATGCTGCATCAAAAAGTGACAGCAAAGAAATGTACCGCATCACAAAAGTGCTGTCCAAGAAAAGTTTCCGAAAGAACCGGCCCATAAAAGACAAACAGGGAAATTTACTCACAACTCAAGAAGAACAACAAGAACGGTGGAGGGAATACTTCACCGAAATTTTTAATGTTGATCGAGGGATTAATGAACACCACGAAGAGAGGAATGATGAACCTGATAATTCTGTTCCAAATATTCTTTTGCACAGTCCAACTTGTGCTGAAATCAAAGAAGCCTTGCTACAACTGACGAATGGAAAAGCCCCCGGTGTCGACAACATTTCGCCAGATGTCCTCAAGATAGACATGGACACCACAGCTAATATCCTGAAGCCATTGATGGAAGAGATCTGGTTTGAAGAGAAGCTGCCTGCGGAATGGAAGAAAGGTGTGATTGTTAAAATCCCAAAGAAGGGTGACTTGACGAATTGTAACAACTGGAGAGGTATTACCTTACTATCCGTACCAAGCAAAGTATTTCTCAGGATAATCTTGAATCGCGTTAAGAAGTCTATCGAGTCGAAGTTGAGGAAAGAACAAGCTGGATTTAGGGAACACCGCAGTTGTGTGGACTTAATTAACACTTTACGGATTATTGTGGAGCAGAGTAACGAATGGCAAGCAGCACTGTACATCACATTTATAGATTTTGAGAAGGCCTTTGATTCCATTAATAGGAAGGTCATGTGGGAGACCTTAAAGGAATATGGTATACCAAGTAAAATAGTTAACATTATACGAGAGATGTATTCTGGTTATGAATGTCAAGTCCTGCATGAGGGTCAGCTATCCCAGCCATTGGCCATCCAGACTGGAGTACGACAAGGATGCATACTTTCTCCCACTTTGTTCCTGATTGTTCTTGATAATACTCTTAGGAAGGTGGGGAGAGGAAGGAAGGGATACAGTGGGGACTTCGAGACAGGTTGGAGGATCTTGATTTTGCTGATGACATCTGTATGCTAGCACAGCGCTTTAGAGACATAGAGGGAAAACTGGCAAACTTAGAACTTGAAGCTGCTAAGGTTGGACTTAAGATAAACCCAAAGAAGACAAAGGAGCTGAGAGTGAACTCCACAGTACAGGCTGGTCTCACTGTGGGAGGTGTAGATGTAGAACAGGTGGATACATTTGTTTACTTGGGAAGCGTGGTAACGAGAAGTGGAGGGGCTGAGGAGGATGTCAAGAGCAGAATAAGAAAGGCAAATGGGGCTTTTGTGCAGCTCTATCCAGTATGGAGAAACCGTAACATATCCAGGAAGACGAAAATCAGACTTTTTAATACCAATGTGAAAGCTGTCCTATTGTATGCATGTGAAACATGGAAAGTTACCAATCCTATCAGCCACCAACTTCAAGTATTCATCAATCGTTGTCTGCGTCGAATTCTGGGTATACGATGGCCAGATATAATCCCAAACGAAGAGCTGTGGCAAAGGGCTAACCAACAACCTATAGAAGTCCAAATTAAACGGAGGAAATGGGGCTGGATTGGGCATACTCTGCGGAAACAGAATGATGCAGTAGAAAGGAGAGCTCTGGACTGGAATCCTCAAGGGGCTCGGAGACGGGGAAGACCAAGGAACACCTGGAAACGCACCATTGAAGAGGAGGCCAGAAAAGCGGGAAAGACTTGGATGGAAGTGAAGAACTTGGCAACACACAGAGCCCGATGGAAATCATTCTTGGATGCCCTATGCTCCGCACGGAGCGAAAGGAAATAAGTCAAAAGTAAGTCATATCTGTTATGGTACACATAGCACATGCGAAATTTGGTTGAAATCCAATCGATAGTATAGAAGATACATGTAATTAAAAATTGGTCCTTTCAGCAAGCTTAGAATCACGTTGGTAGCACTGACATACATTAGTTGCTCCAAATTAATCTAGAATGTCGGGCACTATACGTGTGCAAAGTTTAAAGCTGTGGGCTCGCATACTTTCTGATATGTTGGTATTTGGATAATGAATAGAGAGAGCATTTATTGACAGTTGGCAGCCCTGGTGGCTCTTTAGAATACGCTCAGTCATATCTGTTTATGTAGACATAGTGCATACGAAATTTGGTTGAAATCCAATTGATAGTGTAGGAGTTATATGCATTTAAAATTTGGACCTATCAGTAGGCTTAGAATCATTTTGGCAACACTGTCATATATGGCCTCCTGAAAATTAAACTGCAGTATTAATATCTATATGTATACCAATTTTGGAATAGTTCCCATGTATTTATTCCAAGATATCCAACATGGAGCTCAAATTTCAATTGCGATTTTTTAGCAGTTGGTAGCACAGACATCATTTTCAAGTATGGCATTGAGATGTTCCGGTGTAGAACTTTACTCATACCAAATTTGGTTTCGACAGCTGCAGCCGTTTAGGATTTGATAGGGGGGACGCACACACAGACAGACAGAAGGACAGACAGACAGACAGACATTTTCCCGGATCGATCTCATAAGTCTACTTTTTCCTCATTTTTGCAAAAGGAGAGAAGTTGGCTAAAAATCCCCGATTCTTCGATGTTACGGGTAAACTCGAGAACCACTGGATGGATTATGATGCGGTTTTCACCATTCTGTAAAGGATATCTCCAGGATGATTTCTGTAGAAAATAATTTATTTACGGTCAAAGGAAGCCGAGAAGTAAGGATTTCAGTGGAAAAGGCGAAAAAAATCTGGCGTCTGAGCGCTTTGTAAGCTTACGCTGGGCAAACTGTTAAAAATATATAAATACTATGAGCGAAAGAATTCTTCAGCATGAAAAGTTCTACATAAAGTCCACGAGAGCATATGTCTATCTTCAATACATCGCCTACTATAAGTGTTTTTACGTCTTAATTTCTTCCAAGCATGCCCATTCAACTACTGAGGCGACAGTTTACGAGCTAGCTAAGGGCGAGTCTATCATCCCTGTTACAGCCTAGCTAGCGGGCGAACCTATTGCCCCAGATACAGCCAGCAGCAAACCGTTGAGTCGTGTTGAGTTTAGACTTCAGAGAAGGGTGGTTGTGTTTGGAGTTTCCCTGGAAGTGCACCTCGGGTTTTCTTCATTTCGCCTGTGAAACACAGTCAAGTTAAGATTGGACGGAATGGGGATTGTGTTTCATGCACCTCGCCATTCTTAAATTACGTCTGACAAGGATTTGTTGCAAATGCATCTCTATGATACGATAATTAATAGCCCAATCAGTGATTTTAATCCATCATGCAGAGACGTAAAACGGATATTGGTCGCTGTTCATTATCGTTGGAAAATAAAGCGCTTACACGTAATGCATTCATAACTGTTCCCGGGTGAAGCCGGGTCGGGTTGCTAGTATATATATTACCTTACGACTTGTGGTCGAGAGAAATTCTTGGTTAGGCCTACAATAGTATTAATAATTAGCACGGCGAAAGCTCATTTACTTTCAGTCAACACATGAACGTATCCGTACACGCCCTGATGGAATTCTAGCCTCTCTCGTAGTATATATTTTATTTGTGATCGATGCAATCGCCCACTTAACTGTCAGATGCGTGTGGTCATAAAACGCTATCTGTAGTCATATACTGTAGTCTTCAAAGACAGCGACAAAATTCTGTATATTAGCCTACTTTCATGAGCATATAAATCTCATTAAATACACACTCTCCCCCTCCTAATATATGGCATATTCCTTTCAGTTTTATAATAATTTAATAGTTTTCATCAATTCCGTATTTACTTTTTTTACTTTCGACGTTGTTTTTGTTGTTGTTGATTCTTAAGGGATTTACCGACTTCGTGGCCCTTTAGCCCCGTGAACGTGGGTGTGTGTGTAATTTGTTTGATAACCTGTGTTATTGTGATGGCAGTATTAGTGTGTGTAATTTTAATTCAGATGAGGGTTGGGAAGGGGGAAGCCATGGTCTTAAGTTAGGAACCATCCCGGCATTTAACTCGCGTAGAAGTGATGAAACCACAGAAAACCATTTCCAAGATGGCTCAGACGGGAATCAAGCCCTCTCTACTCAGGTTTGCCTCTCGAGGCTGAGTGTACCCCGTTCCAGCCTTTAGATATAAATTAAAGTTCCTTGGCAGAGCCGGGAAAGGAAAGCGGACCTCCAGGGTGACAGCCAAGAATGCAAGCCACTGCACCACTTAGTGGTCAAAAGGTTTGTGCAAATACCATGTTGTTGTTAATTTAGGCCAATATTCAGTTGATGGAAAATTTTGATCATCAGTCTCGTGTACTAGAGTGCGTGTTCAATTTGACTGATAACCAGTTTTTCTGTGGTAACTGCGGTACTGTGTGTAACTGTAATTAGTCTGGCTGCGTGGCTCAGCGTTAACGTTCTCACCTGCTGTTCCCAAGGTTGCAGGATCAATCCTAGAGCAGTCAACTGGCATTTGAGGGTGCGCAAATGCGAGGGAGCCGTGTCAGTAGATTTACTGGCACCTAAAAGATCCCCTTTGGGGCTTAATTCCGTCATCCCGGAATCTCTTAAAACCGCAGTAGTTAAAAGGGAGGTAAAATCAATAACATTATGATTAGTATTATTATAAACTGTAATTACTATGTTCAGGAATGGAATAGGTGTCCCAGGACTTGAAATAAGGTAATATCCCGGCATTTAGGTGACAAAGTGTGGAAAAACGCGGACAAAATCTACATTTAAAATAGCTGCTGACGACACTGGGATTTGAACTTCGTTCTCTGGACTTTCTGCAGCTCCTCAACGTGGTCGTATTAAGCAATTTAAGGCTCACGGCCATGCAACAGGGAGTAAATGCCATAGGAAGGCTCAGCAATGAACGACCGGTCAGATTTCTCTCACAGCTTCCGTTATGGTTATACAATTGTAACGTGCAATATCATGTTCCTTTTGTCCCGTGTACTTGGTGTGCGTAGACAATGTCTGATAACCTGCTCCATTGTGATAGCTGTAGTAGTGTGTGTATTTGTAACTCATGGAGACGGCCATCGGAGTGCAAGCGCCAAGTTTGCTCTCTTTGCTTTCCAAGTGCGCTGACCCACGCATGCGCTCTGTCTGCTTGGCAATGCCATAGGAACCATACCGGCATTTGCCTGGAGTAGAAGAGGGAAGTCGTGAGAACCACTTCTAGGATGGCTGAGTTGGGAATCATCTCTTCTCAGTTTTCCTCACGCGGCTGAGTGTATCATATTTAAACCCTGAATCCAGAACTAAATATTTTGGCAGAATAGGGAACTGACGCAATTTTGAATTTTTGAGAACCATTTATAGTACATTTTGCAACCAGCCTATAATGGCAATAATTAAGACATGAGTATGTTTATTTCATAATTTCCATAGGAGTGTCTTAATTACCATTATAGGCGAGTAGCAAACGACTGTTTATGTTCGACGATAATTATAACTTTATTTTATTTAATTTTATGTTCGAACAGAAATATTCATAAATATCTGTCGAGATTCAGTCACTTGAATTGAGTGATCGGAGTGCAAGCGCCGAGTTTGCTCTCTTTGCTTTCAAAGTGCGCTGACCCACGCATGCGCTCTGTCTGCTTGGCAATGCCATATGTTTACAGCCAGCCATCAGCTTCAGTATTCACTCAAACTGTCACCGAAGTTGTATAAAAGAATGCCCTGTGTAGAAATTGGAATTGGGGATATTAAGGTACAGTGCTATTTCTTTTCACATATTCGCCAGTTTGTTTCCCCGAACATATGGGACGGTGCTCTTTCCATGTCAGTGATTTTGTCTTTGTGTTTGCCATTATAACTACAGTGGTTGATCGGATATATTTTACATTGTCAACTTTCAAATCATGCAATTCATGTCCGACATGTTGGATTCTGTGTTCAAGTGCGAGGCTATCAAGTACCTAATTGGTCACACATCATACATCTTGAGTTCTGATTGTTTGGAGAAACTGTACCATAATATAAACTTGTACTATAATGAGCCTCATTATAGTACAGTTTTCTGACATATAATATTTACATTTTGCCATAGTCGAACATAAACAATATTACATTTCTAAATGCTAAGCTCTAAATAAAGACACGCCGTGCCAAGAAGCACTGCTTTTGGATGATTAGATCGCCAGGAAGGTCATTTTAAATATTTCAATTTCGCATTGCCGCTATGTTTATGTGTTTATCAGTTGTCTCAAAGTCCAATGCACTGTACGTACTTGCGTTATAGACCTCTATCATCACACTAAATTTCGTGTTGATTGATGTTTTAGTTCCAGAGATTTTGAGAACCGGTGAAATATTTCGTTAGGCTGCCATGTTTGACTGTATTATACTGTGTAATGTGCCCTTATTAACGATGGACCCAGGTTGTTTTTCTGGGACAGCCGACTGTTTGGTTTTGAAGTGCGCCCAATGGAATTTGAGCGAACCACCATATAGAGGGCAGCTGAGTGAAGACCCTTGGCGCTGACGGCCGGTCGTGGAACTTCGCTGATATCATAATTTCGAAGAGATGGAAGTACCGAAACATCGTCGGATAATTGACCTGATTGACGATTTTAGAAGATAATTTCAGGGAGCTACGACGAAGGGTGTCAGAGAAATGAGTGTCTTAGTTATACGCAGTGCGTAGAAGAGAGGCGCAGTGACCAGCGCAGCGTGAAAGACTCCTGCTTCGGCAGGCGCAGCGTTCACATCGAATGTCTTCTCTTTCCCTGAGCACACAAGTGTTCTCGTTCATTCGCTACTCTCAGTCGGTCAATCCACATAATACTCGCCTCTTGCCCCTGTTCCGGCAGGTTTCAAACCGGTGGCCTGAGGCGTGGTTGTGTTGGACGATATTCAGGTTCCCAGGCTGGCCTTCGGGCCCGGGGCCATGCAGAACAGTTGTAGTCTTACATACGTTAATAATGCAGACTTACACAATTTAAGTACAAGTAATAGTCACAATAATAACTGTACAATGGGGGCCGATTTTAATAGCCTACAGAATCAGAGCTACAATGAAGCTAATAGCAGCTGGGCAGATGAAAACGAGTGTAATACTAATAACGACAGCTGTAACTATGCAGAAGGCAGAAATTCACGACAACCGGCGTCAAAATCCTTGCAAAATGCTAGCCCGTCGCTTAAATATCACAAGTACAATAAAACTAGTATAGATTCAGAAACCGAAAGCATGTCACAAGATGGAGGCAAAGTAGCCAGTAAAAATTACAAGGACAAAATGTCTCAGCAAGTCAACTTCTCCAGCAAGCCGACAAGACCAAGATATGCACTGAAAAAGTTAGATGATCCTACATTAAAAACAAAAGTAAAAGTAAAGGAAACCTCAAAAACCACAAATAATAACCCAAACGTCACGAAAAACGCTAAACAGCAAAAGAAAATAGGAAATAATAATGACAAAGATGAAGGAAAAAGAAATCAGTAGGATATAAATGCCGAAGCTGGCGCAGGGGCTAATGGGCAAGATGGCCGCCGCGCGCAACCAGCCCTATGTTATTCTTATGGAGGGGTCAGTCAGAGCTGGCGCAGTGGCTAATGGACAAGATGGCCGCCACGCCCTGAGACCGTGCATGACGTCACAGAGAGAGGTCGGCCGTGTAGTTGCTAAATGGAATCCTGGCAAAATGCTAGCCCGTCGAATATTAATTATTACTATTATCATTATTATTATTATTATTATTATTATTTGGTTTTTATTGATTGATCGTGTACTATCAAGACCAGCCTTATATTGTCCACCTCTTGGTGTAGTGGCAAGCATTCTTGGCGGTCATTCTGAGGTTCGAGTCCCGGCTCAGCCAAGAATTTAATTTCTGGTCTCAGGAGTGGAAAGGGGTACACTCAGCCTTGTGAGGCAAAACTGACAGGAGCTGGCTTTTGATTCATACCTCAACCATTCTGCCTAACCCAACTTCACCTAACCTAACCTAACCTAACCTAACTTAACCTAACCTAACCTAACCTAACTTCAAAGTCAGAGCAAATATGAGAGCAAATGTGAGAGCACACATAATAAACTAAGTTATAACCTGACCTAACCTAACCTAACTTAACCTAACCTAACCTAACTTCAAAGTCAGAGCAAATATGAGAGCAAATGTGAGAGCACAAATAATAAACTTAGTTATAACCTAACCACACCTAACCTAACCTAACCTAACTTCACCTAACCTAACCTAACTTCAAAGTGAGAGCAAATATGGGAGCAAAAAGTAAGAGCAAAAATTGAGAGCAAAAATGTGGGAGCAAAAAAGTGAAAGCAAAAAGAGGGAGCAAGAAGGTGGGAGAAAAAAGTGGGAGCAAAAAAAGTGGGAGCAAAAAAGTGGGAGCAAAAAGTGGGAGCAAAAAGGTGAGACCAAAAGTGGAAGCAAAAAAGTGGGAGAAAAAGTGGAAGCAAAAAAGTGAGAGCAAAAAAGTGAGAGCAAAAAGTGAGAGCAGAAAAGTGGGGAGCAAAAATTGGGGGGCAAAAAAGTAAGAGCAAATGGGAGAGCACAAATAATAAACTAAGTTATAACCTAACCTAACCTAACCTAACCTAACCCACAGGAACCTCATTTAAAGATTTCAGATTTTACATTTTAACATTTTACATTTTAACATTTTAGATTTTTTATTTTACATTTTTTAGATTTTACATTTTACATTTTTGATTGTTTTGTATTTTAGATTTTAGTTTTTGTAGATTTTACATTTTAAATTTAAGATTTTTTAAAATTTAGATTTACATTTTACATTTTCCGAAAAGAGTAAACTACAAGGTCACATACCTAACCTCACCAACCCTAACTTAAGCTAATCCAAAGGCTAATGCACATACACAAAGTATATAAGGGCACATGCAACTATCCTTATGCTAGTCTTATAGGCTACTGTACAACATGATCACTACCCCAACCGGGGTTTTTTTTTCATTTTATTGTTTGCACATTTGTCAAGTTTCCAATTTCCTATTTTTTTTAATGTCAGTTTTAAGTTTTTCAATTTCATAATATGGAAACATGGAATTTGCATTTTGTTGTTTCCACATTTGTCAATTTTCCAATTCCCCATTTTCAGTATTTTAAAAATGTTAGTTTTTAGTTTTTCAATTTCATAATATGA
The DNA here is from genome assembly GCA_946902985.2 of Meconema thalassinum. Lineage (NCBI taxonomy): Eukaryota > Metazoa > Arthropoda > Insecta > Orthoptera > Tettigoniidae > Meconema > Meconema thalassinum. The sequence goes on from OX336389.2 coordinate 1,090,436,720, forward strand.
AAACATAGATTTTTGCATTTTGTTGTTTACACATTTATCAATTTCACAATTTCCCATTTACAGTGTTTAAAATGTCAGTTTAAAGTTTTTCAATTTCATGATATAGAAACATGGATTTTCAAATTTGTTGTTTACACATTTGTCAATTTACCAAATTCCCATTTACAGTTTTTAAAATTTCAGTTTCATGTTTTTCTATTTTATCAATATGGAAACATGGATATTCCAATTTGTGTTTTACATGTTCATTTTGCATTAGGAGTGTGGAGAGGTGGATAGTAATTAGAAATGTACAAGCAGTGTCCATACAATATTTTTATTTTAAATACATGTACACTATTTACACATAATATATTTTAATATATATATTCTTTTTATTTTGTTTTCTATTTTATTTATTTTTGAATGTGAATACCATTTTTTTATTTTTGTTTTTTATTTTTGTAGTGCTATTGTTTTATTTCCTAAATTGTTTTGTTTTATGTATTTGCTAGTTGCAGGCAGAAGATTTTGATATTCATAACTTAACTCTTTAAGCATGGTCAATGATTGAGTAATGACCATAGGCATGTGTACCTATACCATCAGCATCAATCACTCTTTTATCATCACCAGGACACAAGGCAATTTTGTTTAGTCATATAGATGATATGTCATGTTGATTAGAAGCGATAATGTTCATGGGTATTATTTTTACATTGTTTTTCATGACACAATCCTTATAATCTTGAAAGCTTATATAGTTTTTGACAACACCTCTGCTAATACCTTTAATCTTTTTGATTTCTTTACCATTTATGTCTAAAGCGTACATTTTAGCTCTAAGTCCAACAAATGCTTTTATAATTTGTCTACAAGCCTCGTCTTTAAATTTCCCCAACGTTTTCTTGTTTGATGTAGAGTAATATATGTGATTAGTAGGATAATCTGATGTGTCCAGGTGTTCTAGGAAATCCAACTTGTCTTGATATACATCTTGGGTGTTAACCAAATAAATGAACGAGTCGGTATCCATATACATGAGTTTAAGATTGTTCATTCCATAATAGGGTAGCAGGACATCATAGTGGTGGGAATACATGAGAGTTTTTGAAATATCCAGTATACACATTCCAATATATATAGGCTTATTGAATACAATGTTACGTTTAGCCATGTGGAAAGCAGCTAGGTTAGGACCATAAATTGTTCTGTCAATAAATGTCGGCTTTGCTATTAGCTTTTTTGCCTTTTTGCTGTCAGTCACAAGACGTATGTCTATTCTTTTACGGATATTTTCCATTGTATTTACAAAAATGGCATTGTTGAATAATTTGTACAGATCTTTCTCAAAATCATTTTTGGCTTGTTTTCGAAGGTTGTTATTAAAATCAACGTATGCCTTTAACCAAGGTCTTTGCTTAAACTTTAACACACGATGAATTTTTATCAATTTTATTCCATGATCTAAATCCTGTTTTAATGCAATATAGTGAACAACATATCGCCTTCGATTTCCAAGATGAGGAATTAGTTTTTTCAGAGACGAATCCTTAGGTTGTGTACACTCTGGTAGGAAAGGTAAATCGTTGTGTAGATCATGAAGGTCAGATGGGTAATCAATATAAACGTCTAGAATGTATCCCACAGAATCGTCTTTCATCAGTTTTTCTAGATTAACAGTATCTGGAGAAACCCACTGAAATCCACCATAAGGAAGAGGGTGACACATAGCCCACCCGTATTGGTTGTTGGCATCATCGTAGGTAATAAACTGCGAGGGTTTCTCAGAATCATAGGTTTCCATGTATTTATTGTTAGCTTCAGCATACCGATGAGACACCTGGCATATGCCTCCACGTATTCCAGACTCGATTAGAAGAATCTGATCCTAATCCTGTAGCAATTCCAGTTCAACGCCTGTGTAAAGGAGCATTGCCTCGAAACTTAAACCAGGCGAAGTAAAAAAGTGTGCAACATCCACTCGGTGTGTTTCTAGTGTTTTATTTCGAAACGTTTCAAAGCTGTCTGCAAGAAGGAGTACATCTGAAGTTAGGTAGGGGTCACTATATTCCCCTAGAGTTTTAATGTTGAACTGATTCCACACATTTTTGGCATGTTCAAAGTCTTCTTTACGAAGATCTTCTTGACTTAATTTGTTAAAGAATACCTCTTTTGGAGGTAAACACGTTTCACTTAACTTTTCCCATGAATCAATGTAGTCATAACAAAATACCACTTTACGAGTCATGAGCATTGCATTTTCGTTCCCAAAGTACTTGTCTGTTTCAGGGTATGATGTTAAGTTGGAAACTAAGTTTTCCAAAATACTCGGCATTAACCGAAACGTGTCCACAAATCGAAGCTTAACATTTCCTACATATTTGGTGAAGGAAATGTACTTTTCTTTGGAGTTAGCGATAACATCCACTCTGTCAGTAGTACACCCCAATTGCTTTACAATGAAATTTGCGTCGTAACCACTGATATTATGTAGAAATACAAGAACGTGGTTACGTGTTTTACACCTCAAATTACAGTTATTGTGAGCACTTCCACGGTATTCCCCTGTAATATGGCAATGTTCTCTAACTTTCCAGTCCTCTTTGGTAAATGGTTTATGACACAAATAAGAGGTTTCAGAACATTGGAACTCTGCTTCTTAAGGCCTTTGGAACATTTAAGCTGTAAATGCGATCAATTTCATTAACTATTGAGATCAAACAGTCCATAAACTTTTCTGCAGCGTCAGGTCCACGATAAAGAACAGGTTGGCTTGGAACGTTTGTCTTTATGTGTTCCACAGCAGGTGAGGGTTTAACGTATATACCAAAGCTCATAGGAACATGACTCTGGTATGGCACTGTATAACTTGCTTCAGGATTGGGTAAACATGTTTGATATGGTAAGAGTATACTTTCGAAATCTGCATAGATAACGTAAGGTATTCTCAGCATTTTTTCAACATTTAAGAATTTCACAATTGAGTTTTTAATAGGCATTTCAACCCTAGCAATGTCATGCTGGACACACAAATTCTATGCTCTTTTAATTTTTCCATTCCTTGTTGACCATATCGATTATCGAAGTGAGTAAAACACCGTTTACACATATATATCTTATGTCCATGGTGAGTAATCTGATGTCCTACTAGTTTATCAAAATCTTTGATAAAGACGTAGTGGTTCTGACCAGATGAAGAACTTAGCAGAAGGAGGTCGCGATGGTCTTGCAGCTCTTGATCCACAACCTTTAGAGGGAACAATTTGTTGTCTTGTTCCAATCCAAATACATTAATGGATATATCGTTGGCTTTTTCAAATGTTGGAATGTCAGCTAGCGATGTAGGAAACGTTATTACAGAAAAATCATACTTGTTGTCCAGGTCCTTGTATTTCCTAATGCGTTGAGCATCCTTTTTAACCAGTTTTGCTAAAATGGCATACATAAAACACTTTTCATCTTCCAAATTTTCAGGATTAATGCAGGCTTGTCTTGCTTTTATAGCTGCTGGTAATGGAATATATGTGCTACCACGCAAGGGATTGTTCTTATTTGTTTCCAATCGTACTCCTTCCACTGCTAACAAAGCCCAATTACTGCCTTTTAGCTCAGATTCCTCCATTTCCGAAGTTAACTTTTTAAATTGTGTTTCCAAGAAACTACTCAAGTCTGTTTCCAAAAATAGGGCCTGATTTCGTGTTTTAAAACCACGATCTGTAACTTCATTGGTAGATGTATGAATGAATCTACATTCAGCCACAAGATTAACTTTTATCGACTTGCGCATTGCTAGTTCTTTCTACATAGCATGCATTATTTGCTGTTTGGACTCTTTAAGGTATGAATTTAAATCCTTGCACGTATCGCAACGAATGAAATAGGATTTAAGTCGACCTTGAAAAGATGTCTCATATTCAATAAGTCCATTTTTGTCAGGGACCAATGACAGTAGGTAATGTTTTGTAGGCTCAGATTTTTGTCTTTTAGCTGCCGACACAACATTACAACATTCTCCATGACGACGTCCATTGTAGGCATTGTTGAATTTACTTCCGCAGGTTTTACACTCATGAAATTCCCCACACGAAACTTCATGACGCTTCCTATGATAGTCCCGAAGAAAGGCTTTTCAACACTCTTTGCACATATAACTAGGAATGGGTTCTTCCATTACGAATGTTGATTTCTACAAACAGCTGCTTACTACGTATCACAGGGCTAGAGGTTGGTCGGTGAGACGGTCTTTCACAATGTAAACTCCGTGAGAGGTAGTAGTCAACTGGTGATATTCTTGTTAAGGGTCCTCTAATATACCCCTAGTCTGGACCAACAGCACTTTACAGCGTATGACAAGGCTGTAGACTGGACAGTGAGACGGTCTTTCACGATGTGAAAACTGTAACAAGTAGTAATCAACTGATTATATACTTGCTAAGGGTTCTCTAATATACAATAGTCAAGACCAACAGCTACTTACTGAGTAGTACAAAGCTGTACAATATTTGTTTTGACAGTCTTTCACGATGTGGTCACTGTGAGTGGTGGTAGTCAACTGATGATATTCTTGATAAGGGTCCTCTAATATACCCACGTTAAGGGTAACAGCTGCTCACTGCTTATGACAAGGCTTAAGACTGGTTGTTTCAACGGTCTTTCACAATGTAAACACTGTGACAGATAGTAGTCAGCTGAAAATATTCTTATGGCCTACTCAAGGTTATCAGGTACTTACTGCATATCAAAAGGCTGTACACTCATGTGTGTTAGGCACTCTTTCTTGCTAAGGACCCCAATATTCCCTACACAAGGCTATACATGTTAGTTCTGAACACTTAGTAGTTAATTGTATATTCAATTTTTATACAAAGCTTATACAAGCACGTTTTTCATAAGTTAAAACTTTGTTAAATAGCTGCATGCGACACGCAAAGTATGTTTCCGCTATCTAGCGGTGACTATGAGAACTACTTGAACGTCCAGCATGCTACCTAGCGCTCCATTTCAACACTCACTCACTGAACGACCAGCATGACATCTAGCGGTCGATATCAATACTCCTCAACTACCAGCCTGTACCTATCGATCAATATGACAACTCAATCAACTACCAGCATGTTACATGTTTTTTGTAAGACTTTTGTTGGCTTTCTTGTTGGCTTTTGTTGGCTTGTGTTGGCTTTTTTGTTGCCTTTTGTTGGCTTTTGTATTAGATCCCTCATATTTGCTCTTGCTTGTTGGGGCTTATTTGGTCTTGGAAAGTATGTCAGTCCTTTTTATGGCTGCATAATGCTTACAGCCATGTTTGTAAGCAGCAGCAACAACAACAACAACAACAACTACACACAAAATTCCAAAAAAAAATCCACAGTACTCTAAGGTTTATCAATGACTCTCAACTCTTACACTTACCTCTATCCCATGCCCAGTCAAAAAAAAAGTGTATTTTTCTAATTTTTCAAAAAATATTTGGAAAGTAGGCTATATCATTAAACTAAAATTCCTGAAAAGACATATGTTAACTCAAACACCTACTTCTATACCACTCTCAGTCCAAAAATAGTGAATTTTTCAAATTTTCCAAAACATATTTCCAAAATGGGTTATATTTCCAAAATTAAAAAGTTTACAAAAATGTTTGTCTGACATAAATGAGTGGCCTTTGCCTCCTCTACCACCGTACCAAGTCCCAGGTCTCTAGAACAAAAAATAAAACTTTTAAAATGGTTTTTATTTCCAAAATTAGGAATTTTACAAACACATTTGTCTGACGTAAATCAATGGTCATTACCCCCTCTACCCCCACACTAAGTCTCATGTCTCTAGGACAACAAAAATAAAATTATGAAAATGGGCTATATTTCCAAAATTAGGAATTTTACATACAAGTTTGTCTGACGTAAATCAATGGTCTTTACCCCCTCTAGCCCCACACTAAGTTTCATGTCTCTAGGACAAAACAAAATTAATTTTGAAAATAGGTCACTATTTTGGAAACTAGGAATTCTACAAAAATGTTTGTTTGACATAAATGAAAGGCCCCTACGCCCTCTACCTGTAAACCAAGTTCCAGGTCTGTATGACAAAAATGAAAAAAGTTCAATTGGGAAAGTAGGCGATTTTTCATAAAACCAAACATTCTAAAAAGTGTTCTATAGGCTTAAGAGAATGGCCCCTATGTCCTTTATTATTTATAATAAAACGTTTTTATTTATAACATTTTTTTCAAAAAGTTCGCTTTTGAAATTTTTATATTTTGGGAACTAAAGAGTTTACAAAAAATGTTGTTTGACATAAATGAAGGGCCCTAACCCCATCTACCACCAAAATAAATTTCAAGTCGCTAGAACAAAAAATAATAGTAGTGGAGTAGTAGTGCTTCTAACTCACCCGGCGTTGCTCGGGCGGCGTTCATGTTAATAAGTGGATATCTCGCGAACCCATGATCGGAATTTGACATGCAACATATCAAATTATTCAGGCTGACGCTCTCTCGATCATGGGTTCGCAAAGATATCCACAAAATCAGCGTAGCTGAGCGCCACCGGGTACGTTAGAAGCACCACTACTCCACTACTGTTATTTTTTGTTCTAGCGATTTGAAATTTGTTTTGGTGATAGATGGGTTTAGGACCATTCATTTATGTCAAACAACATTTTTTTTAAACTCTTAGTTTCCAAAATATAAAAATTTCAAAATTGAACTTCTTTCAAAAAATGTTAAAAATAAAAACGTTTTATTATAAATAATAAAGGACATAGGGGCCATTCTCTTAAGCCTATAAAACACTTTTTAGAATGTTTGGTTTTATGAAAAATCGCCTACTTTCCCAATTGAACTTTTTTCATTTTTGCCATACAGACCTGGAACTTGGTTTATAGGTAGAGGGCGTAGGGGCCTTTCATTTATGTCAAACAAACCTTTTTGTAGAATTCCTAGTTTCCAAAATAGTGACCTATTTTCAAAATTAATTTTGTTTTGTCCTAGAAACATGAAACTTAGTGTGGGGCTAGAGGGGGGTAAAGACCATTGATTTACGTCAGACAAACTTGTATGTAAAATTCCTAATTTTGGAAATATAGCCCATTTTCAGAATTCAATTTTTGTTGTCCTAGAGACATGAGACTTAGTATGGGGGTAGAGGGGGTAAAGACCATTGATTTACGTCAGACAAACTTGTATGTAAAATTCTTAATTTTGGAAATATAGCCCATTTTCAAAATTTTATTTTTATTGTCCTAGAGACATGAGACTTAGTGTGGGGGTAGAGGGGGTAATGACCATTGATTTACGTCAGACAAATGTGTTTGTAAAATTCCAAATTTTGGAAGGAAAAACCATTTTAAAAATTTTATTTTTCGTCCTAGAGACCTGGGACTTGGTACGGTGGTAGAGGAGGCAAAGGCCATTCATTTATGTCAAACAAACATTTTTGTAAACTTTATAATTTTGGAAATATAACCCATTTGGAAATATGTTTTGGAAAATTTGAAAAACACACTATTTTTGGACTGAGAGTGGTATAGAAGTAGGTGTTGGAGTTAACATATGTCTTTTCAGAATTTTTAGTTCAATGATATAGCCTACTTTCCAAATATGTTTTGAAAAATTTGAAGAATACACTTTTTTTACTAGGCATGGGATAGAGGTAAGTGTAAGAGTTGAGAGTCATTGATAAACCTTAGAGTACTTTGGTTTTTTTAATTTTGTGTGTTGTTGTTGTTGTTGTTGTTGTTGCTGCTGCTTACAAACATGGCTGTAAGCATTATGCAGCCATAAAAAAAGACTGACTTACGTCCAAGACCAAATAAGCCCCAACAAGCAAGAGCTTGGCCAACAAAAGCCAACACAAGCGAACAAAAGCCAACAAAAATCTTACAAAAAAACATAATAATAATGTTATTGGTTTTACGTCCCTTTTAACTACACTGGCTTTTAGAGACGCCGGGGTGCCGGAATTTTGCCCCGAAGGGGATCTTTAACGAAAAAAAACATGTAACATGCTGGTAGTTGATTTTGTCATATTCACCGATAGGTAGCAGGCTGGTAGTTGAGGAGTATTGATATCGACCGCTAGATATCATGCTGGTCGTTCAGTGAGTGAATGTTGAAATGGAGCGCTAGGTAGCATGCTGGTCGTTCAAGTAGTTCACATAGTCACCGCTAGAAAGCGGAAACATACTTTGCGTGTCGCATGCAGCTATTTAACAAAGTTTTACCTTATGAAAAACGTGCTTGTATAAGCTTTGTATAAAAATTGAATATACAATTAACTACTAAGTGTTCAGAACTAACATGTATAGCCTTGTGTAGGGAATATTGGGGTCCTTAGCAAGAAAGAGTGCCTAACACACATGAGTGTACAGCCTTTTGATATGCAGTAAGTACCTGATAACCTTGAGTAGGCCATAAGAATATTTTCAGCTGACTACTACCTGTCACAGTGTTTACATTGTGAAAGACCGTTGAAACAACCAGTCTTTAGCCTTGTCATAAGCAGTGAGCAGCTGTTACTCTTAACGTGGGTATATTAGAGGACCCTTATCAAGAATATCATCAGTTGACTACCACCACTCACAGTGACCACATCGTGAAAGACTGTCAAAACAACTATTGTACAGCCTTGTACTACTCAGTAAGTAGCTGTTGGTCTTGACTATTGTATATTAGAGAACCCTTAGCAAGTATATAATCAGTTGATTACTACTTGTTACAGTGTTCACATCGTGAAAGACCGTCTCACTGTCCAGTCTACAGCCTTGTCATACGCTGTAAAGTGCTGTTGGTCCAGATTAGGGGTATATTAGAGGACCCTTAACAAGAATATCACCAGTTGACTACTACCTCTCACGGTGTTCACATTGTGAAAGACCGTCTCACCGACCAACCTCTAGCCCTGTGATACGTAGTAAGCGGCGGTTTGTAGAAATCAACATTCGTAATGGAAGAACCCATTCCTAGCTATATGTGCAAAGAGTGAGGAAAAGCTTTTCTTCGGGACTATCATAGGAAGCGTCATGAAGTTTCGTGTGGGGAATTTCATGAGTGTAAAACCTGCGGAAGTAAATTCAACAATGCCTACAATGGACGTCGTCATGGAGAATGTTGTAATGTTGTGTCGGCAGCTAAAAGACAAAAATCTGAGCCTACAAAACATTACCTACTGTCATTGGTCCCTGACAAAAATGGACTTATTGAATATGAGACATCTTTTCAAGGTCGACTTAAATCCTATTTCATTCGTTGCGATACGTGCAAGGATTTAAATTCATACCTTAAAGAGTCCAAACAGCAAATAATGCATGCTATGTAGAAAGAACTAGCAATGCGCAAGTCGATAAAAGTTAATCTTGTGGCTGAATGTAGATTCATTCATACATCTACCAATGAAGTTACAGATCGTGCTTTTAAAACACGAAATCAGGCCCTATTTTTGGAAACAGACTTGAGTAGTTTCTTGGAAACACAATTTAAAAAGTTAACTTCGGAAATGGAGGAATCTGAGCTAAAAGGCAGTAATTGGGCTTTGTTAGCAGTGGAAGGAGTACGATTGGAAATAAATAAGAACAATCCCTTGCGTGGTAGCACATATATTCCATTACCAGCAGCTATAAAAGCAAGACAAGCCTGCATTAATCCTGAAAATTTGGAAGATGAAAAGTGTTTTATGTATGCCATTTTAGCAAAACTGGTTAAAAAGGATGCTCAACGCATTAGCAAATACAAGGACCTGGACAACAAGTATGATTTTTCTGTAATAACGTTTCCTACATCGCTAGCTGACATTCCAACATTTGAAAAAGCCAACGATATATCCATTAATGTATTTGGATTGGAACAAGACAACAAATTGTTCCCTCTAAAGGTTGTGGATCAAGAGCTGCAAGACCATCGCGACCTCCTTCTGCTAAGTTCTTCATCTGGTCAGAACCACTACGTCTTTATCAAAGATTTTGATAAACTAGTAGGACATCAGATTACTCACCATGGACATAAGATATATACGTGTAAACGGTGTTTTACTCACTTCGATAATCGATATGGTCAACAAGGAATGGAAAAATTAAAAGAGCATAGAGCTTTGTGTGTCCAGCATGACATTGCTAGGGTTGAAATGCCTATTAAAAACTCAATTGTGAAATTCTTAAATGTTGAAAAAATGCTGAGAATACCTTACGTTATCTATGCAGATTTCGAAAGTATACTCTTACCATATCAAACATGTTTACCCAATCCTGAAGCAAGTTATACAGTGCCATACCTGAGTCATGTTCCTATGAGCTTTGGTATATACGTTAAACCCTCACCTGCTGTGGAACACATAAAGACAAACGTTCCAAGCCAACCTGTTCTTTATCGTGGACCTGACGCTGCAGAAAAGTTTATGGACTGTTTGATCTCAATAGCTAATGAAATTGATCGCATTTACAGCTTAAATGTTCCAATGGCCTTAAGAAGCAGAGTTCCAATGTTCTGAAACCTCTTATTTGTGTCATAAACCATTTACCAAAGAGGACTGGAAAGTTAGAGAACATTGCCATATTACAGGGGAATACCGTGGAAGTGCTCACAATAACTGTAATTTGAGGTGTAAAACACGTAACCACGTTCTTGTATTTCTACTTAATATCAGTGGCTACGACGCAAATTTCATTGTAAAGCAATTGGGGTGTACTACTGACAGAGTGGATGTTATCGCTAACTCCAAAGAAAAGTACATTTCCTTCACCAAATATGTAGGAAATGTTAAGCTTCGATTTGTGGACACGTTTCGGTTAATGCCGAGTATTTTGGAAAACTTAGTTTCCAACTTAACATCATACCCTGAAACAGACAAGTACTTTGGGAACGAAAATGCAATGCTCATGACTCGTAAAGTGGTATTTTGTTATGACTACATTGATTCATGGGAAAAGTTAAGTGAAACGTGTTTACCTCCAAAAGAGGTATTCTTTAACAAATTAAGTCAAGAAGATCTTCGTAAAGAAGACTATGAACATGCAAAAAATGTGTGGAATCAGTTCAACATTAAAACTCTAGGGGAATATAGTGACCTCTACCTAACTTCAGATGTACTCCTTCTTGCAGACAGCTTTGAAACGTTTAGAAACAAAACACTAGAAACACACTGTGTGGATGCTGCACACATTTTACTTCGCCTGGTTTAAGTTTCGAGGCAATGCTCCTTTACAAAGGCATTGAACTGGAATTGCTACAGGATTAAGATCAGATTCTTCTAATAGAGTCTGGAATACGTGGAGGCATATACCAGGTGTCTCATCGGTATGCTGAAGCTAACAATAAATACATGGAAACCTATGATTATGAGAAACCCTCACAGTTTATTACCTACGATGATGCCAACAACCAATACGGGTGGGCTATGTGGTACTCTCTTCCTTATGGTGGAATTCAGTGGGTTTCTCCAGATACTGTTGATCTAGAAAAACTGAAGAAAGACGATCCTGTGGGATACATTCTAGACGTTGATGTTGATTACCCATCTGACCTTCATGATCTACACAACGATTTACCTTTCCTACCAGAGTGTACACAACCTAAGGATTCGTTTCTGAAAAGACTAATTCCTCATCTTGGAAATCGAAGGCGATATGTTGTTCACTACATTGCATTAAAACAGGCTTTAGATCATGGAATAAAATTGATAAAAATTCATCGTGTGTTAAAGTTTAAGCAAAGACCTTGGTTAAAGGCATACGTTGATTTTAATAACAACCTTCGAAAACAAGCCAAAAATGATTTTGAGAAAAATCTGTACAAATTATTCAACAATGCCATTTTTGGAAATACAATGGAAAATATCCGTAAAAGAATAGACATACGTCTTGTGACTGACAACAAAAAGGCAGAAAAGCTAATAGCAAAGCCGACATTTATTGACAGAACAATTTATGGTCCTAACCTAGCTGCTTTCCACGTGGCTAAACGCAACATTGTATTCAATAAGCCTATATATATTGGAATGTGTATACTGGATATTTCAAAAACTCTCATGTATTCCCACCACTATGATGTCCTGCTACCCTATTATGGAATGAACAATCTTAAACTCACGTATATGGATACCGACTCGTTCATTTATTTGGTTAATACCCAAGATGTATGTCAAGACAAGTTGGATTTCCTAGAACACCTGGACACTTCAGATTATCCTACTAATCACATATGTTACTCTACATCAAACAAGAAAACGTTGGGGAAATTTAAAGGCGAGGCTTGTGGACAAATTATAAAAGCATTTGTTGGCCTTAGAGCTAAAATGTACGCTTTAGACATAAATGGTAAAGAAATCTAAAGATTAAGGAAAGGAAGATTGTAGTTTTACGTGACCGTGAATCTTATGATTATGAGCCACGGGACCTCCTTTTTTACGTGGAATCCGAACCACAGGACATGGCATTTCACTTCGAAAATCTCACATGCATTGACCGGGAATCGAACCCGGACCGCCTTGGTGAGAGGCATACAGCTAGACCGCTGAGCCACCACGCCCCCAAATCTAAAGATTAAAGGTATTAGCAGAGGTGTTGTCAAAAATTATATAAGCTTTCAAGATTATAAGGATTGTGTCATGAAAAACAATGTAAAAATAATACCCATGAACATTATCGCTTCTAAACAACATGACATATCATCTATAAGACTAAACAAAATTGCTTTCTGTCCTGGTGATGATAAAAGAGTGATTGATGCTGATGGTATAGGTACACATGCCTATGGTCATTACTCAATCATTGACCATGCTTAAAGAGTTAAGTTATGAATATCAAAATCTTCTGCCTGCAACTAGCAAACACATAAAACAAAACAATTTAGGAAATAAAACAATAGCACTACAAAAATAAAAAACAAAAATAAAAAAATGGTATTCATAATCAAAAATAAATAAAATAGAAAACAAAATAAAAAAGAATATATATAAAAATATATTATGTGTAAATAGTGTACATGTATTTAAAATAAAAATATTGTATGGACACTGCTTGTACATTTCTAATTACCATCCACCTCTCCACACTCCTAATGAAAAATGAACATATAAAACACAAATTGGAAAATCCATGTTTCCATATTGATAAAATAGAAAAATCATGAAACTGAAATTTTAAAAACTGTAAATGGGAATTTGGTAAATTGACAAATGTGTAAACAACAAATTTGAAAATCCATGTTTCTATATCATGAAATTGAAAAACTTTAAACTGACATTTTAAAAACTGTAAATGGGAAATTGTGAAATTGATAAATGTGTAAACAATAAAATGCAAAAATCTATGTTTCCATATTATGAAATTGAAAAACTAAAACCTAACATTTTTAAAATACTGAAAATGGGGAATTGGAAAATTGACAAATGTGGAAACAACAAAATGCAAATTCCATGTTTCCATATTATGAAAATGAAAAACTTAAAACTGACATTTAAAAAAAAAAAGGAAATTGGAAACTTGACAAATGTGTAAACAACAAAATGAAAAAAAAATATCCGGTTGGGGTAGTGATCATGTTGTACAGTAGCCTATAAGACTAGCATAAAGATAGTTGCATGTGCCCTTATATACTTTGTGTATGTGCATTAGCCTTTGGATTAGCTTAAGTTAGGGTTGGTGAGGTTAGGTATGTGACCTTGTAGTTTACTCTTTTCGGAAAATGTAAAATGTAAATCTAAAATTTAAAAAATCTTAAATTTAAAATGTAAAATCTAAAAAAAAAAACTAAAATACAAAACAATCAAAAATGTAAAATGTAAAATCTAAAAAATGTAAAATGAAAATTCAAAAATCTAAAATGATAAAATGTCAAATGTTAAAATGTAAAATCTGAAATCTTTAAATGAGGTTCCTGGGGGTTAGGTTAGGTTAGGTTAGGTTAGGTTATAACTTAGTTTATTATTTGTGCTCTCCCATTTGCTCTTACTTTTTTGCCCCCCAATTTTTGCTCCCCACTTTTTTGCTCCCACTTTTTGCTCTCACTTTTTTGCTCCCAGTTTTTGCTCCAACTCTTTGCTCCCACTTTTTTGCTCCCTCTTTTTGGTCTCACCTTTCTGCTCCCACTTTTTTGCTCCCACTTTTTTTGCTCCCACTTTTTGCTCCCACCTTCTTGCTCCCACTTTTTGCTTTCACTTTTTGCTCCCACTTTTTGCTCCCACTTTTGTGCTCTCACTTTTTGCTCCCACTTTTTTGCTCCCACTATTTGCTCACACTTATTGCTCTTACTTTTTCCTCCCATATTTGCTCTCACTTTGAAGTTAGGTTATGTTAGGTTAGGTTAGGTGAAGTTAGGTTAGGTTAGGTTAGGTGTGGTTAGGTTATAACTAAGTTTATTATTTGTGCTCTCACATTTGCTCTCACTTTTTTGCTCACACTTTTTGCTCTCACTTTTTTTTTTGCGCGCACTTTTAAGTTAGGTTAGGTAGTTAGGTTAGGTTAGGTTAGGTTATAACTTAGTTTATTATGTGTGCTCTCACATTTGCTCTCATATTTGCTCTGACTTTGAAGTTAGGTTAGGTTAGGTTAAGTTAGGTTAGGTTAGGTTAGGTTAGGTTATAACTTAGTTTATTATGTGTGCTCTCACATTTGCTCTCATATTTGCTCTGACTTTGAAGTTAGGTTAGGTTAGGTTAGGTTAAGTTAGGTTAGGTTAGGTTAGGTGAAGTTGGGTTAGGCAGAATGGTTGAGGTATGAATCAAAAGCCAGCTCCTGTCAGTTTTGCCTCACAAGGCTGAGTGTACCCCGTTCCACTCCTGAGACCAGAAATTAAATTTCTTGGCAGAGCCGGGATTCGAACCTCAGGAATGACCGCCAAGAATGCTTGCCACTACACCAAGAGGTGGGCAATATAAGGCTGGTCTTGATAGTACACGATCAATCAATAATTACCTAATAATAATAATAATAATAATAATAATAAATATTCAATTTAGCAACTACTCGGCCGATCTCTCTCTGTGACGTCATGCACGGTCTCAGGGCTTGGCGACCATCTTGCCCATTAGCCACTGCGCCAGCTCTAACTGACCCCTCCATAAGAATAACATAGGGCTGGTTGCGCGCGAAGGCCATCTTGCCTATTAGCCCCTGCGCCAGCTTCGGCCCTTATATCCTACTGAAATCAACTGCAGAGTGCAAACGGGAAGGAAGAGTGTTACATCTCACATGACACACACGTCACTCACCAAATGCTCAGTACTAGTACGGCATGTTTGAATTCAACTTCTAGCCAAGTACAACCACAGTTTCAAAGGAAAAGATTATTCTCGAAGTCTCCTGAGTTGGACAAGGAAAAATCACAAGGCACTGCAAAGAAATATAAACAAGTACAAGTAGATGTACAAGGATTCATTACTGATCTACGCAGAAATATCCCAAATAAGTCTACGAATATAAATATTAAAAATGCGGATATTACGTCAATTAATAGATTCAACTCTTTACAGGCAGAGCCAATGGATCTTCAAGAACAAAATGACGCGAATGACGTCAACCAAGGAACTTTTAATGCAAATGGCCGGACCGTCAAACCGCCACCAGTTATAATAAAGGACGATCCAATGAAGTATTTTGAGCGCCGTAAACCTATTAGACAGAAAATATCAGGTAATATGCTGGCTCGAATCATCAATAGGAGCTCAATTAAATACCAGCTAGACAATATTGACGATTTTCATAAAATTAGGCGTATGTTGACAGAAAATAAAGTCGAATACTTTACACATTCCACAGCTAATGACACAGTTACCCCAATCCATGTTGTAATTCGTAACCTTGAAAATGACACCTACCCAGAAGATATAGAGGAAAGTTTAACAAAGCTTGGATTTCCTGTCAGGACTGTAAACCAGATGTCAAAAAGTTACCGCATAACAAAAGTAAACCAAGAGAATGACCTAGAAAATGATGACACTACATATGAACTAAAGAAGATTCCACTATTTATAATGAGTCTCACGAAATGCGCAAGTCTCAAACCATTTACAACCTAACAATACTAATGGACATGCAACTAAAAATTGAAGCATACAAATCACCTAGGGGACCAGCTCAGTGTAAAAGATGTCAGCGACCTGGGCATATTGACACAAATTGCAACTTAATGCCGAGATGTGTCAAATGCACCGAACGTCATGCAACATCAGAATGCCGAGTAAGTAATAGACAAAACTTCAAATGCTGTAATTGTGGCGAAAACCATACAGCGAATTATAGAGGGTGCGGAACCCTGCTACATGCAAAACAAAAATGGATGAACTGGAAGGCCACGATTGAATTTGAAGCTCAAAATTAACAGGGATTTACATTGACACATCAGGATTTCGCCACGCTGCATGAGGGAAATGAGACAGGTGAAGGTGAAAGTAGAGCTGGCGAAAATAATCAGTCAACGATGTCACGAACCCTAATTGATCATCAACAACATAAAACTCAAGACTCAAAGCTATAGTGACAAATTTTCATCTAAACTGCAGCCAACCATTGCTAACGCCAATTTAACTAGGTACAGTGTGCAGCAAAGCACTCAGCAATGTAGTGAGTTTTTCCGCAGCCAACCAATGCTGATGCTAACTCAAGCAGGCATAGTATGCAGCGCAACACTCAGCACGTAATGAGTATGAAAATCAACAACTCTATCCAGCTGATGAAACATTAATTGAGATGCAACAATAAACTCGTAATAGACAGTTTGAAAAAAGACAAACGGATAGCTTAGCTATAAAGTTGGTACATACCACCGTACCAATTACTCGCCAACAAATGGAGGAAGCTACAGCCAACATGAATCCATTTGATAAGTTTCAATACCTGAACTTTCACCTTCAAAAGAGCGGAAAAATGGAACAGATCAATAAGATCCTTATGGACATACTCTTTCCCCCTGCAGGGCAGACCCTGGGGGAAACCGTCGTCGCTTTACTCGGTATGCCATATTATGAATACTAGCACACCAGTCAGGAAGAGAATAAAACGAAATCTACATATTACTTATTGGAATGCCAATGGCATTAAGAACAAGATGGATGAATTACTATTGCTCATTGACGATATTGCCCCTGACGTGGTGCTCATTAATGAAACCAAGATGGACCCGACTGAAACATGATGTATTACAGGCTTTAAAATTTATAGGAACGACAGAATCGCTGGTGGTGGTGGAACCATGATCCTAGTAAGAAATAAGATACCTCATAATGAGTATCTCCTACCGAGGCTCGACCACCTAGAAGCAAAGGCCATCCAAGCACATCATGCAAAAGGAACTTTTATACTAATTTCGGCATACAAATCTCCTAAAAGGAAATTCGTCATAAATGAATACGACCTATTACTTCAATCAGGTCTCCCCACTATGCTAGCTGGTGATTACCACGCTAAACACCCAAGTTGGAACTCCAGGGTTAATAACCCATATTGGAATAGATTGTTTGAGTATGTTTTCGACGAAAACATTACAGTCGCTGGACCAGTCGATTATACCTACGTACCTTACAACCACCAACATGAAGGAGATGTCCTTGACATCATCATTCATAAGAACTTCGACATAGCAACCACCGTTAATACCCTGATACGCACAAGTTCCGATCATTACCCGGTCCTACTAAAAATTGACGCTGTCACATCTAGCCGCAAACAATATAAAATGAACATCAACAAAATATACTGGAATGTGTTTAGCAAGGTCACGGAGGTAATCTTCGATGATGATGCACCTACAATAGTAACAGAAGACCAGATAAGAGCAAGCGCACGAGATATCACACAAATGATTACTACAGCAGCTAAAGCATCTTACAAAAATCATGGTACTACAAATGCGGAAACTCAAACTTCTTGGTTCAATCCCCGATTTAATTCTTAACGCTATTAATAATAAACACAAATTAAGGAAACGGTGGCAACGAACTAGAGATCCAGCAATCAAAACATTATTTAATAGGGCCACCAAGAAAATAAGCAGAGAACTAAATAAATTCATATATGACAAATGGAATGCTAAACTATTGTATTTAAGCGTCAAACATAACAGTTAGTGGGAATTAACAAACATGTACAAAAATAAAAATACCGATATTCCAATCCTCAACACACCCACCGGTCCAGCGCAGACGGCAGCACAGAAAGCGGAAGTACTTGCTTCAACGCTGGAATGCAGATTTACTCCGAACGAAACACCATCGGATCCTGTGTTCAGTGCTTATGTTGATTCCATAGTGCAAAGTACTTCAAATCAAAATAAAAAGGTCCCAGTGTTAATAGTGCCCAAGCCCCTATAAGTGTCAGTGCAAACAGCAAGAACGAAGATAAAAACTGGCTTGGCTAAGAATAAAGCCCTTGCCCCTGATGGGATTCAAAATGAAATTTCAAAAAAGCTGCCAAGCAGGGCACTGATGCACATTGCATATCTATTTAATGTCATGATAAAATTAAAATCTATACCTGAGGAATGGAAAATAGCCAATGTAATAATGTTCCGCAGATATGGTAAGGACCCACAAGACCCGGGTAATTACAGGGGTAATTACAGGCCAATAAACTTACTCGATAGTTTAGCTAAACTATACGAAAAACTCATCCTTGACAGGCTCATGGAACAAACATGCATCATAGAAGCTATGCCTGATGCGCAGCTTACAAGAATTACAAACAAGATTATCAAAGTTTATAATTTAAAAAAAGGAACAGGTGCCATCCTTTTAGATATAGCTCAAGCTTTTGACCATGTATGGCACAACGGTCTCTTGCAGGAACTTTTCAAAATTGGACTAGATGTAAATCTTTGTGAAATTTTAAAGAATTATCTTTTAAACAGAAACGTTTTTGTCCCTTATGACAACACTAAATCAATTATACACTAAATCAAGTATCAAAGTAATAAAAGCTGGTGTGCCGCAGGGGTATATCCTAGGACCTCTACCATACAATTTATGCTCTTATGACTTCCCTAAAGCAGTCAATACGGAGCAAGCGTTTTACGCGGATGACTCCATAATTGTGGCAGACTCCTGGAAGCCCGAGCTGGTCGTCGGCAGCCTTCAAGCCGCAATTAAACCACTCGAGCAATGGTGCACTAATTGGGAGATTAAGATCAATATAGATAAAACAAAGGCAATATATTTTACAAGAAGACCTAGTAGACCTGTCAGGGATGAGCAGAAGATATTCGGACAAAGGATACCATGGAATAAAGATGTTAAATATTTAGGAGTTAGTTTAGACGACACATTGAATTTAAGGAAACACAGTTTATCTACTCTTGACAAGGCAATCAAAGCAGCCGCTAAATATCAATATATTTTAAATTCTAAATCGGTTTTAAATGTACAAAATAATTTTTTAATTTATAAGGCCATGGTGTACTCAGTTATCTTGTACGCAGCTCCTGCCTGCGGAGCAACTTTTAAAACACACATAGAATTGCTACAAACATATCAAAATAAGAAACGAAGAGCTGTAACCAACTCAGGTTATTTCGCCAGAAATAAAGACATTCATAAGCTCCATAGAATTAAAACAATTGAAGAAGGGATTGTTGTTCTGTCGACAAAGTTCCATAGTAAAGCTGAAGCCTAAACTAATGAACTAATACGAAGAGAAATCGGCGAAATAGATGGCAATGCTGCACATAAATATAGACATCCAAAAATGTATTTAGTAATAGATAGATGACTTGACCAAGTTTATGGTTAAATACAATGAATATAGTATACCCTGCTTGACAACAGAAGTGCGAAAAGTTTCTTTATATTATTGTGTCAGTGTCCGTGTGTATATTTACTTGTCATGTTTTTAATAATCAGACTTAGATAATTTGTATCCTAAATTTTACTATACTATTTGCAATTTCTGATATTTTAAATTTTAAATCTATTCTAATAATCAAATTAGTCATCATTTAATTTTACCCGTATAAAAATGCTTATTTAATTGAGAAATCATTTTAGCTAAATTTGTTTTAAAACACACTTCTAACTTATACTAATTAAATTTTAAACTTTTGCTATTCTAACATTCATTTCGATTTTAGACCACTGCTTTTAATTCCAAACGTCTTTTATGCTGTTCAATTTAAATTAATTTTACCCAGATCATTTATTAAGCCGTGCCGAAATTTTCCTTGCCGACAGAGACCAAAGACCACAATTGGTCGTCAGTCTCATGATCCATTACAATTCCCAATTTGGGAAAGCTGTGCGTGGGTTTGTTGAGCAGTTGTCTTACAGTTGTGACTGATCTATCGCTGCAGATACCGATCCAGAAGATATTCCACGATATAGATTTAGCCAACATGTTGGGGCCAGCTGCATCGTCAGTTTGAGCGGGAGAGTATCCAATTCCCAAAGTAGAAATCTTCGAAGATGGGGCCGACTGCATCGTCAGCTTGAGCGGAAAAGTATCCCAATCGTCTTCGAGCTGGGGCTAACCTGTCTGACGGATTGAGTGGGAGTATATCCCAATCCCTGAATAATATTAGCCGACGTAAACTATGCTAGTCATGTTGAGCGGAAGAATATTCCAATCCCACAATAGGCATCGATGTTGAATTTTATAGCATAGTGGATAGCAGAGTTATTGAAATAAAAGCTCAAAGGATTGTAAGAGTATCTTGCCAGCTGAATGACACTTGCATGTTAAACAGCAGTCAAAAGTCAAAAGTCTACAGTGAAATTTATTCAGTGGAATTTAAATCTACGGAGTGAGTGTGGAATACCACAGACAGTTTAGTCCTCGCGAATTTTTGCGGTGGCACAAGCCACACATAATTATGTTAACTGGACGTTACAAAATGTCAGTGAACGGCATTCATCGTCGCACGTGTTGCGTAACCGTTATAATAATAATATCGTATGGCCTTGGGTGCCGGGTGCAAGCTTTGTAATTTGACACCAAGAGGGTAGCTTGCATGTCGAATATCTTTGTTCCTTGAATCACGATGAAAGTCTAGGAGGTTAGATACCTAAGCTCCTTGAACACTATAGCGCTTTCTAGTAGAGAAATGAGGAACTTTGTGTTGGCGGAAACTCCCGAGAATAATTTTGCCATTATGAACACGGCCCGATGAATTCAAATGAGTTCTTTGACATGTCAACATCGTATGACATGCGTGTCGTATTTTTGCCGCCTTTCAAAAATCACTTACCACGGCCAGGAGCGAACCTGCAATCTTGGGGTTAGTAGACCGAAACGCTATGCACTCACCCACCGTGGCAAGCTACTGCACCGTTGATCAAGACTTAGTGATGTGTCACTAAAATTGCTAGTGGATGAGATAGCTGCTGATACGTGGAAACAAAGGTGACAGGCCGGGAGGCATGCTAGTATCGTGGAGGTGGAGGAGGGACGGAGCTCGCGTGCTTCCTTGAGGACAAGCATAAACGTGGCGTATTCAACCATCACCCGACATCTGGGTATGTAATCAACGAACCAGCGTATCGTCGCATCTATGAATAAGCTCCAACTTAACATATTAGTAGATAGAGCTATGTTTCTGCAGTCTCAACCCCTTTAGACGTATATTTCGACACCTTTGAAGTATAATAGTTTACTACGTTATTTTTGGATTATGCTGTGGCATATAATTTTGGAATGGTCTCTTATGAAGAATATTGAGAATATTGGACCATATCTTGTCAAGTGGTGAGAGAAACGTCGTGTTTGCTAATTGGTATTTTTTGCCACGCTATACAGGGTCATCGGAAAAGGTTGCAGCAATTTCAAAAAAAATCATAACTTAGGAACTATTTGAAATCTTAAAACGAGTATTTATTTTGTTAAATTCTTCAACTCAAATAGTTGTTTTTTTCTCACATCTGATATTTTCAGAATAGATAGTGTTCCATTTATCGTTATTTTTGGTTTGGAGAAACACTTTATATAATTATTTTCAGGGTAAGATTTAATTACTAGGATTTGATGCCAATCTTATTTTTATGGCAATAATAATAATTGTAATAATAATAATTTTGACTAAGTCATGAATTCGATTTTTTTGTGATGGATTATAATAATAATGAGGTATTTGACTAAGTTTGAAAATGAATCAGTGTGTTTGATTATAAGAATCATATATTTTGGAAAACATAGGAATTGACCTCCCATAATAATAATAGTCTAATTATTATTATTATTATTATTCTGCCAATTTTTTGAAACAGAATTTTTCTACGAATATAATGGCTTGTAGTAATTAGAACTAGAATTAGCATTCGTATAACTGTTTTGAAAGATTTGGTTGGCAGATAATATCGGATAAAAATAATAACAAGTGAGATATTTAAATAAATGCACAATAATTGTTTGGTAACGTCATCCGGTTAATGTGTTAGGGAACGGAAGGTATTCCTATTCCTGAAGAACCCTGTATAATATAGGAGAACTTTTGGAACACGGAGGTATAACTGATAGTATAAATATAAAACAAGAAAAAATATTATTAAATAATAACTATGTGATGGGTAGCTGGTGTTACCGTATACATTTTGTGTGTTTTGTCAAGGTGACAGTGGGAGCCTTTAATTGGGCTACATGCATGTAACATGGCTCAATAATAATGTAGATAAACCATAGTAAGCAGCCTGTAGAGCTGAGTGGTAATTTCGTTAAGGTAATATTGACACAATAATGTGAGTGAATAGGGAGTTAATTTGCCCCCATGCAGTGAAGTTACTAAAAGAAGGGTAAGACAATGTGGTCGTCCCATTAATAAATGTTAATAAATGAAGGGCAGGACATACCGGAAGTCTCGTTATGTATCAGCATACACAATCATCAGTAGAATTACCATATTTACATACCTCATTATACCTACCGTTTGTTGGAAGTCGCTCTTAGAGCGAGTTAAGTGTTTTAGACCACTTTAGATTTTTGGATACCTTGCCGGATACCAAGACAAAAAAAAAAATTTAATGAACTGATGCATTTATACTTTGATCTTCTACAAATTTGCCGTATGTAGAATGGTTTACCTAAACTTAAAAAATATGATAATTATTTCATCAAAATAATAAAATCCGATATTTTCAGGATTGTGATCCGCACCAAACTTGCGCTGATTAAAGACAGAAATTAATGATTTTATAAATTCAAATAAGAGTTGTTAGATCTTTTGTTGATAGCCAAGAGAGTAGAATACTTTTCTATGCTTTGGATATTGCGTAATCGCGAGGACATATTGCATCATCATGACGTCATCTGATAGCCATGCGGATGTGAGCATGTGCAGCGTGCACGTGCACATGTTAGCGTGGGAAGAGGTCGACCTTTAACCGCTTGAAGCAGATAACCTTTGGGTAACCGCTTGAAGCAGATAACTTTTGACTTATTTATGCGATGGAGATAAAAATTAATGGGTGTTGACGTCATCTGATACCCGTGCAAGTGTGCAGCTGTGCGAGCGATCATGTGACATGTCTGCAGTGTTCGCTTGAGACGTGGTTGACCTTTAACAAGTAGTGTTAACTTGGGGGTTCTCTTGCAAGTCGCGTGTGTGCTTGAATACGTATGGCTATGTTGGGAAAAGGTTTGGTGGTGGGCGAGGACTAGTGTTGAGTGAGGGCTCGTTTAAATGCTATTTTTCCCGCTCTATTTGATGGTGAGGTTATTTTTTAAAATGGGTGTTTTTTGAAAATGCCGCTATTTTGGAAACGGTGAAGATGAGAGAAAAGTTTGTTTGACGTCAATGAAAGGTCCCTATGCCCTCTAGGCTGACAGCAAGTTTCAAGAGTGTAGGACAAAACAAAATGATAGCCTACTTTCTGGCGAACATTGGCGATGATTCGCGAACGCATGGTCGGATTTGAGCATATAGGGTGTTGTAGGACTTGTGGTGAACCACCCCTTGCTATGGTCGGGGGTATATCCACCCCAAAATAAAAATTACCCTTACCCGGGGGTTAAGTAGTGTTTTTTGTATGCATGCGCACTTGAGGGCTTTTGTAAGAGAGCGGGACTTTTAAATGATTATTTATAGATGAGGTTTTTTAAAATATTTATTAAAAACAAAAAACTAATAGGTCATTTGCTTTTTAGTATCTCGCTAACCAATAATGCGATTTAAACATATGGGGTGTCGTAGGAATCGTAGTGAATTCTCCTTTTGTATGAACTAGGTATATCAACCCCCGAAATAAAAACTAGCCTTACTCGGGGAGAATGAGTAATTTTTTGTATGTATGCACGCCGGTGGCTTTTGTCTAAAGGGTCTTACTAAACTTTTCTTAATATTTTCTGAACCCCTGATGGGATTTTGCCATAGCCAGTATCCTAGCACTTGGGGTGACGCCTCGTTTCTGAATGTGTGATTCATTTCTTTTTTTGTCAAAAGGGCCTAACTACTCTTTTGTTAATATCTCGCGAACCAAACATGCTAGGGACTTGTATGAGGGGTCCTAGCACTTGGGGCGACGTCCCCCCTTTGGGGGTGAAACAACCCCCCCCCCCAAATTTGAAAACTCAATATCTTGGAAACTAAGAATCCTAAAATTTGGCGTGATAGCTCTAAAAACAGGTGATGACATAGGCTTTTAGTTGGATTGGTCATTTCACCCCTAAAACAGTAAATAGTAATGTTATGAAAAAAACGCCTTAAACACCTAAAAATGATAAATGAAACTAAGATCTTTTGTTTTTGATGAAAAATAGCAGGGGGTGAAAACTACCCCTAAATTGAAAAATCGATACCTTGGAAACTAAGAACCGTAAAATTAGGTGTAATAGCTTAAAAATTGGTTGTGACATAGGCTTTTATCTTGATAGATGATTTCACCCCTAAAACAGTAAATAGTGATTTTACAGTGGGGAAAAAGGTGTTAAACGGGTAAAAATGATAATTGAACCTAAGATCTTTTGTTTTTCATGAAAATAGTAGGGGGTGAAAACTACCCCCAAATTGAAAAAATCGATATATTGCAAACTAAGAACCCTAAAATTAAGTGTGATATTTGAAAAATAGGTGATGACATACGCTTTTACCGCGATAGATTATTTCACTCTTAAAACAGGGAATAGTAATGTTACAGGAGAAAAAGGTATTGAACACTTAAAAGCATAAGAGTTTTGTGAAACCATGCTTTAATGGATGTTTGTATGGAGGATGACAGCTTGTTAATTATTATTATTATTTTTATTATTATTATTATTATTATTATTATTATTATTATTATTATTATTATTATTATTATTATTATTTATTCAATTCACCATTACAAACATGGGTTACTCTAAAGCACGGGTTAAACCAAGTGCTTTACAACAATACATACAAACTATAATACAAACTATAATACATATCATGTATATACAAAATATAAGAGTTCATTATCACTCATTCATTAGCAAGGAAGGATCGCACAATATTGCATGTGGACAATAGGACCGAATGCTGCATACTCTTGTAGATGGTCGGCGGAAGATCCAATTCTTTCAGACTCTTGTGGAGTGTGTGAGGTATGAGGCCGTTGACTGACAAGATTACAGGCACTATCCGGACGCAGTTCATCTTCCATATCCTCTTGATTTCTTCTGCAAGCTGTCTATGCTTGGAGATTTTTTCATTGTGTTTACGTTCGATGTTGGTGTCGTTGGGGACTGCTATGTCTATTATGAATGTAGTGCCATCAGCCTTATTTACTACTATGATGTCTGGTCGATTGTGATCTATTGTTTTATCTGTCACAATACCAGTGCCCCAGTATATTTTACACAGTTCATTTTCGAGGAGGGATGGTGGATGATACTCGTAGTAAGGGATATACTCCTCAGTTAATTTATATTTCTGTGCGAGTGCTTGATGAATGATGCCTGCAACCTGATTGTGCCGCTTTGTATATTCAACTGATGCTAGTATTGGGCAACCTGCAGTGACATGGTCAATGGTCTCGAGATGAATGGCGCATCGCCTGCATTTGTCTGAAATTACACTGGTATCTTTGATGATGTATTTCTTGTAATTTTTTGTAGCAATGACTTGATCTTGGATGGCAATTGCAAATCCCTCTGTTTCTCCAAACAGTCGACCACTTTGTAACCACATACACGATGCGTTTTTATCAATACTCTGTTGGGATAGGTTGCTGTAGTATTTTCCATGGAGGGTCTTTTCTCCCCATGCCTTTTCTTTTTCATGTAAGTGTAGAGGCTGGCTGATATGATCATCAGAGGATGTACGAAGGTTCAATACTGTGTGTTTATCAGCAAGTACAATGGCTTTATGGAGAATGCTGTTTTCTTTTCTTTGATAGAAATATCTTCTAAGGGTTTTAATTTGGTTCTGGAGCAAAATTTGTAAATCCAGTACTCCTCGACCTCCCATCTTTCGTGGAAGAGTGACCCTTTCTTTACAGGCGTTTGGATGGTGTAAACGGTAAGTAGTGAGAAGGGTCCTTGTTTTCCTCTGAAGGCTTTCCATTTCTGTTGCTGACCATTTCAGAATCCCAAATGAATATACTAGGGTTGGTATAGCGTATGTGTTGATAGCTTTAATTTTGTTCTTTGCACATAGACTGGTTCGCAGCATTTGATGTAGTCTTGTGGTATATTTTCCAATGAGTTCATCTTTGATACTTTTATGATCCAAAGTTTTTTTTTGAGCAAATCCCAGATATTTGTAGGTTTCTATTTCAGTCATTCCTTCAATTAGAGATCCTTTGCGTAGCTCATGTGGTTCAGAAGTTGCATATTTACCTCTTTCAATTGTCAGACGCTTGCATTTCTTCACTCCCAGCGTCATTCGGACATCGGATGAATATGAATCTATTATATTTAGCATGGCATTCATTTGAGTCTCACTGTGTGCATATACTTTGAGGTCATCCATATAAAGGAGATGAGATATTCTGTATTTCCTATTGTAGTATTTGATGTCAAATCCGAAACCAGTGGATTTTAGAATTTTAGAGAGAGGATTGATGGCTAAGCAAAACCATAATGGGCTTAGCGAGTCTCCTTGATAGATACCACGCTCAATTTTTATTGTGTCAGATGTGACACATTCATTGTCTGTCTTAGTATACAGTACTGTTTTCCAATTATCCATCGTGACCTCCAGGAAGTGAATTACAGCAGGGTTAATCTTGTACATATGGAGGATTTCTTTCAGCCATGAATGCGGGACTGAATCAAATGCTTTCTGGTAATCTATGTATGCCGTATGTAGATTCCTTTGATTATGTATCGCCTGTTGTGTTATCACAGAATCAATAACTATCTGTTCTTTGCATCCTTGCGACAGCTTCTTGCATCCTTTCTGTTCCTCAGCCAAAATGTTATGTTTGTCGAGAAACTTGTATATTTCATCCGCAATTATTATTATTATTATTATTATTATTATTATTATTGAAATGAAAATCCACAGCCTGCTTCCAGTCTCCGACCGGGTCAGGAATGGAATGAATGAAGCCCCCATTTAGCGGCGAGGATATGGACTGTGCCGGCTGCCGAGGCCTGACGCACTCCTCTGGGTCAATGATTAAATGAATGACAGATGAAATGAAATGATAGTGGAGAGTGTTGCAGGAATGAAATTTTGACCGGGAAAACCGGAGTACCCGGAGAAAAACCTGTCTGCCTCCGTTTTGTCCAGCACAGATCTCACATGGAGTGACCGGAATTTGAACCACGGACCCAGCGGTGAGAGGCCGGCGTGCTGCCGCCTAAGCCACGGAGGCTATTATTATTATTATTATTATTATTATTAAGTAATTATGGATCAATGTGTTTATAGCTAACGAATAAGGTTACAGGGTTTTATCAGTTGTTATACAAATCAGGATGGCCAACCCGTTGCCATGCCCCATGAATTTACCCAAAAGAGCCAAAACGTTAAGGTTATCGACCTGAGATTTGATAAAACTAATTATCGGAGAGGGTGTTGTTTTGGACTGACAATGGCTAACCCCTTCCCATGATTTATGAATTGACCCAAAACGTTTCACCTGACAAGACTGAGTGTACCCTGTTGCAGCCTTTAGAAAATCGAACCCGGACATCTGTGGGGACAGTTGAGTTATATTAATGACGATTTTTGAACAAACACACACTTCCATACTATCGCTGGGTTGAATCTGCACAGAGACACTGGTTTTGTTTGTGTAATGAGTCTTGGTGATAAGAACACGGTGCTCATGCCAGCAAGTTTCATATTACTCGTCTGCTTGATAGTGGACATGCTTCGCACCGTGTTAACGTACATGACTAGATAGTTGTTAGGTAAGGGTTGACAAGGCTCAATGAACCTTATTGCAACCTTAAATTGAAAATGAATTTTTTGGTATAGTCGGGGTTGGAAGCCATGGCCTTAGTGTAGACAACCAAGTATGTTAAACACTACACTGTGAGATGGTCAAATGATAATGTAACAGAACATATAGAAAAGTTTTCTGTAGTTTAACGAATTGACTAAGAGCCATACCATGAGAGGTATAGGTAATTGAAATTGAATCCTTAGCTGTTGACCCTACTACATGTAAGCTATAGCAATGCCCGCCTATAAGCTATCATGTAAGAAAAATAAATTTATGGGTTGTTTTAAACGGAGAATGATTATGTTTACTGTGAAACACAAATCTGAATTTAAAAATAGTTTATGTCCTACATGATTTTTGATCCCTTTTTTTATTTATACTTCAGACAAACGCTAACATAGTTGTAATTCAGAAGCCATGGCTGCCTCCTTTCCAATCCTACACCGTACACTGAAGTTAAAATTAATAATGATCACGTTACAGACAGCCAGTTTCAAAGCCATGAGAAATAAGTGAACAAAGTATAAAATTCTTGACCCAGTCTGGAATTCAACATGGTGTTGTTTCAAACAAAAGACAAGCGTTCTATAAACTTAACCACCAAGCTGTCCTATCGAACCCTAATTGTTTGGCTGATGGTGAAAATAAAATTAAATGTTAACTATAGCTAAAACTAACTACACACTTATAACTAGAAAAAAGAAATGTAAGACAAAAGGATAACAGGACAAATAAAGGACAGAAGGAATAAAAAAATGCCCCTCAACCCTCAAGAATGTGGATTGATGGACTTGAAAGGAAGGAGAGCCATAAAAGGTAGATATGAAAGTATAAGAGGAGAGGGTCCCGCTCCTGTGGTAATCGATAAAAGGGAGGAAAACTGGACCCAGCTCAGGAATCCCTTGTGGTCGCCAACTTCCAAACTGATCAGCCGTAAGCCCCTGAGGGTGTAGCCATATCCAGGGTGCACCACAAGTGGTGGGGTTACATACACCCTACCTTCAGTGTGGCTTCAGCAAAAGGCAGGAAGTAACATAAAAATAGAAGGAAGGCCGTCTCCTCACACAAGGAGGGAATCAGAAAAAAAATAAAAAAAGGGTCAATTAAGTCAGAAAATAAAGAGACTCCCTAAGACTTGGATATCCTAATAATGTCGGAGTCGGTAGAGAACAAGTGTTGACCAAGTGTGGTCGACAGGTAAGAAGATAGACAGGAGCCTAGCACAAGTCAGTGGAAGCAATGACGGACTCAGCTGCGGCTCCATGGTCGTCAACCTACATTCCACTAGATGTACGCCCATATTTGGCGGAGGTGGAAAATAGAGACCTCTTTTGTTTTAATTCACTGGCTTTAAGGACGGTAACACATGGCATGCCTTTATAATGCGATACTGGTCCTAGGGGTATGCAAAATTGTATTAGATACTCAGCTAATAATAGTGTACATGACCCCTTATTATTTCCTCTAAGTACAGTACATGGGAAGGATGACCATGATTTCCAAGCCCCTAAGTAAGACAAAAACAAATTATTTCCATTTCCAAACAGTTGGGGTGAAGTGAGTTGAGTTTTCTAAACGTCAAACTCATGTGGTTTTCCACTTGTACTGACGACGCTCAAAAGACGTTTCATATTCATTAAGTCCGTTATTATCAGGAAACATTTTCTGTCAACAGGTGCTTACATCATATGGCAAGACCTTACACTCCTAGGTTAGTCAGTCTTTCTTGCTAAGGATCCTCTATATACCCTAGAAAAGGCCAGACATGTTAGTTCTAAACACTTAGTGATAATTGTATATTAAAATTTTATGCACAGCTTGTACAAGCACGTTTTGCATGCAGTCAAACTTTGTAAGATAGTTACATACACATGCAAAGTATGTTTCCGCTACCTAGCGGTGGATATGAGCACTCACTGGTGATATCCGAGGTGAGCTTATTTGCTCACACATTTGCTCCCATATTGGCCCCCACATTTGCTCCCATATTTGCTCCCACTTTTGCTCCCACTTTTGCTCCCATATTGGCTCCCACATTTGCTCCCACTTTTTGCTCCCTTATTATTGCCAACTCTTATAATTATAAGCAGCAGAAAAATGTAAATGGAATAATATTTCTGATAATGTTCAAAACAAAAGTCCTAAGGTCTTGGGTTTGAATTCCCAACTATGGTTGTCAGCCAATGAGTTACACTACAGGATACTTTTATTTTTGTGTTGTGTTGCGTGATAATTTGCCGATC
The DNA here is from genome assembly GCA_946902985.2 of Meconema thalassinum. Taxonomy (NCBI): domain Eukaryota; kingdom Metazoa; phylum Arthropoda; class Insecta; order Orthoptera; family Tettigoniidae; genus Meconema; species Meconema thalassinum. Next base: position 1,090,467,198 of record OX336389.2, read on the forward strand.
TCGCGGTGTAGTAGTTAGTAGACTTTGGTGTTATCCCTGAGGTCTTGGGTTCCAACTCAAATATGCCCAGAATTTAATTTTGATCTGAGAGTTGAAAGGTTAGGTTAGGTGAAGTTAGGTTTGGTAAAGTTAGTTTAGGTGAAGTTATGATAGTTTAGGTTAGGTAAAGTTGGGCCAAGTTAGGTTAGGTGAAGTTAGGTTAGGTTAGGTGAAGTTGGGTTACGTTAGGTTAGGTGAGGTTCGGATAGGTTAGGATAGTTGAAGTTAGGTTAGGTTAGGCGAGGTTAGGCGAGGTTAGGGTAGGTTAGGTTAGGTTCGGTTAGGATAGGTGAAGTTAGGTTAGGTGAGGTTAGGGTAGGTTAGGTTAGGTTAGGTTATAACTAAGTTTGTTATGTTTAGTTGTTTTAGAAAAACACCACTTTTGCTCTCATATTTGGTTCCATTTTTTCTTTGCACTTTCAACTATCTTGACTTGTGTATTTACTTTTGCCGGCATATTTGTTGACATATTTGTTAGCATATTTGCTCCCTCTTTTCATATTTGCTTTGCTCCCACATTTCATCCCATATATGCTCCCGCTTTTTGCTTCCCACTTTTTGCTCACAGTTTTTGCTCCCACATTGCTCACACTTTTGCTGACACTTTTTACCCCCACTTTTGCTCCCACTTTTTGCATCTATATATGCTCCCACATTAATCTATTGTTGTTATTACCAAGTTGTCTTTACTAGAAATTAGTTTATGCTTGACAGTTGATATGGAAGTATCAGTGACTAGGTATGGTAAGCCTTATGCATACTATAAAGGGTATTCATATATTGTGAAACGAAGCAATAAAAATGGATCTGTTATTTGGTGCTGTTCAAAGCAATGATCGAATCAGTGTCGAGGAATGCTTAAGACAAAAGAATTGGACATACTTTCTTCAAACAATCATGATTATAAAGTTAATAATCATGCTAGTGTAAATGTAAGGAAAACTCAAACCGAAGGAAAAAACCAAGTCCAAGAAAAAAATAGTGCTGCCCAAGATAATATTAACCTCAGGTCTAATACACTACAACGCACTCATGATGTTAGCGAGTTGTTTAATGAGAAACCTTTAACACCTCCTGTAAAACCCATGATCAGACACACACCCACATCCCAAAAGCCCTCAACTCTATCAGAGACAACATACCCCATCAAGAAGTTGGTTGGGGAAGGTGAAAAGGATGGTGATGGTGATGATAATAATAACATAACAATGTTAAAGCACTCTAGCACATCTAAAAAGAAGCTTTCAACACTATCAAAGGCAACTCAAACCATTGAACAGACTGTGGACACAGGTTGAAATTATGATGGTAAAGATGATGACGATGATGATGATCATTATGGAGATGATTATAATGATGAGGATGATAATGATGATGATGGTGAAAATGATGAACTGCTTCCCGAGTATTTAAAACCATTCATAAAAAATAGCAAATGGAACGATCCTAATATATTAGTAGAACGTCTACAGCTCTTGCATGCCTGTAAACAGGCAGGTCATATTGGTTATGAGGAAGAGCTGTTAAAAATAGAAGATGAACTTCGTAAAGCTGGTATTATAGTGTAATTGGTCAACGTAGCAACACCCCATCCCCTAAAATAATGTTCAGCAAGTGTTATATTTAAAAACTATAACAAGCAAACGTGAACAAAAATGAGCTGTATTCTGTCTGTGTGTGTGTATACCTATTGTAATATATATATATATATATATATATATATATATTTGAATTAAATTGATTAACACAGTTTGTATATATTTCTTGTTTTTTGCATGTTGACTGTATATTTGCTCAACCACTTTTTGTTTTTTCAATGCACATTTTTGATTTGTTTTGATTTTTCCGTAGCATTACAGTTATCACTCTTGTAAACTGGGTGATTAATATAGGTATAAAGGCATCTTAAAAAAATCACAAGCATTACAGTTGTGACATATCACGTATGTTACATGTTATCCTACATTCCACATAGGGCTCTCCCTTCTTAACAGTGAACTCTGTTGGTCATTAAAATAACTACTTGTAAAATAATTCCAGTGGCATATCCTGTTAGCAAATATCATATATTAAATATTTTCACGTCATAGAACGACAACTTGAAAATCATTTATTGCAGGAATACCTTTAATGGGACCACCAAACCTTCAAGTATGTAATATACATTGCAGATAGTGCTGTATTTTGGTCGGTAGTTCCTCAAGTGCTTACATTAAATAACAATACTGTAAACATATAAACATTTAATAAATCATAATTGTTTTCATTAAATATCATATACCTAATAAATATTTTCACACCATAGAATGACCATTTCAAGATCATTTATTGTAGGAATATCTTTAATGGGATCTCCAAACCTTGAAGTAAACCATATTTGATATACATTCCACAAAGCTACATAACCGACAGTACGTCGTGGTATCAATCTCAGTCACAGCGCGCGCTCATTGTAAACAAAGTTTGATCGCCCGGCATCTAATTCATTAAATTATTTTCACAACCACAAGATGGCGGCTGAGCGAAATTTTAAAATCCCGCTTTTATTTCTTGTCTCCTAATCATGCGATTGAAGTTTGAATAAAACACCTACACAATAATCTTCATGTAATAGTACATAAAGCTTAGGCCTATAATATAAAAATCCAACATGGTGACCATCCAGAATATTTAGACGGTTCTCAATATCTATGAATCTATTACAGCAATCAAACTGACAATTTGTATGTAGATAGAGGCAATTCATATTAGTAGGATATATGAAAATAGGCTACTTAGTTCTTCACGGAACTAATTGTTTAGTACTTTATAACTGTTTGTTGACTAGCATTTACTGTTGCACAACGTTATTTTTGGTAAACTCTACATAAGTATCCTAATTTTCTCTGGTATAATATCTTGTTTAACAAACATGGTCACACGGTTCGTCTATAGGTTTAAGCCTCTGTTGTATATGATTTCAAAAATGATAAACAGCTAAACTCACTGGTCAAAAACCAACATAGTGGCCAAAATGTTTCCCTGATAGGTAACTCATGTTTGGTTAGTCAATTCTTATTGCAAAGCCAGTCAGGACCTAAAAAAATAGTATTAACACCATATCACTAAACAAATCAAACCATCTAAAGGTATTTATTAAATTTAATTGCATTTTAGGAAACTTGCAAGCATCTTGCAGCCTTCATGAGGAAAGTATAGAAAGGAATTGTGAAAAGGAAGCCGCTAAATCATTCAATGTAGTAAGGTTTATGAACCTCAACGTAAGAAGTTATGAAAGTCTATGTGAGGGTGTGGTTTTTACCGTTGGATGCCTTTTCTGTCACCCACCTCAGAGACGAGTTTATGGGAGATGAAACTCAGTTATCATGTCGAATGTGGAGCTCCTAGTCTAGAAGAAAGTCACGTTCAGGTATTTGTCTGCAGGGAGTGTGGGAAGCGAAACAAAAACTAAAAAAGCATACAAGTAAAGGGAATATTACGGAATTTTCGAGTATATGTTGTGAATGTTTTAAAAGATTGGTTAAATTTCATGGTTTGTAGACCTCTTGGCTAAATTTGGTAGAATTTAGTGAATTTTCATCAATATTCGGCTAATTTTATATAAATTTGAGGTAGTTTCAACCATTCGTTAATAATTCAATGGCATTTCAATAAATCTGGTAGTCATTTGTTGGATTTTGCTGAAATTTGGTGGAATTTGCTAAATTTGCGGTAAATTTAGTGGATTTTAGAATATTCTGGTCAATTTCAAGATAAATCTCAGATATTTAGATATTTTACAAATAACCTCTGTCACTGTGATGGCTGTATTAATGTGTGCTTCGACTATGAAGGGTAGGAATGGTAAGAAGCTGGTTATGGACTTAAGTGCAAAGTCAATTATATTTACTTTCAGGATGTGTGTTGTGGGAAAATCGAACACTCCTCTTGTTACTTTTTCAAGTAAGTGTACTCCATGCCTCCCTTAGAAGCCGCTAATGAGCTCTAAGCATTGGCAGTTTGCAACCATCTCACTATTGTTAACATAGAATGCTCATTACTTATTATTTCAAGTACATGTTGTCATGTAGGTAAGGAATTGATCCAAACATAACATGTTTTGATTTTCTATGCACTTGTCTGTGGGCAAACATGCCATTTACCTGGAGTACAAGTGGAAAACCACATGAGTTTGACGTTTAGAAAACTCACCTCACCTCACCCCAACTGTTTGGAAATGGAAATAATTTGTTCTTGTCTTACTTAGGGGCTTGGAAATCATGGTCATCATTCCCATGTAGTGTACTTACAGAAAATAATAAGGGGTCATGTACACTATTATTAGCTGAGTATCTAATACAATTTTGCATAACCCTAGGACCAGTATCGCATTATAAAGGCATGCCATGTGTTACCGTCCTTAAAGCCAGTGATTTAAAACAAAAGAGGTCTTTATTTTCCACCACCCCCAAACATGGGCTTACATCAAGTGGAATGTAGGTTGACGACCATGGAGCCCCAGCTGAGTCCGTCATTGCTTCCACTGACTTGTGCTAGGCACCTGTCTATCTTCTTTCCTGTCGACCACACTTGGTCAACACTTGTTCACTACCGACTCTGACATTATTAGGCTATCCAAGGCTTAGGGAATCACTTTATTATCTGACTTAATTGACCCTTGTTTATTTTTATTCTGATACCCTCCTTGTGTGAGGAGGCAACCTTCTTTCTAATTTTATGTTATTTCCTGCCTTTTGCTGAAGCCACACTAAAGGTAGGGTGTATGTAGCCCCACCACTTGTGGTGCACCCTGGATATGGCTACACCCTCAGGGGCTTAGGCTGATCAGTTTGGAAGTTGGCGACCACAAGGGATTCCTGAGCTGGGTCCAGTTTTCCTCCTTCTTATCGATTACCACTGGACCGGGACCCTCTCCTCTTATACTTTCATATCTAGCTTTTATGGCTCTCCTTCCTTTCAAGTCCATCAATCCACATTCTTGAGGGTTGAGGGGCATTTTTTATTCCTTCTGTCCTTTATTTGTCCTGTTATCCTTTTGTCTTACATTTCTTTTTTCTAGTTATAAGTGTGTAGTTAGTTTTAGTTATAGTTCACATTTAATTTTATTTTCACCATCAGCCAAACAATTAGGGTTCGATAGGACAGCTTGGTGGTTAAGTTTATAGAACGCTTGTCTTTTGCTTGAAACAACACCATGTTGAATTCCAGACTGGGTCAAGAATTTTATACTTTGTTCACTTATTTCTCATGGCTTTGAAACTGGCTGTCTGTAACGTGATCACTATTAATTTTAACTTCAGTGTACGGTGTAGGATTGGAAAGGAGGCAGCTATGGCTTCTGAATTACAACTATGTTAGCGTTTGTCTAAAGTATAAATAAAAAAGGGATTCAAATATCATGTAGGACATAAACTATTTTTAAATTCAGATTTGTGTTTCACAGTAAACACAATCATTCTCCGTTTAAAACAACCCATACATTTCTTTTTCTTACATGATAGCTTATAGGCGGCCATTGCTATAGCTTACATGTAGTAGGGTCAACAGCTAAGGATTCAATTTCAATTACCTATACTTCTCGTGGTATGGCTCTTAGTCAATTCGTTAAACTACAGAAAACTTTTCTATATGTTCTGTTACATTATCATTTGACCATCTCACAGTGTAGTGTTTAACATACTTGGTTGTCTACCCTAAGGCCATGGCTTCCAACCCCGACTATACCAAAAAATTCATTTTCAATTTAAGGTTGCAATAAGGTTCATTGAGCCTTGTCAACCCTTACCTAACAACTATCTAGTCATGTACGTTAACACGGTGCGAAGCATGTCCACTATCAAGCAGACGAGTAATATGAAACTTGCTGGCAAGAGCGCCGTGTTCTTACCACCAAGACTCATTACACAAACAAAGCCAGTGTCTCTGTGCAGATTCAACCCAGCGATAGTATGGAAGAGTCTGTTTGTTCAAAAATCATCATTAATATAACTCAACTGTCACCACAGATGTCCGGGTTCGATTTTCTAAAGGCTGCAACAGGGTACACTTAGTCTTGTCAGGTGAAACGTTTTGGGTCAATTCATAAATCATGGGAAGGGGTTAGCCATTGTCAGTCCAAAACAACACCCTCTCCGATAATTAGTTTTATAAAATCTCAGGTCGATAACCTTAACATTTTGGCTCTTTTGGGTAAATACATGGGGCATGGCAACGGGTTGGCCATCCTGATTTGCACAACAACTGATAAAACTCTGTGCCTTATTCGTTAGCTATAAACACATTAATCCATAATTACTTAATAATAATGATAATAATAATAATAATAATAATAATAATAATTAACAAGCTGTCATCCTCCATACAAACATTCATTAAAGCATGGTTTCACAAAACTGTTATGCTTTTAAGTGTTTAATACCTTTTTCTCCTGTAACATTACTATTTCCTGTTTTAAGAGTGAAATAATCTATCGAGGTAAAAGCGTATGTCATCACCTATTTTTCAACTATCACACCTAATTTTAGGGATCATAGTTTGCAAGATATCGATTTTTTCAATTTGTGGGTAGTTTTCACCCCCCTACTATTTATCATGATAAACAAAAGATCTTAGTTTCAATTATCATTTTTACCCGTTTAACACCTTTTTCCCCACTGTAAAATCACTATTTACTGTTTTAGGGGTGAAATCATCTATCAAGATAAGAGCCTATGTCACAACCAATTTTTTAAGCTATTACACCTAATTTTACGGTTCTTAGTTTCCAAGGTATCGTTTTTTCAATTTAGGGGTAGTTTTCACCCCCTGCTATTTTTCATCAAAAACAAAAGATCTTAGTTTCATTTATCATTTTTAGGTGTTTAAGACGTTTTTTCCCATAACATGACTATTTACTGTTTTGGGGGGTGAAATGACCAATTCAGCTAAAAGCCTATGTCATCACCTATTTTTAGAGCTATCACGCCAAATTTTAGGATTCATAGTTTCGAAGATATTGGGTTTTCAATTTTGGGGGTTAGTTCCCCCCCCCCCCAATGGGAGGACGTCGCCCCAAGTGCTAGGACCCCTCATACAAGTCCCTAGCATGATTGGTTCTCGAGATATTAACAAAGGAGTAGTTAGGCCCTTTTAACAAAAAAAAAAAAGAAATGAATCACACATTCAAAAACGAGGCGTCACCCCAAGTGCTAGGATACTGGCTATGGCAAAATCTCATCAGGGGTTCAGAAAATATTAACAAAAGTGTAGTTCGGCCCTTTTGACAAAAGCCACCGGCGTGCATACATACAAAAAATCACTCTTTCTCCCCGGGTAAGGCTAGTTTTTATTTTGGGGGTTGACATACCTCGTGCATACAAAAGTAGAATTCACTACGATTCCTACGACACCCCATATATTTAAATCGCATTATTGGTTAGCGAGATACTAAAAAGCGAATGACCTATTAGTTTATTGTTTTTAATAAATATTTTAAAAAACCTCATCTATAAATAATCATTTAAATGTCCCGCTCTTTTACAAAAGCCCTCAAGTGAGCATGCATACAAAAAACACTACTTAACCCCCGGGTAAGGGTAATTTTTATTTTGGGGTGGATATACCCCCGACCATAGCAAGGGGTGGTTCACCACAAGTCCTACGACACCCTATATGCTCAAATCCGACCATGCGTTCGCGAATCATCGCCAATGTTCGCCAGAAAGTAGGCTATCATTTTGTTTTGTCCTACACACTTGAAACTTGCTGTCAGCCTAGAGGGCATAGGGATCTTTCATTAACGTCAAACAAACTTTTCTCTCATCTTCACCGTTTCCAAAATAGCGGCATTTTCAAAAAACACCCATTTTAAAAAATAACCTCACCATCAAATAGAGCGGGAAAAATAGCATTTAAACGAGCCCTCACTCAACACTAGACCTCGCCCACCACCAAACCTTTTCCCAACATAGCCATACGTATTCAAGCACACACGCGACTTGCAAGAGAACCCCAAGTTAACACTACTTGTTAAAGGTCAACCACGTCTCAAACGAACACTGCAGACATGTCACATGGTCGCTCGCACAGCTGCACACTTGCACGGGTATCAGATGACGTCAACACCCATTAATTTTTATCTCCATCGCATAAATAAGTCAAAAGTTATCTGCTTCAAGCGGTTACCCAAAGGTTATCTGCTTCAAGCGGTTAAAGGTCGACCTCTTCCCACGCTAACATGTTCACGTGCACGCTGCACATGCTCACACCCGCATGGCTATCAGATGACGTCATGATGATGCAATATGTCCTCGCGATTACGCAATATCCAAAACATAGAAAAGTATTCTACTCAAGAGTGAATTTAGAATTCCAAATAAAAGAAAAAACTGTCTGAAATTACTAGGAGAAATAAGTTAGTATATTTGGGACCAATGTTGTAATCTTTGGAAAGTTGATTGTTGGAGTCAGTGATGTTATGAGAAAAATTTCATAATATAAAATACCCTCATATCAAATATCCAAGTTATGGAGGTTCCATAAAATCTCACAGGCACTAAAATTAAAAATATTGGATGAGTTTGGAAATGTGCAAAAGAAGAAAAGTAACATGAAAATAACCAAACCCAGAAGTCAAAATGGACTATTAATTTTCTGAACATACTGGAATATGTAAATATGTAAAATAATCTGCTGATAACAGAATGGACTATCTGTTTTATGTTTATCATGCAACTGAGTTTAAAATGTTGATCGTCGAAAAAGTTTCAAGATTTGTGTGAAGTTTCAAGTTGATCAGTGAATCAAGTTTTTTGTTTTGTTTTGTTTTGCTTTATTCCATTTTGGAATAAGATCAGTGCAATTCAGTTAGGTTCTCAGGGTGAACAGGGTGTCTTTTGAGTCAGGATGGTTATTTATTTATATACTTTGGTTCTCCCTGGGGAAATAGTTGTTTTCATTTTTGCATTACGTAATGAAAGAAATAGGATGAGAGATTTTAAGAAGCTGTGGCATTAATATTATTATGATATTTTCTATCCTTATTGCAGTGTGGGTCTCGAGATCAGGGCTAGCTTTTGTTCTTGTTTCGCCCAGATAGACCCTGAGATGTGTTGAGCTTTGTGCTGAGCTGATTTCGAGATCCATGCATATGTGGGCGTTAGACTTCGGTCAAACGGGCACAACACCTAGGTGTATTCCATAAAATGATACTAGCAGATGAAGATTATAATAGTTCTTCATTATATTTGCTTTTCATTTCAATCACTTGATTAGGACACAAGAATTGCATATAGTATATTACTTGAAATTTAGCACAATCGCCAGTTTGAAATTCTCTTAGAAATAGAATTAAATTACACGCCAGTATATTTAGTCATCGTATGAAGATTTATCCTGCCAAGTTTCACTGCTCACGGATGATTAGGTTACGACAAAAGCCATATGTTTTCGTGGCTACCATGTTGGATTTTGCTCATCAGGTTAATGAAAAGGCACATAAGTGAACTTAGCTAATGGTCTCTATCAACATACTATATTTCAGTTTGTTTGCTGTCATAGATTCATAGATATTGTGAACCGGTGAAATTTATCACATGGCTTCCATGCTGGATTGTTTATATTTAGGCCATAGAGTAAAGCACCAGTAGATGAAGATTATTGCGTTGGTTTATTATGTAAACTTTAATTTCAATCTCTCGATAAGGGCACAAAAAATTATAACGTAATAAAATTTCGCAAAGCCCCCATGTTGAATTTATCAAAACCATGGAATAAATTTGATGGCAGTATATTGAGCTGTATTATAATGATTTACCATGTCATGTTTCACTGTATTCGGAGTATATCTTTGGTCTGCGATATGATGATCATATATCACCCTATTATAAAGAGCTGTCGTGGCATCGAGTGCACCAGCGTCGTGAACTCCACATGTTATCACTACTGCACAAAATACTTTCCACAAATACCCCTAACTATCTTGTTACACAGTTTTCTCACTTCTCATCCTATCATGACCACAATATGAGATCTGGCTCCTCTCTTGCCATACCTATAAACCGTACTGCTGTTTACGATCGCTCGTTCATAATCTCTGCGTCCAGGTCATGGAATTTGCTACCTGCGAACATTAGAGACAATCCCTCTCATCGCAAGTTTAAAGTGGCTTGCTGCGAGTATTTTCTGGGTGGATCCCGCTAACTTCCTGGATAAATGTTGAATAAACGAATGAATAAATGAGATGAATGATTGGATTACTGTTGTTATGTATTTAAGGGTACTTTACTTTGTGTATTTTGAAATTAATGATTCTATCATTATTCTTATTATCACTATTCTTATTGCTATTAATATTATTTGTGCTATTGGTATTTCTAATTTTAAGTCATGCAGATGTATACTCTTCTAGTGGTTAAGTGTAAGAGAGGGCCTTGAGCCCTAACTTCGCCACCAATAAAGGCATTATCTATCTATCTATATATCTATCTAAAATCGCGAGAAGAACCCACTGCAATATTTGCATTTCGCTTGACTGCCATGTTGGTTTTGTGCAGATCAGGTTATCAAACGTCACATGGATCAACTTATATTAGTATCCTTTATGACCATTAAAGAATTCAGGATGAGAGTAGAAACGGTTTCGGAGATATCTAATAACGATAAATTAGGCCTATTTCGCGTGGCTGCCATGTTAGATTGGTGAAACCTGAAGGGCACGGTCAATGTTGGACGAGGTAGTGGTAAGCCCTTACCAAGTTTCGTTGAAATTTCTCTAGCCATTTGGATTTTACTACAAAAAATACGAATATACCAGGACAAAATGTGATCTCGCAAGTCTATATTTCATATGATAAATAATAGGCTGAAAAGGAGTTTGTATGATATATGATATGATTCATCTTCGTTGGCTTTTGAAAATGTTAATATCCTCAGCAGTGTGGCAAGAACGGGAAATGTCTACACATCTCATAAAAGCAGGGGGTTTATTCTAGAGGATGTACAGCATGAGATTAGCAGGTACAGTTACATAGATGTTACAAAGACTCAGATTATAATTCTTTTAAATAGATTGTACTTTGTTTTGTGTGTGGCTGCATCCCTTTCAGTTTTTCATTAACTGTACTTTAATCCTTGAGTTTCATTCGACACAATATACACATCTAATGAATTTTGCCATATATTAAGTGAATTGTACAATTAGGTTCTGAAATATCACGTCCTTTGAAATGAAAAGAAACCTCACAAGAAAACGACTTTCAAAGTTCAACATATTTTTCTGCCTGAGCCTTCTTTCACATTCCCTTGATGCAGCTTCTCGCTGTAAAATAGAGAACCTACTGGAACTATCTGCATGAAAACTGCTACAAAACCAGATGAATCTAAAACAGAAAAAAGCAATTTATGGAGGATCTGAGTGCATAAAGCCCCTTAAATCATGCCACGCAATGTTGAATACCACCCGGAACACACAGAGGAGAAGTAAAGAAGGAGATACGAGTTAAGTCAGACAACACAGCGCTAGTGGGAGTCTGGCCGATCATTATATGCTCCTAACTTATAATGATACTGTAATTAATAATAATCGTACTGCCAGATCTGGGGGGAGCAATTGCCAGTTTGGCTGCTGGATTTCCCCTCCATGCATCTATCTCGGAACGTCATATTTCTGGTAACCACTATCGTTCATAGAGAAGGCACCTCTGTGTGCCCCTGTGAGCTTGCTGATGTCAGTACCTACTGACTTCTGACGTGTACTGTTGGGATGCATCCAAATAAATATAACGTTTTAATATAAACTTGCGGGCCAGTGCGAGCTTTCGCAACGTGAATGTAGGTTTATGGGGTAGTAGGGAAGATTGTGGGAGAACGAAGTTTTAAATATTGAAGAAATGTATATATTGTTCTTAAACGGCATACGTACATGAGAAGAAAACAAAGAATTATGTAGAACAGTGTTTTGTACTTGTCACAGCATCTCTTTGTAGACAATATTCGATGTTACAACGAATTCATCGGTTATTGTTTGCTCGGGAGTTTCTTCTACAGCAATGTTTACATTTGCAAAGGATTGAACCCTAGAGAAAGTCTTGGCGAGACCACACCGGAGCCATCTGTTGAGAGCCTCCTCAGCTAGCAGTACGCCGCGCTCCCGCCAGATGGCTGCCGCTGCCACGCTGCCCTGCGCTCTAGCAGCAGGCTCGCCTAGCAGTACGCCGCGCTCCCGCCAGATGGCTGCCGCCGCCGCGCTGCCATGCGCTCTAGCGGCAGGCTCGCCAGGTTACCGTGCTCCCATTGTAAATGTACATTTTTAAGGTATTTATTTAATTGTGAGTCATTAAGGAGGAAGTGAGTGCGTTTCGATCACACATGGGGTTATGCGGAACCTGTAGGTACCCCATATGTGTAGGTCCTTATTTTCGGTACAAAACCGGAATGGGAACTTAGCAGAATAATATAGGGAGGATTATAATGAACTATTAATTTGAAACCCTCTGTCCCTGTTGAACCATCTCCCCGGGTATTTTGGTTATAGCTCACTTGGTTTTATGGGGCAATTACCTAACTAAAGCAATACACGTTGGAATTAAGGAAAAACCAAGGACAGAAATTCCTAGGTATATATACTGGAATGAATGAATGAAATGAATGAATGAATGAATGCAAGAAGACGAATGATAATTGTTGCTGCCTAAAACCGTTATCCAGAATGAATGTCAGTACCTGTTGCTGCCAGTAACCGTTGTCAAGAATGAATGTCAGTAACTGTTGCTGCCAGTAACCGGTGTCAAGAATGAATGTCAGTACCTGTTGCTGTCAGTAACCGTTGTCAAGAATGAATGTCAGTACCTGTTGCTGCCAGTAACCGTTGTCAAGAATGAATGTCAGTAACTGTTGCTGCCAGTAACCGTTGTCAAGAATGAATGTCAATACCTGTTGCTGCCAGTAACCGTTGTCAAGAATGAATGTCAGCACCTGTTGCTGCCAGTAACCGTTGTCAAGAATGAATGTCAGTGACTGTTGCTGCCAGTAACCGTTGTCAAGAATGAATGTCAGCAACTGTTGCTGCCAGTAACCGGTGTCAAGAATGAATGTCAGTAACTGTTGCTGCCAGTAACCGGTTTCAAGAATGAATGTCACTAACTGTTGCTGCCAGTAACCATTATCAAGAATGATTGTCAGTAATTGTTGCTGATTATAACCGTTATCAAGAATGAATATCAGTAACTGTTGCTGCCAGTAACCATTATCAAGAATGAATGTCAGTAATTGTTATTACTAGTAACCATAATCAAGGGAAAGAATCACAACTTACGACTGCCACTAGCAACCGTCATCATAGGAGAGGGCCAGCTGCCAGCTACCATTGCCAAGTAGGGCGTCATATTGCAGTTTAGGACATGTGTAGTATTGTATCATTCATGCAAAATATTGTCTCGAGCAGTGACCCACTTGATCCCTCCCTTTTAGAACGCGATATTAAGCACGCGTTTCTTTTTGATTTGTCCCTACTGTCTTGTTTTCCAGGTAACATACGTTTGGTATCTGCTATCCGACCTCGAGTCATTTTGTCATGCGCATACCAATTCACATTTGGAGGAGAAATAAAAGCGCACCTTAGGATATAGCCTACTTATTGACTTATTGATTATTGAACACATCTGTGCGCCAGTGGAACCGCTTGCGGGAAGTAGCTTAAGCGAATTGCCATTTTCCTCTTCCGTTTTACCAAGTAGAAGAAAGGGAAGGAGCACAAGGAATACAACAAACGTAGTATTGAGTGGTGTGCTAGCCTATTTCCAAACGCACGCGATGTCTAAAGTTGCGATCATTTATTATCAGCGCCAATTTCATACAAACAAATCAAAGTTTCACTGATATGTAATTTATTCATCTAAAATTGATTTTGACGAATCTGTTAGCTGACACTAAAATTCTTTCGAAACAGTAATTAAAATCACAAAAAAAACTAATATTTTGTAACACCTCTCATCGCAGAGATCACAGTTCTGGGTTTATCTGATATACTGCAAAGACTCTAGGGCAGCTTTGTTTGAATCATTCAACATGACTCTACATACTGATAAATCTACCGTTCAATCAGATTTTAAGCTATGACAATCTCAGAGCAAACTTTCCTGTTCGTAAGCTACTCCAAAGTTCTCAATCGGGTTGAGATACGGAGAGCTACTAGGCCACTCCAGACCTTTACTTTCCTCCCACGAAGGAACCTTGTTACTTGTTTCATTCTTAAATAAGTTGCATAGTCGTGCATGAATACAAATTTACTGTCTGGAAACCATTCACAGACTCTTAAAAACTGCCGTTTCTCGAGAATCTTGATGTAGGCCTATTTAAGTTTATTTACAGTCCCTTTGACAATATACATAAGGCCAGTCCAGTACATCTGTTGTTAGAACACAACATGGCACAAACCTTTGACATTTCATCGTATCTAAGTTACACTCAAAAGAGTATTAAAGAAAGAAATCCATGATAAATCATACGTGTCACTCAAACAGCAAAGGCAGCAATACAATAAACTAGGGCATATTTGGTGCATTTTCCATGTTGGCCGGTAATTACAATATTGAAATTCTCAAAGTAGGACAGATACAGAAATGTGAATCGTGCTTAATAATATCCAACACTAAAGGGCAACAATGAGAAAATACAAAGACACAAATTTCAATCCAAAGATGAATAATCAACTTTTAGTCTAGTTTCATTTTATGAAAAAATAGACTTATGAGATCACATTTGTCCATGTATGTGTATAAATGGCTGGAGCAATTTCCATAAAACTCAGTAAGATCACAGTACTATCTTGGTTGACCCTGACCGTCAAATTTTATTACGTCTCACCAATCCAACATGGCGGCTGTGCGAAATATTTCCCCGGCATTCCATATCTCCGAAACTATTACTGATATCAGCCAGAAATTGTGTACGGTGATAAAGGGCACCCCTAGAAATTTGCCTATGGGACTTTTAAAAACCTGTTAACTACAAAACGAACATGGCGGCCAAGCAAATTTTAAATTTTAAATAGACTCTTCTCGCGATTTAACCATCCAAATGCAGCAAATGTTTCAACACATTGCAATGCATTGGCATCTAATTTAGGTCAATTTTTTGCATAACCCAAAGATGGCGGCTGTGCGAAATATTTCACCGGCATTCTATATCTCCGAAACTATTACTGATATCACCCTGAAAGATTGTACGGTGATAAAGGGCACTACTAGAAGCTCAGCTATGAGACTTTCAAAAACCTGCCAAATACAAAATGAACAAGGCGGCCAAGCGAAGATGAAACATTTTAATAGACTTTGCTCTTGATTTAACCATCTGAGCGCAGTGCAATATGATATAGTAAATGTTTATACACATTGTAATGCACTGTCATCTAATTTAGTTGTTGTTCACATAACCTCAAGATGCCGGCTGTGCGCAATTTAAAAATTAAGTTTTTTTATTTCTCGTGTATTAATCATGCGATCAACTTGAAGCTTTCAATAATGAACCTGCGCAAAAATCGTCATCTAATAGTACATAACTCTATGGCGCACATATATAACAATCAAAATGGCAACTAACTGAGTAGGGGAGTGATGACAGTTCGCCCCACTCCAGAACCCTCCTCGCCCCACAACTAAGCCTCAGCCATGTAATATTTGTCAATATCTCTCGAACACATGGTCCGATTTTGACAAATGAGGTGTCAATGTACTCGAGCTGACGTCCTCTTTCCTATGGACCATGTATTATATTTTTCAAAAAAAAAATGAAATTTTTCGTTTGTGAAAATAGGCGATAGTTTGAAAACCAAAAATGATAGAACGTTGTGCCATGGCTCAAACGAATTGTCTTTATGACCTTTATTATTTGTAATAAAAAAATTTATTTTTATGTTTTTTGAAAACACTCGATTTTTGAAAATCCCATATTTTGGAAACTAGGAATTATACAAAAAAGTTTATTTGACATAAATGTAAGGTCCCTACGCCCTCTACCCCCAAAATAAATGTCAAGTCTCTAGGGAAAAAATTTGTAGTAGTGTGGTAAGGGGGAGCTGCTCCACTTAGCAAGTTGTGAGCCCCTGCGACCTTGGAATGGAATTAGTCATGCTAGGAGGGCGTGCTTGGATTCGTTTTTTTTCGTCTCGTTGCGTTCTTTACGGGAATGTAGGTGTCGAAAAGGTGAAATGCGGCAAACATGGTTTTTTTGGGGGGGGGGGGGGGGAAACGTGATTTTAGACTTTATGTTATATCTCGCGAACCAATCACGCTAGAGGCGTGTACGACGGGTCCAAGGACTTGGGGTGACGTCCTCTTTGCTATGGACCACTCGTTATATTTTTTTTACAAAATTTGGAAATTCGATTTTGGGGTAAACACGTGTTTTTTATGATTTTTGCTGATTTCTCACGAACCAATAACGCTAGTGACGAGTGCGAGGTGTCATTCTTTTCGTCGCGTTGCCCTCTTGCCGAAGATGTTCGTTTTGAGCAGGAATGAAAAACCATGTTGAGGTAAAACCATGATTTTAGACTTTTTGCTTTATCTCGCAAACCCATAACGCTAGACACGTGTACGAGGTGTCCTAGGACTCGGGCTAACGCCCCCTTTTTGAATCTATGTTTGAAATTTTTGTCAAAGGGCCTAACGCCATACATGTTGAAAAAACTTTTTTTTTCTTTACCCGTTTATAATGTTTATGAAGCGTGGTGGTTGAGAGAGACGATACTGCTGTGTGTGTATGTGTGTTTCAACGAACCTGTCGCTAACCACAAGGACCATGCTTAATAGAACAATTGATATTTCGACGGGTCGGTGTATGACAGAGCGAGGGTGCGTTTTTTCTGATATTTTACCTTAAACATGTAAACGGTGATGAGAACTTGGTTCTATGTTGGTCGAAGTGAGTAGAGAAAACAAACTTGCAGACGAGCAGGAGGTGAATGTCATTTGAGCTTATTGGAAGGCGCTGATCTGACTTGACATCAGGTGCAATGGAAAAATGACAAAGACGCAGAGGACACTTGAAGGTGAAATAATCTGACCATCGTGGTGGCAGGAAAGTGTGAAAATGCATGTGAACATGTGTGAGATGACATGTACGCTAAACAAGTTACATCCTGTTTGTTTTGTACGTGACAAAATGCAAGTTCATGTGAAATTTGATCTAGCACAGGTGTTCACCTTGGGTGTTAGCTGTCCACGTGCACGATAAGAGAATGTTCAAAGCGTGGGAAAAAATGATTATACATGCAACGTAACATATATAAAGACATGTCGTTATCATTTACACTCTCACTCAGGTGACTACCTTTGAATATATTGCGTTCGTGAAACCCCTGGTCTTGTTTAACAGTTTTTGTGTTGGTGGAAAATACTTATCCTTGTTGTAAGGTAGGTATATATTTATTCATTTATACATTTATTGATTTATATATATTTACAAGCAATTATTTATTGATTAGGTAATTATTGATTTTTTAATTTATTTGTTTGCAGATAACTGGTATACCTTACATGTCTGAGAGAGAAGAAACCATTGCACTTTTGAGCCCACTAGAAGGAAACAGCAATAAGCCACTGCAAGTGAAGTTGGGATTATTTTTTTAAATTAACTTGTTTCATTTTTTGTTTCATATTTTACTTTATGAAATGCATGTACTAACATGAATTTAGGTATTTATAACGGTTTATTTTATTTATTTTTAGAAACTTGGAAAGAAAAGCCTTACCGCCGTAGCAATCGCTGAAAACCCCAGACGCAGTAAAGTGCAACCATTGTTTCCAGGCAGTGAACTATTTAAAACTCAGGTAAGCCTAACATAAAATGCTATTCCATTTTACCACTACTGAAAACTCATAGACAAAAAAATCATTACCTGTACATGACTAGGACAATGATTGCTTTCTTGATTAATGACTATGTATTGGCAACCGGTACAAGATCATATTGGTTGTTTACCGGGAAAGTACAAGGCCATATTGGATTTTGTAAAGAACAAAAATTTAAATTTAACTGACAGGTCGTTCCCTATAATAATAATAATAATATAATATTAATAATAATATTAATATCGTATGGCCTTGGGTGCCGGGTGCAAGATTTGTTATTTGACACACAGAGGGTAGCTTGCATGTCGAATTTAGTCGTTCCTTGACTATGAAAGTCAAAGAGGTTAGATGTTAGATATCTAATCTCCTTAAACTCTATAGCGCTTTCTAGTAGAAATATGAGAAACTTTGTACCCTATGAACTCAAGGAATTTATTGACAGGTTTGAACATGATAATCTGAACAAAATGACATGACATTATTATTTTTTGTTTATGTATTGGTTAAAGGGGAATGTAAATGACTGCAGCTTTATAAAAAGAAAATAAGTGCATGGGTTACTGTTAGTGCCGACATACAGTTATTATAATTTTTATGGTGTTTTGATATATTAATGCCAATTAACGTTAAAGTTTTATTTACAAGTATTGATTGGTTGATTGATTGATTGATTGATTGAGTGATTGGTTATTTTGTTTGCTTTTAGGTGTCGTCATGCGTCATTAACGTAATGAACAGGCAGTGAACAAGCATACATTGTGCTTTAAAGTACTCTGTGCAACGTTAATAACTTATAATAAGAAAAAGTTTTATTATAACACATGGCGTTAGTACCGAATACAACAAGTGAGCAAGTTGGTTTACCACGTGGGTTAAATTTAAAATCAGAACATGACCGTTGGTTAACATTTGAATCCTGGCCTGTAGGCTTTTTGTCGACACATGAACTTGCAAAAGCATTTTTTTTACTTGTACCGAGAAGATGTGGTGCGCTGTGTGTTTTGTCGTATTGAACTTTCACACTGGGAAGAAGGGGATGATCACTTTAGAGACCATTTGCGATGGTCTCCTTGTTGTCCTTACATGCTTGGAAAACAAGTGGGTAACATACCTGTGTATTCATTTTACCGAACCACAAGACCATTGGCTGCTACTTACGTTGCTGAATCACAAATAAATAATAATGATGTATTACCAGCCAACAACGGTAGTGTCTATATATGTGGTCCATATGCCATAGACAGTGTTGAATTGGCATGTGATTTTGAAAAATTGGGAGTTTGCAAGACTAAAGCACTAGCACACCCAGAGTACAGCTCTGTTGAAAAACGTTTAGAATCTTATAAAAATATTTGGCCATTAATATTAAAACACCTTACTAAACAACTAAGTGAAGCTGGATTTTTTTATACTGGCGAAGGGGATAAAACAATATGTTTTTATTGTGGATTTGCTTTAAAGGATTGGCAAATGACTGATGATCCTTTAGTGCAACACGCTCGTTGGTTACCAAACTGTAAATACATGGTGTTGCTTAAAGGTCAGGAATTTGTGAACACTATTCGTAAAGAAAACGTGATTGCAGCACAAGACATAAAAGTGCCTTTAGAGGTAGAACACGCAGAGCAAATACATATGGCTGAAAGAAAAGACTTGTCTCACGAACAGATACAAAAGTGTGACCAACAATTATGTAAAATTTGTTACTACAGGTCTAGTAATAATAATAATAATGCGCGTCAGAGTAGCAGTGGAAGAATAAAATCAACAAGGTCGCAAATGGATGGGCGAAAAGACGTCTTGCTCGACCCGGTGCTGGTCCCAAGGTTTTCGGAGCGAGCAAAAGATGATTTCCAAAAAACCAAATGCCAACAAATAATTGCTTAATGCAATAATCAAAAGTGCAAAAACGAGATTCCCATAAAATTAATTAAAGGAAACCCAGAGGCGTGTTAATCGTGTCTTTGTTACATCACAAAGACAAGATTGACGAAATCGAGATAAGGGTAAGGATAAGGAAGGGGAACTTAAATATAAGAAATGAAAAGGCAAGGGAGCTATATTACTTAAAATATAAAAATGTATTAATGATAAAAGAAAGAGCGTGTACACGAAATTAAAAAAAATATTTAAAACAAAGAAAAAGGTAGGCTAAGATAAAATCAATAATACAAAAGAAACCCAATACCAAGAATAAAGAATTCAAAAACTTAAAAAACTAAAAAGCACGACAGAACCTGAGTACTGCTCAACAACATGAATCTAACGAAAAGATACGAACATGAAAGAAAATGAAACTTACGAAAGCCAGAGAGAAACGCCAAACTTGTAAAAAGTCAAAAAATTCGAACGTTAACGAGACGCGAAGCTTTTCATGATGTTATGTAAACATACCGGAGGGAAGGGGGAGGGGTGAGGGGGAGTAAAACAAAGGGGAGAGAGATCTCACGGAGATAGGAGGAAGGAGAAGACAAGGGGAATTATAATTAAGTTATGTAATACGGCGAAAATCGAAAGAGAAAAACAAAACAAAAGGAAAATGTGATATACGGAGATACATTACATTACAATTGACTTGGGACGAAAGAGACCGGTAAAAATCGAAAGCACGCTATAAAAAAAAGGCTTATACTCCAACATAATGCCGTACCAACGCGACATATAAAAAAAGAATAATATGACATCGGAGCTGGAGAAAATCCCAGTTAACCACCGTCACATATATTCTATAAACAAAAGGGACATGTATTAGTGGGACGTTGGACATAAGTCCCGTTACCTCACACATACTGTCCGCAAACAAAGGTCCAAATGCTACCAATCAAATGAAACATTTGTGGTACAAAAGAGACACCGACGCAAAAGACGAGCACCAAGGCCCGACAGGAAAATATACATAAGCCAAGACGCAGAAACGCAATACTTCCGAATCTTACAGGTATTAACCAAAATAATAAAACTGTGAGGAGGGTACATAACAAAAGCAACAAAAAGAACTCCGCCGTATGACATTACGCAAGGTCTCGGAGATCTGGTTCAAGGATTATAATACTAACAGTAACATCTTGAAAAGGAAATAGAATTAAGCAAAAGAAGGAACATTGAACAAAAACAATTACATTGCGTTAGATAGAATATACATTGAGCCGTACTCACATTCCGCTGTGCCATGAGGGTGGGCCTCTGCCCGAATACACACGTTCGCCTTACATCTCGGCGCGTCTAAGACTGAATAAGCTTCGGTCCCCCAGAGAGGGGAGAAGCCTCTCAGAAATATCAAATGCGTAGTTTGGGAGTGGCACCAAACTCGCGTCAAATATTGGCTGAGCCAATAGCAGAACAAATTGCACAACAAAATGCAAGGTAGCAACAACACTAGCCAATACGAGAGAACTAGGTAGTATGTAGCTAGGGGTTGCACAACGTTAGACAGAGAGATACACACAGACAATCTGCGCACTTTAAACACTCGAGGCGTAATATAGAGATGTCACAACACATGACAATAATAATAATAATAATAATAATAATAATAATCATGATGATAATAATAATTACAATAAATTCTGAAAAATGGTTCAAATTCCACCGCTTTCTCCCCAAAAAATTCTTTTACATAACAAAGGCATAAAAGAATTTTTTTCTTTTTCATAACAAAATTATATAAATTAACATTCTTCGATTAGATACATTTGAACAGGGTGAAGGAAAGAAAATTACATCATGTACACTAGATACATACATGAAAATAAAGACATAATAATATGTTCTCACATTTCTCTTATTCATGTGACGCAGCTTAATTAAAAGTTCTTTAAACGTCATAACTTCCATAAAAGGCTTGACGAAACGCAAGTCTCTTTTCTCAAACACACATATATTTTCATACACAGTAATTCACGAAGATGTTCACTGATGAGGAAAATTATTCCTTTTTGGTATGAAAGAAAAAAAAATTTAAGATGAAATTAAAACAACAAAAATTCAAATTATATAAAGGATCAGTACAGGCGTGAAATAAAGGCGGATCCTACCTCTACTGCGCGTCAATACGTCACACATATTAAAAATGGATGTACCAAAAAGAAAATAATAATAATAAAACGGTCAATCTTGAGCTAGACTCTGCCAGATGACGTGGAGAAAGCGAAGTCTTCTTAATGGCGACCTTCTGGAAATCAGCCAATTTTCTAATAATAAAAGAAAGAAAAAGGTTAAATCATGATCACAAAAAAAGATAAAGGGGAGCACCCTTTATACAAAATAAGGCTTGCGTCGGGGAAATATTTGGGGTTACATAAGCTGCGTAAGAGTGAAAGTGGATTCATTCTGCCAGCTGGAAAGTAAAGGTATGAATAGACAGGGTCGTCAGACCATATTACAAAAGAGTAAAGAGCCGTGAACAGGGTCTAAAGGATACACCGGCCACTTCACAGGTACTTGGAGACTAGCTATCGCCACCGGAAACACTCTCCAAATATATGACAGTTACAGGAAAATAATATACATTATCTTAGAGAAAACATATTAGATTGAAATGATTTATAAAAACATGATTTCACAAAAACGTAAAACAGAGGTTACGATAAATAGTAAACAACTATATCAATAAACAAATCACTGTCACTACAAGAAAAGAATGTAAGTCAACAGACCATCTCAGGCACTGCCGAACAATAGCAAGTCGTGTCTGCAGCTTGGACAATGGGTCGGCCCGGCTCCTTACAACAAAATCAGGCAGGAACTGGAAACCGCCTTAGGCAGAAGTATAGTTCAACACATCTTTCGAAATCCTCCGTGTAACTCAGGCGGCCACGGGTGTCTCCTGCCTAACTAGATACATAGAGGGAGTAAAGGGGCGAAATATAATAATAACCTTCATCAAAAGACATTAGGTACTAAACAAATAAAAAGGAATAATAACTCAAAGTAGCTGTCGAAACAAAAAAATTCCATTCCAGACAGAGAACGAAAAACCAAATAATTACGTTACAAAATACCTTCCAAAAAAGAACTGACTGAAACCTCGCATAAAACCAATCAAGACCAGACATACAATCAATCAAACACGAAACCCAATAATAAATATTACCAACCCACAAAAATAAAATGGTTACTGTGTCAATATACGGGCCGTAGACCTCAGAGGTACCGCATAAAAAAATTAAAAGACAGAGGGTATGGCCTATCCCATACTAATATAAGAAAATTGGGTAATGCACGCCAGAGTAGTTCACACGAACATCAATGTCCCATACCAAGGATGCCGTAGACCTAAAATGGTTGGTATCTCTGAGTAATACTTATCGTATATTTGGTTTGCCAATAAAAACGAATAAATAGTTCGTACGTAATATATATATAGTTTAAATTGAATAGGGTATAAAATCAAAATTGAACTAAATTTGAAACCACCCACAAATAACTCTTGATAAAAATTCATTAAACTCATTGACACACACATTCATCTCAAAATACAACCAACAACAACAACACTACATACATACTCCTTCCCATAAACAAATCAAAATTTCCCCATTACATCAGAATGCTAATATGAGTCGTTGGAACACCATGGAAACTCAAATAACGGACTACAGGTCATCGTGACAAACTTCATCCCATACTAAAGATTGACGAATCGTGTAGAATCTATGTACATCCTAAGTGGGCGTCGAAGCCGTGGGACAGGTCCCATACCCTAATCCCGACGGAGACCTTACCTAGCAGGTTTTCCAACGAAATACACACTACCATACTGAACATATAGTAACATCAAGCTTATATAAACAATTTTAAATGAAAACCAAAATTGAAAATCCCCTGACAAAAATAAAACAATCACCCTCCATAATTATAAAACAAACTTAACTCCCAATCATAACACACATAATAGCTCAACAGACCATTCATAACTGAGACAACAAACACTTTACTAACATCAAACGTTAGTATAATTACGCGAGGCTCAAGGTGGGTCGGGGTGACCGTAGGATTTAAAGAGACGGTTCCCATAAGTGGGCCTACCTTCATTGGGGAAAACTTCGGAGAAAGAGGGGCGGGGGTTTTTAGGCTGCACGGCAATGACAAGAAACCTGTCAGCAGCTGTTCCAGACCAAGACATATGAAGGGGTGAGGCGAGTTCTGAGAAATATCACAGTCAACTAAGCGACTATTTACAACAAAGGTAAGGACTCAAACCCTTGAGAGAAATGCATTTTCTACTTCACAGAAAGTAAAATAAATACGTCCACAACACTGACGAAATGAAAAGGAAGAGAAAGTAAACAAAATTTTCTGTCGCCTTAAAATCACCGTTAACTAAACAAATGTCTACTAGAGGAAGCAAATACATAAAAGCAGGTTACAATACCGTGATGTGTCGTGTTCCAGCGATGCGATGTACTCACTGATATGTTGCCACTGTTCACCTCGAAGCTGGGTCTTTTGGATGTCTTGTTTACTTGAGGGACAAAACCACCTTTCCTTGGAGATGGGTTTCCTGGATGCCCGTAGTTCACACAGAAAGTAACTTCACCCTTTCTTCAGGGGTGGGGAAAAACAATTCACTGAATTCCTTAAACTCAAAGAAAAACAAATTTTAATATAATGTAAATGAAGAGAAAAATAATAAAAGGTTAATAACTTGAGAGAGGAGAGGAGGGAACGATTTCGCACCAAACCATGCGATGTGCTACCATTGCGTCACTACAGGTCTAGTAATAATAATAATAATGCGCGTCAGAGTAGCAGTGGAAGAATAAAATCAACAAGGTCGCAAATGGATGGGGGAAAAGACGTCTTGCTCGACCCGGTGCTGGGCCCAAGGTTTTCGGAGCGAGCAAAAGATGATTTCCAAAAAACCAAATGCCAACAAATAATTGCTTAATGCAATAATCAAAAGTGCAAAAACGAGATTCCCATAAAATTAATTAAAGGAAACCCAGAGGCGTGTTAATCGTGTCTTTGTTACATCACAAAGACAAGATTGACGAAATCGAGATAAGGGTAAGGATAAGGAAGGGGAACTTAAATATAAGAAATGAAAAGGCAAG
This sequence comes from Meconema thalassinum, assembly GCA_946902985.2. Taxonomy (NCBI): domain Eukaryota; kingdom Metazoa; phylum Arthropoda; class Insecta; order Orthoptera; family Tettigoniidae; genus Meconema; species Meconema thalassinum. The sequence continues at coordinate 1,090,492,120 of OX336389.2, forward strand.
GGAGCTATATTACTTAAAATATAAAAATGTATTAATGATAAAAGAAAGAGCGTGTACACGAAATAAAAAAAATATTTAAAACAAAGAAAAAGGTAGGCTAAGATAAAATCAATAATACAAAAGAAACCCAATACCAAGAATAAAGAATTCAAAAACTTAAAAAACTAAAAAGCACGACAGAACCTGAGTACTGCTCAACAACATGAATCTAACGAAAAGATACGAACATGAAAGAAAAGAAAATGAAACTTACGAAAGCCAGAGAGAAACGCCAAACTTGTAAAAAGTCAAAAAATTCGAACGTTAACGAGACGCGAAGCTTTTCATGATGTTATGTAAACATACCGGAGGGAAGGGGGAGGGGTGAGGGGGAGTAAAACAAAGGGGAGAGAGATCTCACGGAGATAGGAGGAAGGAGAAGACAAGGGGAATTATAATTAAGTTATGTAATACGGCGAAAATCGAAAGAGAAAAACAAAACAAAAGGAAAATGTGATATACGGAGATACATTACATTACAATTGACTTGGGACGAAAGAGACCGGTAAAAATCGAAAGCACGCTATAAAAAAATAGGCTTATACTCCAACATAATGCCGTACCAACGCGACATATAAAAAAAGAATAATATGACATCGGAGCTGGAGAAAATCCCAGTTTACCACCGTCACATATATTCTATAAACAAAAGGGACATGTATTAGTGGGACGTTGGACATAAGTCCCGTTACCTCACACATACTGTCCGCAAACAAAGGTCCAAATGCTACCAATCAAATGAAACATTTGTGGTACAAAAGAGACACCGACGCAAAAGACGAGCACCAAGGCCCGACAGGAAAATATACATAAGCCAAGACGCAGAAACGCAATACTTTCGAATCTTACAGGTATTAAAACCCTAGAACTGCTGCAGGTTTATCTGTCAAATGCTGCAGTAAATTACCATAAAGTACACACTAAAGGAATTTGGTATCTGTAAGCATACTGTGTTCATGAATATGACTTATCATACACCAATATAAAGCTGAAAGACTGTTCTATTTTATATTGATATAGGTGAATCATTCAGACTCGGCCACTTTGAGTTAATCATAAAAAGTATTTTATAAAAAACAAAAAAATAAAAAATTATTGAATTTTCTGCTCTAGAAAACCATATTGCCGAGTTAAATGTTCATCAGAGACATCATAAATGAAAAGTTCATAGTTTTTTGTTACTAATTCAAGAACCAGTTTCAATTAATTCCTGTTATTTACTAAAAAGAAAATTATGTTTACAAAAATATGACATTTCTCGATTTTGAAGTACATAATCGGCGCGCGATTACGGGGAGGCAATTTCACAGGCCCAGGATGATGAACGATAAACGGTACATTTTTACCTGGAAAGTCACTTTCTTCGGGTTGAATATCAGTCCAGTTCACACTTACCACTTCACGGCTAACATTAGGCATGTGTACAGGGTCTGTCGGAACATGATAAACATCGCTTGCATTGATGGGGATTTCCATAACTTGCGTGACATCCTGTTCGCCGGTATCACTGCCACTACTTTCACCATCTTCATTTTCATACGAATCCACACAATAATCACTTTCATCGTCCATACTATCACACGAATCGTCAAAAATCAAGTGCTAAATTTCTGAATCGTCTACATATTTGGCGGCCATTTTGCTCAATGCAACTTCAATATCAACATGGAAGTACTTCCACTTCTGCAGCCAAATAATAGCTTGCATACTGTCATTTGTTTGCCAAAGACTTGCACTACGAAAGATAAAAGCATCGGGAACCAGCATAACTTGAAATTAGTGCCATCTGAAGGCTAACAGTAGTACTATGTTTGAATTCCAAGACCGTCTTTTAGAGAGACGGTCGCACTTGATTAAACAACACACCGTCTTCCTGGAAGACGGTCCGCAGTTCTAGGGTTAACCAAAATAATAAAACTGTGAGGAGGGTACATAACAAAAGCAACAAAAAGAACTCCGCCGTATGACATTACGCAAGGTCTCGGAGATCTGGTTCAAGGATTATAATACTAACAGTAACATCTTGAAAAGGAAATAGAATTAAGCAAAAGAAGAAACATTGAACAAAAACAATTACATTGCGTTAGATAGAATATACATTGAGCCGTACTCACATTCCGCTGCGCCATGAGGGTGGGCCTCTGCCCGAATACACACGTTCGCCTTACATCTCGGCGCGTCTAAGACTGAATAAGCTTCTGTCCCCCAGAGAGGGGAGAAGCCTCTCAGAAATATCAAATGCGTAGTTTGGGAGTGGCACCAAACTCGCGTCAAATATTGGCTGAGCCAATAGCAGAACAAATTGCACAACAAAATGCAAGGTAGCAACAACACTAGCCAATACGAGAGAACTAGGTAGTATGTAGCTAGGGGTTGCACTACGTTAGACAGAGAGATACACACATACAATCTGCGCACTTTAAACACTCGAGGCGTAATATAGAGATGTCACAACACATGACAATAATAATAATAATAATCATGATGATAATAATAATTACAATAAATTCTGAAAAATGGTTCAGTATTTTTGCCTTGTGGACACATGATAGCATGTGTCAAGTGTGCATTAGAACTCAACACTTGTGCTATATGCAGAAAAGCAGTATCTGCTACACTTAGGGCATTTCTTGCATAACTAGTATAATTTATTCGTCATGCATAGTGCAAAATCCCTAATTGCACAATATTATTAAAGCTGTTTTAGAGTGTAATAGATATGCTTTTCTTTTGTTTATAGACTACTACAATGAATGTTTTGAATGCTGTGGGACAATCATGTGGCTTAGAGACAAAGAAGCTCAGCGAATTGCCAACGCATATTCCATTCCGCATTATCAAAATTCGGAAATTGAAAACAGCATATGGTGATCGTGTACTTGGCGTATGTGAAAACTTTGAGACATTTCTGCCTATACGGTTTAATGATATGTTGGAGAGTGTTTTTGATGAAGTCAAAAATGCTGTGCAACCTGTACACTTAATTTATGAAGGTTTTAAAAACAATAGGTGCATGGTTCGTTTTAATTAAGTAAATAAAAATGTGAAATAATAATGGAAAATATAAGTAATGACAATATACTGAAAAAGAAAGAAAATATGTGTATAGAATAGTAATGTTTTAGTGTTTAGTGTTGTCTGTAAAAATATTATGATGAAACCAATAAAAACAAGAAATGTATATAAAGTTTTTAAATAAATGCAAAATGATGTTACAATGTTGTTTTATTTTATACAAAGTTAGTATATTTAACATTGCAGAGTATACATGATTATGACAATAAATGCACACTGAATACAAGCCTTTCTCACTTTACAATAGTCTGTTATACTTTTAAACACAAGGCTTGTTGTAGATCATTTTATAGCAATGTCCATTCAATGTTGTTTTCAAAAAGTGGGGAAGCCGCAATGGTTGTATAGGCATAAAAACCTTATTGTTATTACGATTTAGTCACTTTGATCCCCTTGCATATCAAGAGCAGATGACCTAGTTTTTCCACTCTTTAAAATGACGACAACAACACTACCTCTTGCATAGTTTGTGATGTTGATGGCTCTTGCGACGTGGAAGATGGATTAAAAATAACTTTTAGAACAGGGGTTAAACGTTGCTCATTAAACAATGCATTATTTTGAGTAGCAATATGGTTTTCTTGATTTTTTGTCGACGGCAACTGTGTTTCATGCAGTACACTACATTGATGATCACTGACACTTAAAACTTCACTATTTTTAATTTTTAGGTCACCACGGCAATGTTTGGAACGTTGCTTTGAACAACGCCAAATAACAGTTCCATTTTTATTGGTTCGTTTCACAATATATGAATATCCTTTATAGTATGCGTAAGGCTTACCATACCTAGTCACTGATACTTCCATATCAACTGTCAAGCATAGACTAAGCTCTAGTAAAGTCAACTTGGTAATAAGAATAATAGTTTAATGTGAGAGCAAATATGGATCCAAAGAGTTCAGGTAAAAGTGGAAGCAAATAAGCAAATATTAGGAACAAGAGTGGGGGTAAAAGTGATCGCAAATTGGTAGTCCCATTACACAATAATTTCAGCACGACGAAGCTCTTGTTCAATTTCTTTGATTTCCCAATCTTGACCGGTATGCCCAGCTTGTTGTAAAGCATGCAATTGTCGAAGCCGTTGAATTAGCTTACTGGGTTTGTTCCAGTATACAAATTTAACAAATGGATTTTTAGGTGTAAACAAAGCATTACCATTATCATGATCATTATCATCATCATTATCATCATCATTATCATCATCATGATCACCATTATCATCATGACCATCATCACTGTTACTATATAGTCCTTTCTGATCCTCTTGCAATACCACTTCATTTATAGTCTGAGTTGATATTGATAGTGTTGAAGGTTTCTTGGACGTTGACAACTGTCCTAACATGACGTTTTGAGGACATGATACGTCCTTTTGAACAAACACTGCACTACCTTTAGCCGCAATATCGTTTTCTTGAACTTGCTTTTTAGCATTTTGATAATTGTGTGTAAACAGCAAGCGTGGTTCGTTTAGAGCACTACATTGATGAACACTCACACTTAAAACCTTTCCATTTTTACTTTTCAGATTGCCTCGACATTTTGTTGACCTCTCTTTTGAGCATTGCCAGAATATTATTCCATTCACATTCTGGCGATTATAGTTATAAGAGTAGCCTTGATAGAGTGCACGTAGCCTACCTTTGTTGGTTGTAATAAGTTCCATAGTAGTAACTGACCTGTCAGTACGATGTTTACACTACAAAGGTTACAACTGTTTTGCTGATGGAGTGACCTACCATAAGCTTATATATTGGCTTATGTGTTGGCTTCTTGTGTTGGCTTTTTGTGTTGGCTTTTTGTGTTGGCTTTTGTGTTGGTTTATTGTGCTGGCTTTTTGTGTTGGCTTTTGTGTTGGCTTTTTGTGTTGGCTTTTCGTGTTGGCATTTTGCGTTGGCTTTTGTGTTGGCTTTTTGTGTTAGCTTTTTGTGTTGACTTTTTGTGTTAGCTTTTGTGTTGGCTTTTTGTGTTGGCTTTTTGTGTTGGCTTTAGTATTGGCTTTTGTATTGGCTTATTTGACAAGTTATTTGTGTCAATGTATTTAGTGGATTTTTTTTTCTTGGTGAAGTGGTATTGCAAGAGGATCAAAAAGGACTATATAGTAACAGTGATGATGGTCATGATGATAATGTTGATCATGATGATGATAATGATGATGATGATAATGATCATGATAATGGTAATGCTTTGTTTACACCTAAAAATCCATTTGTTAAATTTGTATACTGGAACAAACCCAGTTTCTAAAAATAAATAAAATAAACCGTTATAAATACCTAAATTCAGGTTAGTACATGCATTTCATAAAGTAAAATATGAAACAAAAAATGAAACAAGTTAGTTTAAAAAAATAATCCCAACTTCACTTGCAGTGGCTTATTGCTGTTTCCTTCTAGTGGGCTCAAAAGTGCAATGGTTTCTTCTCTCTCAGACATGTAAGGTATACCAGTTATCTGCAAACAAATAAATTAAAAATCAATAATTACCTAATCAATAAATAATTGCTTGTAAATATATATAAATCAATAAATGTATAAATGAATAAATATATACCTACCTCACAACAAGGATAAGTATTTTCCACCAACACAAAAACTGTTAAACAAGACTAGGGGTTTCACGAACACAATATATTCAAAGGTAGTCACCTGAGTGAGAGTGTAAATGATAAAGACATGTCTTTATATATGTTACGTTGCATGTATTATCATTTTTTCCCACGCTTTGAACATTCTCTTATCGTGCACGTGGACAGCTAACACCCAAGGTGAACACTTGTGCTAGATCAAATTTCACATGAACTTGCATTTTGTCACGTACGAAACAAACAGGATGTAACTTGTTTAGCGTACATGTCATCTCACACATGTTCACATGCATTTTCACACTTCCCTGCCACCACGATGGTCAGATTATTTCACCGTCAAGTGTCCTCTGCATCTTTGTCATTTTTCCATTGCACCTGTTGTCAAGTCAGATCAGCGCCTTCCAATGACATTCACCTCCTGCTCGTCTGCAAGTTTGTTTTCTCTACTCGCTTCGACCAACATAGAACCAAGTTCTCATCACCGTTTACACGTTTAAGGTAAAATATCAGAAAAAACGCACCCTCGCTCTGTCATACACCAACCCGTCGAAATATCAATTGTTCTATTAAGCATGGTCCTTGTGGTTAGCGACAGGTTCGTTGAAACACACATACACACACAGCAGTATCGTCTCTGTCAACAACCACGCTTCATAAACATTATAAACAGGTAAAGAAAAAAAAGTTTTTTCAACGTGTATGGCGTTAGGCCCTTTGTCAAAATTTCAAACATAGATTCAAAAAGGGGGCGTTAGCCCGAGTCCTAGGACACCTCGTACACGTCTCTAGCGTTATGGGTTTGCGAGATAAAGCAAAAAGTCTAAAATCATGGTTTTACCTCAACATGGTTTCTCATTCCTGCTCAACACGAACATCCTCGGCAAGAGGGCAACGCGACGAAATAAATGACACCTCGCACTCGTCTCTAGCGTTATTGGTTCGTGAGAAATCAGCAAAAATCACAAAAAACACGTGTTTACCCCAAAATGGAGTTTCCAAATTTTGTAAAAAATATAACGAGTGGTCCATAGCAAAGAGGACGTCTCCCCAAGTCCTTGGACCCGTCGTAAACGCCTCTAGCGTGATTGGTTCGCGAGATATAACAAAAAGTCTAAAATCACGTTTTTCCCCCCCAAAAAAACCTTGTTTGCAGCATTTCACCTTTTCGACACCTTCATTCCCGTAAAAAGCGCAACGAGACGACAAAAAACGAATCCAAGCACTCCCTCCTAGCATGACTCCTTCCATTCCAAGGTCGCAGGGGCTCACAACTTGCTAAGTGGGGCAGCTCCCCCTTACCACACTACTAAAAAATTTTGCCCTAGAGACTTGACATTTATTTTGGGGGTAGAGGGCGTAGGGACCTTTCATTTATGTCAAATAAACGTTTTTGTATAGTTCCTAGTTTCCAGAATATGGGATTTTCCAAATTCGGGTGTTTTCAAAAAAACATAAAAAATAAAAAAGCTTTATTACAGGAAATAAAGGTCATAAAGACAATTCGTTTGAGCCATGGCACAACGTTCTATCATGTTTGGTTTTCAAACTATCGCCTATTTTCGAAAACGAAAAATTTCAAACATTTTTTGAAAAAGATAATACATGGTCCATAGGAAAGAGGACGTCAGCTCGAGTACAATGACACCTCATTTGTCAAAATCGGACCATGTGTTCGAGAGATATTGACAAATATTACATGGCTGAGGCTTAGTAGTGGGGCGAGGAGGGTTCTGGAGTGGGGCAGAACTGTCATCACTCCCCTACTTAACTGAAATATTTAGAAGGTTCTCAGCATCTATTAATCTATGATAGTAATCAAACTGAAGTTGTATATGTTGATAGAGGCTATGACCATACGTTCACCTATAGGACTTTCAATAACCTGGTGAACACAAAACCAACATGGCGGCGACGCACAATAAAAATATTTAAATGGACGTTTCTCGCGATTTAACCATCCAAACTCAGTAAAACTTGGTATGGTAAATGCTTATACAAATTTTAATCATCTGGCATCGAATTTATTTCAATTGTTTTCATAACCACAAGATGGCAGCTCTGCGAAATTTTAAAATCTGATTTTCATTTCTTGTGTCCTAATCATGCGATTGATGTTTGAATACTACACCTGCACAATAATCGTCATGTAATAGTACATAACTCTAAGACCTATATTTATAAAAATCCAACATGGCGACCATCCGAAAGATTTAGACGGTTCTCAATATCTACGAATATATTACAGCAATCAAACTGAAATTTTGTATGTTGATAGAGGCAATTAACATAGTTAGGATATATGAAAATAGGCTGTATATTTCTTCACGGAACTACTTGTTTACCTAATGGTCCCAATAATATGATCATCTTCTGTTACTTCTAACAATACCAGGAATAATGAAAACTGTGTCATTATAACCAGCATGATAAATACTGTGCATAATAAGAGCAAACGCTCGAAAAGCTTCTCAAATGAATCAAATGAGTTTGTGAGTCAACAGGGTCATGACCTCGAAACACACACCAGGCTGAATGGCAAATTGTTTTCCAGTAAGTGCGGAAAGGAAGGAAGATTGTAGTTTTACGTGACCGTTAATCGCGAGATCATAAGCCACGGGAGTAAGAAATATTGTTAAAGATTCCTTTAAGGGGCATCGCGAGAGCAAATCATGTAGCCCCGTGTGTGATGTGTGTGGATGTTTTGATAGCCTGTGTTATTGTGATGGTTACATTTGTGTGTGTATTTGTGTGTGTATTTGTGCCTGAGAATAGGTTGGCATAGGAAGAGGCTGTTGCCTTCATTTAGGTACCATCCGTTCATTTGCTTGGAGTCACGGTAAACCACTTCTAGGATGTATAATATGGGAATCGAACCTACCTCTTCTCAGTTCTGCCTCACGAGGCTGAGTGTACACCGTTACAGGTCTCGGGTCAGTATTAAATTTCTTGACAGAGCCAAGAATCGAACCTGGATCACATAGGCGACAGCTAAGAATGCTAGCCTCAAATATTACACTTTCACAAAGGCATTAACGGTATTTCTTTACCTAAACTCCAATATCTGTTCTATAGTTATTTCGAGTGTACGCCTGGTTGTTTAGTTATTAGTGTTGCTTTTCTGCCACACCGGAGGCCTGAGTTCAATTATTGGCTCTGCCAAGGAATTAATTCTGGCTTGAGGTAGGCTACTGGAAGCCGGCTCCGTGGTGTTAGGGTAGCGTGCCTGCCTCTCACCCGAAGGTCCCAGGTTCAAACTGACGTGAGGGCTGGAAGAGGGTGCACTCAGCCTCTTGCGAACAAGTCAGTATCTGTCTGATTAGAGAAGCAGCGTCCCGGTCAAGAAAACAAAAATTTAACGCTTGAGGGGACCCAACGTACTGAGCGTACGTTAGCCCCCCCACTCGCCCCCCTCCCCCCCCGCCCCGCCCCCTCCCCCCGCCAACCGCCACCCCCTCACCTAAACAATCTGTAAGCCAACAGAGCTGGGTAGCAGTCGCTGGATAGGCGAAGATTTTTTAAATGTACTGGAGCGGTTTCGTTGACATGCGTAAGTTGTGTAAATTTAAAAGATATATACCAGATTAGTGAACTACTCGAGTCTAAGTGGCTATTATCTTATTATATAATACGCTAAAGTGTATGATTCACAAAACTCAATCTCCGAAACCATAGGGAGTTCGAAGGTGTGGTTTGTACCAAAATCTTCCAAATCGTCTCAATAGTACAGAAAAAATCTTGCATTTCTTGAAAAGTCAACGGGACTATATTTATTTGTTTATAAAGTGCTTTTAAACAAATACACAAGACGATAGCCTCTGCCTGAACAGTATTGCGTACAGCCCGCATAGCACTAGCGCCGGGCGGGTAGTCTGTACACATGGGGCGCACACAACCCATTATGCGAGAGTTCTCGCACGGGTTCGCTAGTTATTGTTATTATTGTTATTATTTTCATATCGAGTGTTCTTGCTCATTTATCGACGCCTGACCTAAACTGCTTAATACACCCGTATACTCTGATAATATACATAGACCTGTAGTTAATGTTGTGTCACTGGGGCATATTGGTTTTGTGAATGTGAAAAGATCGACAATTACCCCGATGAACAATGATTTTGTCGCCATTTAGTGCAATATAGAGGGAGCAATGAGCACTTAAACTGGTCCACTTTTAATTAGAGCCTTGTAAACCATCTCTAATAGAACATAGGATGTGCGCAGGATGTTTTAATATCCTCCATTATCCCATTAGAACGCTTCATCCTCGCCACCAGGGACCAATTCACTTACAGTTTTTTATATAGACATCCAAAATCAGACTTCGTGTCCCTTTGTGGTGCAATTTAGCTCGAATGGAAATTTCCAGCTTAACGAACTTTAACAAGTACTAGTGGCCGAAATTAATAGGACTGCGTAAATGAATGTGTTAGGGCCATCATTGGTTTTAATTACATTTTTAGAACACAGTAATAAAGCTGCCTTCAACAATTCTATTATGTCAATAATCTCTGCTTTAATTACGGGCTTTTCATTGCCCTGATCCTACACCAGAGATTTGTGGATTTGTTGTTTCTGTAGTAGTTGTAATTGTTTTGCTTCATTTAAGGCAGGGTCATCAGCTACATACTTGGTGGCGTGTAGAATCATTCTGATAGCCTGTGTTCACTACCTGTGAATTTACTTGTGAGAAAAGAGGTGACGTAGTCTTGAATTAATTGCTATCTCGGCATTTACATGGAGATGAAATAATGTAACAGAAAATAAAATATGCACGAGCCTATTTTTAGTTGATAATAATAATAACAATGTTATTGGTTTTACGTCCCTTTTAACTGCTGCGGCTCTTAGAGACGCTGGAGTGCCGGAATTTAGCCCCGAAGGGGATTTTTAACGTGCCAGTAAATCTACATTTAGGCACCTGAAATGCCAACTGACTGCACCAGGATACGATCCCTCTATCTTGGGATCAGGAATTTAAGTTTAGTCTAATCAATTTGAAACAATAAGAAAAAAAACAATATGAATTACGGCTGGTTGCATGGCTCAGCGGTAACGATCCCAGCTCCTTTTCCCAAGGTTACAGAATCGAATCATGGAGCAGTCAATCAGCATTTGAGGGTGCGCAAGTGCGAAGGAGCCGTGTCAGTAGATTTACTGGCACGTTAAAGTTCCCCTTCGGGCACCTTGTAGTCACCAACAGTTAATAGGGACGTAAAACCAATAACATTATTATCAAAAAGACATAGACTTACGAGTTTAATGTGTGTATGTGTGGGTGCGTGTGTTAGCCGTCTGTCTGTCTGCCTTTCTACGTGTCCATTTGTCTGTTAGTGTGTATGAATTTTCCATGACAATTCCCAAACACCAAGACGGAATTTAACACAGCAGAGTGTAGATTTACCCTTCCTATCACCAACTCGGCCGACTCGCCCTAGTTTTAGTGCCCAAATTACCTGCTGACTAAATCAGTCACCATTATGAAATTTATATTTACCAAACATGAGCCACCTTATAGGAGATTGTATCGGCCTAAGTCACAAGATCATCAACTGCATACCATGAAGATGGTGGCAGCATTATAATCGATAACTACGGCACTGATTGAGCAATGCTTACCAACATTGACGAACAATGAGTTTTGTATACCGTATTTCTGTTGTTTAAATCGCAACTATATCAGTTCAAATTCTACGGACAGCCACCATTTCGAATATATAGGGTGACCGTCAAATAGTAAGATAAGCCATGCTCCGGAGAATGCAGGGTGTGAAAGGATGCTAATTCATGAAGACTCCACGGGAAAAACGGGGTAAGTCACATTATGTACATTTTTCAGAAGAGCCAATTTAAACTTTCAACACTAAAAATAAATACTTTAAACACCCAAATTGAGTGTAAGCAATATAGTTATTTTGCCAAATTTATTTTTTATAAAGGAAGTACATGTAATACAAACAAACAACTAAAGTTAAATTATGAAAAAGTGAGAGAATATGGGATGTTCTTTCCGTTTCCACTAACAATAAAAACCTCTGAATCTCGGTGACTTACCGCTTTATTTGAAATCAATTTCAACTGATCTGTAGTTGCGATAGCTTACCACGAGAATGCGCTATAAACTCATTTCCGAAAAGAATTGACTTACCCTGTTCCTTCCGTGGTGACTTCATATCCATTATGCCAGTCTATGTTGAGCGCATTTTGAGCAAAATAATGTACATAGTAACATCACTCAACACCAACATGTGGTTATGTTGTAAACAGTACAGGGAAAGGATGTAAAATGGTGGGTGAGCATTCTCCCAGCTTCCACGGAAAACAGGCATGTAGTGTGCAATGATTTGCAACTACGACAAAAATACTTAATTAATATTAACGAAAGCTTTCCAATCGGTCAACACAAATTTTGTGCCCAATTACATTAGATGGAAAAACAAATATTTGTATGCTCTAACTTGAAAAACATTACAGAAGATATTTATCACAAAAGTAATACGCTTCTATGTACAAAGATGGGGGTACTTAAATTGGATGACATACGTATTTCGAACGTCATGCGATTTGTAGGGACATTTATAATTTTACTTAGTAAGTTGACAGTTGAGAGTCAGTTGTTATTGTCATTGTCAGTGGGGTTGTATCATTCATCTGGTATTCCAATAAGAGGTACGTAATAGTAAAAGTGTTAAAATTAAATAGTTGGTGTGAATAAAAATAAAATAAGAAAATATACCGACACGTTCATCATCAGATCCTGTTTTCTCAGGGATAGTTAATATACGAAGTTTGTGAATTACATTTATGCACAAATATATATACAATGTTCAGATTACATAAGTTCGTAAAAACTCGTGTAACGCGTCAATCTTATTTACAGATGTTATTGTTCACTATGGTTGTTGCATTATTGTTAATGTATAAATTATGTTCTGTATATGATATTGTATACTGTGTTCTATTGAATTATTATTGTAACCAGGTTCATATTTTTGTGATAAATATCTAATGTAATGTAATGTAGGGCATATAATTACTTGTTTTCCCGCTTAATGTAAATGGACACAACATTTGTGTTGACTGACTGGAAAGCTCTCTTAGAACTAGGCAACATTGATAAGATGGCTTCTTTCTCTTCAACTTAATTAATCATAAGTGATGCTATTCGGACATCTCAATCAGGAGCCAGAGTATCGATCCAGTGTAACATGGTACCCATTAATTATTATAAAGTAATATTAGTACTCTAAATCAGGGGTTGAAAATTCCAGTTTCTCTTGGAAGGATAGATTTTTCAATCTGGAAAATGAATCAGAACAACAAGTTCCGTGAAGAACTAACGCCTATTTCCATATATCCTACATATGTTAATTTCCACTATCAACATACAAAATTTCAGTTTGATTGCTGTAATAGATTCGTAGATATTGAGAACCGACTAAATATTTCGGATGGTCGCCATGTTGGATTTTTATATATTGAGACCTTATGGCATATTGCATATCCATCTAGTCTCAAGTTTGTGTTTCCAACATTAATTCTATACGCAGACCGGCACAGCGGATGCAGAGTACAGAGGCGGCAAATACTTTTATTGGAGATGTGCAGAAACGTGTACGAAAAATAGCAGGAGGGATGAGTGGTCGTAAATACACTTAGCAGGTTTCCAGGGAGTGCCGAGGGTGTACATGTACCATGAGAAGACGAGCGAGGGTAGGACAGGCAGGTCGTTGAACGCAGGAATTTGTGTGGGAAAATTGCAGTTTGGCAAGGTCACAGCTTCAAGTTTTGGTACCACCTACTTAAGAATTAATGACCGGAGAGCGATGAGAGTTGCATGTATGGAAGCGGAAGACTCTCAACCTCCCAGAAATGTAATTTGGTGCAATTTGGATGTAAGGCTGATTTAATTCAGTATAAAATGCCTGATGTGGGGGGCGTTTCAGCGTCAGCCAATGAGAGGATAAGCGTCACCAAGCCGTGTTTGGCGCGTAAATTGGCAGACAATGAGCGATGATTACTAAGTTCATTTGATAAGGAGCCCACGATCGATTCTTGGAAAGGACATCACCAATGAGACATTGAGATTACGACGAGTTCAGTGACATAAGTCAATTCGGGACAGAGCTATTATTTTGGAAATAAATCTCATATTTCCCCTCCTACGACCAGTTATGCCTCAAAAACTTAAATAGCTCCATCTGGGAGAGTGAAGTCAGTCGATTTTGTGATTCTGTCACGGACGCTCCACGTCAGTCGAGTTCGTAATTTTGGACTCTGTTAATTTTCATGTCCAATGGTAAAAATTGAGACAGTGTGGCGCTCTTTTTGAGATCATGTCTAGATACTATAGCAAACGAGTGCGAGTTCCTGTCAGTGGCGAGATAAGACATTGATATGCGCGCTAGTTCGCGAGTGCAAGTTCGGCTGAGAAATAGGCTAGCCATTGCGGTAGGTAAACATATAAGTTGTGTCGATAGGAGCTACGGCGGACAATCTGGATGAGTTGAGTAGTTCAGATGGTAGCTATTTAGGAGAATGATAGGATTATCGGCTCGGAACAGTGAGTGCGAGTTACTTTCTTGTATGCCGCATTAAAAAAATTGTGTATTTCTGTGTTCTTCGTTACCACGAGGTACCCGAAGCAAGAGGAAGCTGATGCTGAGATTGGAACAATGGGAGGATCTTCAAATGTGGAATTCGTCATGTGTGGAATGATGGCGTAAACCCAAAACCGTGGGGCATGCTGCAATGATGGAGAAGATCTGGGACCCAGGAATAGTGATAAGTACAGCAAATTATCTTGCATAATTTAGTTAGGGGTGTACGGGTCGACATGAGTGCAATGGCTGTGTACATATTCAATTTCTTAATGTTAGTTGTGTTTTTGTTGTTGTGTTTGTTGATACAACGTGCGTGTAAATATGTATCGTGTGGTCATGGTTTTCAATGTAGTTTGGGGAGATTATCATTCAGGGGAAATCTGGCCATCAGCTACTGTCACTGTAGATACATTTTCAGTTGAGACGGTGGGGGAGAGTTTGTACAGTGGTCGTAAGCAAACCAGAGCATATTGAATATTTTGTGGTAAATCAGGTTCGTGGATCGCCTGTGGTAAGTTCTACCAGGTAATGGTTTTGGTTGCAATCTTCGATTGGTGACGGACAAGGCAGGCAAACCCGGCGATTTGAGGTATTTAAATTGGAGTATGGCTGGATGTACTGATGCATATTGGTAAGTCGTGGATGTTGTGCCCACGTATATTTGGTTGAGTTGGTGGAGGTTGGTACCCACCCATATTGGTAAGTTGTGGATATTCAGAACCACGTAAGTATTTGGTAATTCCGTGGACGAGGTAATTCCCACGAGGTAAAAATCACGGCCGTGATGCTGGGTTCGGTCTGACGCCCGTAGGCAGCGTGCTAAGTGATGATTCTGCGAGGCTTGTTGAATTGAGCTATAGTGAGCTCGTGCTTCAGTCAGTACACGTCAGCTGTGGTGGGAGTGAAAGCATGGCCTTGAGTCTGTTCGAGGTTAATTGGTCAGAGTTAAAATGGCTGGTTTGTTTACATATTTTATTGTTGATTCTGGGATTTCGGTCTGTTGTGTTTTGATTTTATTGTGAACCCACGTTACTAGTGTATCAGATTTTTTACCCTCTGGGTGGCCGCTAGACGGTTATAATTGATGTCTTGATAAATGTTTCACACGGGAACTGTTGTATGTGAATGAGGTAGGCACGTTGTATCTTAATGTAGTGTTTGTGTGGCCGCACTGCATGCTGACCGTACGCGACTCTAACGGAGGTCGTGAAGGGAGGTCTGTTTGCCAAACGGAACGATCTCGTCTGTACGATTCACTTTTCCAAATAGAGAGCGTTAAAATGAGATTCCAGCTTGTAAAATTCAGTTGATTTGATGCTCCGTTGGAGTGTATAGAGTTCTGATCTGATTAACGTAATGATTCATTTCTTGTGGCATTAATTTAGTCTTTTGTTTGTTCCAGTTTGGACTCACCTGGGGTGAGAGTGCGCCACTTTGATTTTGATTTTATTTTATTTGGATTTGTATTATTTGGAGTTCCATGATCCTGCAGTGTTTGATCAGGGGAAGCTGAGGCTTTGCCCGAACTAATTAGATTAAGGTACCCTGTTTGTACCATCTCTGTGGACTTTATGGCAGAGAAGGATAGTGATGACGCAGTTTATTTTGTTGTGGTTCCACGTTGTTTATTAAGGGATTGTTTTTTGTTTGTTTTGTAGTTCCTCTATGAATAAATTTTGTTTCCTTGTTCCCCTGGCATATGATTTATAGTTTTTAAGTTCCCATGATCCAAATTTCGAAATTCCTAGGATGAAAAGTGTTAATTAGCCACCGAACGAGCCGCGCCCGAGATAAGATTCAGCATCCTAGAAGGCCTTTGGAAGGGTATAATATGTAGGTCTTAGAGTTATGTACTGTTACATGAAGATTATTATGTAGGTGTGGTATTCAAACTTCAATCACATGATTAGGACACAATAAGTAAAAACGAGATTTGAAAATTTCGCACAGCTGCCATCTTTTGGTTATGGAAACAATTGAAAAAAATTAGATGCCACTGAATTAACATTTTGTATAAGGATTTACTGTACCACGTTTCACTGCACTCGGATGGTTAATTTGCGAGAAATGAGAAATGTAAATATTTATATTTCGCGTCGCCGCCATTATAGATTTGTGAACACCAGATTATTGAAAGGCATATAGGTGAACTTATATCCATAGCCCCTATTGTGACCGATCCAGTCAGGGTCAATTACCGGCCCCGGATGACAAAAGATCGAGAGGAGACCGGAGAGTCAGTATGACGTCATGGCATGACGCGGCGAGGCAACCGCGAGAGTAGGGGAATGCTCCAGAAGGTTCCAACCCCTCCCACTTTCTTTTTCTCGAAGAAGGACGGAGTTCCGGAATGTTCAGTATGTGAGTCAGCAGTATGTGAGTCAACAGTGTGTGAGTCAATAGTGCGTGGACGAGTAGGTTATACAGCGGAGCACGGAAGAGTAGCCCATGTCATGTAGACAGTGATTTTACATCGGGAACTTGAATGGTTTTCGTGAGTGACCAGCAGGCCATGAAGCCTGAAACTAGCGTGCATGTACTGCCAGTGAGTTTTTTTTTTTTTTTTGCAGTGAAGTATGTCAGTTTGTTTGTCGAACAGTGTGAATTTCAAGACGATATCGGACTCGCTAGTATGTGAGGAAATAGTCAGAACTGATAAAGGAAGTCCGTTTATGCCGACAATTTATGTTCATTAAAGATGAATACCAGGAGGTGTTTAAAATTACGAGTATCAGGGGAAGAACTATATAACGATAGTCGAGGCGAAGCATTATCGCGAGGCCCGATATTGTAACAGACATCCATTCGGAAATAGCATAGCAGTGTGGCATTTTAAGAAACGCAGTGAGAATGCAAGTGGGAAGGCTACATCTACTTTAAGCTTGTGTTGGAAGACTGTAGGCCGCAAGCAACTTGATATGTCGGTCAAGGCCAGCTCGAAATAGCTCCTCGTGGAAGGAAGTGTGTCACTGGGTTAAAGGAAAGTGAAGACAAATAACTCAAGTGAACCAGGAATTAGACGCTATAGTGCTCAAGCGTGAAAGTGCTCTGAGATAGTGAAATGCAATATTGCCACACGGCAGCATGAACTTAATAACCATGGACTCAAATATTCTGGGAATCAACATGCAGATTAACACGCAAATTATGCTGCACTGAACTTCTAAAGGGGCCATAATGGGGTGAACGGTCGCAACGAGATGGACGAGTGGACCATGGTTGGGACGTCAGGAGACGCCGCTGCTGAAGGTGACCGGGGACAACCTGTGGGCGGACATGGGCGTCGCCAGGAGATCGAGAGGTGCCGGGGACGGATACCTCTACCAGTACGCTGGGAGACCACATCGCGGAGACACTGGAGGAACGACGCCGCCCTGATGCCGCAGACGACGACGACGCCGACACCGACGCCATGGATTTCTGAGGACACCGGATATAAAGTAAGACGTTTCATTTCCATCCTTGTTCATTAGGAAGAAGAGAACTTCTACCTCGGATAGCCATGCCATGAGATAGCCTGAGATCGTGTAACTTAACGCCCTTTATAATCATTTATTCCAGATTGAAAGAGCATCATTTTTTTTTTCATAGGGTCGTGCAGATGTTTTCTTGTCTTTCTTTTTGGGTCATTCGACCTACATAAATTTACAGCATCAATAGTAGGAGTAAGACATGTATTTATTCTCTGAGACGTAATAATAATAATAATTTGAAATTGGGTAACGATAATAGGAGATGCCCACTTTGCTGAGAGATTCTAGCATGTCGATTTCAGAGGTCACTATTCGAATTTTATTCTGAAAGGATTGTCACGGATTGCATAGATTTTTATAGCAAATGAACATGGTTGGAGATTGTCGGATAAGGTTCCTTGGATAGGATGCCATATTATCATACGACCTCGTGGTCCCGCTAAAGTTGATACGCTCTGTTAGTGCGGGTTCTTGAGACAGGCTAATAATGCATGATTTATTTCGCAATGATGTTGTGTAAAGTTTATGTGATAATTATGTGGTAATTAGATATGGTTTTATTCCGTCATATATGACGAGGTTATTCACGGGGCGACGTATGTCCGTGGAATTGAATTTGTGAGGACAGGGTCCTCTTGACGAACGTGCTACGTTCATTGATGAGTTGTATTGAATAGCGCAGGTGTGTAATTGATGGTGAGCTCGACAGTCAGGTCGTTTGGATCCTCACACAGAGTGTTCGGCGGAAGGGTTACGATTAAATGTTTGTTGTGAGTATGAAATACGCTAGGGCGCCTTATTGCGAGGTTCGTAACCTTTCATAAACATTAGACAATGCTATAATTTAATTACAATGACAAATATGACAGTGTGGATCAAGGTTGTTGGAAAGGCGGAGATAAATTAGTAATAATAATAAGAATTAGTAGTGTAAATATGTAAGCACAATCTGGGTGTGTTAATAATTAATTATAGGTTATAATTAATTGTTGAAATGTCATATTATGTGAAGCTGAGTCGATGTTTGAGTGCTATTTGATGTAAGATGATGCTCTTTAATTACTAATTTGCAGTTCGATAGAGGAGATCAGTCCATTGCTGTATAAGGGTAGACAGTTGTAACTTACATAGATACTCGATATTTTCTTAGAGTTTTTTTTTGCCGCAGGTGAACTTTGTGATAAGTGGCTAGTGATGTTTACATGCGTGTGCACCGATAGATTAAGATTAATTTAGCTTTTGAAAGGCGATCTCCTTGTCGGAACTTTAAGAGAGGACACCCACGAGTTTGAATAAGTGTAATTTTCTTTTGTTTGTTTAGGGACAATGAACTTTATTTTTTTCTCGGACTTTGTCCCACCCTAACTTTACACTCGTGCGTGATAGGCAGGTGGCATATTTATTTATCCTTGGGCCAATAAAGGAGCAGATGTGATTTTACGAGGGCTTTACCTTTCTTTTCTGTTTGTCAATTCAAGTTGAGGTTTTGCTTGTGAATCCTGGTTCAGTCTATTTGCCATCCCAACCCGTAAACGACCCGAGACCCTTTGTCTCTAGCTCGCTGGAGCTTTTCCTTTAATCTTGTCTGTATGAACCAAGATTCATGCCCTAAATTTTTTTTACCCACTCCCTTGGCTGTTTCTTCTGATGGGGCCGGGATGCTAGCCGGGTGATCGCCTGTCCCATTGGAGAAACGGGCACAGGGGGGGGGGGGGGGAAGTGGCGCCGCCAACGTGTTGGGCTCGACGACGATGGTGTGTTTCGTTTCCGTCATGGGCATGTTTTTTTTACTCACTCATTTGTTGTGGTGATGGGAGTATACTGTGTGGTCAGATTCATGCCTTTGATGGGAGCGCGATGCTTGCCATGTGTAATTCTGGTGTAAAATTAACCTCGTATCACACTGAGCCTTTAGTGAACCATTTGACAGGGTTGGTACACGATCTCAGGTTATGGCTATACTCGACGACCTACATTCCCATGTAGGCCCCTATATTTAAGTTGTATGGTAAGATGTCACAAGTAGTAACCGCAGAAAATATTGCTGATATATTAAAACAAATCCAAGTTGGATTAAATGGTCTAACCACTGAAATGAATAATGTTAAGGATAGTGTTGGGTCAATTAAAACAAACATGAAGAGCGATATGGATCGCTTATGGACGGCACAAGAGGGTGTCGGTATTCAGGTAGCAGAGGTACAGAGGACACAAGAGGGTGTCGGCACTCAAATAGCAGGAATAAAAAAAGATGTTAGTGATAAAGTTGATGGTCTCAGAACCGACTTATTAGAAGTCATGGGATCTAATCTTAAGAGTTTAGAATCTCATTTGCAAAAAAACATTGATGCTGTAGAACGTAATCTTAGGCTATCAGGAAAGGCTATAGATAATAAGATTAATCTACTCGATAAAAAGGTAGAAACTACATTCCAAGTGCTCACCGCGGAGCTCAAAGATTCTATGGCACGGCAAATCAGGGATACTCAGAGTTCGCTTCGGTGGAATATTGAAGGACTTGAGGAGAAGTTGAACAGTAATATTAAAGGCATGGGACAAGATTTGACGGCGAAAATTGAGCAAATTGGTCAGTCTAACGAGGAAACCCTGGATAAGTTGAAACAGGACGTGTCAGGTTGGAAAGAAGAGGTTGCGAAGGACGTGAAAAACATGCAGATACAGGTTGAATCATTCCAGGACACGTATGACAGGAAAATCACTCATTCACAAACGACATTACTCGAACATGTGAGAGAATCTATCCACACTTCCATTGTTGAGTTGGAGGAGAAGATCATTATTCAACAGGGAAGGCAACTCACTCGATTAGGCAACTTAGAGGCGGAAATGACGCAGATAAAAGACAAATCGGGGTCAGAAAGGGTTAGATGGTCCGAAATTGAAAACACGCCACCTCTTAACGGGACGGAAAGTGAAAACGCCCCATCTTCTAGAAAGGCGGGTGAGGTAGTCGCAACGCCGAGAACACGGAGTACAAATCCCGCGGGACACTTAACAATCATTAGAAGTATAGACCACCAGCCGAGGAAATTCTCGGGGAACAATGGGACTAATAACGTCACACCTATCGAATTTATGAGGGAAGTTCGTGAATACATGGCGGAGAATAAGATACCACGTGAGAGGGAACTAAGAGTTATTGAGAGGTCCCTGGAATCGACGGCATTAACTTGGTTTCGCGCATTTCGATACACGTTCACGAGCACGGATAAGTTCGAACGATTATTAATCAAACGTTTTTGGAGCCCTGAAGAACAATTGAACATACGGGTGTAACTATACGCTAAACGATATGCGACGTCCAATCCGACTAGGCATGCGGGGTACTTCTCATCGCAACTCGCCAGGCTGCAATATTTGACTCCACCAGTGCCGGAGGACGAATTGGTCCAAGCCATTATACGACAGTTACCTGTAGAGGTCCAGAAGAGTGTAATAGCGTCAGGAGCCGAGACTTTAGAGGGATGTGAAGAGATTCTTCGAAAACTTGACCACACTAGCGCACAGTTACAGGCGAGGTCCGGACGACAGGAAAATAGAGATGTAAACACGGTCGTGATTGACAAAATTGCGCAGACGGAAGAGCGAACGCCGCGGGAGACGGACAGGCCAAGAGACACAGGGTACTATCGGAGCCGAGATAGGAGCTACGGTGGAACAGACGAGCGACCCAGATGGAGGAATAAACCGTATGAAGAGCGTAGGAGACCCCGATTCAACAATACGAAGGGACGATATGGTGAATATCAGCGAAGGCAGTCAAATCAATATTATCAGAGACAGAATGCCTATGGGGATTCTCGTTCGCAGGGGTCGCGGCCGAGCTATACTGAAAGACATCGAGAGAGCCAGGAATATTTACAACAATTACGGAGTAATCCATCCGCACCACCGGGGGAAGCTGACCGACCGCCTGACACAAGTCGGTCAGATCAACAAAAAAAAACCTTCAAATTAAGAAATTCCTCAAACCTTGGTCCTCCCGAACTGATTGAAATCCAAGAGATATTTCAGGCTACCGACGAAGACTTGATTCATGAGGAAGACGTTATCCGCCGCGGGAAGGTGTATCCTTTGCCAATCATAACAGTAAAAACAAATAAAAACCCTGGTTGACACCGGAGCGATGATTAGTGTGGTGTCTCAGTCATGTTTGGACGAGATAATGGAGGAAGGACCCGTACATACTCTACCAGTAGCGAATGTAAAGGTTAGAGGTGTAATTCCCGATCGCTCAGTGAGATGCAAGCTGCAGGCCCTGTTGACGATCAAGTTTGCGGGGAGGTTTTATGAGCACGTGTTCGTGGCCATCTCCAACATCAATTTCCAAATAATTCTGGGTGTTGACTTCATTTCGGAGTACGGCTGGATTATAAATATGCAAGAGGGTGTTATGTATGTCGGACACGAATCGCCGAGCAGAGGATCGAAAGATTATATTAATGCCAACTCGAGCACGCCCTTCTTGGAGAACACACTTGAGAATATCGTGGAACGTGAGGAAGAGGCTCCGACTTCTTTCCTAAACCCTTTAGCGGTTGTAAGGAAGCCAAATGGTCGCCTAAGGATTTGTCTGGATGCACGTGGAATAAATGCACGCATTTTGCCAGAGTACGACCGCCCACCACAAATTAGAGAGCTGCTGAGGCGCTTTAAAGGAAAGAAATATTTCTCAACCGTAGATCTCACAAATTCCTATTATCATGTCGAATTAACCGAGAACAGCAAGCAATACACTGGCTTCCTGCATGAGCAGAAGACCCACGTCTTTAACCGCCTTCCCTTCGGTTTGAAAAACAGTGACCCTGTGCTGATTCGAGCGCTGGACAGCAACTTGAGTGAAGAGGTCAAGAAACACGTACTATGTTATGTGGACGATTTGATCTTGGCATCCACGTCAGTAGAGGAGCACTTGAAACACTTGAGATTGTTGTTTGAGAACTTGTTTACGGCCGGATTCAAGGCAAACCTGGAGAAATGTAATGTCTTTCATCGAGAAATTCGATTTTTGGGACATCTCATTGACGAACATGGATATCGGCCGAACCCGGAGAAAATTGAGGCGATAGCTGAGTTTCCCAGACCAGAAAGGGTGAAACAAGTGAGGCAGTTCCTGGGAATGACTTTATTCTTTTCTAGTCATTGTCCCCGTTACACGGATGTAGTTGCCCCTCTGCAGAGCATGCTCAGGAAAAACAATCGGTGGAAGTGGGATCAGGCGTGTGAAGAGGCCTTCACGCAAGCTAAACACATGCTCCTTAACAACGTTAAACTGGAGTACCCAGACTTCTCCAAAACATTTTATATTGACACCGATGCTTCAAGGGTAGGAGTGAGCGCTGTGTTGTACCAGTTGGATGACGAGAAGAAACAACATTATCTGGCATTCACCAGTAGGAAATTGCGACAGCCTGAGCTTAATTACTTTGCCACGGAATTGGAGGCGCTGGCTATAATTTATGCTCTAAAGATGTGGAAGAAGATTCTTCTAGGGCATAAGATCGTGATTGTGACGGACCATCGCGCGTTACAGTTTATCTTAAAGTCTGACATTTCAAGCGAAAGAGTCACGCGCTGGACCCTGTTCCTGCAGCAATTCGATGCAGAAGTTATTCATAGGCCCGGAAAGCAAAACTTTCTAGCGGATGTTTTGAGCAGAAACCCACGTGAGGAGGCTGTTTTCCACCAGGTAGAGCTAATACCGGACGATCAGGAAACGGTGGAACGTTTGAAACGCCTGAGCCAGGCGCAACGGCGATATACTCCGTTAAGACGGATATACCGGTATTTGAAGAATCGCATGGGTGCAGATGATCCCGACTATGCTGAAACGGCGAAGATTGCTCACTTTTATCACATTGTTGGTGACGTGATTCACAAGTTTGTCGATAAAGACCACACAAGGCTACGTATTGTAATACCGCCGAAGTTGATTTCAGCAGTGGTTTGGTTGGCTCACCGATCTATTGGGCATGGAGGATGTGATAAAACCTTACATGCCATAAGGGAAACATTTACCTGGAAGTATATGGGAAAGACCATACGAGCGGTAATCAGGACATGCGACATCTGTCAGAGGTGCAAATTCCCATCGGACGTATCTAAGGAGAAGCCTAGGGCTATTATACCGACCCGTCCGAATGAATTAATGGCTACGGACCTGTATGGCCCCCTTCCGAGGTCCACCA
The DNA here is from genome assembly GCA_946902985.2 of Meconema thalassinum. Taxonomy (NCBI): domain Eukaryota; kingdom Metazoa; phylum Arthropoda; class Insecta; order Orthoptera; family Tettigoniidae; genus Meconema; species Meconema thalassinum. The sequence goes on from OX336389.2 coordinate 1,090,516,106, forward strand.
GGGGTAACCAATACATCTTGGTGACGATGGATGTGTTTACCAAATTAGTCATGTTGCACCCTATCCAGAAGGCAACATCCCGGTACGTAATTCGCAGGATTTAAACCGGCGTGATTCCAACTGCAGGGAAGCCAGAGTTCCTTCTGAGCGATCACGGAACGCAGTTCACGAGCGCCGAATTTCAAGAAGCTATGGCACGACTCGGCATAAGGCATATCTTGAGCTCCATAAGATACCCAGAAGGAAATCCTGTTGAAAGGGTAAATGCGGAGATTGGAAAATACTGCCGGATTTACTGTCATGAACAGCATCATCGATGGATGGAAGTGGTACCCATAATTGAACGTTGCTTGAATTCTACAACACATGAGAGTACCAGACAAATTCCTTGTCTTCTGCACCATGGACGAAAACCAAGTAGACCTTGGCATGCTGTTATACAGGCACCCCCAGAGATTGAGCCGTCGGTGCAAAGGAGAAACGAACTGGCTCGGGAGAGGATGCAGCTACAGGCGCAGAAACGGGAGAGAAGGAAGGCTGGCCGCCGTTTTCGCGAGCCACTTCGAGTCAATGACATAGTGCTGATTCGGAAACCTATGTCATCAAACTTACCACTCAGAGTGTATGGGAAATTTGCGCGCCCATTTTCGGGACCCCATAGGATTGCCAGAGTGATGGACAACAATTGCTATAGGGTGGTTGACAACGTCACGAATGCACTTGTTGGGAATTTCAATGCTGCGAATCTGCGGAAGTATCACCGGCAAGCAGGTTAGTCAGCATTGAGGAGATGACCGAAAAGATCGTTCACATGCATCACTTGAGGAAAAACATAAGCTATGTTCCCACCGCTTATATTTTGAAGCCCGCGGGAGAGATGTGACCGATCCAGTCAGGGTCAATTACCGGCCCCGGATAACATAAGATCGAGAGGAGACCGGAGAGTCAGTATGACGTCATGGAATGACGCGGCGAGGCAACCGCGAGAGTAGGGGAATGCTCCAGAAGGTTCCAACCCCTCCCACTTTCTTTTTCTCGAAGAAGGACGGAGTTCCGGAATGTTCAGTATGTGAGTCAGCAGTATGTGAGTCAACAGTGTGTGAGTCAATAGTGCGTGGACGAGTAGGTTATACAGCGGAGCACGGAAGAGTAGCCCATGTCATGTAGACAGTGATTTTACATCGGGAACTTGAATGGTTTTCGTGAGTGACCAGCAGGCCATGAAGCCTGAAACTAGCGTGCATGTACTGCCAGTGAGTTTTTTTTTGCAGTGAAGTATGTCAGTTTGTTTGTCGAACAGTGTGAATTTCAAGACGATATCGGACTCGCTAGTATGTGAGGAAATAGTCAGAACTGATAAAGGAAGTCCGTTTATGCCGACAATTTATGTTCATTAAAGATGAATACCAGGAGGTGTTTAAAATTACGAGTATCAGGGGAAGAACTATATAACGATAGTCGAGGCGAAGCATTATCGCGAGGCCCGATATTGTAACAGACATCCATTCGGAAATAGCATAGCAGTGTGGCATTTTAAGAAACGCAGTGAGAATGCAAGAGGGAAGGCTACATCTACTTTAAGCTTGTGTTGGAAGACTGTAGGCCGCAAATAACTTGATATGTCGGTCAAGGCCAGCTCGAAATAGCTCCTCGTGGAAGGAAGTGTGTCACTGGGTTAAAGGAAAGTGAAGACATATATCTCAAGTGAACCAGGAATTAGACGCTATAGTGCGCGAGCGTGAAAGTGCTCTGAGATAGTGAAATGTAATATTGCCACACGGCAGCATGAACTTAATAACCATGGACTCAAATATTCTGGGAATCAACATGCAGATTAACACGCAAATTATGCTGCACTGAACTTCTAAAGGGGCCATAATGGGGTGAACGGTCGCAACGAGATGGACGAGTGGACCATGGTTGGGACGTCAGGAGACGCTGCTGCTGAAGGTGACCGGGGACAACCTGTGGGCGGACATGGGCGTCGTCAGGAGATCGAGAGGTGCCGGGGGCGGATACCTCTACCAGTACGCTGGGAGACCACATCGCGGAGACACTGGAGGAACGACGCCGCCCTGATGCCGCAGACAACGACGACGCCGACGCCGACGCCGACGCCGACGCCATGGATTTCCGAGGACACCGGATATAAAGTAAGACGTTTTATTTCCATCCTTGTTCATCAGGAAGAAGAGAACTTCTACCTCGGATAGCCATGCCATGAGATAGCCTGAGATCGTGTAACTTAACGCCCTTTATAATCATTTATTCCAGATTGAAGGAGCATCATTTTTTTTCATAGGGTCGTGCAGATGTTTTCTTGTCTTTCTTTTTGGATCATTTGACCTACATAAATTTACAGCATCAATGGTAGGAGTAAGATATGTATTTATTCTCTGAGACATAATAATAATAATAATTTGAAATTGGGTAACGATAATAGGAGATGCCCACTTTGCTGAGAGATTCTAGCATGTCGATTTCAGAGGTCACTATTCGAATTTTATTCTGAAAGGTTTGTCACGGATTGCATAGATTTTTATAGCAAATGAACATGGTTGGAGATTGTCGGATAAGATTCCTTGGATAGGATGCCATATTATCATACGACCTCGTGGTCCCGATAAAGTTGATACGCTCTGTTAGTGTGGGTTCTTGAGACAGGCTAATAATGCATGATTTATTTCGTAATGATGTTGTGTAAAGTTTATGTGATAATTATGTGGTAATTAGATATGGTATTATTCCGTCATATATGACGAGGTTATTCACGGGGCGACGTATGTCCGTGGAATTGAATTTGTGAGGACAGGGTCCTCTTGACGAACGTGCTACGTTCATTGATGAGTTGTATTGAATAGCGCAGGTGTGTAATTGATGGTGCGCTCGACAGTCAGGTCGTTTGGATCCTCTCACAAAGTGTTCGGCGGAAGGGTTACGATTAAATGTTTGTTGTGAGTATGAAATACGCTAGGGCGCCTTATTGCGAGGTTCTTAACCTTTCATAAACATTAGACAATGCTATAATTTAATTACAATGGCAAATATGACAGTGTGGATCAAGATTGTTGGAAAGGCGGAGATAAATTAGTAATAATAATAAGAATTAGTAGTGTAAATATGTAAGCACAATCTGGGTGTGTTAATAATGTATGATAGGTTATAATTAATTGTTGAAATGTCATATTATGTGAAGCTGAGTCGATGTTTGAGTGCTATTTGATGTAAGATGATGCTCTTTAATTACTAATTTGCAGTTCGATAGAGGAGATCCGTCCGTTGCTGTATAAGGGTAGACAGTTGTAATTTACATAGATACTCGATATTTTCTTAGAGTTTTTTTGCCGCAGGTGAACTTTGTGATAAGTGGCTAGTGATGTTTACATGCGTGTGCACCGATAGATTAAGATTAATTTAGCTTTTGAAAGGCGATCTCCTTGTCGGAACTTTAAGAGAGGACACCCACGAGTTTGAATAAGTGTAATTTTCTTTTGTTTGTTTAGGGACCATGAACTTTATTTTTTTTTTCTCGGACTTTGTCCCACCCTAACTTTACACTCGTGCGTGATAGGCAGGTGGCATATTTATTTATCCTTGGGCCAATAAAGGAGCAGATGTGATTTTACGAGGGCTTTTCCTTTCTTTCCTGTTTGTCAATTCAAGTTGAGGTTTTGCTTGTGAATCCTGGTTCAGTCTATTTGCCATCCCAACCCGTAAACGACCCGAGACCCTTTGTCTCTAGCTCGCTGGAGCTTTTCCTTTAATCATGTCTGTATGAACCAAGATTCATGCCCTAAATTTTTTTACCCACTCCCTTGGCTGTTTCTTCTGATGGGGCCGGGATGCTAGCCGGGTGATCGCCTGTCCCATTGGAGAAACGGGCACACTATGAACATTAAAAAATTCAGTTTGATGCTGTAATAGATTCGTAGATATTGAGAACCGTCTAAATATTTCGGATGGTCACCATGTTGGATTGTTTTATGCATAGGCCATAGAGTTATGTACCATTAAAGTAAAATTATTGCGTAGGTTCATTATTCAAACTTTCACTTCGATCGCATGATTACAACACACGAAATAAAAACTTAATTTTAAATTTCGCACAGCCGTCATCTTGAGGTTATGTAAACAACTGAACAAAATTAAATGGCAGTGCATTGCAATGTGTATAAACATTTTCTGTACAAAGTTTCATTGCGTATGGTTGGTTAAATCGCGAGAAACGTCTATTTAAAAGTCACAAATTTGCTTGGCCGTCATGTTCGTTTTGTAGTTTACAGGTGTTTGAAAGTCTCATAGACGAACTTCCAGTAGGGCCCTCTATCTCCGTACAAAATTTCATGGTGATATCAGTAATAGTTTCGGAGATATAGAATGTCGGTGAAATATTTCGCACGGCCGCCATCTTGAGGTTATGTAAACAATTGAATGAAGTTAGATGTCGGTGCATTACACTGTGTACAAACATACTGTACCAAGTTTCATTGCGTTTTGTTGGTTAAATCGAGAGAAACGTCTTTTTAAATGTCACAACTTCGCTTGGGCGCCATGTTGGTTTTGTTGTTACCAGGTTTTCGAAAGTCACGCAGGTGAACTTCTAGAAGTTTCCTTTATCACTGTGCAAAAATTCAGGGTGATATCGGTAATAGTTACGGAGATATTGAATGCTGGTGAAATATTTCGCACATCCGCTATGTTGGATTGGTGAGACGTAAAAAAAAATGAAGGACACGGTTGGGGTTGGCCAAAATGGTGCTATGACCTTACCGAGTTTCATTGAAATCGCTCTAGCCGGTTAGAAGTTATTAGGGGGACACACACATCACACACACTTACGCACACACACACGGACAAAAGGTGATCTTATAAGCCTTTTTTTTTTTTTCATAAAATGAAAATAGGCTAAAATGGGATTGCCTTTACTATGAACACTGATGCTTTTCAATCTGCCGAGAAAGTAGAGTCACAATAATACACTGATTTTGCATAATGCAACGAACGTCAGCTTTTTAGAGGGGAGCAATACAATGGTAATAGTTACGGAGATATTGAATGCTGGTGAAATATTTCGCACATCCGCCTATTTAGTTTTGAAAGATGTTAATGATAATATTCTGTTGAAGGCATACAATTATCATACTGATGGCCTAGTTTTAATACCACGTAAGTCTCTTTGGTTGAGAGAGGAAAGAAAGCCTTATATGGCAGAATTCCTGCCCAACAATAAAATTAAGTAAAATCTGATTGCATTGAGAAGTCACTCCCTCACACATAGTGACGAATAAGAGCTACATTTCCTGCGATGCGATTCTCAATATTCGGCAGCACGCTTTTAGCATTATGTTCACAGCAGTAGCGGATTGTCCAAATTGGGCTGGAGGTTCAACGAGACAGTTGTTTATAGTGCTTCTCCCCGGGCAAAGTATATTAGTGTTCTACTGGCAAGCATAGAACCATGGAACTCCGCCCAATCTATTCATAAACAACGTTACTCGTGGTGCCATTCAAGCGGTTAACCCTCAATAGAATTTGGACGAGCCTCCACTGGTTCACAGGTAATGGGTGGGACATCCTGTATAATGTGGTTCACTCCACAAGATCTCATTGGATACTTGTTCCCATTGGTCCCGACGTTCACTGAATAGTACCTACATACATGAGGCGTGCTCTTCTCTTTCTTATGAGGACGACTTACGTGGTATTCGAACTAGGCCATCAATATGCCAAATGATAGCAATGAAAGTAAATATTCCCATTGACTTAGTAGGGGCTGTGGAGGAACAGTGATAGTGATGATGATGATGATAATAATAATCTTCATTAGAAATAAAAAGAAGAATCCGCACAAGATTTACAATGATGACAACTTGTGAGAACATGAAAGGGAAAAGAATAGTATGAAAGTTACCAATAGTCATTCAATTGTGCTGAATCACAACACATATAACGAGATAAACCCTGATAACTGAAAGCAAGTGAAGAAACACAAATGAGAGGCATACAACACAGCGTTCGCAATTTACTACAACAGTCCACTATTTCTCTGAACACAAAACGTGACTCACTTCAGTAGAGAAGTTCGCACTCGGAACATTAGACTTTCGTCTTGTCTGCACATTTCAGGTGTAAAATCGATTTTTCACATCGCTCCAAAGATAAAAAATACTGCAGTGAATGTTCAGTAGATTTGTAAGCTGTTCTTTTTCTACGTTTGGGACTCATAGAGTCTACCCTACTGTCTCTGTCGCGTGAGTCAGAGCGGCTATTAGTGTCTTCGAAAAGTACTCTAAGCTCACCCCTTTTTTAATGTATTTTTTATTTTTAGCGTATGGCTTTTAGTGCCGGGAGTGTCCAAGGACATGGTCGGTTCGCCAGAGTTTTTCAGCAGCTTCTATACGGACACCCATTGAGTGAGCTACAAGTACCGTCGCGAGTGGAGTGTTGTCTGGGGAGTAAAGTGTTAATATAAGGACGAGGAATTGGAAGGTAGCGGCTGTGGCCTGTAGTTAGGGACCAACCTCGGCATTTGCCTAGAAGGAAGATGGGTAACCACAGAAAACCATCTGCAAGGTTGCCAACGGGGGATTCGAACCTCCTCACCTCCCAGATGTGAGCAACTGCCTGCAGCCACGCCGTAACGACCACGGCTAACTCATCCGGTAGCTCACCCCTGAACAACGGGTACTCGAGGCACGAGAAGTGACTGCATGTGCGAGCACTTGCTAAGGCAGCTCCATAGCACGTGACTGTCACAAACGTTGTCAACTCACTCTCACCACTATTACAATGGGCAATATTTTCGAAACTATAACTGGCAGGTCCATGAGACAAGGTGAGTTGCGTTTCCCATTCCGAAAATTTGTCATGCAACTTCAGCTTGTCTTACTACGTCGTATATACCGTAAAATACCGTAGCCTGTAACTCAACAACAATAATTGAAGATTCGAGATCAAAAACCATAAAGTCCAGGTAAAAAAAAGTGAGATCGCTATACATAAAGCTTCTCTGTATTCGTCCCCATCTCTTGAGGTACAGAACTATTCAAGTTTCCCTAGGAAGGAGATTTGCACGTGTTGAGTTGGAAAACAATTTATGTCCGTGGCTTTGAGTTTCCCTCTATTTAGATCCACGCGTCTGTCCCACCTTCATAACGCTCATTCAGTATGCTGTTAGGAGTGAAATTGACTGGCTGGTATTTTGTTGCTGCTTACGTTTACTAGTGCTCAATGAAATTCTGATCTTAATATGAAATCGCCTTTCTCTTCCTCATTAATTTCCGCTTCCATTACGCTACATGACTCTCAATCTCCTTATCCCTATACAAACGCTCTAGGTAAACGTTCCATCCTTCTACTTTTCATTCTCAATTGACTGGAGTGTCACTAAATATAGGCAAAAGTGATTGAATTTAGGGGCAATGTGGTGATGGCATGAACAAGAATCTTTACATTGTTCAGTGACACATTGCAGTTGAGCAGCCTATACTGAATAACCCTGCTAGATTTTACAGTGAAGAACTCAGTATAAAACCTGCCAAACTGCTGACTTACGATAATATCTATACTCTATTCCCCCTATCCACGCGGCAAGAGCCTTAATTGAACGCCTAGCTGCATGTGAGGGTACTAGTGGAAGTGGTACTGAAGTTTAAGTCTCAGGGTGAATATCTTTCTTCAAATTGTAGCATTAAATGCCATTATGCTTGCATAACTATATTGAGGAAGTTAAGAATCTTTAGTTTCGTTTATGTAGAGCGAAAATTACTTTTAAATTATTACAATTTATTTATTCCCCATGGAGTGGTATATAATGACAAAAAACATCATATTTTGAATGTTTAATGTGTGTTTTAGCATCATTTACTTGTGGAATAATTTTGAATTTCATATGTACAATGTGAAAAGCTTAAAATGGTAGATGTTACAAATTTCAGATCAATATCCCAATATGGCTATAAGATATGAGCAATCATCATGTTTTCTTGAAAGTAAATTCAATAAAAATGAATTATTTTTACCTCATCTTTTCAATTTTACTAACCGTTTGAAACGTGCCCACGTACTGTACCCGAATTACGGGAGCCACCGCAATTACATTTTTGCATTATGAACAGCGGAACGTCATTATGAAGTTTGAACAGAGCGCTGAGACAGCCAGTTCACCGCGCCGAGCAAGAGGATGCGCTAGGGAGAAGCCCTGTGGCATCGACGGGCGAGCTACCAAAACTCATTGATGATAAAATAAAACCGCCGATTTGAGGTCTAGAAACTAGTAGATAGTATTGACTATGGAATTTTAGGAATGCCAGAAGAGATTTGGGGCGAATCGGACCAGTCGTTCGAGAGTTATGAGTATTTTTGTATAAGCACATGATTCAACAGGAAGCAGGGAAGGAGCCTAAGCTTTGGAACAGCGGGGCGTACTCGCCGGATGGAACGGCAGACACATCGAATTTCAGCTCCGTAACCGTATATATATGAGCAGTTTTCAAGCAATGTTACGTTATTATTTCATCAACCACCGGAGTAGTATCGTCGTAACGTTCGTCAGACCACGTGCTACGTTGAAAACAGTCAGTCACTATTGTCAACTAATGTTGGACTTAGTCTCTTTGACTAAACCAGCTGCACTACAGTAAAATAAGCACTTTATCGCGTCATACCAGTCAGGAGTGGAAAAATTAGACAACGATATTGGGGTCATTTGTTTTGAACAGATTGTGCTTCCAAAATCCAAAGTTTTAGTCTACGACAGCGGGACAGATTTCGCGACACGGATTTGTTACAAGCATATCTGTTTACTCGCACAGGTTAATTTATGGCAGGCATCTCCGTTTTCCAAATACTCCAACGACAGTAAGCGTATGTTCGCAGAGGTCAAGTCGCTATTAATCACTGAGCTGTTAATAAGTGACATAAGACGGAACGCTATATTTTCAAGTATTAAATATGAACATTAAAAAAGTAAATAGTTTGTTTAAAAGAACGGGACAGTTTGATATGGCATCAGTCATAATGTCGGACAGTAGCAAAAGTTATCGCGAAGTGGATCAGTGCGTATTCTTACACGCGAATATGTGCCGCTAAATATCGAAAGGATAGGGTAACGATGGATGAACCCGAAGGTGAGCTGAAGGTGATGCAGATGGCCTGGAAAAGTTGCCATGTGATGTCAGCCAAGGACCTGTACCACCATGAACATCAAGAATACTTGATCCAAATTCTTACATGTACTATTACTAGAGTAGAGTAGTTGAGAAGTACTTTCTTTTTCTCATTCACTTAGAAATTATCAACACATTAGTTTTGCTTCGTTCTGACAGTTACGTCTATCGCGACTATGAGTCAGAGAAACCATGGCTAGTATTCATCAAGTGTGAAGTTTTATTTTGAGAAAATTTATTTCAGTCATAGAATGTCCAGGTGACATGAATGAGATGAGTTAATTAGTTAATTTGAATGCTTTTAGTAATTTGAAGGAAGCTTGGATCGTTCAGATTATTCAACATACAAATCTAAATAATAATATAAAATAATTTTATGATAATTATGAGCAAATCCAAATAATAATAAAATACTTCCACGATAAATATGAATAATTATAAATAATTATGAATAAATTGTATGAATTAAATTATAAGAATATTCAGGGAAAGTGATTCATAATTCAATTCTTTAATGATTTTTATCATGTCATAATAATAATAATAATAATTGATTTTATATTATAAATATTTGAGGATTTCAGTGTGTATATTTCAGAAGTAATAATAATAATAATAATAACAGTGATTATTTAAAATGTATACGGAAATAAATATTATACAAGTCAGCCAGCAATAAAATGTAGAGTCAGATGACATATTTATGAAATGCACCACATTAAAATTAAGAAATGAGTAGAGGAACGGTAGGTGAGTAAATAACGAACATGTATAAAATAGGATGCAGTATTTTTAAATAGAAGCAGGAAAAGGATATGACCAGGATAAAATAGAAATGTTTCCTTTTGGAAGACTTTTTTTCACACAAGATCTAGGTAATGTGAGAGTAAAAGACGGAGGCGTTTTGTTTAAAGACAGGAATAGTGCACAAATAATGAAAGAATGAATTATATATGATGACTAGCAGAAGTACCCATTCTTCGAACGGTGTTCGGTATTAATAACCAGATGTTATCAATTGAGCTATTGTTGCAGGGGCTTGGAACCTGTTTGTTGGCAAAGGAAAATTATTAGTTAAAATGTGCTCTCAAACTAAATTTACCTAACGTGTTCTTCCTGGCGTGAAAATAAAACTGAAAACTTCGTAGACGAATCGCAATACACGTCACATACGAACTGACCCTAACCGTTGTGTCAAGTGCCCAACTACAGGAAGACCCCTTTTATAAATTATAAAGGCTTGTGGTTCATGAAAATTCAGTGTTTTTAGCCTCCAATGGCCCAAATTCCTAAAATCAGCAAAAAACAGTCTACTATTTCTAATCAGGAATTTTTGAAAATAATGTTGCACTTTGGAGATATAATAGACCTTCTGTACGACATATCGCAAGTGTAAGTCGTGTGAAAAAAATCTAGGGTACTCCATTTGCAACCTTTCACAGAAATGTAATAAATGTAGTGGCATTACTTATTCCAGAAATAGATGGAAAGTTGGATGCCACCTCTTGAGATACTGTTGTCATGGTTAGTGGCTTGCATTCCTTCTTTAGTTTATTAAATGAAATTAGTTTTCTGGGAATATCTAAGAAACTGTTGGGTTTAAAGCTTTAAAATATAGTTTTCGGGGACCCTTTACGGCTCTTGAAGGGCCCCGAGTTTTGTTTCTGACCCCAAGGGTTTGAAAATGAGCTTTGTCTCTTCGTTGTACGCCATAATAATGATAATTAAAAGAATAATAATAATAATAATATAACAATATAGGGATAGGGATATAATAGACCTTCCGGACCATACCCACACGTGTAAATCGCGTTAAAAAATTCTAGATTACCCTTGACCCCTTAAGCGCATTATATGTATTGATGAATATTTCAGCTTAATTTGGATCCGTTATAACCTTATTGCCGTTTGCAAACCTTCACAGTAATGTAATAAATGGAATTGTATTGCGTCTTACAGAAATAGATAGACCTCTGAGATTCTGTTGCCATTGTTACCGGCATGCATTCCTTCATTAATTTATTAAGTGAAATTAGTTTTTTGGGAATATCTCAAAACCTGTTGGTTTTAGGGCCTTAAAATGTGGTTTTCGGGGTCCTTTTAGGGTCCCCGAGTTACGTTTCTCACATTGAGGGGCTGAAAATGAGCTTTGTCTCACGCTTATTTCAGCATGCATTTCAAGGGGGTAGGCCCCCTGTTATGAGAGGTATGGAGAACAGTTACATCAATGATTAGTGTCGTGCCTGTGATGGATATCTGTATCAAATTTTACGTTAATCCACCCAGCCGTTCTTGAGTTATAAGGACACAAAAAATTGTCCACAGACAGACAAAAATATATTTTTGCGTGCATCCGTCACAAAACAGTCTGAAACGGGCAAATATGTCAAATTTCCGTAGAAAAGCCGAAAAATCAGACAAACATTCATTTTTATATAATAGAGAAGGGATATAATAGACCTTCCGTACCACACCCGCACGTGTAAATCGCGTGAAAAAATTCTAGAGTACCCCTTGACCCCTTAAGCGCATTGTATGTATTAATGAATATTTCAGCTTAATTTGGATCCATTATAACCTTATAGCCGTTTGCAAACCTTCACAGTAATGTAATAAATGGAATTGCATAGCGTCTTACAGAAATAGATGGCCTTTGAGATTCAGTTGCCATGGTTACCGCCATGCATTCTTTCATTAATTTATTAAGTGAAATTAGTTTTCTGGGAATATCTCAAAAACTGTTGGTTTTAGGGCCTTAAAATGTTTCGTCTCTCACATTGAGGGGCTGAAAATGAGCTTTATTTCACCCTTCTACGCCTATTTCAGCATGTATTTTAAGGGGGTAGGGCCCCTTTTATGAGAGGTACGGAGAAGAGTTACATCAATGATTAGAGTGGTGCCTCTGATGGATATCTGTATCAAATTTTACGTTGATCCACCCAGCCGTTCTCAAGTTATAAGGACTCGTAGAAGTTGTCCACAGACACACAGACAGACAGACAGACAGACAGACAGACAAAAAATTTATTTTTGCGCGCATCCGTCATAAAACAACCTGAAACGCGCAAATATCGCAAATTTCCGTGGAAATTCAGAAAAAACAGACAAACTTTCATTTTTATATATAGAGAGATAGAGATTATTATGTTAATAAAAAAATATTATGCGACATGAATGTCAGCATCTGTATAAAAGTTGTATGGAGGCTAGGAGCCGTCCATTGGAATTTATATTTCCATGTGGTAAGGAAGAAGTTGGAGCACTGGTTGCTCAGTTGTGAAAAGAAGGGTTGAGTCAAGTAACCGCCCCATATTTCTGTCCAACTCTAATTCTGTCAGAAATGATTTCTCGCCTAATAGTTGAGTCAATCATTCCGATTTCCAGATATTGAGCCAACTGAATAAAAGATTATAAGTTTTGTTAAAACCTAGCCGGATCCTGAAAAGAAATAAAGATTTGAGAGTGCATAAAATAAATCTGAATTGCAAGTCGAGTTAATTTTGCTTTAACACCATTTGAATAGGAGTGATACATATTTTTGGATATTATTAATAATAATAATTTTGAGGATTATTCAATGAACTTAAATATTTTGATAATAATAATAATAATGTTGATATTCCTGAACTTAATTATTTTTATGATAATAATAAGGGATTATGATAAATAATATTGACAATGAAATGAATGATTTAATAAATTGAGGTAATGTTAACAACAATTTTATATTGAGTTAAGCAATATGGTTATTTCAAAAAATAACATCTTTGAGCATGGAAAATGTATAATTTTTTTGTAATGTTAAATTTAATTAAGAGTGATAATTATGTAGATGCTGTAAATATTTTAGCAAAGATTTGAACAACAACCAATTGAAACAAATGCTAATTGACAAAAGTTCAATAGAACATTGAGGAAACACAATAATATTTATATTCTGACATTATGTGGTCGAATAGTGGTATTTTTTCAACCTAACGTTTCTGCAAGAAATAACTATATATTTTTTTCATACACTCGTTGAAATGCGATTTTTGAAAAACACATGATGTGATATTTCTCCAATGAAAACACAATTTTTGTCAACTTGAACCATCAGAACAGACAATGATCTATTGATATTTAAAACCATGAGTGGCATGTTTATTAAACATGAAGTGAAAGTGATGAGTGTACAGATAGGGGTCAATGAACAATGAATCGCCTATTGTGTAAATAGTGAAAATTTAGAATAGGAAAATGATACCAGATGGACTGATAATTTCTGGCTGTCAAAAATTTAGGCTAGGAATATTTATTCTGGTGTTGATATTTTTCTTGTGATATTTTTTGAACGATTTTGCATAAACATTAAATCTTTTAATTGTAATAAAATGAGATAATTTTAAATAAATTGTGATATTTTCCTTTATCCATTCTCACTCCCTTGCTTGCCTATTGCCGAGATCAATTAAGCCAGCGTTTACTTTAGATTTTTTTCGCAGATAGGCCCTCAGATTGTTTTTCTCGTGCTGAACTGATTTCGAGAATTGGCAAATGTGTTCGTTGGACTTCGGTCTAAACGGGCACAGTACTGACAGCATTGCGCGAGCCACACTTTCAATACCACAAGCACAGATCATAGTCGCTTGATGTTAAGGTAGAGAACAGTAAAATAAAAGCTGAATGAATTGAAAATTTCTCATCTTGTGACTGTCCCTCGTAGAGCACTGTAGGTGAGGCTCACCCATTCCACACTCCGTATTACATCGCCACGCCTGAGCACACAACAAATAGCGTTAGCCTGTCCACTGCATTTTTCATTGTAATTTAAATTGGCACAATGTAAAATATCTCTTCCATACCTCATTAATGTATTATATTCTGCATAATATCAAAATTCATTTCATGGCCAATTACAAATGCTAAATTTAGAAGGCACAAGTTGGAAATAATGCTCTACAACGCGCTATCCCCGCATCAAAAATTGCAGTCCATATAAATTATCTTTCCCTCTATACATACGAGAGTCGAATAAATGTGACAGTTCTGGGAATAAGGGAATGTTCCGCTAGGCACGTACATTTAGCTGTAATGTTATCCTGACAGAACCACTGACGACACGAGTAAAGGAGAGAAAATGTATAAGCCACAATAGCTTGTTGTGTTATCTCCACGTTCTGTAGCTCAGTGATTCTCAACGTCCAGACAGCTTCCTTATACCGGGCCCTGGTATCTAACATTTGTTAATTGAGAAGTGCATATTTTGTTTTTGAGAAAATCAAGTCTAAAATTCACGAATGAATAAGTATGACAACCCTTTATTATTCCAGTTTTTACGGGATCGGGGGTAAGATGAGATGTCGCTAATGTTCTTGCGACAGGATGACCTCCCTTACGCCAACTGCTTCAGAGGAGTTAGTGAAAATGAATGAAACAGGTCAAGGAGCTCCTGCTTTCTTTGATGTAGGGATGAAAACACTGTACTTAAAATCAGAAGGTGCCTCGCCTGTCTCATAAATCATACATACCAAGTGAAATAACCTGATCAGACCTTCTCACTTATGCAACGTAACAACTCAATCGGCAAATCATCTATGTTTGGTATTTTGTTGCTGCTTAAGTTTACTAGTGCTCTATGAAATTCTGATCTCAATATTAAATCTCCTTTCTCATCCTCATTAATTTCCGCTTTCATTACGCTGCATGACTCTCAATCTCCTTACCCCCATACAAACGCTCTAGGTAAACGTTCCATCCTTCTACCTTTCCTTCTCTATCTGTTAGAGGTTTCCCATAGTCCTTAATATTACAGCAGTTGGTTTTCCTTTCCCCCAAAGTAATTTTAATTCTTTGATAGCCTAAACTGAATCCACTTTTCCTATTTTCAGACAATTTTCTATACTTGCACATTTCTCTCACAACCATTCTTCTTTCACTTCTTTGCACTTCTCTTTTAACTCATTTTTCTGATGTCTGTATTATGCTTTCCCCCTTTCATCTCTTGCATTCTTATGCTTCCGCCTTTCATCCATCCATTCTACTGTAGTATATCCTGAGGGATACACGGTTTTCTACTTATACTTTCCTTTCTACCAATGCTTTCTTCTGCGGATTTTGTTATTTCATTCTTCAAAAGTTCCCACTCTGCATCTAAAGTTTGTTCAAGATTCTTCCTTAGTCCTTCCCTTATAATCCATTTCAATCTTACGTTCACGTCCTTCTGTATCTCTGTCTGTCTCTAATATTACAGCACTTAGTCTTTCTTTCTCCAAAAGTAATCCTAACATTTCCCTATTATCATAGTGACTCTAGCCTATATAATACATGTAATTGATTTTCAGGAGTGTTATTCACATAATATCTATCCATGCTCTAGTTCTGTCAGTTCTATCATGTGGTATTCTTGCCTGGGGAGGTGCCTACGAAAACGTACTAAAAAGAGTTCAGATAGTAAGGAATATCATACTGCGAATAAAGTTGAAGAATGATAGATCATATCCGACTATGAGTCTGTATGCCGAGGCAAGGGACTTCAATATTAAACAATTGTATGCTTTTGAAATATATAAATGAAGGGTTCATTCCAAGAATTAAATTATTCGGAAACTTGAAAAAGTATAGGCCTAGCTTCATTTGTGCTGAATGAAATTAAAATAGCTTTTAGACCTACTATTGTCTCACTAACAGCTGTACATTGCGTATAAAGGAAATATATTTTTATGAGGATAGTTGAGAAAACCTATAAAAACCTATGGACTGGTCTGGTTTTCGCCTAAACCTTCGTTGAATGCAAAAATAAAAAAATATTTTAATCCTCAAATACGATTATTTATTATGTAAATACTAACAAACTACAAATCATTATTGAATGTCAAACATCAAGTAATTATTTATCTTATTTTTGTAGATTCCCCAATATTTCACACTCCTATATAACCCAACCTGTCTGCGTTTTGGAGACAACAATAATATCTATACGTGGAGCTGGCCTTGAAGAGGAAGAAGATGTATCCATCTCAAAAAGTAAATTTTTGTACTTGTCTGGCGTTTGGAATGAACCCTTCAAATACATTTTAAAGATAAAAATGGAATAAAAGTTGTTAATCAAGGGTATGAAACCAGAAGTATTACAGAGAATCACTCTATTTTATATCAACATAAGTTAAGTATAGCAAAACGTAACTTTCTGCATTTCTCACCAAAATTACATAAAATTCTCCCAATTAAATTAACAGAACTTAAAAGAAATCATGAAAACCTGAAGATGCATATGAAACATTTCCTCAGAGAAAACAAAATTAAAACTGAAAATATAATTAGTTGAGCCTACAAGTCTATACAAATGCAAAATCAATTTTCCTTTTTTATCATTATTTTTAGTACATAAAGCATTTACATAGAACGTGTGAATCGACTAAGCCATTTTTATTATGTAAATCCTAACAAACTACAAATCATTATTGAATGTCAAACATCAGGTAATTATTTATCTTATTTTAGTAGATTCCCCAATATTTCACACTCGAATATAACCCAACCTGTCTGCGTTTTGGAGACTTTCTGTATTTCTCACCAAAATTACATAACATTCTCCAAATTAAATTAAAAGAACTTAAAAGAAATCATGAAAACCTGAAGGTGCATATGAAACATTTCATTCAGCACAAATGAAGCTATACTTTTTTAAGTTTCTGAACACAAGGTTGCATCTTTTAGTGGCACAAGTGATTGCTCTTCCTTCTCTCAATGAATTTGATATCCTATTTCGACCTGTCTTTATCAAATTGTAATTTTCTTTCTTCGGCTTTTCCCAATTAATTGGGGTCGCCGGAGCCAACCAGGCTCATTTTGATTTTGGCCGGGAATTTAAGGCCGGATGCCCTTCCTGACGCCACGTGATTTTTCAGGTGAAAATTCCACCCGCCGTCACCGGGATTCGAACCCAGGCCATCCGGGTGAATGGCGAGCAGCTAAGCCACTGCGCCATCACGCTCCCCTTTATCCAATTGTAATGAAAAATGAAAATCCACAGCCTGCTTCCAGTCTCCGACCGGGTCAGGAATGGAATGAATGAAGCCCCCATCTAGCGGCGAGGATATGAACTGTGCCGGGGCCTGACGCACTCCTCTGGGGCAATGATTAAATGAATGACAGATGAAATGAAATGATAGTGGAGAGTGTTGCTGGAATGAAATATTGACAGCGAAAACCGGAGGACCCGGAGAAAAACCTGTCTGCCTCCGTTTTGTCCAGCACAGATCTCACATGGAGTGACCGGGATTTGAACCACGGACCCAGCGGTGAGAGGCCGGCGAGCTGCCGCCTAAGCCACGGAGGCTTTCTTATCGAATTGTAATAATATCTTTTAATTTGTAAATTTACAGGTCAAACAAATGAGCAGGAATTTGTAAGGAAATTCATAAAATGTGTACAATCTTTCTGAATTTTGTAAACTGTGTATATTTGTAACGAAATAAGTAATAATAATATATTATACTCATTGTACTTCCACCCAGTCATTGGGCAAATTCATGTTGACCGACTGAAGAGTTACAACTAACATTTTGTATCAACATTACTGAAAGAATGGCTTCAAAACTCAACATTACCATAATGAAGTCAATTTGGAAACGTCCTGTATTTCCTGGTCTCATCCTTTTGTATATTCTTCTATTGTGGTTATTGAATAAGGTGTTAGCTATGCCCAACTCGTGAGGCCCGGGTTTGATTCCCCGATTTGCCAAGAAATGTAATTCTGGTCTGAGGGCTGGAACGGGGTAAACTCAGCCTCGTGAGCCAAAACTGAGGAGAGGTGGGCTGTATTCCAATCGCAGCCATCCTGGAAGTGGTTTTCCTAGGGTTTCCCACTTTTACTCCAGGAAAATGTCGGTATGTTAACTAACTTAAAGCCATGGCTGTTTTCTACCCAAATCCTAACTCAATTAGAAATTCATACCCTAGTACAGACATCACAGTGACACGGGTTATTAGACAAATTCCACACATAGTCAAGTACATGGGGCTACATGACCACGATATTGCAA
Source organism: Meconema thalassinum (assembly GCA_946902985.2). Lineage (NCBI taxonomy): Eukaryota > Metazoa > Arthropoda > Insecta > Orthoptera > Tettigoniidae > Meconema > Meconema thalassinum. The sequence continues at coordinate 1,090,534,299 of OX336389.2, forward strand.
AGCCGCTTCAAGGATTCAACAGCAACAAATCTTCCCTTTTTCATTTATATCCGTCTAGTCTCTTAACAATTCCAATGACACTTGTTCTTTATTGTATTTATTAAACTAATCATTTGGAAACGTCGACAGATTATTGAAGGTTTCCTCACAACCCACTCACCTCACAGAACAATACAAATAATATGTAGGACTTTCTCTTCCAAGGATGACTACCTACCATAATATGAATTTTATGCCATTTGCGTCAGTAGTTTTGGCTGGCACCAGCAACATACAAGCAGAACGCCAAAGAAACCAAAATAAACTGTGGGTATTGTGCCCAACATACGTAGCAATCTGAGAGGAATTGTGGTTTGGCAACAATATATTGTTCCGAGTATGTGACGGCGCTGTGCTGGCTAGACATGTGACATTGCGTCACATTATGTACGACCGAGCTGAGAGCGGACCACATGACAGGTATTGCGGGGTGCATGAGGTCTCATGTGGCCGGCAGTCAAATAATATTTGGTGCGTGACCGAGAAAGTGTTCCAAAGTATTTGAATTGAGTGATTATTAGGGCTCGGATTTTTAGGTAAATTAATATTTTTTTATGTAAATACATATTGTTATCATTTTTTCTATAAATACATAAATTCCTGCTTTTCACTTATTAGCACATAAAAAGACTTAATTTTTACATTTAAAAAATCAGTATGCTAGATCTTTCAGTTTTTGCATTTTTGTTCTGTGTTAGTTCAACCTGTGAGCTAACTTACTGTATCTTCATGCAGAGTGTATGTCAGCTTGCAACTGTGTTATTCTTAATTTGTCGCCCCGTGCCACTCACTATGGAAGCCGGGGATTTCCTTGTCCATAGCCGTATTGCACCACGTGCTAGATCTACTCCCCCCCCAGCTACCTGTAACAAGTGTCACTCACATCCGGTTCATTACTGGCACTGTGAAGTGTAAGGCAGTTCTACGATGCCTAAAGTAAAAGCAACTACAAGTGATCGTCTGCAGCATTATGTTACAGAATTTAAAGATAATTTTACTTCTGATGGGGGCGTTCTGTTCTGCCAACCATGTGGGAAAGCAATCAAGGCTGAACAGCGATCTCAAGTTACACAACACCTCAAGGGCAAGAAACATATTGCCGCAGTTTCGTACCTTCAGAAGAAGTGTTTCGCGATAATCGTCTGTTATTTGAGATGGACAACCTGAAGATGTATGTCGTTGTGTATTGTACAGTAATTCTTCAGTAGTCAGTGAGGCATAGGATAAATTGCATTCGTAAGTACTGCATATTGTTTATATTCACATTAATAAACTAAATTATAATTAAATATTTTTACTTCTTTATCACATATTTCAGGTATTTTAATACATAAAAATAAATAGTTTCCCAATTTTTAGGACCTAAAAATCCGAGACCTGGTGATTATATATTCGATCGTGATCGTGGATGACCGTGTGTGCTGTGTCACCACAGGTCTATGTGTCGCCGTACACTGGGCGTGATCTTTATCTGAGTGCCGAGTGACTATAATTACGAGTCGTCGACATTACAATTGGCGCGCTTGTTATTTCAGACGGCCGGGTCTAAAACGTGCATATTAATGCGGGCGCGTATTGGTTGAGCCACGGAAACATTAGTCCACAACAACATAGTCTTAAAAGTGAAATCCAATACAATCTACTTTGTGCAGGGAACATTCGAGAATAGGCGAGACACTTACCTTTGAGTGTGGATTAACTGTGCACTTGGCTATTCGACTACACATGCAATTTTACGAACAATTGCGAATGCTGTCAGTTACTGCTTACGTGAAGCCTATGTTACTTGAATGGCAGATATATTTGTGTCCTCATTGAAACAGTTCATAGCACGAGAACTTAGGCCAACCTGTTAGAACGAGGACATTTTCTAACCTGTGCTGCTGGAGTGTCGATGGAATTTGACATGGAATTATTCAATGATAATATGAGGCACTAAACACAGACATTAGGGAACCTGATGGAGTGATTCTGCATCAAGAAAATACCATGGCATACCACGGGTGGACTAAGACCCAGTCTACCGAGAAGCGGGACGCGAAGGTCCCGAGTTCGATTCCTGGAAGAGGCAAGAGAGAATACCTTGGAGGAAGATGGAAACCTGCCGGCTCTGGAATTGGAAGGAGATGGTCCTGGAAAAAGATGAAGACGACTTCATTGGTTTCCGAGGTCCAGCATACTATGAGCAGGCTATGATTGTACCCTATTTTCTTGATTTTCTGCCAGAGGGTGAGCGAATATATTTTCAACTATTAGTAACATGAGTGTAAGCCTCCGTGGTTAAGGCGGCAGCACGCCGGCCTCTCACCGCTGGGTCCGTGGTTCAAATCCCGGTCACTCCATGTGAGATCTGTGCTGGACAAAACGGAGGCAGACAGGTTTTTCTCCGGGTACTCCGGTTTTCCCTGTCAAAATTTCATTCCAGCAACACTCTCCACTATCATTTCATTTCATCTATCATTCATCTAATCATTGCCCCAGAGGAGTGCGTCAGGCCTCGGCAGCCGGCACAGTTCATATCCTCGCCGCTAGATGGGGGGCTTCATTCATTCCATTCCTGACCCGGTCGGAGACTGGAAGCAGGCTGTGGATTTTCATTTTTCAGTAATATGAGTGGTTTGACCACTCAGTAGACATTTTCATGGAATTGAAATAATTATTGATTATTTTCACAGTAGTGATTATTATTATTATTATTATTATTATTATTATTATTATTATTATTATTATTATTAGTTATGATATTTTTCGTCTGCGAGGAATTGATTCGCAATGACTGGTGATCCCTGAGTTTGTGGGTCACGATATTTAGAGGCATAATCCACGATGCTCTTGTCTCACGAACCACTTCATTTAATTTGAAATTTGGCAAATAATACTTCGAATGATTGATTGACATTTCATAACGATCAGGATATTGAAATATAATAAGAGTCTGCGTATTTTTGGATGGAATATCGCTTGAGGACTTAACGGAACATACGATTGAGTAAATTAGACTGATAGCAAATGATAGGAAAAGTGTTGAGAGCTAGGGTTTCCTTCATAATTTTGATTTTTAATTTTGACGTTTCAAGTGTCGGTAATAATTTTCATTGGTGAACACTGATAGATGACAGGAATTATATTCCCATATTTTTTCTTTTCAAACATTTTATTTAAGGTTTATGATAGATTCCTTTGCACTTGCTCATATTATACTTCATTCCTCAACCCATTTGACGATGCTATAAGTCATAACAATCATTGATGCTAACTTGTGTACACTATTTAGGTGTGATCAAGAGGAAAATTCATGATGATTAAATGATATGGTAATATATGCTCCACAAAATAAAATGATAAGTTGGTGTAGTTCTATAAAAAGGAAGTTAAATATAAAGTTGTGAGATAAATTAATAGTGAAGTTCACATATTCTGTGAATGAATTATGGTAATACAGTATTTGAAGGTTATACCATAATAATTGGTATAAATAATTATCTTTAGATGAGTATGACTATGTGAGGTGCAGTAAGTTGTTAGTGAATCAGGTATTCATATGATCAGTTGATAGTCTAATGACTATATTTTTGGTAGAATGTAATGTGATATGAGCATACCACCGAATAGGGAAAGATAGGAACTACTTTCAGAATGTCATGGTCAACCATGAATTTCATTTTTTACAATAAATGGACGATAACTGGATGGATTTTTTGAAATTGTTTGGTGTAATAGACTTTGGAATAGTCTTCAACGGACTTTGAAACTCTTGATAATTTAGGACAAATTGATAGACTGAAAAACATGAATAATAATTAATTGGTGAAATTATTTTAATATTCAACGGAATACTGTAATTAAGTAATGAATATAAATGTAAGTAGAATGATGCAGCAACATAATTTTAAATAGAGGATGGTGTGAAAATAGTTGTAAATACAAATGAAACAGTAAATCTACTATAGATATGACCAATTAAATAGGATGGTCAAATGGTAGTCATTGAAACAGCAACATGGTGGTCAAATAAGATCAAATTTTGATAAAGCTAAATAATAATTGCGGTGGATAAATATTCCTTTTGGTTAAAATATTTAAATTATCTATATTAATTTGAACGGAGATCAACACAATATCAATTTAGGGCAATTTATTTATTTATTTTTTCTGATGAACTCAAGTGATGATAGAATTTATTTATGATCTCAAACACCACCCGACGGACATTCAGGGTGTTTAATCAATTTTGTGGTCAAATGAGACATTGACAGACTTGTTTTTAAATTTAATTTAATTTTTCTCTTCCTCGAATATCTCCCAATTTGATACATATCGAAGGGGACTGAGGAGATTTATTGGCCCATTAACCTTTAACTTTTGATAAATCCACAGCAAGTCTTAATTTTATTTAAATCTCCGAAGCAGGATAAGCTCTTGGGTGATTATATTTATTTCTTGTTGGTTTAAGAGCGACCCAATAAATGGATACTTGTTGTTTTTAAGATTGGTATTGTCTTCTGATTCTGTTGACTATGGTGTTCATTCGGATGTGGGGAAGTGTTGATCTACCCAGGTGCGCTTCTATCCTTTTAACCACCCCTGAGACTACTCGGATCTCGTACCCTCCGGTATATATATTTTTTCAAATCGAACCTAGATCCCAATCATTTTTCTATAGCCATGTTCTTGGTTTATCGGCGTGAATTGCGATGTTTTCGCCGGGTCATCCAATTCACTGCCGATTAACGGGGAAAGTATACTTCGATCCACCCCGTTCGCAGGAAATACAAGTAATAACAATAACCTCTGGTGCAACAGCCCATGAAGGGCCTATGCCTACCAAGCGACTGCTGCTGAGCCATTTGGCCTGCAGATATTGGGGTGAGGTCAGCGCATCGGGTCCCCCCGGCCGTTAAACTTGGTTTTCGTGACCAGGGCGCTGTCCCACTGTCAGACAGCTACTTAATTGTCCTCACGAGGCGGAGTGCGCCCCGTTCCAGCCCTCACGTCAGTTTCTAAAATCCCTCACGGAGCCGGTAATCGAACCCGTGGCCTCCGGGTGAGAGGCAGGTGCGCTACCCCAACACCATGGGGCCGGCCCTAACACAGAAGGAGATACAATCACAAAACGCTTGCTCTTAAACTAGAGGGACTTAGAAGGTGTGGTTTGTACCAACATTCTCCAAATCGTATCAATAGTACAAGAAAAATCTTGCATATCTTGAAAAGTCAACGGAAATATATTTATTTGTTTATAAAGTGCGTTTAAACAAATAATTAAGACGATAGCCCGTGCCAGAACTGTATCGCGTCAAGCCCGCATAACAGTAAAGCCGGGTGGGTGGTATATACACATGTGCGCTCTCAAACAACCGATCGTAACAAGCATTCAAAAGAGAGGGAATTACCCGCAACAACAGTGACGAATTGCACTCTGATATCATAAATATTGATAATTAGTTTAAGAAGTAAGTTTTAACAAATGGACAAGACGATAGACTCTGCCAATAAAGCCGGGCGGGGGATTTATTTTTATACACATGCGCATGGGTCCGTTAGTATTATATAAATACAGAAGAATCTATCGTGCCTGGGTTGTGGTCTAATATACTGAAGTTGAGAAATAGTGCTGTATCCGCCACATGATTGCATTTGCATTACTAAATACTGCAATTAAGATGAACTGCTTGTATAAGAAAGAAATAAGAAACGCGTGCGATCTCCTTATTTATACCTCGTTGTTAAATTGTTCCCTTATCAGTGACACATTGACTAATGGGAGTGAAGAGAGTACAAACACGGGAACAGCAGCTAGGGAGAGGGAGATGTTGACGACACAAAGTAAGATAAGCTTTCTTTTAAATATTCTCTTCCGGTGGGCGTTCTTTTTTATTTTTCAACCCAACGCATGGCAAGACTTATTGGAGACAGGAATTATACGAGGACCTGGAGAGCTACAGTGCACAGGTCAATGTAGATTGACAGGCAATCCTAGTCTGTCAGAGAAATGAATGACAATCCCTTAATCTAATGATAAGAAAAGTTTCGGAGGGAGGTTTTCCATGAAACTGCACCCCTTGATGTGATGTAATATTTGCATACAATCATTAAGACCAACTAGTGCCCCTGTGGCTCTCGATCCCTCAACACTTGTCCTCGTTGTTGATCTTTGGCAAGTACTACCCTACCAGGGAATTGTTACCGCTAGACGTGTATAACTTACGTCATCTCGCCTCGTTATGGCTGCAGCGAGCGGTTGCTTGGCAAGAGGGGGAACGCTTGTACAGTCAGACGATGAGAACACACCGCACAGCGCACGACCCAGCACGAATAATGCACACAAATGGCATGCGATGAGGTTTCGCTGGCGACAACTGCACGTCTATCGCAGGCGTGTGGCTGGGTGGAACACATTCGTTCCGATTTTCGCCACCGGTAACAATTCGCTGGTAGGGTAGTAACTTAGCCTAAGAGTGATCGCTACCAATTAATAAACTTAAATAAACTTCTTCGCTTATTTAGAATGTTTTACCGTGAGGGTTTCCTTAGATCAGGCGTACACAACCTGGTGCTCTTTAAATGAAATTTGGTTCTTGCAAGCGCAATGTTCCCTGAGATCCTTTATCAATTCAAATTTTATTGCACGAACCAGGATAATAGTGTTTTCATTACAAGTTTTGACTGTCAGAAATGTTATTATTTTTTGAAATAGTATTTTCATTCTACAGTAAAAACAATTGGACATCCCTGTTTTATGAGTAACGCAAAAGATACTGATTCGGCTCGACTGTCCTTTTCAACTCGTCACTAACTGTCACGGTTTTGACCACAATATTCACGACTCATAACAGCATTGGAAGATCTCAAAAATGAGTCTTTCTTATGTATTCATTCAGGGGCTTCTGATATCTTGGATATTCAGCCCGTGTACTTAAGTGTGTGTAGAAACATTATAATCTATATATTGCACCCTTCAATAAAGCATGGTTTTGTCGAGAGTCGTCTACGGGGTCGTGTTCAGTCCTGACTGCGTTACACAGCAAAGTTCGCTTAAAACAACATGCTCTAATGAATAGAAAGGTTCATGACTAGAAATAAAATGAATAACAAGTAGAATAAAAGAAATTTAATGACTGAGAAGTATGTGCATAATAATAATAATAAAAATAAATAAAAACAAATCCTCCCTGACTTTCACCCCCTTAATAAATAATAATAATAACACTGAGCGGTAGGAACTCGCTCGTCACAACAAGACAATGTGAATGCAGCTTCACATAAATGATAAAATCATAACATAAGCATTTGAGCGGTAAGAACTCACTCGTCACAACATATGGATACAAGTCCATTTTTCTGGTCAAGAAGTTATATAAAGTGTGGTGTACTGTTCGTTAATAAGAAATTGAGTACTGATGCGAGTCCGTTTACAACTGAAACAGACATGTTGCTTACGGAGTGCATCTTTTAAATCACACTACGGCTATGGGACCCACCCTTAATTAATACACTACAACTACTACTGACACATGCAAGATCTAATAATATAAACAGAATGAAGAATCTCCCGGAGATTCTAGCTGGTGCAGGAGCACACGGAATAAAAAGAGCATGCCAGAAATAGGCCAATAACCGCTCTCATCAACTTGGGAACATAGCTCCGCGCATCCTAACTTGACACGGGTCAAGAACGCATCAAAATAAGCACACCAAAAATTGAACCAACAACAACAAAATACAAGCCTAACGGCTGAAAAACAATGTTTACATTTATATGACACGCCAGACAAACACGAATTTCGGTGGCTACCTTACAATTATGGACAGTTCCCATTTAATCAAGCAATACTCATTATAACCGATCAGGTTTTGTGAATTTAAAACAACATCATAAATTGCAGTGCAGGAAGCAAGCCTGTTCTAATGACAAGACATGTTATCTGATTGAGCTCCCCCTACTTGTATGAGTCACGCAGTCCTTCAAATACCTCACTCAATCTGGCAAGCTAGGTGCAGTTTTCCCTCTAGAAAAATCAACATCTCTCACGCATCCCCTGGATGGCGAGAAACAAATATATACCACGAGTTCAGCCCCGCGAGGTCATGAACTGGGTTGACGTGGAGCAAGTCAGAATAATCACCATGATATATTCTCGCTAGCACATCATAAAAATCACAGACGCACCCATAGCTTGGACTGAATGTCAAACACACTCACTCTGGGTCGGCTCAAACAGAACAACAATACTGCGTCCATTGACACATTAACAAAAATACACAACAAAAACTCGGGTGCAAAGTGCCATCCCGTTCAACTCTGCTGGAAAGCAACTATCAAAAACAATCCTGATCCGTCATAAAATTCTACTCACAATTAATCTTTTACCCTCCAAATTCTATTTTTAATCTCAAAATTAATTCAGTTCCATTTTTGTTGTAAGGCATATCTCCGAATAATAATGCTTGACCGCGATTTACGCAAGGGAGATCGAGCATCGGCTGCGCGTCCCTGCGTAAAGTTAAACCAAATACAATCACAAAATATATAAATTACGCAACGCTCGGCTAGTCCCATATTTAAAGTGTCAGTAAAACAAAAACTAATAATCTACATTACCAAGCAAGCAAGCAAACAAATATTTACAAAAATATCCCATAACACCGTAGCTGACTTAATAAATAAATACATTTATTTGGTACTCAATCCTTTAAAACAGCGCCAAGGATACGTCTGCAGCCATCTCCTTTAAGATGTTTATCTGGTCATCGACATCTTCAGGCAAATGTCCAGCTGGTTCCCAGATCCATTCTCGTTCTTAGACGTCATCACGTGCTGAATTAAATAAAGTTTTTGTCAGATACACACACGATATAATTCCTACTATATTCACCTGTCAAGTACTATATTCCTTGACAGTCTATTTGGTGAATTACTTCGATGAACTGGTCCTACTGATAGTGCTGGGACTATAAATAAATCACTGAAGTTACACTATAATAAATAAGTAATGAGTTCCGTCCTCAGACGTACAAAAATTAGTAATCGACGTTACGCCCTCAGACGTACAAAATAAGTGGTCCTCCTCGAAGCATCTTGGATCCTTATAAATGGCACAGACTAGGGTAGGTGTGGAAGGGGATCTATTAAAAAATATTCCATAATGACTATCAGACTAGCATGCGATCGGTATCATTGAGTTCGTAGCAGTGTGGAGGTTACGATTATGCTGTAGCCGACTTGAATCGATCGTGGAATTAATCTGTAGATAACTCCCGCGTTAATCTACCCGTGCGCGTTCCCAAGCCGAGTTCCCGCTAAGACAAGGCGTCTTGATACTATTGGCCTAGACTCTTGTATGTCTTTGCGAGTTTTTACAAACATTTCTGCCGTAGGGAGTGGTTCACATGATGATAGACCGATTACCTTGTGGCATTCGATTTCTTCCTTGGCGCCAACCTTCATAGCAACAAGCCATAGTGTGCGTCCCCAAGCCAACATTCGCGCTAAAAGTTGCACCTGTTCTATGTCTCAAGAATATATACGCATCCTCCTAAAATACAACAGGAGCTTAAACCATTGTGTCCTCTCGGCCACTGATTTCTCAATATATCCCAACACCGTCTGGCTCTCATATCTGTTGTCTGTAGAAATGTATCAAAAGATGATGAATAAATATTAGAATCCTTTATATAGCCTGTGGATAAAGGGTTCACCACCCCCCTGCATGGAAAAAATCGAACATAACAAATAGTCGATTTATTTACAAATACAAAACATCTGTAATCCATTTCTGCCAAACCTAGAAAAATCTCCCTCTCATCCGTCTAGTCTAGCCGCCACTGTCGTTGGAGTCACAACACTTGCTCGTGTTTACATCCCGTTTCCTCATTCATTCAGACATTCCGCAAACCAGCCTGCTCGACTGATCGCCTAAGGCTAGAATCTCCCCTTTCCAGTGTCCTTATCTCACTCGCTCGCTCTCCCGCTGTGTCGTCACCGTCAGAGCTCATTAGTGTATGACCACAACAGGCTGCTCCCTACGTCCTCGTTCAACTGACGTACTCACCGACCCACGTGTAGTTGGATGTGCAAAAAGAACGTCCATATATTCAATTTGCAGCATTATTTCGGCGTTCCCAAAGTTCGCTAGTATGATACAACTTTAAATTCGCCGCGTTGTAGACAGACATTGTACCTGTACTCAATTCTTTCACTCTGTATGCGTTGTTGCCCAGATTCCGTACCATACAGAAGGGGTCCTCTCCATCTCTCCGTGCTGTCATCTTCTTCTTCTCCTCCGTTCTGCTACCATCCTCTTCTTCTCCTCCTCTCTGTCGTCTTCTTCTAGTATTGACTCGTTTTTCGTATCGCACCGGTGTTTCTCCTCCCTACCGGGCTACGTTCTCTCGTACTCCGTACTGGCAAGCTTCGTTCGTCTTCCTGGCTGGCTGGTATATTTTCTTCCTCTCCAATCTCTTCTTTAAAGGTGTCAGGATTCGACCTTCTATTTATGGCACGTTCCCAATGTCCTTGTTCGTTCCCTCCATTAGCGTGTAACTCTTCCAGGTAGCGCTGCGATTCGGCGTGCCTGTCATTCCAATCATTTCTATAATTCTGATAGTCCCCCTGGTTCTGATATATTCTTTCACGCCACTGTCGATTATCATTATTGTTATTTTCATAACGTCTGTAGGGTCCCTCATTTCTCCTATTATTTCTCCATTGTTGGTATCCTCGCTGCTGATACCTATTGTTGCCCTGTGTATGTCTATCATTGTTATTTTCATGACGCTGGTGTGACCTATTTTCGTCACCCTCCTGACCTCGTCTTGGTGTTGTTGACACACTTGTATTTGTGGCCTGCGACCTGGTGTGTAATTGAGCGGATTTAACCACCTCCGTTGTGTTTACAAGTTCCAGCTGTCGTCCCCCTCTTTGCTGCACGTGAGATGTTGTCTCGTCAAAATGACGTAAGATTTGTTCGGCTCGAACCGCTGTGTCCACGTTTGCTGCTACTAAAACCTGCTGAACATTTACTGGCAACTGCCGTGCAATCGTCATAACCAGATCCGATTCTTCTAAGGGGTGATCCAGATCCCGAAATTTTAACAATTGTAGCGAAAAGAAATCTGAATATTTTGTCTGCTGAGTCGACTGATATTTTCTCGAATAAAGTTCCATTCTGAGACTTTGTTGTAGAGAAGCCGACCAGTACTTTTTAAGGAACGCAATCTTGAAATCATCGATCCCTCCGAAAGTATACTTGAAGCTCAAGAACCACGTAAGTACATTTCCCGAAAGAAATCGTTCCATCAGTCTTAAACGACGCGCGGGCGGGATATTATTATCATTAAAATAGTGATCCATCTCTTTAACATACGCCTTCGGTGTGACACCAGAATTTTCTGTGAATTTATTAGGTTTAAATTCATTTGATCGAATTACTTGAACGACTTGAGGGTGCTGATAGCCATGTTGACGGGTAGAGGTTCCTCCAACGTTGTTGTGAAATCCCTCTGTGCTAGTCGTTAATGGGCTACCTGTCATTCCGTGCCCATTCTCCGCGCTAATTGCCCTCTGGCTCGTTGGGTCAACTTCCTTATCTGCGTGCTCTGTCTGAAATAACGTGTTCTGTCCTAATGAGCGCAACTCTGCTTTAATGATTCTGTCCGACTGTTCTTTCATTTTATTCTTGATTTTTTCCTCAAGTACTTTAATGCGCGTATGATTTTCGCCGACGGTCTTTATAATAGTTAGCCGTTCTTCTTTAGAGTCGCAGCTCATCTTGCGCCAATCCTTTCTGATGCTATCTTTTATCGCTCCTAATTTTTCTTCCATCTGCTGTTTCGTGTCCTTCTGACTCGATTCTATCTTCTCAAGCCTGTCTTCTAGACGTAGATTATTCTCATCTATCGTACTCTTTATATTATCCTGGTCCGATTCTAGGTTTTGCCATCGCTCTGCTGATTGTATTTCTAATTTATCCATGTCCTTTATTAGACCAGTAATGCTTTCGCTTACTGCCGACAATTGTCCCTGGATAAACGTAGAACCCTCCTCCATTTTATCAAACCGCTTTTCAAGACCATCCTGTGCCGTTTTAACCTCACTGTTATTTACCGTGCATGCTAATTCTATCTGAGCTAGTTTTGCTAATACAATTTCGTCCAAATCATTTAATTTACGGTTGAACGTATCCTCTAATTTTTGTATCTGACCTAGCTGTTTGTCATTATGCTTACTTATATCAAGCGCGAATTGAACCATCTGCTGTGTAGTGTATGCTTTCATCTCTGCGGACAATGTGGCTAACTGACTCGTATTTCTATTTTCTTGCGCTTCTAATTGTTTGTTTATATTTTCATTTACTTGCGCTTGTAATGAGTTACCCTGTTCAATTAATTGTGCCTTTTGTTCAGATAATTGTGATTTAATAGTGTCATTCATTTGAGCCTGGAATGCCTCATTCTGTTCAGATAATTGTGATTTTATAGTGTCATTCATTTGAGCCTGGAATGACTCACTCTGTTCAGATAATTTTGCATTCTGTTCAGATAATTGTGCATTCTGTTAAGCTAATTGTGTTTTTATAGTGTCATTCATTTGAGCCTGGAATGACTCATTCTGTTCCGCTAATTGTGCATTCTGTTCAGATAATTTACTGTCTAATCTTTCACTTTGTTCTCTTAATAGTTTCTGGGTTCGTGCCGTGGCACTTTCAATAATCGCTTTGATCTCTGCGACCGTCGCCATTTTCACACACAAAAATATATGTATCACTGATAAGACAGGAGGATGGCATGCAAACGTCTCCCTGACACACACATATATAATTCTTGACATACATTTACTTCATTTGACCACATTCAGTTCCTTTAACCTAATTCCCTTTACTCCCGCAAATCAATCATCACTGAATGGTTCTAATGTTACTTAATAATTTTTAACCCCGCACATATTCAGTCATAAATTACTATCCAGATCTGATGTTAATATTGACTAATTAACAAAGTATTAATTGTCATTTAAGGCTACCAGCCTCCTAACATATTCATGAGTTTGACTTTCTAAACAAATCTAATTTTATATATAACCAATGGGCGCCCGATTTCACGTACATTATTTTACTAATTACATCAATAAACAAAACGTGAATCGTATTTTAACTTGCAAACTCGTGATTCTACTGTATATTCCATTTTCTTGGCGGTACTTCCCTTCGCCGTATTTACGTTAACAAAATATCACTTCCGGTGATCTCAAACAGTCAAAAACAGCGAAACACCACATGTAGGGTAACAGCTTGTTTATGATTCGCTAGAAAAGCCCAAAAAATCGAAACGCTCCACGGTATGACACCAGCTTATCTATGCTGTCTATCCACCGTGTTCTAGTAGTGAACTAGCAACGAACTAGCCCCACATGGCGCGCCAGCTTGTCTATGCACCCTTCAATAAAGCATGGTTTTGTCGAGAGTCGTCTACGGGGTCGTGTTCAGTCCTGACTGCGTTACACAGCAAAGTTCGCTTAAAGCAACATGCTCTAATGAATAGAAAGGTTCATGACTAGAAATAAAATGAATAACAAGTAGAATAAAAGAAATTTAATGACTGAGAAGTATGTGCATAATAATAATAATAAAAATAAATAAATAAAAACAAATCCTCCCTGACTTTCACCCCCTTAATAAATAATAATAATAACACTGAGCGGTAGGAACTCGCTCGTCACAACAAGACAATATGAATGCAGCTTCACATAAATGATAAAATCATAACATAAGCATTTGAGCGGTAAGAACTCACTCGTCACAACATATGGATACAAGTCAATTTTTCTGGTCAAGAAGTTATATAAAGTGTGGTGTACTGTTCGTTAATAAGAAATTGAGTACTGATGCGAGTCCGTTTACAACTGAAACAGACATGTTGCTTACGGAGTGCATCTTTTAAATCACACTACTGCTATGGGACCCACCCTTAATTAATACACTACAACTACTACTGACACATGCAAGATCTAATAATATAAACAGAATGAAGAATCTCCCGGAGATTCTAGCTGGTGCAGGAGCACACGGAATAAAAAGAGCATGCCAGAAATAGGCCAAAAACCGCTCTCATCAACTTGGGAACATAGCTCCGCGCATCCTAACTTGACACGGGTCAAGAACGCATCAAAATAAACACACCAAAATTTGAACCAACAACAACAAAATACAAGCCTAACAGCTGAAAAACAATGTTTACATTTATATGACACGCCAGACAAACACGAATTTCGGTGGCTACCTTACAATTATGGGCAGTTCCCATTTAATCAAGCAATACTCATTATAACCGATCAGGTTTTGTGAATTTAAAACAACATCATAAATTGCAGTGCAGGAAGCAAGCCTGTTCTAATGACAAGACATGTTATCTGATTGAGCTCCCCCTACTTGTATGAGTCACGCAGTCCTTCAAATACCTCACTCAATCTGGCAAGCTAGGTGCAGTTTTCCCTCTAGAAAAATCAACATCTCTCACGCATCCCCTGGATGGCGAGAAACAAATATATACCACGAGTTCAGCCCCGCGAGGTCATGAACTGGGTTGACGTGGAGCAAGTCAGAATAATCACCATGATATATTCTCGCTAGCACATCATTCAACTCTGCTGGAAAGCAACTATCAAAAACAATCCTGATTCGTCATAAAATTCTACTCACAATTAATCTTTTACCCTCCAAATTCTATTTTTAATCTCAAAATTAATTCAGTTCCATTTTTGTTGTAAGGCATATCTCCGAATAATAATGCTTGACCGCGATTTACGCAAGGGAGATCGAGCATCGGCTGCGCGTCCCTGCGTAAAGTTAAACCAAATACAATCACAAAATATATAAATTACGCAACGCTCGGCTAGTCCCATATTTAAAGTGTCAGTAAAACAAAAACTAATAATCTACATTACCAAGCAAGCAAACAAATATTTTCAAAAATATCCCATAACACCGTAGCTGACTTAATAAATAAATACATTTATTTGGTACTCAATCCTTTAAAACAGCGCCAAGGATACGTCTGCAGCCATCTCCTTTAAGATGTTTATCTGGTCATCGACATCTTCAGGCAAATGTCCAGCTGGTTCCCAGATCCATTCTCGTTCTTAGACGTCATCACGTGCTGAATTAAATAAAGTTTTTGTCAGATACACACACGATATAATTCCTACTATATTCACCTGTCAAGTACTATATTCCTTGACAGTCTATTTGGTGAATTACTTCGATGAACTGGTCCTACTGATAGTGCTGGGACTATAAATAAATCACTGAAGTTACACTATAATAAATAAGTAATGAGTTCCGTCCTCAGATGTACAAAAATTAGTAATCGACGTTACGCCCTCAGACGTACAAAATAAGTGGTCCTCCTCGAAGCATCTTGGATCCTTATAAATGGCACAGACTAGGGTAGGTGTGGAAGGGGATCTATTAAAAAATATTCCATAATGACTATCAGACTAGCATGCGATCGGTATCATTGAGTTCGTAGCAGTGTGGAGGTTACGATTATGCTGTAGCCGACTTGAATCGATCGTGGAATTAATCTGTAGATAACTCCCACGTTAATCTACCCGTGCGCGTTCCCAAGCCGAGTTCCCACTAAGACAAGGCGTCTTGATACTATTGGCCTAGACTCTTGTATGTCTTTGCGCGTTTTTATCAACATTTCTGCCGTAGGGAGTGGTTCATATGATGATAGACCAATTATCTTGTGGCATTCGATTTCTTCCTTGGCGCCAACCTTCATAGCAACAAGCCATAGTGTGCGTCCCCAAGCCAACATTCGCGCTAAAAGTTGCACCTGTTCTATGTCTCAAGAATATATACGCATCCTCCTAAAATACCACAGGAGCTTAAACCATTGTGTCCTCTCGGCCACTGATTTCTCAATATATCCCAACACCGTCTGGCTCTCATATCTGTTGTCTGTAGAAATGTATCAAAAGATGATGAATAAATATTAGAATCCTTTATATAGCCTGTGGATAAAGGGTTCAATATATAATACGCGAAGTTCATCCCACAAAAAGCACGAGCTCCTGAACTAGAAGGTGCGTTTTGTGCCAAAATCTTCCGAATCGTCTTAATAGTACAGGAACTATCTTGCATTTCTTGAAAAGTCAACGTAAAGATATTTATTTGTTTAAAGGGTGTATTTATACAAATAAACAAGACGATAGCTTCTGACATAACACTAGGGCCAAGCGGGTAGTCTGTACACATGGGGCGCACACAACCCATTGTGCATTTAAAAGAATATTCAAACAGAATTACCCGCAGCAGTGACGAATTGCACTCTGATTTCATAAATATCGACAATTTGTTCAAAAAGTGCGCTTAAACTAATAAACATATTTATAGAAGCCCGCATAACAGTTAAGCCTGGCTGGTGGTTAATGACCATGCGAGATTTCTAGCACAGGTCCCCTAGTTAAAATGAAAAGGAAGCTTGTAGTTTTACGTGACCGTTAATCGTGCGATTATGAGCCACGGGACCTCCTTTTACGTGGAATCCGAACCACAGGACATGGCATTTCACATCGAAAATCTCACATGCATTGACCGGGAATCGAACCCGGTCCACCTTGGTGAGAGGCCAACAGCTTAACCGCTGCGCCACCACGCCCCCCGGTCCCCTAGTTAGCAAGATAACCTGTCTTATTGTGTTGTCTGTAATAGAGTGTGTATTTTCAGTTGTTGCTTGAATTGGGAAGGAGGCGGACGTGGCCTTTAGTTAGGAACCATCTCGTCCTTTAGCAGGAGTATAAGTGGGTAACCACAAAAAGTCCCTTCCAGAAGGGCTAAGGTGCGAATGGAACCCACCTCGATTCAGTTCTGCCTCACAAAGCTGAGTGTAGCCCGTTTCAACCACCAGACCAGAATTACGTTTAATGCAAAGCTGACAGCGAAGCATGCAAGCAGCTAGAAAACGACGTGGTTTCTCGAAAAATGAAAAATTAATATTTGCACATTCGCTAGTTTGACATAGTGCCGACGATGTAATGCTAAACATTTTGAGATTATAGGCCTACTGCATTCAAGTGCTGGAAGATTTCGCCGTGCGTAAAACTGTATAAATGAGAAAATGCGTCTGTGGTTTCAGGGTCTACGTATAGAGACTCCAGTCCCAATGGTATCGAGTTCGATTCCCGGATCTCCGAAGAAATTTAATTCGGGACTGAAAATTAGAGCGGGTACAATCATCTTCGTGTGGCAAAACTGATAATATGTGGGATCAATTCCCACTTGAGAAATCCAATGAGATCAATTCCCACTTGAGAAATCCAGAAGTTGTTTTCCGGGATTCCCTACTTCCACTCGGGGCAAATGCCAGAATGGTTGCATACTTATTACTGTACTATTTATTTTTCGTGTAGCCTCCTGGGGGCCGAGTGCAGGTCTTTCTAGTGAATGCCCGTGGGCGACCTGCGCGTCCAAATGATGATGAAGACGTCACATACACCCAGTTCCCGGGCCAGAGGAGTCAGCTCCTCGAACCCGGGACTTTTGAGCCAAGCCTAGCGCGCTAACCAATTCGCCATGGGGCTGGACGCTGCAAACTTAAAGCCATGGATTCATCCTTCCAATCCTACTACATACAATCTTATGGACATCACAAAAACACAGGTTATCAGACTTATTCTACACACACATACACACCCAAGTATTTGGAGCTGATGACCATGATGCCAACGTCTGTGAATTAAACGACAACACCAATGTGAAAATGGACTGTTAGTGAAGTCAAGAGTACAATAATCAGAGCAATTGAAATGTGGTGTTATAGGACATTGCTAATAATTCGTTAGTAAATACTGGAAAATTTGAACGAAATGACGGATGTCTGAGATATGGGGGGTAATTTTTGAGTAGATTACCTCCAACGCCGTAGCTGCTCAGATGTCAACCAATAATGTAGGGATGCAATCCTCCAGCCTTGTGCACGCGACAAAGGACCCTTGCAAACTCCCCTTCACATATTCCGTTTTATTAAATACACACATGCTGAGAATGATCATTTCTTCATATTCCAGGACTTTTCCAATTAATTTCACTACTACTGGTTATCAGATCTTATACACGGAATAGCTAGGTTGCCATGATATCACTAATTCGTATACCAAACAACACGTACAAAACCGTCCTATGTTGACGAATGAATGAAGGCAAAATTAAACATTCTTAATGAACCGCATGCATTATAACGTTCGATACGAACTTCTATCTTGCACATATTGAACAATGAAACATCAAAAATGACGTTTTGCTGTTGTTTCAGCTAGTGGTTTGGACATCGTGGTCATCATTCGTGTATTCTTGTGTGTGTAATACGAATCATACCCTGCGTTATTGTATTGTTTATGTTAGTGTGAGTATATTAGTAATTCGAAGAAATATTTAGAAGGAGATGGCCGTAACTTAGGAAAGATCCTGGCATAAGTCTGAAGTAGAAGTGGGAAGCAACGATGGCTCAGGTGGGAATCAACCCCACCCATTCGCAGTTTTCCTCACAAGACTGTGTGTGGGTTGTCCAATTTCAACCCTCAGACCAAAGTTAAAATCTCTTGGCAGAGACGGGAATCGAATCTTATATGTTAGGGAGTGGAATCTCAATATGTGTATTGAAATCACAGAAAGCATCTAATTATAAGAAACCTGCATGCACTGTTTCGTTGTAAATAGAACCTCCATCTTGCACATGTTGAACGTGTGTTGATGTTTTGTAGTATATCAACAGCAATGAAATAACAAAATTCCTCTTCGTGGTCACACCTCCTCTTTTAATTAAAAATCTTTATTTAATTTGAAAGAGAAGACAAACCAAGTGGCAGAGAGATATTATACTTGCTAATTCTCACCACCATCTTTGCAACAAATATTGGCTTCGGGGAGTCAATTCCACGCCATGCTGTGCACTGTGCATCATATTGACTAGCTGAAGCAAAAGTGATACACTCGGATCCCCAGGGCTTCATTTCCTATATTCAGAGCCAGCGACGAGGAATTTGGTATTGATGGAACTCTCTGCATGGCAGATTCACTCTGATTAATCAATTACACACGCGTACAGTCAGCAAAGGCACAACACAATGCTATATGAACAATATTGATGTTTATGCTTCCTGACATTGTTCCAGTTAACTTACAGATACTGAAAATCCCGCTGGGCAGTCGTATGCGTTGGCAGCGTACAACGGCTGCAAATGGCATAGAAGTCCGGAGATCAAAGGTTCGGATTCCTGTGTTGATAGCGGCCATCTTGAGTGGGATTTTCCCCAGGGTTCTTCGATACTCCCTCTACGTTATTTCAGCTCTTGGGGCACCTACCCCAATCCTGAACCATCACATGTTAGAAAGGCTCAGGAGGGCTTCTCGCTTTGCTCGAAGCCCCAGGACTCTTTCAACAGACTGCATTACCCATTAACTTAGGCTTCCCGCGTGGGCACCTCTTTAAGGGTCACGGGAAGAAATGTGTTTCTTGTACTTGTATTAGAGATGTGTTTGGTTGAATAAAGCGTAAATTGTGTACTTTTTGTTAGCGGTTTTGTGGCCCATCATCCCAGGCAAGCCGGTGGAAGCCTTTGCCTCCCTGTCAGAAGGATCATTTGGCCGTAAATTTGAATTAGTGTAAGGATGTAGTATGAGTGTCCAGATTTAGACAATAGCCTACTCCATGAAGGGGTCATGACTATGCCTTATATGTTTGTTTAATGAATAGTGTATCTGAAATAAGGGAAGAATACTGATTTACAGATTTGTGGAGTGAGTTTCTGATTTTTAAATAGAGTTTATGAAATTTATTGTAAAGGTGAAGATGATTAGACAATAGCCTACTCCATGAAGGAGTCATGACTATGCCTTCTGTGTCTGTTTTAAGTATAGAGTAACTGAAATGAGGGAAGTTTACTGAATTTGGTGTTTGTAGAATGTAATTTTCGATTTTAATTTGGGTTTTCGTGAAGCTTGTTGCGGAGTTGTTATTTCTCTGAAAAGGAGTGTTTTTGCCCCAGGCAGGCCTGTGTTCGATCTGGCTAGACTAGTGTAACGGTAGATAATTGGGAGATGAGTTGTAGAACCTGGGAGCGAGCAGTGGCGGGCTGAACATTAGGGGGGGGGGGGGAGCTATTTTGAGTGAGAGTAGGGATGGAAT
This sequence comes from Meconema thalassinum, assembly GCA_946902985.2. Lineage (NCBI taxonomy): Eukaryota > Metazoa > Arthropoda > Insecta > Orthoptera > Tettigoniidae > Meconema > Meconema thalassinum. The sequence continues at coordinate 1,090,554,525 of OX336389.2, forward strand.
ATTGGGACTGGTTCGATGCTTTGCTCTGACATCCTGCACACCTCTTGGTGAGGCACCCTGTATTCTTATTCTTATATGGCGTCTTGTATATCTCTTTAGAAGTCACCCTGCATTCTTGTGTTCGCTTCGCCTGTATTTTGCTCTGACATCCTGCACACCTCTTTAGGAGGCACTCTGTATTCTTATATGGCATCTTGTATATCTCTTTAGAAGTCACCCTGTATTCTTGTGTTCGCTTCGCTCAAAGCCCCAGGTCGCTCGACTCCAGGCCTCTTTCAACAGACTCTAATAATCATTAGCGTCTGCTTCTCGCTCCCCGCGTGAGCATGGCGTCACGTTCCCGCGCAGCTGCATGACGTCACTTCCCGCGCGGCTGCATGACGTCACGTCCGTCTCCGTGTCCGTAACGCATAACGATGGACCCCAACCATAACGACGAAGTTGACAAGATCATTCGAAATGATAAAACCTCAGACAGGTGTATCTTAATTTGGACTTGGGATTTAAGATTTTTGGATAACAAAAAAGAAAAGAAATACTACACGGGACTTATGACCAACATGTCCCGAGCTACTAGAATACATTCACAATAACAACATATACTGAAGGGGTCATTTGTAACACTCGAATTATTTTCCAGCTCGTATTCATTTAGTTGTTGTTGTTGATTAATTTCATGGGCTTGGGACATCTTGGTCATCGTCATCTGCCTCGTGTCCTCCGGTGTGTGTAGAATTTGTCTGATTACCTGCACTATCAAGGTGTCTGTAGTAGTGTGTATTTACAATGTAGGTGAGGATTGGGAAGGAGGCAGCCGTGGCTTTAAATTAGACACCATCCTGGCATTTGCCCGGAGTAGAAGTGGGAAACCCTGGAAAACCACTTCCAGGAAGGCTGAAATGGGAATCGAACCCACCTCTTCAGTTTTGCCTCACGAGACTGAATGTTCCCTGTTCCAGCCCTCAGACCAGAATTATGTTTTTTGGCAGAGTCGAGAATTCAATCCGGACCTCCGGGGCGACAGCCAAGAATGCTAGCCGTTAAACCATGAAGTGAAATATATGTGTAGTGGTGAATGTAATTGTAATTATTTGGGAGGGGGTGCGATAGGTGCCCCAGGACATGAAATAAGGTACTCTGGCGTCATTCGCTTGGAGGAAGTGTGGAAAAACAACGGGGAAAACCCCTCACGAAGGGTATCCAGTCAGTGCCGGGATTTGAACCTCCTATCTCCGGTCATGCTGCAGCTACCAACGTGGTTATGGTGAACAACTAAAGGCGCACGGCTAGGCCGCAGGATATTCGTTTGGCTGAGTTAAGCATGCTTAGGCTTCATCGTGTCCTGCCCTGTAGCTAAGTTCATGACCTAGGCCTTAAGAGTCCTGAGTTCGATACCTGGCAGGCCATGGGAATTTTAATCTCCAACGGTTATACAGGTGAGAATTGAGAAGGAGTCAGCCGTGGCCTTAAGTTAGGAACCATCCTGCCATTTGTAGTGTTACGGCAATGTGAGATTTGCGAATGAAATTAAGTTTTATTATGTTTGGAATCTTTTGATATAGCTTATTTATGTGGGAGAGCACCGTTCATAATCATTACGACATTAATTTCCATACGTAAGCTTGCACTCAATACAGCTCCAGATTTTTATCATGTCCGATGTTGGATTCGTGAAACATACTGAAATTCGCGAGGAACGGTCGTGATTGGACGTGGGGGTTGTAAATAGTGGAATTCATTAAATGGTGGAGGACAACACACGTACTGAACCCGAACTGATGTAGATTGCCAAAATCCGAAAATTTAAAAAGATAAACCAGGGTCGTAGAAACTTGTGGTACCCGGCTAAAAACCACGAAGAACTACTGACAAAAACATCAGGAAGGGTATAGTTTTTCTACATTGTGCTACAGGACAAACTGCAGAATTGACTAGGACATCATTGGAGAGTGAGAACTCCTATTAATACTCGGGAGTTGGGTAAATGGTGGGCCCAAGAGGCCTATCTCCACTGTAGCACAATACAACCCTAAATAGATGCAAATAAAAGGAATCGAATTTAGATAAAACACCAGCAACACGCAATTACGTGCCTGTATCAATTTATTACTCAAAATTGGGCAACTACAAAATAAATAACACCTAACTACTACTTGTAGTCGCTCAATAAACATCAAATTCGATCTAGGTTGCCAGTTAGAGCAATAATCATTATACTCTGTGAGCTGCCAGAATGGGATTGACAGTTCTCGTCTCGCCATGTGGTCTGAGAACGATGTTGCCAAACTGTACAAGCCAGAGATACAGCTCACCAGGCACTGAAGCACGTGGGCTGTAATATTGCAACGCAGACTATTATGCCATCAATTATGCGAACATGGATTGGTCAAGAGGCAGAGGGGTGAAGACTGACGTGGAATTTCCGGCGAAATGTCAATCCTATTCAGGCAGCTCACAGAGTATAACCTGTATCAGTAGATTAGACAACAATCGATCGATACACTAATTTAAGGAGTACAAAAAAATTCAATGTTACCTAGCCCAAAATCGAATTAAATTAGCAATGGCCTTTCGCTATTACGAGACATCATCGAACTCTATACAAGACTCCTTAAATTCTTCCAACCCTATTTTAAATAATAAAAAAACGAAATAAATAATAAAATATCAACTAGCTGTTTACAATCATCGTCGCTAATCATCTTACTGTAATAAATCCTAGGAATCTAGCTTTAAATTAAGCTTTGAATCAAACCCTGAATCAGGCCACCAAATTTATGTCAATATCATTATTATAATCTTAATTCAGCTTTAATAATCCGAGAAGAAAAGCCTAGATCCTATCTATTGTAACGTGTTTTTCGAGGGGATTTTTATGCCTCTGACATAAGTCAGTAGGAAGCCATTCTATATTTATTTACGCGGCAAATTGTTCAGCCAAGAGAATTTTTCATGTTAATTTATTATTATTATTATTATTAACTTATTATTATTATTAAGGTATTTTTTGGAGCATTTCATAAAATTATAAGCACACAGATAGGTTTTCTATGTCATAGAAAACACTATCAAGCAAATTATTACGAACTACATTATCATAGAAAATTATATGATTACGGAATTTTACGGAGTTTTGTCAGTTAGGGTATTATAAGAGAGATGACTCACTGGGAATTCAGATACAGGCTTATTCTTGTCAAGAAGCATGTCACAAGCCTGGGTTGCAGCGTCAAGAAAAGGCGAAATAGTCTGGAACGGCAATCGACATCATCCGCGCGCCGTGTGTATTGAGCCTAAGGAGGGGAGTATAGCGGGGTGCTCAGGCAATCAGTGGAGACCACGTAAGGTGGAAGTCGCCACCGGAGTGCGGAGCCGACGAGTGCATATATCGTTGGCACGCCGTGGAGGCGAGGACTATCTTTGTAAAACTTAACCAGTGTGGTTGTACGTGTGGTTGGTTCCGATGTTCGGACCATAAAGTTATCATATCTACAAGTATATCATCAACTAACGAAGAAGATGACGACGTCCAGGAGGCTGTGGGAAGCTCTCTTCAACATCCAGTACGAGGGAAATGCTTCGGCAATTTCCAGTGGTAAGCGCGAATGAATCAGAACTACGCAATCTCTCGTCCCTTTGTTTAATTTTCAGTATTTTAGTAACTTCATATCATGGGAATGAGAGTAAAATCAGTAATTTATCCGACTCCGTTTTCACGTAATTTCCTAGCGGTAATATTCAAATCGCAACGCTCCAATTTAAATTCAAACTTATTATTATTATTATTATTATTATTAATGTTGCAATACTTGTTTTATATAATAAATTCATTTCTTTTAACCATGCAATCTTTGCTTTCAGTAGGTAGCATTAGATATAGACCAATTCCTTCCCCTGATACAATTGTTTGTTGGGTTAATGATCAAATCATACCACGATCTGAGTGAATAGATTCTTGAAGGTGTTCTACCAGAGCTAGGTGTTGTTAAATATAAATGTAGATCTCAACATAGAGTTGAGGTCTTGGCGCCCATTAAAACAACATATCTTAGGCAGAGTAAATATTTCAAAGTGCAACTCAGGGCTAGTAAAAACGTTTCAATTGTACGCTTAAAGTGGAGCAAAGTAAATAATGTTACATTTGTCGCTACCAAATTGGGACTGAAAACCTAATAACATTTGTGGAAGGAGAAGGATATATATTTCTGTGCCTGTGTTTTGGGGGTTATTTGTCTTTTTCAGTGTATATCATTATGGGGGATGAGAAAGAAAGACAGATGAGGTTACGGAGTGGTCATGAACTGGAGAGTGATGATACGAGCAGTATGTCGAGTGATGGTAGTACCGGGGTAGCGGAGGTAAATCCCGATACTGAAACAGGGAGTGTAGGCGGCCAACAAGAATTAAAAACTTTACTTCTCCAGTTCATGTTTCAGAACAAAGTTATTAGTGATGCCTTAAATAAAAAATTAGAACAAAACAACGCTAAACTCGAGCAAAATAATGCGAAACTAGAACAAAACAGTAGGGAAAATAAAGAAAGTACAGATGCCTTAAACGCCAAATTAGAACAAAACAGTAGTGAAAATAAAGAAAGTACAGACGCTTTAAATGTTAAACTGGAACAAAACAACGCTAAACTAGAACATAACAGTAGGGAAAATAGAGAGAGTACTGAAACTTTAAATGCTAAATTAGAACGAAACAGTAGGGAGATCAGTGATAAAATCGAACTGATTAGAGGTGAGATCAGGGGGGTGATGGAAGAGAAGGCTAAAGAGATTATTGCAGATGTAGACAGAAAATTAGGAAAAGTACACGAGGAGTTAGAAATTAGAATCAGTACACAGGCTGAAAATTTAAAAGAACTAGTGCAACTGGAAACACAGCAGGTCAAAAAGCAATTGGGGGGAGAAATTGACAAAATTCAGGTAGCAACTAAAGAGGTTAAAGAACAGCTGGGGGGAAGAATTGAGAAAGTCCACTCGCAAATAGTTGCAGAAGTAAATGATTTAAGAGAGAATAATAGAGAGAACATTAGCAAGATTGAGGAGAAACAAGCAAAGCTATATGATAAAGTAGAAGAATCAGAAGGAAACATTAAATTAACAGTAAACAGTATTGAGAGGAAGGCTGAGGAGAAAATCGCAGAATTAGAATTAAAATTAAAAGCTAGGATCAGGCAAGAAAATAGTCAGAATAGGCCAGTTTTTGTGAATAGCACACACAGGGAGGTAGAACTGGGTAAGTTCAGCAATCGACAGGGGTGCCCAATGGAGTTCATGAATACTATAAAAAATAAATTCGGGGAGAGGTTGGAAAATGGTAGTATCGAGTGGTGCCAGGTAGTTGAAATTTTAGAACAAGTGTTTGTGGGGGAAACGAGGAATTGGTTTGCTGTCTACAGAGACAAGTTTACTGATATTAATGATTTTAAAATGAAATTCTGTGAAAAGTTCTGGAATGAGGTTATTCAGTCGCAGCATCGTGAGGGAGTAGTGTGTGGTAACTATAACCCTAAAGGAAGCTCCACCATGACCGAGTACTTTTTAGGGCAGGTATTAGTGTGTAAATATCTGGATGGCTTGAAGGAGGAAAGTGATGTGGTGAGGTTGCTACTTAGGCACTTTCCCTATAGGATCAAGGAGGCTGCTTGTATCCAGAATGTAAAGACAATATCACAAGTAGAAAATTTGTTAAGCACATTTGATGCACTAGGGAGAGGGGGTTATGAGGACAATTTCAATAGGAACCAGGGTAATTATAATTATAGGCCTAATGAAGCCAGGCATCAGGAAGTTCAAGGGAACGGTGGCGAAGGGGCCAACGCTCAAAATAGAAATAATAATAATAATAATCAGCTAAATCAGAACAGAGGAAATGGCTATGGTAATCAGTATCAAGGGAGGAACAATGATTTCAGGGGAAATCAAGGGAGAAATAATGATTTCAGGGGAAATCAAGGGAGAAATTATAATGACAATAATTACAACCAGAATAGGGGTCGAGGAAGAGGACAGCCTAGTGGTAGTAATATACAGCCAAACAATGACAACACAGCCCAGAACAACCAGACCAGTGCAGTAGTTAGTAGTACTACAGCCAGCTGTAGCGGTTCTTTAAACGCGAACCAGGCTGCGAAGTAAGGTCAGAATCTCAGTCTGTAGCATGCCCTGTCCATACAATTATACAGGAACCCTATGACCTAAATGTAAGAAATGAATTATTACATGAACTAAATGATGAAGATATTATTCAGGAAGTGGTTAGTAGGAGTCCCATAGTTAAATTTAACGTGTCTGAGGCGAACACAGATGTTTTAATTGATAGTGGTTGTATGAAGAGTTGCATAAGTAGTGCATTTTATGATAAAATGAAAGGAACTGGAGTAAATTTTGAGGAGATGCCAATTAAAAGTACTTTTGTTATCACAGCTGTTGGGAAGAGGTCTAAAGTAATTTCTAAGCAAGTTTTAGTAGACATTAAAATTAATAATCATATAGAAAAGCAGATTTGTCTTGTAATTCCAAATTTAGTATTCAGTGTTATCTTGGGTTCACAGTGGCTAAGTAGGGTGTCTGGTAACTTATGTTTTGATGTAGGGAGTTTGAAATTTAAATGGGGTGATTCTGAAGTAGAAGTAGCGTTCAATAACCATATTCAGAGAAGTAGTGTTGTAGGTGTGATTTGTACTTTAAATGAGATATCGCCAGCCGTAGAGCGGGGTTCTCCATGTTTTGTGGGCAGTGTGATTACGAACGGTAGTCTAGAGGACTCGTTACGTGATGCTGCATTTCAGGGAAATATAGAGGTGGAACAATGTGTTCGGCTCCATGATGTGTTATTGTGTAATAGGAGAGTTTTTGAGGATCGCATTGGTATGGCCAATTGCTATACACATTCATTGAACGTTATTGATAGGTCAGTATTCACAGGACATAGATATCCTGTACCTTTCGCTTATCAGAGTGCAGTTGAGGCACAAAAATAACCAGATGCTTGAAGATGGGATTATTGAGCACTCTAACAGTCCATATGTTAATTCTTTGATCACGGTACCCAAAGCCGACGGAACACTTCGTATTTTTTTTAGACGCTCGTTTGGTTAACAGCAGAATTAGTTCAGATCAGCAGAAATCTATGTCAATAGAGGAATTAATGCAAATATTTGAGGGGAAGAAGTATTTCACTTGTGTAGATTTGAGTTCCAGTTTTTGGCAAGTGCCACTTATGTACGAAGATAGACCATTTACAGCTTTTAGTCATAAATATAACCTTTATCAGTTTTTGCAGGGTACCTTATGGGTTAAAGAGTAGTTCAGCAGCTTTAATTAGGGCTTTAAACATCGCATTAGGGAATGACACAGGAGAGTTTGTAACCCTTTACATTGATGATATGGTAATTAGTTCACGCAGTTTTGAGGAGCATCTACGTCATTTAGATAAAGTTTTTCAGAAGTTAGATCAGGCAGGGTTCACTTTGAAGCTGTCTAAGTCGTCATTCTGTCAGTCAGAAGTGTCAATTTTAGGTCATAGAGTGTCGAGTAGAGGTGTGACACCAGAGGAAAGTAGGGTTAGCATGTGTGGACAGTAGCAACAGGGCATCGTTACAGACACTGAGAAATAGGTAGGTAGAGCAACGTGATGACGTTCATTTAAGGGAGCCACTTGCAAGGTTGGAAGCAGGTGACACAGAAACATTTATAGTTTCCAAACGTATTGGCAAAACAGCATATGTGCTGGAGGATAGTAAGGGAAACAGATTATACGGGACGTTTAATATACATAGTCTACGAAAGTATGTGTCATAAAGTAAGTGTGTTTAGCTGGCGAGCCAGCCTATCAAATGAGTAAGTGTGGTATTTGGTGCGAGGATGATCTGGTCTTCCAGGCAGGCGTATCAGAAGTCACACACGGGGGTAGTATGTAAGTAAATGAGAGTTTTTCAGGTACAGGGAAATATGACGGGATTGTCGGATGCTCTTGAGCACTAAAATGTCTCGATACACCAAGGCCAGAATTTGGCAGCGCTGGTGAATTCCCATTTGTCTCCAAGAGATGGGTGAGCGCTTGGACAGGGTATTTTTGCTTCAGGCGTCCACGAGACAAAAGATGGGCCCTCAGAAGGCGAGACAATCCTTCATGAAACTCATACATAACAGCACACGTGATTTCTGTTTACGGCCTCGCCATGTAAGATTTGTATGTGTGTAATTTAAGGTGATTTGTACAATGGTATTATTTGTGTGAAGAGAACTGGTCTGTGTTGAGAACTAGTATTAAGTAGAATATGGTCTAAGGGAACTTAAGAAGACAGGGCGATTACGGCACAGAAATATTTGGTGTTATATGTAATGCGCATTTACTGTTTTTTTTTCAGAAATCAATATTACTTTCATCTTTTATAAAGAGAGATTAAGTATTATGGTCACGATGCGCTGCCACAATAGTGTGATCGTGTGCTTAGTGATAAGTGGGATTAAATTTCACAATAAGGAAGGAACCTCCAGTGAAATTGGGAAGTTCTGTGGTGATACATATATCAGAACACCTTGATGCGTGTGATGTGACATCATAAATACACAGTGCTCACACATTATTTATGTCTATTTTCCCAACATAGAGAAATTTGAGAGGCGGAAATATCCGTGGAACATTATTCTATATGAAAAACATTGGACTGGTTGCAAAGTGCAATCCATAGTGACAACAAACTTTGACGCAAAGTGCGTAAAGAAAAGTTATGAGTGTATATCTGAAATTTAGGGTGATTTCATTTATGTAATATGTATTTTGGATGGGGATTATTAACGTGTCTGGGATAATCGGATAATGGACCGTCGTCACGGTAAATCATCCGATGATCCGAGGCGAATATGTAACGTGTTTTTCGATGGGATTTTTATGTCTCTGACATAAGTCAGTAGGAAGCCATTCTATATTTATTTACGCGGCAAATTGTTCAGCCAAGAGAATTTTTCATGTTAATTTATTATTATTATTAACTTATTATTATTATTATTATTAAGGTAATTTTTGGAGCATTTCATAAAATTATAAGCATACAGATAGGTTTTCTATGTCATAGAAAACACTATCAAGCAAATTATTACGAACTACATTATCATAGAAAATTATATGATTACGGAATTTTACGGAGTTTTGTCAGTTAGGGTATTATAAGAGGGATGACTCACTGGGAATTCAGATACAGGCTTATTCTTGTCAAGAAGCATGTCGCAAGCCTGGGTTGCAGCGTCAAGAAAAGGCGAAATAGTCTGGAACGGCAATCGACATCATCCGCGCGCCGTGTGTATTGAGCCTAAGGAGGGGGGTATAGCGGGGTGCTCAGCCAATCAGTGGAGACCACGTATGGTGGAAGTCGGCACCGGAGTGGGGAGCCGACGAGTGCATATATCGTTGGCGCGCCGTGGAGGCGAGGACTATCTTTGTAAAACTTAACCAGTGTGGTTGTACGTGTGGTTGGTTCCGATGTTCGGACCATAAAGTTATCATATCTACAAGTATATCATCAACTAACGAAGAAGATGACGACGTCCAGGAGGCTGTGGGAAGCTCTCTTCAACATCCAGTACGAGGGAAATGCTTCGGCAATTTCCAGTGGTAAGCGCGAATGAATCAGAACTACGCAATCTCTCGTCTCTTTGTTTAATTTTCAGTATTTCAGTAACTTCATAGCTTGGGAATAAGAGTAAAATCAGTAATTTATCCGACTCCGTTTTCACGTAATTTCCTAGCGGTAATATTCAAATCGCAACGCTCCAATTTAAATTCAAACTTATTTTTATTATTATTATTATTATTAATGTTGCAATACTTGTTTTATATAATAAATTCATTTCTTTTAACCATGCAATCTTTGCTTTCAGTATGTAGCATTAGATATAGACCAATTCCTTCCCCTGATACAATTGTTTGTTGGGTTAATGATCAAATCATACCACGATCTGAGTGAATAGATTCTTGAAGGTGTTCTACCAGAGCTAGGTGTTGTTAAATATAAATTTAGATCTCAACATAGCGTTGAGGTCTTGGCGCCCATTAAAACAACATATCTTAGGCAGAGTAAATATTTCAAAGTGCAACTCAGGGCTGGTAAAAACGTTTCAATTGCACGCTCAACGTGGAGCAAAGTAAATAATGTTACACTATGTCCGCACCTTAATTTACTCTTTTCTTTTATATTCATAAAGGAAATTCTCACCTAAATAAATTTCTCTTATCTTGAGACAACTTCAAGTCTAGTTATTTTCAAGCATGACCTTCGATCAGCGAATCGGTAAAACGAGGATCCAAGCAACATCACAACTCCACTGAGAACAACTTTACGCGATAGCTATCCCGAGCTATCACTACAAAAAGAAGACCGAAACTTCCAAATTACAAGAATCTCACAATCATAAAGATCACAACGACGACAAAAATAGCATAATATCAACCTCAAAATAACACAAGTCGTGGAACAAAGCTAAACAAGCTCGATGCCACGTCTCACAGCAGCAACAAGTGGCGTAGCCAAGGGAGGGGGGGGGGGTTATTGAGGGTTAGAACCCCCCCCCCATTGTAAAATCGGCATGGTTGTGATTTGTGTCTGTTTCACCATCGCGCAGGCTACTTGTTGGTATACAGTTGTCGCCTTTCGGCCCAACTCCACATTTGAGGCTGGACAGTCTTCATGACAACGTATAACCACATTTTATATACCTACACAGTCGCGAATCTTCGCTCATATTTTCTACCGGCGCGCGTTGCGCGTCAACAATGCTGTCACGCAGCCAGCAATCATGTGCCGACTGCGCTGTGTAGGCGAATGTTATAGTTGCTGGATTTACTGTATGTTAGCATTGTGTAACAGTTATATCTTTAATCATGTGTTTTACAAGAGGAGATGTGCAGTGCAATCAACAGATCAAATATTAAAAGCCATATTTCAGTGTTGCTAAGTAGCGGATTCGGTGGCGTAGTTGGTTGCATGCAGAACTGCTGTGCCCAAGATCGCGGGTTCAAATCTGGCCAAAGTCGTCGGATTTTTTAAGAGCGTTAAAATCCGTCATTATCCCTTCCTTCGGAGGGGAAGTAAAGCCGGCGGTCCCATGTCATAGATTTATGGCATGTAAAAGATCCTTCCATTAAATAAACTTGTGTGAAGCTCAATTTCTAGGTTAGATTTCGTTGAAACGCTCTATCAATGTTCCAACGTTCATCACTAGGTGTTAGTGACATCTGGTAGTGAAAGTTGGAACTACTTGAAATGAAATGGAACTTGTAGCTCACCCCATGGGTGTCCGCTTGAAGCAGCTACAGCCTCTGGCAAGTCGAACATGTCCTCGGACATTCCCGGCACTAAAAGCAATAAGCTAAATAAAACTAATGTGTTGCTAAGTAACCTATAGGATCGCTTTTCAGTCGGTCAACGCGAGTGTACGGTACCCAATTAGATTAGGCGGGAAGTGACAATTTATCACCTAGTGCCAGAAATAAAAATTCATGAATTGTTTATACACTTATTAAAACATTTCTCGCATAAAGGGAGGTGGTTGTTAGAGAAACGTTTTATTAAGTGTATACATAATTATTGTACAGGGTCTTTCACTCTGAGTGCTGCCGGCCCAGCGCTCTAGGTAGAACGTGCAGCTATAAAGGCGCTGCTGTCACAGCATAATATGTCATAATTAGGTTTCGGAAGTTTAAGACATAAAGAAGTACAAAATATGCAAGCAAATATGCCCTAAAAACTAACTAAATATGACCTAAAAACTATAAAATATGACCTAAAATCTATGAAATATGACATGAATTTTTGGGATAGGTTTTCACTAACATACAGTAAATGCTAAATGACGTCCGTAGAGGAGCGCCTTCTTGGAATCAGGTCTTCTAAACCTGCTATCTGCCTGTTCTGGAAAAAGAAACAAAAATATAGGCCTATCCACTTCACTATTCAGAAATCCTGTGTTTGAAACTTGACGCAGATAACACGTACCTTGTTAACGACGCCTCAATTTAAACAAAAATGCTGAAATTATAATCAAATATGAACTTATATCACTAAAATATGACCAAAACAATAAAAATGGCCGAAATATGCATTTATAGGCAACATCAAATTGCTTTATACGTGGTCAGGGACCCGTCATTCAAACTTATTTTTCAGATTTCGGTCAAAATGAGCTCAGGGAAAAAATATGACTTTTCCTTAACAACCGAACCTTAGTCATAATTAAGATAAGGAAGGACGTGCTGTTGGATTGATGCTTCGGACTCATGACCCTAAGCTCAGCCCGGTGCCTCTACGCGCCACGTTGCCGGCCGCACTTAGAGTGAAAGACCCTGTATTATGAATTACACAGGGAAAATAATTGTTACTCCTCACTCATCTAATTGGGTGTATTCGTGTTGACCAATTGGGAAGTCATTCTATTAATATAGACCGTTCAAATAACAATAAGAAGACACCCGAGTTTCAAAAGGACCCTAAAAGTTAAGATTTTAGGCTAGTATTATAAAGCTATTTAAACAAACAACGGAAGTAGGTCTCTAAATGGTTATAAATCAATAATAATGCTTTGGTTTTACGTCCTTTTTAACGACTGCAGCTGTTAAAGACGCCGGGGTGCCGGAATTTTGCCCCGAAGGGGATCTTTATCGTGCCAGTAAATCAACAGTCACGGCTCCCTTGCATTTACGCACCCCCAAATGCCAGCTGACTGCGCCAGGATTAGATATTGCACAGCAGGCGAGAACGTTACCGCTGAAACACGCCGCCATTCGGTTATAAATCAGAAGCATGTCCCGGTAGGATATCTATGCATTGCTTCTTAGTCGGTAGCATTCTGAAATGCTATGACCAAGATCGCGGGTTCAAATCCGGCCGAAGTCGTCGTATTTTTAATAGCGCTAAAATCCTTCAGTAGCCTTTGCCTTCCTTTGGAGGAGAAGTGAAGCCGGCGGGCCAGTGTTATAGATTTATGGCATGTAAAATAACCTACCTCTACAATGGTAGAGTGTACCCTAAATGTGTAGGTTATTTGGTTAGAAACGCTCTATCAAGTTCCAACGTTCGCCACTGGGTGTCAGTGACAGTGGTGTCTGGTAGCCTAAGTTGGGACTAATTGAAATTGGGGAGCCTACGGGCGTTCAATTGAAATGCCCTGCTATGGCCATTGACTGCAATGCAAATATAAATAATATCAATGCATTTTGAAAATTAAGAAAATTAAACGTAAATGATGTCATCTCAAACACGGCCGATATTTTAATTTTCAGGTGTAGAAAATGGCTTTCAAATAGTCAGAGAGTTGATTTAATAAATAACAAGAAGTTCCGTGACGAACTAATGAGCCTACTTTTCTTAAAATTTAAGATTCATGCCAATGATTAATCTATATGGATCTATTGTAAGGTTCCTGTGAGGGATGCCTGTACAAATAATAAAACTAGGGGGTGAAATTAGTCTAAAATGGGGTCAAGCTTGGCAAATACTGTAAGGGGTAGGGAGTGTTTTATGAATGGAGATCGACAGTGCGATCAGCCAGGGGAACTCCCCAATGTACTGTTTGACGGGGTAGTTCTAGGTGAAGGGGTAGTTTACAAGAGCTATTAGGTTATAATTCAGAGCGCGACAACTGCGCCACGCGGTCTACAGTGAGTCGTACGCACGCGAGTAAGCGGAGAGTTCGCTAGTGTCAGCGCGGAGCAAGGACGCTCAGCTGACTACAAGCAGCAATTAAACAAGTACACAGTAAGGCTAATTCTAAGTCCTACCTAAAGTGGAATCTAATAGGGTAGGAACTTACTAGCTAAATAAATAAAAGAATAAGACCAGTGGCTTCTAGTATTTCTGAGTTTAATGTGTACCTCGATCTGGAGGCACACTGATAGAGCTAGCAGTTCAAATAATAATTAATAAAATAATAACAGTCCAAGCACAGGGGGAGGTGAGTGTGTAGTGTAGTGGTGAGTGTATTGATCGCTAAGACACTTACCCTTCCAGCAGACAGCAGAGGTTCAACGCGTCGGTGCACTGAGTGAGGACTGATTGATTGATCTCAGGAACCTGACCTCTGGGGGTTCTTATACCTTTTGTGTGCTCGATCGGCGGAATCCTTACATTCCTACCGAGTCGTGCACCTCTCCCGGGTCATTGCCTGGGCTACTAGGCTACTTAAGTTCATGTATGTGCTAATTGTTCTTCATGTAATTTTTAGGTGGTATTTTATAGGGTTTTTAGATTAGAAGTTTGTAATTTTGGTGTTTTGTAGATTTTACTTAGGGGATGGGGGGTAGCGTACCCTAGGGGTACAACAACCCCCTTTGTAGGGTTAGTTATCGTCCTCGATAACTTGACGAAGACGTAGGGGTGGTTTTTTTTGAAAAAATATGACATCTTCTTCTTTCTTGATATTCTTCTGTCTTCTGTTCTTCTCTTCTTTTCTTCTTTCAATTTAGGTCATAGTTGAATGGTTGGCGTCGTAGGGGGTGGGTTGGTAGCCTCGTGGAAGATAGGGGTAAGTCAGGGAGTAGATATGAATTTAGTGATATACTGGTAAACGTCGAAATTTGAAGGCTGAATATGTGTGCCTTCTAATGATTGGGTGTCCGGGTTTGCTTAGCGATCAAGTGTAAGTGTTTGTGAGGAGGGGAACAATATTTCTTTACATTTCTTTTTTCTAAAATTTCAACAATGGGGTGTGAAGCTTACTTGTTTTCATAGGATATATTTACTTGATGGGATATAACATGGATCCCTATTTTATGTTTAATATACAAACATAATAACTTGCTAAATGAAACAGTACATAATATAAAACTTTCAATTTCAACAATTTAATTAAGGGGTGCAGGAACACACGAGAGGAAAAATACATCCGAGGGTTGGGGGGGGGAATTTACTGATACATATATAATTACTTGCCTCCGGTGTGGATGAAAAACTGCCCTCGCGTGCCCTGCATGTGTGTAAGAGGGATAGAGTATAGAGACAGAATGAAATAAATGTCGCAGGGTGTAATTAAAGGGTTAAATTTAAAAGTGTTTTATTGTTTGGGGGAAATGCGACATTTTTACAATGTGGAATTTAGAAGAATTTTGGGGGCGGGGAAGTTGTGTAACACAAGAAAAAAACATATTGTTAGTGCATAAAATTTTGTAGCAATTTTTGGGGATCCATCATACACATGTAAAATTATTATTTTAGAGGGCATTTACCCTCGTCCTTTGTGGGGTGAATCCTGTGGAGGCATATAGAAAAACAGTACATTTATTCATTAAATCACCTTTTATCATTGTTATTTTTATCTTCGGCGAGCGCCCAAAATGGAGCCACTCCCGATGCATGTGTTCAAAGTGTGCACCACCATGTGTGCTGTGTCTGGTGTCAGCGCCTCAGGTTTTCAACCTGCGCTGAAAAGTAAATACATGTTTATGATTATAATGCATAGATTCTTAATTACTATTGGCCATGTGTTATTTACTCTCTGTATACCTTTGCATTTCCTTATTCTCATTCATCTTCCTCCTAAGTTTTAGTATTATTTCAACCTTTATTCCTTACTGGCTATATATTCGTATTTCTTTATTCCTTCTTGCTCATTATCTGTTATAACGTCGCTGTATTGTACTCCTATTTACTTCTGTTTTATACCATTGCTCTACCTTTTACCTTCGTTCATCATTGTATTCACCTTTGTCTTTCATTATTCTTTCTTACTCATTATCTCCTATGACTTTACTGTATTTGCTTTCTATCTATTTCTGTCCTATATCATTGCTCTATCTTTACCTCTGTTCATTATTGTATTCATCTTTGCCTTTATTTATTCTTTCTTACTTATTATGTCTTATAACGTCATTGTACTTTACTCCTATTTGTTTCTGTTTTATATCATTGCTCTATCTTTTCCTTCGTTCATTATTGTATTTACCTTTGTCTTTCTTTATTCTTTCTTACTCATTGTGTCCTGTAACTTCAGTGTACTTTATTCCTATCTGGCGTATGCAAGATCGGACTTAGCGCTCATATCTTTAATTACTAATCGTATGCCTGGGTTGCATAATTTTACTCACGAGATACATTCTTTTGCCTTTATGCCGTAAAAAATATATGGATTTGTATGATGGTGTACTTGAACCAAGGGCTGTCCAATACGCAGGGTGGTATCGGAACTAGGAGAGCCTAGAAGGAATTCTTATACCAGTGGACCGGCTAAATACGTATGCAAAAAAAACACATACGTATAGTGGTTTGGTTTACTCTTACTTAGCCTGCGCTAGGAGTTACATCCGTATCGAGTGACCTCCCACGCGCATTGCCATCCTTGGTCTATGCTACATGTGCAAATTGCACCCCTATCTGCGCTGTGTCCGGTCTCGACGCCTCCTATATTGCCACTTATGCAATATCAATATTCTTCTTCCTGGGGCACCATAATGTTTGTAACCTCGGCCAGGGAAAAGAATCGTAGTTTCATTATTTTATCATTTCATATATATCAGTATATTCCTCTCCTCTGGGGCTCAGTAGTAACTTAACTGTAACCTCGGCCAGGGAGAGAATCTTAGTTTCATTATTTCATTGTAGTTTCATTATTGCATTGTAGTTTCATTATTTCATTGTATCATATGTATCAGTATATTCCTCTTCTCTGGGCACAACAGTAACTTAGCTGTAACCTCGGCCAGGGAGAGAATCGATCATTATTTCACTGTTTCATATATAATTTCATTTCTTATATTCTGTTATTATTCCCTTATTTCCTTGTATCCTTTCCTTATCATATTCTGTCACTATTTCCTTATTTCCTTGTTTCCTGATACCCTTAATTCATTATCATATTCTGTCACTATTTCCTTCTTTCCTTATCTCCTTATACCCATAATTCATTATTCCATTTCCTCAATACTCATCTTATTCCTATATACCTGCCGCTGCAGGACCTTGCTCCCACTGTAGAGCATCTACTTAATCTTACTTACTAATTAACGTTAAGTCCTAGGGGTCGTCTCAGGAAGGAGAAAGTATTCTGTCCGATGTAGGGGTAACTTATTCCCTCATCGAACCATTATTCCTCCGTCCGTAGGTATAGTTTAGACGACGTTAGGGTATAAAAAATGGTATAACGGATCCTGTATTTAGGGGAGACAGGCTAGGTACATCCCCGCAACACAGGCGCTTGCCTACCCTAACGCGTCACCACTATGACCTCTCGTCGGTCGTCAACGTCGAAGTCTCGTCATGTCATGTCCAGGGAACAATCTATCAATACATCAACATATATTTTCACCTGGAAAATATTTTTACATCCATCTAAGTGCATCTCCGTGCGTAAACCATGAAGGATAAGTGTCAAGCGGTATAATGTTGTTTATGGTGTTGTAGTTATACGGGGGGGACAATTGTGGTGGCACGGTGCACTATCATTGCGCCTGGTTAATCGGATTTCCAGCTAATATCAGCTGCGTATTGTTCCTTCTCACATGTTAGTAGGTAAGTGAGGGATGGTGAATGGTATTCCCGTGTTATTGGGCAGTTGTAGGTATGTTACAATTTTTAATTATTGGTAACGGGATGGTAAGAAAGATCCAAGGAATCGTGGTCCTATGGGGATGTACGGAAACGTTACGTGGTAGGAATTCTCGACCGGTGTGGGTGAGGATTTAATTGTCTAGGATTTGGGTGTTCAGCGTGGTTGTTAGGTACCGTGCTGAAGGATGTAGGTTAGCATTTATGCTTTTAATGAACAAGCAGGGTAAAAACATTGGTGATAAAAATGTATTATTGCATGCACTGGTGTTAGCGGGTTAAGCCTGGAACGCTAGCTGTTAGCTCTAAGGTTCCGAATGTTGATTAACATACAACCACGAGCAATAAGGCATGGTGTACACCCTGGTAATTGCATGATTACCAAGTGCCTCGCATTAATAGGGGATAAGTGTACAAGTGTTATCTGTATAGTGTTTAATGTGTATCTTGGAAGGGAGATATGCTTTGCAGCTTGGACATACTAGTCGTAATATATGGCACCTGTCGCCATAATAATATGTGACTGCTGTTCATGCTCGTAATATGTGTATTAGACTTATGATCTATAAAGTCTAGCTCGGAAAACTGGTCATCTATTATTATGATATAATATAATCCCTTAACTAGAGGTATTGTCTGGAGATAATGTCTAGATATACTGTCTAGAGCTATTGCTTATAGATATTGTCTATAAATTCCGTCTAGATCTACTGTCTAGAGATATTGTCTATAAATTCTGTTTAGGTCTACTGTCTAGATATATTGCCTAGAGCTATTGCCTATAGATACTGTCTATATATATTGTCTATAGATTTTGTTTAGAGATACTATGTATAGGTATTCTAAACCAGATTATATTGCAGCGCACTATATGTGTGTCGTAATTCCCTTCTATAATGGGGTGAGTGCTGCAAAAAAATAGATTATCCACCCTATGGAAATGAGAGGGATTCATAAGTGTGTATTGCCATTTTATTAGCTGAGAGGATGGTATACATGAATGCCATCTATATTAAACAAGTCCATAAATACCACTAAGTGTGGCGTTGTAATTACGAATTTCAAAAGGGGTACAATGCTCGGGGTTATATTAACGTGCTGTCACTTGAAACAACTCTGCCGGTCTAACTCTGAAAGATAATATTTTGTATAATATCGCTTTACTTCAAAATAAAACAAATTAAAACCTCCTAATTGGGAAGTGGATTTATATACCTATTTGGTCACGGAGTCATGCTCGTGTTGTTCTATATTGGATGGCGTGTCTATATAAGGGTTTATCTGAGGGCAAAAATGTATTAAAAGTCCGCTAAGATATAAAATGTGGTGTATTTAGTGTGACGCGGCGGTGTGTAAATATCACCGAGAATATTGGCTTTTGGCCGTAAAATGTGTTATCCCGGTGTAAAGTATTGAGGGATGATAGGGGTGAACTAAAATAAAAGTATCTGGTTACCCTAATGTGTGTAGTGTATTGCGACAATTAGATGTCTGTCCTCTAGTGCCGTTTGAATCTGGCGCGCGAGATGCTGCGTGAATTCATTATGACTGTTCGCTAGTTATCTGTCACGTGGGAGGCGTGTCCGGAGATAACGTGTGTGTATGTGAGATATCAACTGTCGTCACTGTAAGGCGTGACCTGTATCTTTGATTGGCTGTCCGCCTGCAGTAGATCTTGTTTATCGTGTCTCTACTCTGATTAGAGCTGAATTGCAGGAGTGGGTAGGAACCATGAGGGCTTTGTTATCGTTCCGTAAATGAATTCTCAAACGCACGTGTTATGTATGTAATGTAGTGTCTATCATCTTTTTACGGTATACAGCTGGTGTATTTTATAATTTGGGTAGAGGGCACTAGCTATCCGTCTGTATATTGGGAATCTACGCATGTTCTTCTATGGATGAATCCTAATGGGATTACGCTGTCACTATATCGTACCCGAGTGTGGCAAGCGATATGCATATAACTAATGTTTCTTATATAGTATATATGTAATATGCTAGAGTGTGTTTTACATGTTTGTAAGCATATGTCGCACATGTGGCTATAAAAATTGTTTCAGTGGTTTGCACTTTCTACTCCGGGAGAATATATGTAGTATTCTGGAGTGTGTTTTATATGTCCGGAAGCATATGTCGCATTCCTGTGGCTGTAAAAATTCTATGTAAGATTGTGTAGAAAAGTGTTTCAGTGGTTTGCACTTTCTACTTCGGGAAAATGAAAAATAATGCAGGGCGCATTAATATGCTGGATGCCCATCTATATATAAGTGTTTTCGTGTTTTATGTCCCCTTCCCGTGGGAAAGTTGAAAATGGCGTCTATAAAATGTGTTTATTTGCCCGGTATTTAATTCACAAATTGTACTAATGTGTATTGGGAATGTGTTTACGCGTGTGCCGATTCCCTGTGAGTGTAGCAATATTGGGTGTTACCCTGTAGGAAAAATGTTTCCGTGGTTTAACCCTGTCTACTCCGGGAAAATGAAAAATAGGGCGGGGTGTAGCAATATGTGTATTCACAGTTAATATTGCATTCCGCATGTTAGATTGTCCGTAGAGGAGCATAACGGGCTACCTTCATCGGGCATTCTGCTGTATGGTAGTGAGAATTGCGCATTGTATTTTCCTGACCGGATGTATTTGTGTATGGATGATGTATTCCTATTCTGTATATTCTGTTTGTGAAATCAAGTGTATATTTACTTGTTATATATTAAAGAAAATCATCGGGTCTTTACTAATCATTATCTATAAAATACGGCATGATTATGTTTATGGGCGATACTCATTCCTTGTCGTTATCCCAGGAGGGTAGGCAAACACCTGCTCTTGACTTTTTACGCCTTAGGATAACGCGGAATAGCTATGGACCATGTAACGTATTTATTGCTGAATATATTTACATCTATACGCTCATGGCTGATATCTATCCTATAGTGTTTTGACCCAGGAAGGTAGGCACACACCTGCTTTAGACTTTCTCACGCCTTAGGTCAACTGTAGGACATTTATGGGCCATGGCGGTATTGTGTTACTGATGGACATACATACATGTATGTGCCATGTTGTATCACGTTGCCTCAAAATGAAAATATGGAAATTTACTATGGCCAACTGATGATCGTACTGTTAATTGTTTATCTATTGTGTAGATGTAAACTAGCGGGGATCTCTGCAAGGATTTGTGGTCCTTTATGAGCCTTGTGCTTTTATGAAAATATTGAATTAATTTATAAAATTATGACTATCATTTCGTCATTAAGTAGACAATTACGAACAGTTTGTACTTAGCGTATGGATGATAGATGAGTTCATACGTTGACCGTTAGAGGAATACCCCAAGCGTCTAGGTTTATCTAGCCGTCCGGTCGGTCGTAGGCTAATATAATGTGATGATCATTATTATAATCGTAATGCAAATGATTTCCCCGCTCCGTCGGCTAATGATATTGTGTTTTGCTTCATATGGAAACTGTTCATCTCGTCTGTCTTCATGACGGTACTTAGTGGTCAATTCCACCTTGATTTAGAAATAATAAATATTTGAAAGATCCCTTATGAGGGTAAAAAACTGTGGGACATAGTATGTATTGATGTCCTAAGTGCTGTGTATAACACGTGACTCGCGGCGTACTGCCGTGTCGGGTGTCTGTAATCCGTCTATGCAAGCATCCGCCTTGCCTTCAGAACACAACTGAGTGTCTGTGTGGAAGCTGCGTAAGTATCCTGTGTGAAGTGAATTTATATTTATGATTAAAAACATCTTCTGGATGACAGTGTATTGGATAATATGTGTTACGCGTAAGTATGCGTTAACCTTTTTTCCAGTTTTACCTAAGTGTGTGTGTCCAGCTGACCTATATATGGTGTTTGCTGTGACTGTGTAATAACCTGTGTTATTGTGTCATTTCCTATTGGCTGTGGTGGTAATAATCCACCTGTGTGCTATCGCAATTGTGGGCGGGATGATATTAAGTGTTGCTAAATTCTGTAATAAGTATTGATCTGTACTGGCAGTGAAATTTGCTAACCTGTGTTATTTTGTGTCTACTGTTATGCCTGTGTGGAATATTGTTCACCTGCATGAGTGTAGAAATATGGCGTGTCATCCTAGAAATGCCGCTAACCTGTGTTCATTGTGTGTATGCACTGCGGCTGACCTGTGTTATTGTGTTGTCAGTGCTTTCGCTTTCACGGGACTAATCGCGTTCGTTAGAGGAATCGTATTATATGTGTCGGAATACAGTATATTAGGCCTTATGTATTACTTTATTGACCTATTTTGTGGCAATGTAGAGTATCGGCCTGTTATCCCTCCTTAATATGAGGTAACTGTTGGAATCCGTGCACTTTCTAAAATTGTTCAAGTAAAAGAATGTGTATTAATCACTTATAAGTGTTCATGATCTATGGGAATGTTATTTCCTATAGTGTTATGGGAAATATATGGAATCGCTAGTATTTATTATATCTATCGGGATATATGTATAAACAATTAAGTTCTATATTAGGGTACCTGAACTGTGTTCTGTTATTATACGTCTATATGGAAAGGGTACGTTATTTTATAGTTCCTTATGATAGGTAATGTGATCTTTAATCGGTCGCCTAATGTTTGTGACCATGTGTGTGTGAATCTAAATGCGACCGATTAGGTAAAAATGTGCGCCATTGTGAATTTATATTTATGTAATGTGTCTAGGCATTTTCCTAAAGAAATCCTTCTATGGTTGGCCATATGGCCTACATGTGGGTAAATGACCCTTTGTATCGCACGGCCATGTGTGAGTGTGGTATTCTATGTGCCTTAGCGTAAATCAGTGTTGCTAGGCAGTGACCGTGTATCGCTGACGGCGCGTTCCGTTTCCTGTTACTTCCGCCTGCTACGACAGAGGCTTGACCTCGTTTGCTATGCGCTGTATACGACATGTGCAATATTCTGTCTACAATGTATTGTCTGTAGAAACCTTTGTGCATATTACATATTATAAATGCATAATTATTATCAAAAATATTATGTCGGTATGTCCTATGTGAAATGTTATATTTAAAGACGAGTTATATTGTGGGACCAACTTGGGATTGGTGGTGACCACTGTTTCTGACTGTGGTGACTAGGTGCCACAATACACTTGGCGCTATTGCCAAGGCTTATATGGCGTATTATAGCTATGGGGACCTATGGGAAGTGTAGAGCCTATGTAGTATTAAATATGTATCTAGCCATGTTCTATTTGCAGCTAGTGTATGTTAACAAAATTCATTATTTTACCAAAATATAGTACACAAGAAATATAACCTGGTATACCTTATTATACCTCTTACAACTAAACATGCAACTTATAATTAATCCTCGTATCATGCAGTGTTGGGAATTGCCTGTGACTACCAGTTGCGAGTATGGCTACTAATTGCCATAGCGCGTAGGGCACTTGTTTTAATTTACCTATCCCTGGGTTCGAATTATGTGGAGGAAAATATATCTGTTTATTCCCTATTCATGGTGATTAAATGTTCTCCTTTCCTATGGCACTGGGGATTGGAGAAAAGTGGGTATAGCCTATATGGGAGTGCTGCGAGCGGAACGCACCTCGACATTTCTTATCTTCCACCTATACCTACATGGTGTGTGGGAAAGAAAAGTGGGCTATAAAAGCGATTTATATTACGCGTAAGGTTGTTACGTGAACTGTTTAACTGGTATTATAGTGAAATGTACTTTTAATTACGTAGCAATAATGTGCTTTTATTTGGGAATTTTCCATTTTTGAGCTATCTCAAATAATAGCTTCGTCTCCCTCGGATTGCCAAAGCGGCTTTCGCACCTGGTATCCACTCAAGGGATGCATTCTCCGTGCGAGGCGTTTGGAGAAGCGTAATCTTAGGTTTATTTATCCTGCCCTCTATTTTGGGGATTGTGATCGGAACTGTGCGGTGAACTAGTATGGCTTTTCGGCGTACCTTAGGACCGTTGCTAGTCGATATAGGCACTAAGGTCCTAGGGCCTAATGGAAGCGTTGGGATTGAAATGTTATTACGCGGTACAGTGATTGTGTCTGCATGTGTCCCGTTTCCCATATCAAGCTTGGAATGTGGCATGGCCACGGCCGTCTCCTTCCTAATAGGAGTGGGCATTATGGGAATGGATGTGTTAATAACTTTAGGTATATTGTATATAATGATCGCTTCCATTGGGGTATGTGGATGTGTGAGTAACTCTAATGTAATAAATTATGCCTGGAGCTGACGGAAACGCTGCCATTTCTTGGCGTATTGCCGGGTGAATGCCCTGGCTTGTTCGGTTACTGTCGTGGTGGCAGTATTTACCTTGATGTATGATCAGGGGCTGTATAGCTGCTTGAATTTAATCATGTGTCCACAGGGGTGAAAATAAATGCCGCTATTGGTTTTTACTGGACATGTTATTGTGTGTGGCAAAAAAAATTATTAATGATGCCCGCTATATTTCCTATTAGGAAGTAATGCGGTACATCTGTATTAACTGGGCGCTCAGCCGCCGATATTCGGCAATGAGCCGTGCGAAGTGGTTATCCAGCCTCGCATATTGCGCCTTAATGTGTTGCAGGTGTTCTGTATAATTGAGGTGCCCATAGGCCCTGTCCATTTTGGCATGTATCCTCAGTGTTTTTGTATGTTTCTCCTGTAACACCCTGTGGATCGTGTGTAGACTCCGATGTGCCCGGGTGAGGAGTGTTTTACGCCTATGTGTGGGGGCGCGGATGTACCTAATTTGTGCCGCAGTTACTCTTGCCTGCATCACTTGGATGCGGAATTGCACACTAAGTATTCGGCTTTCCCGGCTTCGTACAAGAAAAAAGAATAACTCGGAACTTCTCCGCCTATTGCTATGGTGTACCCTCCCTTGTAAAGTAGGCGTTTCGGCATGAGGTGCCATGGTCTAAAAATGTGGGTGATAAATGAAATATTATTATTATATTACTCTCTAAGGTACTGAGGATCGAACTGGGTGGGCAGTTAACTAATGTGACCCTATATGAATTACCTATTGTGTGGGCGTAGCAAATGTGGGGTCTCAAGTGGCTGATTACTTGATAGGGGTGGCGTTACTGAAAGTGTCTCTATTGGGGCGGGTCTGGGTGGGTATGTAAATTTGACTGGACCCTTATCTCAAAAAATTTTCACCAATTTTGGGTGGCGTTTGCTTGGCTAGCACGAGGTCTTAGGGATCTTTGCCGCGGAAGTTCGTTGTCTGAACTCCCTTAGACGTTGCTTTAATACAACCTCGCGGTACTCATAGCCTCCACCAATTTGTAAGGTTCCTGTGAGGGATGCCTGTACAAATAATAAAACTAGGGGGTGAAATTAGTCTAAAATGGGGTCAAGCTTGGCAAATACTGTAAGGGGTAGGGAGTTTTTTATGAATGGAGATCGACAGTGCGATCAGCCAGGGGAACTCCCCAATGTACTGTTTGACGTGGTAGTTCTAGGTGAAGGGGTAGTTTACAAGAGCTATTAGGTTATAATTCAGAGCGCGACAACTGCGCCACGCGGTCTACAGTGAGTCGTACGCACGCGATTAAGCGGAGAGTTCGCTAGTGTCAGCGCGGAGCAAGGACGCTCAGCTGACTACAAGCAGCAATTAAACAAGTACACAGTAAGGCTAATTCTAAGTCCTACCTAAAGTGGAATCTAATAGGGTAGGAACTTACTAGCTAAATAAATAAAAGAATAAAACCAGTGGCTTCTAGTATTTCTGAGTTTAATGTGTACCTCGATCTGGAGGTACACTGATAGAGCTAGCAGTTCAAATAATAATTAATAAAATAATAACAGTCCAAGAACAGGGGGAGGTGAGTGTGTAGTGTTGTGGTGAGTGTAGTGATCGCTAAGACACTTACTCGTCCAGCAGACAGCAGAGGTTCAACGCGTCGGTGCACTGAGTGAGGACTGATTGATTGATCTCAGGTACCTGACCTCTGGGGTTCTTATACCTTTTGTGTGCTCGATCGGCGGAATCCTTACATTCCTACCGAGTCGTGTACCTCTCCCGGGTCATTGCCTGGGCTACGAGGCTACTTGAGTTCAT
Source organism: Meconema thalassinum (assembly GCA_946902985.2). Taxonomy (NCBI): domain Eukaryota; kingdom Metazoa; phylum Arthropoda; class Insecta; order Orthoptera; family Tettigoniidae; genus Meconema; species Meconema thalassinum. The sequence continues at coordinate 1,090,580,135 of OX336389.2, forward strand.
GTATGTGCTAATTGTTCTTCATGTAATTTAAAGGTGGTATTTTATAGGGTTTTTAGATGAGAAGTTTGTAATTTTGGTGTTTTGTAGATTTTACTTAGGGGATGGGGGTAGCGTACCCTAGGGGTACAACACTATCTAGAATAATGACGAAATTAAATAGGTAATATCGAAATTTCTAATTAGTTCGAAATACTGTACCTGGCATAATGTAGCCTAATAGAGAACTACAGTTGGCAGCCCTGGCGATTGAATATATTCTTAGTTCCATCTCTTAAGGTACAGAATACAAAATTTGGTTGAAGTCCAATGGATAGCATGGACGTTACATGCAGTTAAACATTGGATCTAACAGCGCGCGTATAATCATGTTGGCACCAATGGCATACATGTATTGGTCAGAAATAATCTGAAATGTATGACTACCCCTTATTATTCCCGTTTTTTTCAACGGGGTCGGGGATGAGATGCGATGGAAGTCTTTGTGGCGATGATTTTTACGGCCGGATGCTTCCTGACGCCAACCTCAGGAGAGGAGTTAATGAGAGATGAAATGAATGATGGTGAATGAAACTGGGCAAGGATGTGTAAGGAAGCGGCCGTGGCCTATCAGAAGGTACCGTCCCAGCATTTGCCTGGTGTTGAAAATGGGAAACCACGGAAAACCATTTCAAGGACGGCCGATGGAGGGGCTCGAACCCACGCGTCTACCGAGTCAGCAGAGAGCTTGGCCCCATGACCTAATGCTGCGCGTTAGCCAGCGTAGCCACAACTGTCGGTACCAGAAATAATCTGAAAGAATATGATATATTGCTGTGTCAATTTTGAATGAAATCCAATAGTTAGTATAAAAGTTACATGCATTATAATTTGGACCTGTCAGAAGGCTTAGAATCATGTTGGCAGCACTGACGTATATTAAATTCTCCAAGTTAATCTAGAATGCCAGGTACTATATGTGTGCAATGTTTAGAGCTATTGGCCTGCATACTTTCTTATATATTCATATTAGGGTAACAAAATTAGAGACAGTATTTATTAACAGTTGGCAGGCCTGTTTACTCTTAAGAATCGGCATAATCATATCTGTTATGGTACACATAGCACACACGAAATTTGGTTGAAATCCAAATGATAGTATAGAAGTTACATGTATTTAAAGTTGGACCTCTTAGCAGGCTTGGAATCATGTTGGTAGCACTGACGTATGTAAGTTATTCGAAATTAATATAGAAAGTCAGGTACTATACGTGTGCATAATTTAAAGCTGTCGGCCGTCATACTTTCTGATATATGGGTATTTGGATAAAAAAAATTACAGCATTTATTAACGGTTGGCAGCCCTGGTGGCTCTTAAGAATACGCTCAGTCATATATGTTTATGTACACATAGCACATACGAAATTTGGTTGAAATCCAATTGATAGTGGTGAAGATGTATGCATTTAAAATTTGGACCTATAAGCAGGCTTATAATCATTTTGGCAACACTGCCATGTATGGCCTCCTGGATATTAAACTGCAATATTATTATCTATACGTGTGCCAATTTTGAAATAGCTCCCATTCATACCATCCAAGATATCCAACATGGAGCTCAAATTTCAATTGCGATGTTTCAGCAGTTGGTAGCACTGACATCATTTTCAAATTTGGTTGTGATATATTCAGGTATAGATGTTTACTCCAACCAAATTTTGTTTCGATTGCTGCAGCCGTTTAGGAGTTGATAGGGGGGACACACACACAGCCAGCCAGACAGACAGAAGGACAGACAGTCAGACAGACACACATTTGCCCGATCTCATAAGTCTACTTTTCCTCATTTTTGCAAAATGTGAAAAGTAGGCTAAAAATGTAGACTATATTGTGCAATAATATAAACTTTTTCTCGAATCGTTTTGAAGTAAGCCAATTTATGTCGTCAGGATAATGCTCATAAACTTAGATGTGGTACACTGTTCGTTAATTCTCTTATGATATACCTGGTCTCCCACATGACTGCTGTGAAGGTACGGTACACAATATTGTTATTGCTGAAATTATTTGTAAAATTGACATTGTATTATATTCTCAAATTCAGGAATGAAAGTTTTCTTCTCAAATTCAGGAATGAAAGTTTTCAAAATCACAGAAAAAATACGAAGTACTTACAACTGAGACATTTAAGACCTTAAGATCTTTTTATACTTTTCGTTTCACAAATCACACGAATATTTTTAAAATTAATTATCATGTTTCTCAATTTTACGGAAGAACTAGCTTTTGATATGGTTAAGAATTTGATATAGCATAGCTATTTACAATTATACCCATACTAGTAAGCCACCCCGGCTTCGCCCGGGATCTTTAATGGTTTACCCAGCGTAAGCTTGAAAGGCGTACGGACGGTAGGTCCCAGACGCAATTCAGAAAAGCCGAGCTGAACAGCGAAACTCCAAACACATATACTCTTCTCTGAAGTCTTAACTCGATACGACTCGAAAGTTGATGCCGGCCGAAGCTGGGGTGTTAGACTCGCTCTCTACCTCGTAGACTCGCTCCTATATTTCCACTGGAGATTGTTGGCAGAAATGAAAACGTAATATCACTTATAGTGGGAGTAGTACAGTTCGCTTCACTTTGGATATTGCATCATCATGACCAGAAATTGCGTAATCCTGATGACGTCATGGGATGACGTCATGGGTCCTTAGAGCGAGCACATGGTCCAGGAGCGAGCATGTGCAGTGCACGTGTTAGCGTGGGAAGGGGTTGACCTTTTGGCTTGTTTGTGCGATGATGATAAAAAGTTAATGGGTGTTGACGTCATGGGGGTTGTTTATTAGGATGTTAACCGTCATCTGACACCCATGCGAGTGTGAGCATGTGTGCTACTATCAGCAATCCACACATGTGGTGTGCAGCTGTTATGTTTTTTTGTCCGCGTCGGGTTGGCTGAGCGGAGAGGCGGTTCCCATCCACACATGTGGTGTGCAGCTGTTATTGTTTTTTGTTTTGGATGCTAACCGTCATTTGACACCCATGCAAGTTTGACCATGTGCAGCAGTGTGATTGATCTCGTCTGCTGTGTTCGCGTGAGACAGAGTTGACCTTTAACGTCATTGGCTAAGAATGTAATCTTTGACTTCTTTAAGCAATAGTGGAAAAAAAGAAATGTTTGCGTTAGAAGCTAGTTTGCAGCATATTGTTTCTGGAGTGTGGGTGGGGGTGAAGGATATATAAATGGATGAGTGCATGGAAGAGTTTAACTTTTACTTTTGCGCGAAGAGTGTGTGTGTGTGTGAAAGAAATAAAGAAAGTCAACGACGAGGAACAAATTGTGTGATGGAAGCTCTAACGAAGTTCAATAACTTATCATCTTGTACTGAGTATTCTAATAAGAAACTAGCAGAACTAGTCATTGATTTACCATATGTGGTCCAAATTATTCGCCCCGTACAGACGAGGTTTGGAAGAAAAATAGTGGTGGATATTAACATTGAAGATGAAGTAACAAGTGTATTTCTACCAGCAGTATTTTCAAAATTAAGCGCATCAGAGATCGATGAACTAAACTCAATGGGAGGCACACTGATGCTGGTGTATTTGGGGGTGAAGAACCACTCACATCAAGTCATTTTGAAACAGTACTCGAAGGCAAACTGATGACGGTGTATTTTGGGTTGAAGAACCGCTCACATCGACATGTTTTGGTGAGTATTGGATTATATATATATTTTATGTATTGATTGATATAACGATTGATATATTTAGTTGCTAATTATTTCTTAATTTGTTTAATTTTTCAGATTATCTAAAAAACTAATAAAACAACCAGCATAATGAAGTGGAAAACTGTTAATTTCATGAGTGGAACTGAACATCGATCGCACCCGCTAATAGAGTATCATCGTGTATGCTTTCAACAACCGGAAGAAGAGGAAGAAGATGATAACGAGGTGAGTCGTAATGAGAAAGAAGCTTGTTTTAACAAATGGACATCTTCGAGTGGAATTTCAACATTTTCAGTCTACGTTACCAATGTTAGCAAATCAGATGATAGTCAGCGAGGGGTGACAGAAACAGTTCTAAGATATCTATTGAAAGAATTATGTGAAGATGAACATTTTATTTGTTTCTTCGGATACAATACATTTGATGAAGTTTTCAAAATCGAATTTTCCATGACTTGTTACGATGTAACAAAATTGAATGTGTATAGAAACAATTTGCTTGGTAAACTTCAGGATGAATTTCCTTTTGAGGCTGTTCATTGTTCATTGGAGATTACAGGCAGTAATTTATCACAATGGCTTGAATATACTTTAAAAGATTATAGGTTTATGGTAAACCGATGTTACAGCAACTGCTGGTGGTGTATTAACAATAGTGCAAATTGGACGTATGCTTAGACATCAGTGATGGTACACCAACTGTTGGTGGTGTATTAACTTTAGTGCAAATTGGACAATTGCTTAGACAACACCAACACTGACCTCGCCTCCTAGCAAACGTAGAAAGGTCGATATTGTAATACATAATAACAGTGAAAATATAAGAAACCAATTGGACAATGCATTTGAAAGTGTTTCTAATTTTCGAAGTGAACTAAACGGTGCTATTTCAGTATCATACCAAATCGGGGAAAACACTCAAACCGAGTTGATTGAGAACAGTGATGAGTTGATTGAATGTTGGAGAGTTATTAGTGAGCACATATTGCAACAAGCTGTGAATTTCGAAGAAATTACAATTCAAATAAAGGATGAATCTTTCTTGAGCTGTGAGTTAATTGAAACGGCATTCAATTCTAGAGTGTACACACTTGCAGTATCAAATGTTAAGAATGAGTTTTTGGATCCTCGCGAATTTTTAGCGAATGCTAATATTTGGTTTACAAAGTATGTTAAGAAAGCGTTAACTGTACAAGCTTTAAAGGTGAATTCAGTTTTGTGTGCACAATATGTGCTTCGCGACATATCAGAAACAAAATATTTTGCTATCAAAAATGAGGTAGTTTTCGAGTATACTGATTTAAATGAATTTTATAATAAGAATATCATTGAAGGTACATTGACAAAAATGAGCGAATTTGAAGCAAATGGTTCCGGGTGGGCTTTAGAAAAAATTCATAGTTTGAGAATTAATATAAATAAATATGTTGGATTTCGAGTAGGAATGTCCAATACTAGTAGATTGCCTGATGTAATAGTCAATAAACATGCAGTGCTAAATTTGTATGATACAAAGGAAGCTTGTTTTGCGTGGAGTGTGGTTGCTGGTTTGTATCCAAAAACTCGAAACGCGAATCATCTTTCTTCCTATCCTAATTACAGAGATGTTTTAAATTTAGATGGTATTCCAATTCCGATGGAAATGAAATATATAAACAAGTTTGAAAACCAAAACAATATTTCTGTAAATGTGTATGGAGCACAATATGATGAAAACAATTGGGTATGTATGGGAACAAACGAAGTAAAAGGAAAAAAAACTTTTACTATTGTACCTTTGTATGTATCAGATAAAGTATATGAAAGGAGTGTAGACTTATTGATGTTGCAGATTGGAAACAGTGAAAGTTATCACTTTTGTTTAATTAGAAATCTTGCTCGCCTTGTGCGTTCAAGCCTCACTAGCACGCAGAGAAGGATTTATATATGTAGACGTTGTTTGTCATATTATTTTCTTGAGGATGAGTTAAATGTTCACTTTGCAGACTGTAAACAGTTTCCTGTTGCAAAAAGCATAATGCCGACTGATGAACAAAGATTTGTTAATTTTACAGAATTCCGAGTTAAAGATACAGTTCCATTTATAATATATGCAGACACTGAATGCGTCTTGTCTCCAATTTCCTCCTGTTTTCCAAATAGTGACAATCATAACTCTACTTTAACACATAAACATATTCCTTACAGCATTTCTTTATACCTTCATTGTAATTTCGATAGTGAATTGTGCAGTTTCAAGCTCTTTAGGGGAAATAATTGCATTGAATTGTTTGTAAAGGAACTTTATAGTATTGTGGATAAACTTCAAACATATTACTTAACGGTTAAGCCAATGATAAAGATGACCGAAAATGAAGAAAGATTATTTTTGTCAAGTAAAATGTGTCACATTTGCGAGAAACCGATTGCAGTTAATGAACTCAAAGTACGTGATCATTGTCATTTAACTGGAAAATATAGAGGAAGCGCACACAATAGTTGTAATTTAAATTACAAAGTAACAAAGGTTTTGCCTATAGCATTTCATAATCTAACGGCGTATGATGGACATTTTATAATTAAAGAAATTTGCGAGAAACGTGATGGAGAGGTGTTACATAATCCTGGTAATATAAGTTTGTTAGCGGTGAATATGGAACGTTATAAAGGGTTTACAAAGTATGTACGGGCTAAGAATGGATTCATTCAGTTAAGATTTTTCGATACATATAATTTCTTGTCCTGTTCACTAGATCAATGTTCATCTTCGTTAAGTGAAGATTCAAAGCAAATAACACGACGTTATTTTAATGATGATGCACAGTTTCGACTTACTGCGAGAAAAGGTGTGTTTCCCTATGAATACGTCACGAGTATGGATGTACTTAACGAAACTAAATTACCTGAAATATCCAAGTTTTATAGCAGTCTTAATGATCAAACAATATCGAATGAAGAGTATGAGTTTGCTCAATCGGTGTGGGAAACGTTTTCCTGTCAAACATTAGGAGAATACGCCGATTTGTATTTAAAAGTTGACACACTTCTTTTGGCGGATGTCTTTGAAAACTTTAGATCGAATGGCATGGAAACTTATGGCATTGATGCAGCTCATTTTTACACTGCTCCATCTATGTCTTGGTGTGCTATGAAAAAGATAACCAATGTTCAACTTGAATTGCTTCAAGATATAGATATGTTACACTTTTTTGAACGATCTATTCGAGGAGGAAATGTTCAGTGTATAACACGACATGCGATTGCTAATAATAAGTATATGAAAACTTATGATGAGAAAAAGCAAGACTCCTACATAATGTACTTTGACGTTAATAATTTATATGGATATGCGATGATGGAATATCTTCCAACGGGCGGCTTTAAATGGGTTGCAAATGTTGAAGGCTTTGATGTTTTAACTATTGATGATACTTCAGAAATTGGATATATTTTGGAAGTAGATTTGACTTATCCTCAAGAGTTACATGAAAAACATTCAGATTACCCTCTATATCCCGAAAAGTTGACAAAGCTAATGGCTACCCTAGATAATAAAGAACGTTATGTTTTGCATTATAGATTGTTAAAGCAATGTATTCAACTAGGAATGAAATTAGATCGTATTCACAGAATAATTGAATGCAATCAGAGCCAATGGCTAAAACCATATATTGATGTGAACACAGAGAAACGAAAACATGCCAAAAATGATTTGGAAAGAATTTTTATAAATTGATGAATAATGCAATTTTTGGTCGTTCACTGATGAATGTGAGGAAGTTAAGGGACACCAAATGGGTCACCAAATGGCATGGAGCTCGTGGTGCTAGGTCTTTAATAGCTAAGGCTAATTTTAAACATAGAATTATATTCGATGAACAATGTATGGTCATCGAGATGAGTAGACTAAAGATTTTTCACAATCAACCAGTATATGTTGGTGCATCTATATTAGATTTGTCTAAATGTAAAATGAATGACTTTCATTACAATGTTATTTTAGCAAATCCTGAATCAAATGTGAGGTTGTTATACACAGACACCGATAGTTTTATGTATATATTCTATTATGATATTTATGAGTTCATGAAACAGCATTCAAATTTGTTTGATACTGGAAACTATGAAACAATCAATCCTTTTGGCATTGTGAGACAAAATAAAGGTGAAATTGGTTTAATGAAAGATGAAAATGCTGGAAGGATTGTTGAAGAATTTGTGGGGTTACGACCCAAAATGTATGCAATAAAATTGTGTGATGAAATGAATAGCTTGTGTAAGGCTAAAGGCATTAAGAAGAGTGTGAGTAAAAGTATGAATATTGATGAGTATCGAAAGTGTCTTTATAACAGAGAAAAAGTCAACAAAGTTCAAGTTTGTATAATTTCAAAATCTCATTCTGTATTTACTGTTCGGCAAAATAAGTTGGCAATTTCATCAAACGAAGATAAAAGACACATAACTGAAAACGGAATTGATACTTTACCGTTTGGTCATTTTTCTCTGAAAAAAAATGATTAAAGCAGTTCATCTCACTTACTTTATTTCTTTCACACACACACACACACACACTTTTATGCTGTTAATAATACTAATTTTTTGTGTGTTCCTTTGCTTATGAATAAAGAATAAATAATAACCCAAATTTTGTGTGTATTATTTAAAAAAAAAACCACCTCCCCCCACCATTTCCATTTTCCGGAAATATATATGTATAATTACTTTATATTACATATCATTTAGTAATGGTGCGTTGTAAGAGGAGCAACTCTACCACTCAATATAAACGAACAGGAAGTGGATCATTAATCAGTCGTGTACTTAATAAAACTATTGATAATTTACCCGTGGAATTACACATCCCGGGATATGAATATTGTGGACCAGGAACAAAATTAGAAAAGCGATTGAGCCGTGGTGATCCAGGAATAAATATATTAGATAAAGCGTGCAAAGAGCACGACATTGCTTACGCAAAGCATAAAGATTCAAACAAAAGAAGAGAGGCTGATGAAATTTTAGCTTCAAAAGCTTGGTCTCGTGTAAAATCCCGTGACGCATCATTTGGAGAGAGAGCGGCTGCACTAACAGTGGGTGGCATCATGAAAGCTAAGTCTAAGATTGGAGGAGGTAAGCGAAACTTAAATAATAAAAAAAAACAAGAAAAGATTAAAAAAAAGAAGAACATCGAAAAAGCAAGGTGGTATTTTACCCCTACTTCCGATATTTGCAGCCTTGTCGGGCTTGGGGGGTCTAGCAGGCGGAGCAGCAGGGGTGGCGTCTGCTATAAACAAGGCGAAAGCTGCTCAAGAAGAACTAAAAGAAATGAAAAGACACAATCGAATGATAGAAGCAATGCAAGGAAAAGGAGGTCAAGGCATTTATTTAAATCCTCCTGCATACAAAAGATAATTAACCAAATACCAAATAAAGCATAAGTAATTTCGATTTAGCTAAATACGCACATCAATTAAAGATTCCAAATTTTAGAGGAGTCTTCATGCGAGATACGTTACCAAGATATCCTCGAAAAAATGAAAACTGTATTTTTAACCTTGAACCGATGGATAAATCCGGTTCACATTGGGTGGCTTTCAGTAAACGTGGTAAATATGTGCATTATTTTGATAGTATTGGTAATTTAAGACCACCATTAGAAATTTTAACATATCTTAAAAATTGCTATCTACAATATAATTTTCATTCATATCAATCGATTACTTCTTCGATTTGTGGATATTTATGTTTAGTCTTCTTGTATTGTATAAATAAGGGAAACACAGACCGTCTTTAAACATTTCAAAGATGGCTTTCGAAAGACGGATAACTCTTGAAGGTAAAGGCTCAAAGATTGATGTTACATTGGAGAACCCGATTCATCTTGTAGGAGCAGAGTTTTTTGAAATAGGACTTGCAGGATTGTATACATCTAATTCCATTCGAAATGTTACCAACAGAAATAATAAATTTCGCATTCATTTTACTAATTTTTTATCAATTGATTTAGTGGTACCACCGGGTATTTATGAATTTGAAGATCTAGCCTCAACTTTTGATGATTTACTTAGTTATCACTCATTGTCGAAACTTATACCAAAACATTTAGAAAAAACAAAAATGTATTTGGAAGAGGATATAGATGGAAAAAGAGACAACCGCCTCGTTTTGTCTTCTCCGTTTAATATTGATTTCATTGTAGCCAACAGTGTAGCAGGGCCTTTAGGTATTGAAAAGAAAGTTTACCCTAAAGAGAATAAAAGAGAAATTGAAATTGATCGAAATAGAATCGATAATGAAGTAACAATTAGCGAGAATAATAACGTTTTGGCTATAAAGTTGAACGAAGTGGATAGAGCGAATTTAATAATACCCAATGCTAGCTATACGTTAAAACAATTAAGTGAAAAGATTAATGAATTATTAGTTGAACATTTATTAGGTGACAAAGACAAATTCCCATCATTTTATATTAATTATGATAAAGTCTTTTATCATTGTAAACTACATTCGAAAGTGTTTGCTATAGATTTTGGTGTTGCAGATTCTATTGCAGATTTGTTGGGATTTTCTCATAGAAAGTTCAAGGCAAACACAACTCATCATTCTGAATATATGATTAAAATTAACACTGTTAATAGTATTCGAGTATGTTGCAACCTTGTGCTTGGTACGAGTTCTTATTTGAACCATAAACCAACACACTCTTTATATAATTTTAAAGCTCATGTTCCTGCTGGTTACCCGATTGTTGTACAACCAACAACAATTAATTTTTTGCCTATGAACACCAAGGTTATTCAACATGTATCTGTGCAACTTGAAGATCATCTTCAACAGCTCATTGATTTGCAAGATGAAGATTTAACTGTAGAATTAATTATTCGTCCAGCACGATATCTTGCTATATAAAGTAATGAAATACTGTTATGTTTTCATTCTACTTGAGTAAGCTTACTAGAAAACAATCACAAATATGGTTATACTATATAATACTCAAAGTTTGAAAAAAAAGAAGTCGACTCTGATTCGAAAAAATAATATAAATCAATCAGCTAAAATTTGTAAAAAAAACAAACAACGACATCACACCTTGAAATCTAAGAAACAGTTATCGAGTAACAACAAACATTTCTTACAGTCTTTAGGCTATCGCGTACTTTAATTTCAATATAAATATATATGCAATTGTTAATCTTATTTAGTTTCTATCTATAGTTGAAGCTGTTAACATGTTTAGCATGTTTAACATAACAGATAAAAGAGAGGTTGACAACAGAGTTGTGCGACGAGAAGAAAGAGTTTATCAACCTTATTCAGCTAATAAATTCGAAAATAATGATGAAATTCGAATACCGATTCAAAATGAAGAAAACATAGTTTTATTGTCAGAAGGTGTTCTTCACTTAGAAGGTCAAATTATTACTTCTAACATAAATCCGGCTGCTTCTACTACAGCACATCCTGACCAAAATTTTGGGGCTAATCTTTTTAGCGAAATTCGCATCACGTTAAATGGTAAAGAAATTGATCGTACACGCCATCTAGGTATAACAAGTTCTATAAAAACCTTTGCATCATATTCAAAAAACGAATATACAGATTTACAAAATGCTGGTTATTTTCCCTCTTTAACAACACCAGCAAGTGAAGCAAATATTGTTGATAGTAACACAAAACGTTTTCATATAATACTTCCTTTAAGCAACCTGTTAGGAATAACAGAGGATTACAGAAAGCCGATTTTAAACTGCAAGCATGAGGTAATACTTCTCCGATCGTCAAGTGACGCACGTGCGTTGCAATCGACAACCGAAAACGATCTTTCTAAGGTTAAGTTATTTAAAGTTTATCTAAAAATTCCCGTTTTATTATTATCGGACGAAGAACAAATTAAAAGATTAAAACTAATGCAGAAAAATATTCCCATTCAGGTTGGTTTTCGATCATGGGATGTTCATGTCTTGCCTTCTCTTCCTAGAACAACTAAATATAGTTGGACTGTCATGACAACTTCTGAAACTCAAAAACCGCGTCAATTTTTATTAGGTTTTCAAACTAGAAGAAATTTACTAAACACATGCTTTTCCTATTTCGACCATTGTAACATTAAATCTATAAGAGTTTTTTTAAATTCAATTTTTTATCCCTATGAAATGCCAACTTCTGAAATTGCCATAAATGACTACAGCGAGTTATATGACATGTTTGTTAAATTTCGTAATGTATATTATCAGATCGATGATGTTCGTTCAGAGACTCTGGTTTCACGAGATGAATTTAAGTCTCATTGTCCGATTATTGTAATTAATTGTCTCGAACAAGTGGAAGCAGTGAAGACATCTTCAGTCGATGTGCGAATTGAAATCGAGACGAGTGAGAATATACCTGAAGATACAACTCTTTATTGTGTTCTTATTCATGATCGTCAAATATCTTACAGACCATTAACGAATGAAGTAATTATCTAAACCAATATTTGCTAAGTTATAAGCAAGCAAGTAAACAAGTATTCTCACTTTAGTTGCAATCATGGAATTGACAACAACAAACTCTCCTTCTACTGATGCTGGCACGTGGAATAAGAAGCAACCAATAGTTGCAGACATTCGCAAGCTACCAAACGGCAGTTTGGAACTTGCTTACTGTATGTTAAATAACGGCAATATACCTTCATTCAGCCCCGTGATCACATGGGTTGCAGCATATTGTGAAAAAACTCTTTCTTCTTTTTTTGAGTCTATTAAGAATAAATATGATTATTTAGTTGTATATAATTTGCCACAGGAATTTTCTTTGTTTGCACTAAAAGCACTTTCCCCAGACTCATTATTCGATCTTAATACGATTGATGGAATGTCAGACCTAATGTTGAGGCATAGCCATCGTTTACCTACAGATTGTCCAAAACATTTACCATCTCTAGCAATGGGAAGCAATAGTTGTGCTAAATTCAACGTCAATGCTGTTCAACATTGGTTAAATTCTTCTGATGGCATCATGAAAATCGTGTGTTCGATGATAAACAAGTTTCGAAACAGTGGACTTCGAGGTTTTAATAAGTTTGATTGGAACTACTTTCCTATAAACGTACTGACTATATATGAACCACAACGAATTCGTCTAGAGTGGGAACATCTACCAGATCATCTAAAGAGGAAATTTCAACTGTTTCATCTTCGCTGCAAATGTGACAACTGTAATCGCTATCTATAAAAGGTGATTAATTTAAATCTACTACTGTCGTTGACAGCTATACATATTTTGTTTTTAGTTTGCTTTTTAACACAGTGTATATTTTTTTTTGTCTACAGAAAATAATCATCTGGACAACTAAAAGAAGAAGATCATCTCAACACACCCACACTCATCTGGACAACTAAAAAAAAAAAAGAATGAGATTACTTCAAGAGAAATAAAATTGTATTAATTGTAATTCTAAATGAATAAAGAAGAAAAGGTCTTTTGTACCATTTCATATTAAAGTTCTTATTAATGATCAATTACCTCCTCACTCTACATGTAAATAAAATAATAATATTGTCAGGTGAGGGATTCGAACCCTCGCTTTCAATTTCTGAAAATTAGATCTTAAGTCTAACGCCTTAGACCGCTCGGCCAACCCAACACACACACACATGCAAATCATGCATATTAGCCAACGTGTTTTGTTGATTCATCTCAGTTCGCATTTAGCTTTGTGTGGTGAACATCTTTTCTTTGTGAAGTAAACCAGCATCATGAAGTATTTTAATTGTGTAAAGTATTCCAAAAAACAGTTAATGCAAATGATATTGAGTCAAAAAGAAATGAATTTAAAATCTGAAAGAGATCGGCTAAAAACATTTAAGACCTGGTCTTCAGACCGTTTTACGAACACTGCATGGTTAGCAGCGGCAGGATTTTTCTATTTTGGATATAAGGATATGGTTAGGTGTGCTTTCTGTAATCTGCAACTTAGTTATTGGGAAGAAGATGATGATCCGTTTGAAGAGCATAAGAAATGGGCTTTTTATTGCCCCTACGTAAACAATATTTCTCCTAGCATACAATTGAAATGCGAATATGAAAGACTTAAAACTTTTCAAAATTGGCCTCTTCCCTGTCCAAACGAATTTTGTTTAACATCAGCAGGATTTTATTATACTGGTCATGGTGATAAGGTGAAATGTATATTCTGTAAGATTGAAATTGAAAATTGGAGGGAAAACGATAATCCTTTAAATGATCATGAAAAATGGGCGCCATATTGTCCATATTTAAGAGGGTTTTACGTCGGCAACGTTGATTTAAATCCTGAAAATCCTACTATTATTCCATATAATACAAGTTATGATACGTGTGGAAGCAATATATGTTGATGTGATGTGATTTTTTGTGCAGTGTGCATTCTCAGACGTAAACGTAGACATGTTGAAGTTTGTTAAGCAGTCAAACACTCTACCAGTAATTTCATTTACTAATGCTGAAAACCAGAGTAAAAGTGAAAAAAGAAAGCATGGTGTTTTACTACCGAACACAATTCGATGTATCATTTGCGGTCCATCGAACTGTGGCAAAACAAACGTAATGCTAAATTTATTGTGTCATAAAAATGGAGTTCGTTTTGAAAACGTTTATATTTATTCTAAATCACTTGCTCAAAGTAAATATGTTGAATTAAAAAAGTTTTTGGACTCCATAAAAGAAATAAAAAGTGATTTTTTCCGATAATGATGAAGTAATGCCTCCAGAAATGGCTAGAAAAAACTCTATATTTGTTTTTGATGATGTAGCCAGCAATAAACAACAACACATGAAAGATTATTTCAGTAGAGGTCGTCATCACAACGTTGACGTATTTTATCTTTGTCAAACATATTCTTGTATACCTAAACATCTAATTAGAGATAACGCTAATTTTTTAATTCTTTTTAAACAAGACGGAACAAACTTGCGTCACGTATATAACGATCATGTAAATACAGATATGAGCTATGAACAGTTCTTTGATATTTGTTCGTATTGTTGGCAAAACTCTAAGTTTGGTTTTTTGGTTATCGATAAAGATAGCGATTTACAAAATGGTCGATATCGCAATGGATTTGATGTTTATTTTCAGTTATAAATATGACTTCAAAAAGAGGTAAATGCCCATTCGTGTTATAGCTTTTGCGTGGTTAACAACTTAACTATGACATCGTTTAACAAAACCAATAATGTGTCTATCGGACGACCGACTTCACGACATGATATTGCAACTAAATCATATGTTGATGATAAGCTAGTGCAATATGGAAATCAACTAACAACAACAACAAGCGACGGACATCTAAGTATTAACGGCAAACGGTTAAAAAATGTTGGAACGCCAATACATGTTGAAGATGCATGCAACAAAGGTTATGTAGTGAAGTTATTAAATGAGCTAAATAAAATCGAGTCTAAAGAAGACATACAACGAAACTTGAACGACCTTAAAGGTTTAATTTTTTCAATTTTTAAAATAGAGATAAAAGAACTTGACTTTCAAAACAAACGTCTCGCGGGCTTAGCTTTACCATCATCTGCAAATGATGCAGTAAACCTTATTGCAATGCAGCAACATACATCGAATATAAAAAATATCTTGAGACCCGAATAACCGAAGTGTTACAACGAGTAGAATTCATTCATGGTTTAGTGCGAGAATTTTCAGAAGATCACTTTCCGTATGATCAAGATACTCTCGACTTGGGTAACAAAAGAATAAGAAATGTTAAAGATCCAATTCAAAATCAAGATGCGGTAACGTATTCTTTTCTTAAAACTCATGTAACAAATGAACTCGATGAAATTAAAAAATCTCTTTTGAATATAAACAGAGATGATGAAACTGTAGATATGTTAAATAGAAGAATAACAAACATATCTCAACCAATCGATTCGTTAGATGCAATAAACAAATATTACTTAGAAAACTTTGCTGCCTCTCGAAAAGATCTAGAAGACTTAATCGCTAAATTTAATAAACAAAACTTTTTAAACGTAGACGATGGTGGAACTTTAAATATGATGAGTAAACGAATTACTCACGTAAACAATCCCATATACGATAACGATGTTGCAAATAAGACGTTTGTTGAACAATATGCCGCTTCCCGACGTGAATTTGATCAATTGAAACAAACTGTAAACAATCTACAACATCAAAAACAAACAAATGTTGAATTTCCTGTTAACGACCAAGACGTGACAAATAAACGGTTTGTAGAACACTATGCTGCTTCACGAACTGAAGTTAATCAACTAAAAGAAATTTTAAGCAATTTACAAACTCGTATTGAGGGTGTTGCTAACAATCTCAATATTGTTAAAAAAGAAGATCTTGAAAGTTATGCTGCTGAATCCAAAGAAGAATATAACAAGTTAAAAACTGAACTGGAAAAAATTGAGCAATTGGTTAACAAAGAACCACTCGAAAGTTTTACTGCATCCAAAGAAGAATATGGTATATTAAAAGATGAAGTAAAGAAAAAGAACTTATCGAAATTTATTCTGAAATTCTCCAACACACCATCAATCCATTCACCAGTATACACGCTTCATAATCATAACATACAGTACCAACTTCCCTACAAAGGCGTATTAAAACCAATTTTTGTTTCACCAAGATCTCCAATTGTGTATGCAATTTTAAATATACGTCAAGAGATTGAACTGGATGGCAGTGATATTGTTGTTGAAGAGCAAGATGAAATTCAGTTTCGACTTAGAGACCCTAAAAAACATAAAACTGATGATCTTCCTCTTCAAATCGATTTTGAATATACTATAAATAAGTAAAACAACCACAATTTCCGTTTAGTCATGGAGAAGAGCTCGAAGATTAAAGCTGAAAGTCGAGTAAAGGATAAACTTTCTCGCTTAAAAAAAGATGTTAAAGACAAGTATCTTTCACTTCAAAATGATGTTAGACGAAAAGAATTAGATATAGAGACTAACTTTAAACCAGTAACAAGTTCATTAAATCAACTTGTAGCTATTGCTAATACGTCAACTCAAAATAAAGAAAATCGAAAAAGAAAAGGAAAATATGATGATTCTGAATCCACTGCTACTTCAGACGAAGAAGATGGAGATAGCATCAAAATAATTTCACTACTTAACCGCTACTTTGATCCGTTCATTAAACAAAACGTGGATAGAACATATGGTATAACGATAAGAAATGATAAACAATACTTGGGGCGCGAACGAATTTTCTTTGATAAAAAGTGGATAAAAGTTGGTGGTGAAAAATTTCCTATTACAGAAGGTCTACTTGAATTGATTCAAAGGAAAGTACCAGACCCCACTGTAATAGATAGGAGTGATTTAAGTTCATATTTGAAATTATTAAATGTTTCAAACGTGCACAAAAGAAATTATACAAGCAATGCAGCTCCAAGAGGAACGCAATCATATAAGTATAGACATATAATTGAACCCCTTCTCACTGAAGACATAGTTAGAATTATAAAAACAGCAGATGAAAATGAAGAAGAAGCAAATACTACGATGCATACTGGATATGGTCAAAAAAAACACATCGCGCCACAAGCCATTTGGAAATTTGAAGGCGGAAACAATATTGAATTCGTTCACAGGAATGAACCAAACAAATTGGTATCAAGACTTAAAAAATTAATTGCATCGAAAGCTGCAGGTCACACAGGACTCGACAGCGAAATCTTTGCAATTGAAGAAGAACTAAGAAATGCAGGATATATTGAATAAAAATTCAAACGTTTGTAAAACAATGCACAGTATGTTATAAAACATTGTTTGGAAAATAACTATGAACGAAATCAGACGAGAAATTGCAAAAGAACTTCACGCACCGCTTAGAAAAAAGTTTAAAAGACGTCATGTTATTAGCAAAGGAATCGATGACCTCCATGAAGCTGACCTTGTGG
The DNA here is from genome assembly GCA_946902985.2 of Meconema thalassinum. NCBI lineage: Eukaryota > Metazoa > Arthropoda > Insecta > Orthoptera > Tettigoniidae > Meconema > Meconema thalassinum. The sequence continues at coordinate 1,090,597,740 of OX336389.2, forward strand.
ACATGTCCAAACTTGCAAAATGGAATAATGGATTTAAATATTTATTAACCATTATTGACGTTTACTCGAAATATGCATGGGCAATTCCTCTTAAAACCAAAAAAGGAAGTGAGATTGTAAAAAGCTTAAAATTTGTTTATTCTCAAAGTAAAAGATTGCCGAATTATTTTCACACCGATCGAGGAACGGAATTTTATAACAGTGAATTCAAAACATGGTCTCAGAAACAAAATCTAAAGCATTATTCCACTGGGAGCTCCATTAAAGCGAGCGTGGTAGAAAGATTTAATCGAACTCTTAAGGAATCGATGTGGAAAGAATTCACAACACGAGGTTCTTACCGATGGGTACATATTTTGCCTGAGTTATTAGTAAAGTATAATCACAAAATACATCGCAGCATCGGCATGAAACCTATTGATGTAAAAAGAAACAATCCACCCAGATTGCCAAAACAATATAATGAAACTTTAAGAAAACCAAAATATAAAATCGGTGACATTGTAAGAATATCAAAAATCAAGAAACACTTCACTAAGGGGTACGAGGCTAATTGGACAACGGAATTATTTACAATTTATAAAGTTCAAAATACTAATCCACGAACATATCTTTTAAAAGATAATAAAAATTTGCAGATATTCGGAGCGTTTTATGAAGCAGAGTTACAACGAACAAAATATCCTAATATTTACTTAGTCGAAAAAGTACTACGTAGAAAAGGAACCCGAGCCTTCGTATCTTGGCTTGGATTCGATTCAACTCACAACTCATGGATCCCCAACAGAAATATCTTCTAATTACAACAGTGTAAGTTTATTTTTAATTCCTCGCAAAAATATTATTATTATTATTATTATTATTATTATTATTATTATTAATGTGTCTCTATATATATATTTCAGCTCACTAAAACCAACACACGCAAGAAAGAAAAGAATGATTGTACTTACCCGTGCACAAGACCAGCATATTTCAACTCTGCAAACAACACAGCATCTTCAATTCTCCGCAGCTTGTTGGAAAAAGAACTACTTACCACTTTAAGAACGAAGATCATATCATTTTTCACTATTTCATATTTATATAATTAATGTAAACCACAAATGATCAAATAAATATATTTAAAAAAAAATTACACTGCACATTTCAATCCACTGTCCACCGTCCATTGAATTTAATTTAAAATTTGAACATCGTCATCATCATCATCATCATCATATTCTTCTTGTTCTTCTTCTTCTTCTTGTTCTTGTTCTTCTTCTTCTTCTTCCACTCGATGATGTTCTTCTTCTACTAATGAGCGATCCAACACCGCCATAACCTCCTCCGCTAACGATGGATCGAACGAGGGAGGAGGAGGATGAGTCCAAAAATCCACCATCCTCTGACTCACATACTCTGACGAGAATATTCTCAGTCGCTGTATGACGACATCCAAAATGTTGGTTGTGAACCCGTTGAAAAAGAATTCCTCACAGTATTGCGGGTGATGAAAAATTTCCATCATCTCACGGTCTAAAAGTTGTTTTTCCAAAGCGTTTAAGCTTTGGAAGATGATATTTTGTTCACCTTTCGATGCGGATATTATCAAATGAAATCCCATCGACCCCGCTCGCTCTGCGTATAGTTTCAGCTCCTTCAGCTGCTCCAACTTCTGTAGCAAAGTGTTGCAGAAAGACATGGTGAACTAGTGCATCATGATATAAAACTCAGTGTTATATACTATGAACTTAAAGCAGCAAAAAGCTCTTTAAAACATTTCACATGAAGCTCTGGGAACCGACATCCAATCTCGTTCTCGCATTAAAAATTACACACTTGAATAATGACGTCTAGGAATCTAAAAACAAACATATCAAGATTCATTTCACACACTTGAAGATAAACATGACATATAAAACACTGTAACCAAATTGAGATCATGAAGCAAGCCAGAACACAAAAAAACGTTAACATCATTTAAATTAAACAGACATAACATAGCGACAAGGAGTAACACAAGTCCACTCCCACGCTCTGGCGATATATGCTCTACTTAAACAGAGTTCAGCTTTACAACATCAGTTCACTTATTTAGCGAGCGCGAGCAAAAAACTTTAACTACCATGCATCACATGTGCAGAGTGAGCTGGCTGGTCTCACGGCTCGCCCACACGGCGCGATCAATAAAAAACGGAACATATGCTTGCCACATGTCTGGTAGCGAGCCGGCTATGTCGACCGCCTCGTCGCACACTCTCATTCAAAAGTTATGACACCCAAGACTCTCTCCACTTCCTTGAACAATTACCAAAATATAATTCAATAATCAATCAATAATTAATAACCATGATACACAACTGACCTCTGCTGTCCTCTCCATGCGAACACAAGGCATGGTGGTCATCCTAACCATTAGCCATTCACCTGATCCCACCTGGACCACGTGCTCGCTCTAAGGACCCATGACGTCATCAGGATTACGCAATTTCTGGTCATGATGATGCAATATTTGGAGTCTAGCGAACTGTACTACTAGTGGGTGATGTATTAAAGATAGAGATATGCTGTCGCGGACCTTTTTGTAGAACTTTTCATGCTGACCAATTCTTACACTCATAGTAGGCCTATATAGATATACTGCTCAAAAAAATTAAAGCACCACTTTTTTCAAAGGCCACCAAATTTTGAAAAGTTGACCTACAAGCTCGAAATCTCAGTATGACGTTTGACCTGACGCCTACCAAGCATATGCTTCAGCACAACTCCCCAACTTGAGTAGTTTCGGGGTAGCACCCCGAAAACCAGCCCATTTTCGAAAACCGCAAATTGAAGTTTGCGAAAAACGCTGCAGGACTTGTCGCAGGTTGCCAAAGCAGTCGAAAATGAATGAGTCTTGCTCTTAAAGGTTCCACAAACACGTAGAAATCGTTACATTTGACGTTTGGGCATTTTCAACCCCCTTCATCATCCCCTAAACATGGACTACCATTGGGGGCGTCTGAGAAGGTACCGGGTGTGTTTAGCCATCTGAAAACCTGCACACCGTCCTCAGTTGCTGATTTCAGTAAATTCTTAAGGCCTCCGCAATGTCCACACCCCCTAACACCCTCAACTGGCATGGGACCAAATCACCCCCTCTCGATTCACCCCTAAGGATGGTTTTAATCGAGATGTTTATCAGTGCTGTGAATGCGGGGGTCTTCCCCTACCGTTTCAAAAAAGGAGCTGTGCCTTTGTCACCACCCCTTCCCCTGCAACCCCCGTTTGTATGATTTTTCGAATCAGGCCCTTTTTAAGGGCTGGAACGAGGTCTTAATCGCTGAAAGGGCTGTAAAGGTCCTTAGAAGTAGTGGTGACACGAAATCAACCCCTTCCGATCGATGATTGACATTCCGTCCCCGAAATTCGAAATTTTTTCACCCCCAACCCTCCCTGTCTGGACGCGTAACGCGTCATGGCAGAGTTTTCAGAGTTGGATGGAAATGAAGCTTATGGCCTGCAATGGAGCCAAAAACAGCAGGTTGGATGGAAATTCATCGGTAGGGTGGGAAACGGGACCAAAATGTTTTCAAAAAAGTTAACAGCCTCTAGTAAGTACACCAATGCATAGGCAACCCACATCACGTCATTTTTCTCTCATTGCCAAACTTTGTAACCTATTGCCGATCATAGGCAACCCACACGCACGGACGTGATGTGGGTTGCCTATGCATGGGCGTACTTACTGTAGGCTGTATACTTTTTTGAAAAAATTTGGTCCCGTTTCCCAACCTACCGATGAATTTCTATCCAACCTGCTGTTTTGGGCTCCATTGCAGGCCATAAGCTTCATTTCCATCCAACTCTGAAAACTCTGCCATGACGCGTTACGCGTCCAGACAGGGAGGGTTGGGGGTTCAAAAATTTCGAATTTGGGGGACGGAATGTCAATCATCGATCGGAAGGGGTTGATTTCGTGTCACCACTACTTCTAAGGACCTGTACAGCCCTTTCAGCGATTAAGACCTCGTTTCAGCCCTTAAAAAGTGCCTGATTCGAAAAATCATACAAACGGGGGTTGCAGGGGAAGGGGTGGTGACAAAGGCACAGCTCCTATTTTGAAACGGTAGGGGAAGACCCCCGCATTCACAGCACTGATAAACATCTCGATTAAAACCTTCCTTAGGGGTGAATCAAGAGGGGGTGATTTGGTCCCATGCCAGTTGAGGGTGTTAGTGGGTGTGGACATTGCCGGAGGCCTTAAGAACTTACTGAAATCAGCAACTGAGGACGGTGTGCAGGTTTTCAGATGGTTAAACACACCCGGTACCTTCTCAGACGCCCCCAATGGTAGTCCATGTTTAGGGGATGATGAAGGGGGTTGAAAATGCCCAAACGTCAAATGTAACGATTTCTACGTGCTTGTGGAACCTTTAAGAGCAAGACTCATTCATTTTCGACTGCTTTGGCAACCTGCCACAAGTCCTGCAGCGTTTTTCGCAAACTTCAATTTGCGGTTTTCGAAAATGGGCTGGTTTTCGGGGTGCTACACCGAAACTACTCAAGTTGGGGAGTTGTGCTGAAGCATATGCTTGGTAGGCGTCAGGACAAACGTCATACTGAGATTTCGAGCTTGTAGGTCAACTTTTCAAAATTTGGTGGCATTTGAAAAAAGTGGTGCTTTAATTTTTTTGAGCAGTATATTTTGAACGGTTTATCCAGAGTAAGCTGAAATGGCGCACGAACGACAGGTTTCTCTTCGACTCGATTCACTGAAATCGTTACTGCTCGGCTTCCTGTGGTCACAGAAATGAATGTTTTTCTACAGAAACTTTCCACGAGAAATCCTTTACAGAATGGTGAAAACCGCATCAAAATCCATCTAGTGGTTCTCGAGATTACGCGTTACATCCAAGAATCGGGGACTCTGTTTTATACTACAGTCTGTCGAGATGCCCGCGACTATCAATGAAACAAATACATGCATTTATAACTAGTATGGGCTATTAATTCTACATAAGACTCATTAAATACGTCATACAACTGTACCTAGGAATACTTGTAGAGGACTGAACTAATAAAAACAGAGCAGTTTTTTAATGTTCCCTCGAAATAAAAGTGTACAGTATATCAACATTGTGATTTGACATGACTTATGTTTACAATGGAAATAATCACTCAGGCGAGTTAATATTCATAAAACCCCTACAAAAGTGAAATCATCAGTTCCGCGAATAATGCGCTCAAGGCAGTCGCCAGCTTGCTGGCCGCCACGAGCGCTAGTGTAGCTCCATCTACCAAAAGGATGCAATTTCGTAACCCAGCGAGCTTCGTGACTGTATTTTAGACTGTGGTAGTACAACTCCAGCCTCCCAGGTTTGCCAATCTAACATTTCCCCCGAAAAATATAGCTTATTTCAAACTGAGGCTAGCGCCAAATAATTTCGAATCCCACATTGCTTATCTTTTTTTTCTTGGCGGGAGATAAGTTATAGGTAAATTAATCTAGTTTTTAGTAAAAATAACGCGTTTTTATAAGGACTTAGAAAATTCTATGGGTACATTAACACTATTTCTGGTATCGTTATTAACTTCTTGAGCATGAGAACGCCGTCAGCAGAGTTGCTCCATATAACGTTAATACAGTATACTCTATGTCCATCAATTCCCCGAATTACGGTTATCTCCCGGTTTCGAATGAGTGAAATTTGTCGCATGTGTAGTGTAAGCAACTGAACCTTTTTTGCGGCTGCAAGTAGCATTTGTAATGTAAAAAGGACTTAGTAGGTGACAAAAATCTTCGAAAATGATATTTTAGACGTTCAGGGCTAATTGCAATATAAAGCACAGGATCTTGTTGAAAAAACTGAATAGGCTAAACATAAAAATGAGAAGCCCATTGTATAACTCATATCATAAATCAACATGATACACCGGGAGAGGACATGCCCACTTTTGCTGAGACTTCTGTAAATGTTTTCTCTTGTAGAGAGATACGCAGTCTTCATGTTGGTAGCACAGATAAATTAGAGTTTATTTTGTTCCTGTCTGGGGAACAGGAATGTTCTATATAGATTTACCATTTCAGTCAAAAATTAGCTTCAATTTTTACAGAACTGTTTGTGGTTGTTTTTGTTGTTGTTGTTGTCTTATGTGAATATTGTATTACTCGAAAACTTATGGAGCAAAATTCATGAAACTTTTCTTGAGTAATAATATCTCATTGAGAAATGGAAATATTTGTCGAGTTGTTGTTAATTCATTTGAGGGGCTTGACACATCTTGGTCATCAGATGTGTATGTTGAAGTTGTCTGGCAACCTCTATTGCTGCTATGATTGTAGTAATGTGTGTAAATGTATCAGGGACAGGGATGGGGTAGACGCTCCGGGACTTGAAATAAGACACAATCCCGGCAATTTCTTGTAGAGAGTGTGGAAAAAAAACTGGAAAAATTACACTCAGGATAACCGCTGTCAGCACCGGGATTCGAACCTACGATATCCGTACTTACTGCAGCTGCCCTCGCAGCCATGGTGCACGTTTGACGAGCGCGACTACGCCGCGGGACGAAATGCTTCTATAATTTGGCGTCGAGTATCTATACCCCCCCCCAATCGGCCGATCCTGGCTACGCTACTGACAGCAACAAATGCAAAACCAGGCTGGACTATCATAATACGACCTATCATTAACCAACTCAGGATTCAAATTTACAATCCAGCCCAAAACGCAATAAACTTCAACAAAGATCCGACGTCCAAAATAAGACAACATAATTATGCTCAAATCTCGCTCCACTGTTCACTTCACGATCATCTCGAAATAATGCATTATATTGCAGATTGATAACTCTTTAACAGTATCAGCTGAATGATTAATGGACCTATAATGCCATTAGTGTATTTCGACTACATTCTTCTAACTCAAATTTTACATTATGTTCCACTTGAACACATTTTTCAAAAATTCTGATATCCGTCTGAAGTCGCGTCAGATTTCGAAATTCAAAATAGCATAGCGAACAACAGCGATCGTCACCCAAGAAGCCAATGAAAATCCAACAGAGATAAATCAAACCGCAGGTTCCAAACATTTCGGAATTTCAAAAAATAAACACCAGTTATCACAAAAAAAATCCAAATATCACCATAGAAATTCGAAATCTTAAAAATGCATTTTGAGTATAAACTTTAAGCAAAATCAAAGTTTGACGAAAGTATTTCACTGACTTTCCTGTAAAAATACCCAAATTCTACAACCAGATAATGAAAATGTTACTTCAGATGATCTTACAGCATGCTCACATTCAAATACTACGAATATGGATTGTTTCTACCTTATAGCTGTGGGTTGCTGTCAAACAGATATCCAAATTCCTTCATGTTGAAGACAAGAAAAAAGTTGTGGTCGCACCAATTCCTTGATATTCCTAGATCGACGGCGTCACCAGGAAATTCTTTAGACATCAGCATGTAGAACAAAAAAGTTGTTCCTCAACGAACCACGTTCCCGAACATCGCCGCCTCCTTGCGCCCGCGTTCACGGGTTCGATTCCACTCTCCGTCCTTCCCATCTTCTCAGAATGGGACTGCTGGCAACTGCGTGTTGTATATAAATCCTCGAAATCCATCGTAATAACTTGTAGTAAGCATCTGCATTTTATCTGCTGCATTTTAATTATGACCACGACCGTCATGCTCCAACACGAGCTTAGTCAATTAACGTCAAATGCCTTCTGCATCCGCCTGCCACGTTCCCTCAGTGAATTAAGAAATCCATTATATATGTTCTAACATATTTTCGCAATATCTCTCCCACTTCCAGTTCGTTGACGTTCATTATAGCACAATTGAAAATAGTCATCGTGGCACAATTTGACGATATCAGTTCAATAGTTTGCTTATTCATGCATATCACTACATATCATAGTCCACTGAATGTTGTCTGGCCCCCAATTGTATGATAAAGTATCCGACCACTGACCGGTATTTTCACTTCCCGGAAATACACAATTTCTGGAATAAATTCCTCGGTCACCGTTCACATGCATTCACAATATTATTGGCACAATATCCGTTAAAAGCCCTTTAAGCACTTCCTTCCGAAGGATACAACGTTTCGTTTACATGCCCGCACGTACATAAGTTCACTTTCGGCAATATTACACTCGCCTCTCTTTACCGATCCATTCTCTCGGTCGTCAACAAGCGAACTGTCTCTCCAACAAGACCAGAAAAAAAAACGTGAATTACATATCTCTCCGCTGTGACGTCACAGAGAGTTGGGCTAGCTACCCTCTGTCTCCTCGTCACCATCTGAAAAATGGCGACTCCTCCACAAAGCGTGAATTCTTCCAGACAAATTCTTGACTGCCTCAGTATAATTGCAAATAGGAAACGTCGTCCCAATAATCCTCACGGAATAAATTCCCCATCATTTCACTGCATAAACTTTCTTCCCGTAAAAATGCGCTTGTTATAAAAATCTTGAGTAGATTGTGTTCATACCAGTCTGCCTGCCGTAGAACATACGTTGCCTCGCGTCATAGCCGAGCAGGTTGCCGACTGCCCCTGGCTTTACGCCAAATGTAAAACAAAGCCTCGCGTCACGACCTTGACCGACACTTCATGCTTACAGAATAGCTTGTTCTTACTTCCGCTCCAATGTTAGAATATCAAAACTAAATCTTTCTTTTTCGAAATGTCAGACATGCACATACATCATACCAAAATTCGGGTACAGTACACGTGCACAAAGAAGTGGAGAACTCAAAATGTCATACTTCATATTGTGAATATTAGTTAACTATCCAATTAGAAAGCATCTGTTGAAATCTAACTAGCTAAAATACACTTGAAAATCAGGACAATATAGTCCCTACATACAAACATTACGGTGTCAAATAGATATGAACTAAGAATTTAAATATAAATTTAGAAACGAAGCAGAATATTCTAGTTCTGACCGATGACCTAAGAGTTCCACTACCGGTAATTACTTAGTGCCACATTTCGAAGTTTTACTTCTAAAAGAGTGCTAATGAAAGGATAAAGGAGGAGAAAATATTTCACATTTTTGGAAGCACAAACAGTAAATTACAATTGAATCGATGAGTTCGAAAACCAGTCATCTGCATTTTTAGCATATTTTCACTAATGAAAAAAATAGACTTATGAGATCACCTTAGTCCATGTGTTAGTGTGTGCATATGTGTGTGGGTGTCCACCTAATAAAATGTAAACGGCCGAAGCGAATTCAATGAAACTCGGTAAAGGACTCGTAGGCTACATATTACTACTTCGTCCGACCCCCGACCGACCGTGGCATTTAAATTTTAATACGTTTTACTAAGTTTTACTCAGTTGAGTGTGGGGATGGTGAGAGCAGCAGGAGAGGTGGGAATGCAATGGTTGTACCGAATGATGAAGACAGCATGGAAGGAAAGGAAGACCCCAGAGGACTGGAAAAAGGGAATAATTGTCCCGATCTTCAAGAAAGGTAGTAGAACAGAATGCAGAAACTATCGGGGAATAACACTGATGAGTCATTGTGCAAAGATGTTTGAGAAAGTTTTGGAAAGGAGAATTAGGACAAGGATAGAAGGAGGGATGAAGGAAGAACAACATGCCCTCAGAGCAGGAAGGTCCACAGTGGATTTGATTTTTGCTGTAAGGCAGTTACAAGAACAGCACTATTAGTATGGAACAGATCTACTGATGGCCTTCCTGAACATTGAGAAAGCATATGACAGTGTATGCTGAAACAAACTATGGAAGTCCCTGGAGGATAGAGGAGTAGAAAAATGAACTATAAGGAGGATAAAGGAGATGTACAAGGGAAGCGTGAGCTGTGTGAAAGTGGGAGGAGAGAGATCGGACTGGTTGGAACAGAGAAACGGCCTGAAATAAGGAAGTGCACTGTCACCGTTACTTTTTAATGTGGTGATGGTGACATAATGACCCGAGTGGCAAAAGTAATTGGGGAAGGAAAGATGAAAGCAATGGTGTTTGCAGATGATTTGATGATTTGGGGAAACAAGGAGTAGGAGGTACAGGAACAGTTGGACGTGTGGGAAAGAATAATACAAGGATATGGGATGAAATTTAGCATAAATAAGAGTGAGATATTTATCACAACAAGGAAGAAGGAAAGAACCACAACGGGAATAACAATTGGTGGGGAACAGCTGAAGAAAGTGGAGAGTTTCATTTATCTGGGAAGCCTGATAATGGAGATAATGGAAGAAACGATAGAGAAATAAATGAGCGGGTGAGACAGGCAGAAGTATTCCGGAGGAGTGTGAGAAGCATATTATGGAGCAAGGATGTCCCTCAGAACAGCAAAAAGATCATATATCGGACGTACTATGTCCCTATCCTGACGTATGCCTCGGAGACCTGGGTTTTGAAAGGAAGGGAGAAGAGCAAAATACAGGCCAGTGAGATGAGGTTCTTGAGAAGCAGTATTGGAGCTACAAAGATGGACAGAATAAGGAATGAGAGGACCAGAGAATTAATGAAGGAGGAACCATTACAGGACGGTATAGAGAAATCCAGACTTAGATGGTATGTACATGTAAAACGAATGGAGGAGAAGGGGATACCCAGGAGGATACACGAGACGAAGTGGGAAGGAAAGAGACCGAGAGGAAGACCGAGAGACAGGTGGCTGAAGGGTGTGGAAGGAAGCGTGAAGAAGAGAGGAGAAGACTGGACAAGGGTGGAGACTGAGAGATGGTGGGAATACAGAAGACGTTGGAGATGCTTGTGTTCCAAACAGACCCGGCCAGTGGCTGGAAACAGTGCAAGATGATGATGATGACAAATCCAACACGGCGGCCGCGCGAATTCTTATACTGACTTTCCATATCTCTGCAGCAGTAACAGATATCACCCTGAAGTTTTGTAGGATAATAAAAAGTACTACAAGTATTTAACTGGTTTTTGAAAATTACATAAGTTAACTACAAACCCAACATGGCGGCCAAAAACATGTAAACATGTATATTTTCTCGCGACGTAATCATCCGAGAGCAGTTAAACTTAGAACATTAAATGTTTCTACAAAATTCAACGGACTGGCATCTAATTCAATTCAATTGTTTTCATAATCTCAGGATGGCGGCAGTGCGAAATTTTAAAATGAAGTTTTCATTTCTTTTGTACTAATCATTCAATCAAAATGAACGTTTGAAATATGAACCTCTGCAATACTCTTCATCTAATCGTACATATCTCTGGCCTACAAAATTATGTAACAATCCAACATGACAACCATCCGAAATATTTAGACGGTTCACAATAACTACGAATCTCTTACAGCAATCAAACTGAAATGTTGTTAGTTTATACAGGTTATTAATATCAATTCCCCTGTAGGACTTTCAAAAATCTGATGAGCACAAAACCAACATGTCACATAATTTAAATATTTGAATAGAATTTTCTCGCAACGTTTCATGCGAGTGCTGTGAAACTTGGCATGGTATGTCTTTGTACCAGCCTTCATATACTGACGTCTAATTTAATGTAATTTTATGAGAAATTAAAAATAGCGGCTGTGCAATTTATTTAAACCTCGTTTGTATAACTTGTGTCCAAATCAAGCAATAACAAGAAGTTCCGTGACGAAATAAAGAGCCTACTTTTCATGCCAATGATTATTCTACAGTATATGAACCTATCTAGAATAATGACGAAATTAAGTTGCTAATATCGAAATTTCTAATTAGTTCGAAATACTGTATACCTGGCATAATGTAGCCTAATAGAGCACTACAGTTGGCAGCACTGATGACTGAATATATTCTTAGTTCCATCTTTTAAGGTGCAGAATACAAAATTTGGTTGAAGTCCAATGAATAGCATGGACGTTACATGCAGTTAAACATTGGATATAACAGCGCGCGTAAAATCATGTTGGCAACAATGTCATGCATGTATTGGTCAGAAATAATCTGAAATAATATGATCTATTGCTGTGCCAATTTTGAATGAAATCCATTAGTTCTTATAGAAGTTACAAGCATTTTAAAATTGGACCTATCAGCAGGCTTAGAATCATGTTGGGAGCACTGACGTATATTAGTTACTCCAAATTCATCTAGAATGCCAGGTACTATACTTGTGCAAAGTTTAGAGCTATTGGCATGCATACTTTCTGATACTGTATATTGATATTAGGGTAACAAAAATAGGGACTGCACATATTAACAGTTGGCAGCCCTGGTTGCTCTTAAGAATACGCATAGTCATATCTAAAGGAAAGGAAAGGAAGCTTATAGTTTAACGTGACCGTTAATCTTGAGATCATGAGCCACGGGACCTCCTTTTTACGTGGAATCCGAACCACAGGACATGGCATTTCACTTCGAAAATCTCACATGCATTGACCGGGAATCGAACCCGGACCGCCTTGGTGAGAGGCATACAGCTAGACCGCTGAGCCACCACGCCCCCCATAGTCATATCTGTTATGGTACACATAGCACATACGAAATTTGGTTGAAATCCAAATGATAGTATGGAAGGTACATGTATTTAAAGTAGGACCTGTCAGCAGGCTTAGAATCATGTTGGTAGCACTGACGTATATAATCTACTCCAAATTAATATAGAATGTCAGGTACTATACGTGTGCATAGTTTCAAGCTGTCGGCTTGCATACTTTCTGATATATTGGTATTTGGATAAAATAAATTAGGAGCATTTATTAACAGTTGGCACCCCTAGTGGGTCTTAAGAATACGCTCAGTCATATCTGCTTATGTACACATACAACATACGAAATTTGGTTGAATTCCAATTGATAGTGTAGAAGTTATATGCATTTAAAAATTGGACCTATCAGCAGGCTTATAATCATTTTGGCAACACTGCCATGTATGGTCTCCTGGAAATTAAACTGCAATATTATTATCTATACGTGTGCCAATTTTGAAATAGCTCCCATTCGTACCGTCCAAGATATCCAACATGGAGCTCAAATTTCAATTGCGAATTTTAGGCAGTCGGTAGCACTGACATCATTTTCAAATATGGCCGTGAGATATTTGGGTATATATATTTACTCCTACCAAATTTTGTTTCGATTTCTCCAGCCGTTTAGGAGTTGATAGGGGGGGGGGCTCACACACACAGCCAGCCAGACAGACAGACAGACAGAAGGACAGACAGACAGACAGACACACACACACACACACACATTTGCCCGATCTCATAAGTCTACTTTTTCCTCATTTTTGCAAAATGTGAAAAGTAGGTTAAAAATGTAGGTTGGTATAATGAAATGGCATTAGAATATTCATCTGCTGGCATATATTCTATATCTATAGCCTATATGAAACAACTCAACATGGCGTCCAAACAATATATTTCACCATTTCACAATATCTCAAAAACTATTTAAGCTATCAAACTGTTTTTTATGGTGATTGAAGAATATTAACTAAGTACATATATTTGACTTTCAAAATCTTGAGAAACACAACACCAACATGGCGGTCAAGTGATTTTCAAATATTTAAAATGATTTTTCTAGCGATCTAATCACCCGAGATCAGTGATGCTAGAAACAGCGAATCTTTATTTAGAGCTTAGTATAGAAATATATCATGTTCAATTGTTTTAAGAAATTCAAGATGGCATCAGTTCGATAATTTAAAACTTTGTTTTTTTAGATCTCACATACCCTATTCAAGCGCTTGAAAGGATTCGTATGTTTGGTTATTATAATAATCATAAATTATGGCATTAAATTCTGTAGCTTACGTTTCGTAATTCATAGAAGCCGTGCATTTGACTTTTCTTAAAATAAACTCCCGTGATCAGTTACAGACATATGCCATCTATCGGGAGGAGTCTTATTCACAAATATTGAATGTTATATATTCTAGCACATATTTTCTCAATGCAATTGTGTTGGTGGAGACATAGGTCGAATATCAAAAGCTATTTAGTATTGAGCCAGTATTCGCTCATATCGGTGATGATTTCTGAGAGCATGTTTATATGACAGCCTGCTAACGCTGAACGTACTGCGCCCGAATTCTCCAATCAATACATATGTCCGCTGCACTGTAAAGGATTTCACTAACATTTACATTTAAGCAATTCAAGAAACTCCGATCTCGAGGGGTGATTAGGTCTATCTATAGTGAGCGCCTGTATCCTAGCTAGCAGTACTATTTTCGGCGTTGACAAAATGAAAACGATGTCAGCTAAGATAAAATTGGCTAATTCGCTAAAAAGCCCTAGCCGTTTATTGTTCTACGGCAATACACACATGTCCCTAATGTATATCAATTACCAGTGTCTTCCTGACACTACCAAAAAACGTGGCATTTACACATAATGTCTTCAAAATAAGGAATGGAGAATACGGTACTCCACTGACTCCTTCTTCTCTCATCGAAGAATATAGCATTCATTTGCTATTAGAAAAATTAAACACAAAATTTGTTACAAATATTAAACCCTAGTGCCTCCGTGGCTTAGGCGGCAGCACGCCGGCCTCTCACCGCTAGGTCCGTGGTTCAAATCCCGGTCACTCCATGTGAGATCTGTGCTGGACAAAACGGAGGCAGGCAGGTTTTTCTCCGGGTACTCCGGTTTTCCCTGTCAAAATTTCATTCCAGCAACACTGTCCACTATCATTTCATTTCATCTGTCATTCATTTAATCATTGCCCCAGAGGAGTGCGTCAGGCCTCGGCAGCCGGCACAGTTCATATCCTCGCCGCTAGATGGGGGCTTCATTCATTCCATTCCTGACCCGGTCCAAGACTGGAAGCAGGCTGTGGATTTTCATTTTCATTAAACCCTAGTGAAGTTCCTCAGAACCTCCACTGAAATACGAAAAAAATGAAACGGCGTGATTTCAAACATTACCTTATATTATACAGTGCGTTTCATATCTGAACCGCAGTTCCACACCTAAATATGCAAGATCAAAATTTACTCACTATTAAATATATATTCATATGTACAATGATTTGTGATACGCAAAAGTATTAATTTCTGCGTTGAAATTATTCATTTCTTTTCTCTAATATTCGTGAGTCTTTACTACTCAAACTTCCTGAACAATCACCATAACTTTATCGGTTGAAAATATTAAATACTTGGCTAAACCAAAATAACATAAGTGACAAATGTTTAAGTTCAGCACTGCTCTAACCTTTCTTCTCCCATTTGATTATTAAATTCCGAAAATTCCTGAAATTCTTTGCTCGACTTACAATTACTTTAATAAACGTGAATATTCGAACTGCATGGCATTTTACCTTCATTCCAACTTCTGTTCCAAAATTATACAAACAATTATATTATTTCTTAAACACCCTGTACAGAACTTGCCTCAAATGCAATTAAATGATATCACCCTCTCTGTGATCAAAACTAGGAAACATGACTCCTCAGTCTCCTTTTGTGAAAACACGTAACTCATTTACGTGTACGATTCCTTTCTTGCACGGTATTCCAAATCTAAACCCATTTCAGTGCATTTTCTCAATCAATGCAAGGAAAATCAGTATCTTTATTAAATATCCACTACCATTGTGAATATTGTTCAAGAAACAAACTTTAACAAAACACCTCTATTCTTATACAAAATTTCCTCGTGCCTATAAATTCAAATCTTTAACTACTTTCTGTACAGTTACTTTTATATTATCCTGTGATTTAACTTTCTTAACTCCATTTCACGTATTTAAATTCAGTTATTACATTATTGTACCTTTCAAAGAATTGTCAGCAAGAATTCATATTTAATGATGATATAAGTCAGCCCTCTCTTCCTGTGAATACAAATTTCTGAATTTAATTCAGTTAAGTCCACCTGACTTATTTTCAGACAATGGGTAGACTTATCTAAGTTGCCCGATCTCTTCCTTCGTCTTTTAATTACAAGTGACTTAACAATAAAGTCTCAGCTATCTTCATGACATATTATGATAATAAATTTTATTTAGGCTTTTTAATGCTCTAAATGTTTCATTTGACACATATAAATGTTCTTGGATCATTTTGTTACTAGGAAATTTGGTTTATTGCATTTACTGCATAGTTCCACATAACTATATATTTCATTACAATGAATTTGGTATTTATTGATTTAATTGTCTACATCGATTATTTAGACTATATTCTACCAGATTTTGTGTCGTGTAACAATCAATTATTGCATACAAATGGTTTATAATAAATTTCTGAAACTCGAATCAACATCATGAGTTGTCGAAATTTATTTGACATTTCGTGGCATAGCTTTTTAAATATACGGTACTTCGATGTTTCAATATACGTTCCAATGCTGCGCATAAAACAGATTTGTTTAATTTAACGCAAGTATCAATGATTCTAAACGACTTTATAATGAACTGATTTAACGTTAACAATAGCAATTCGCTAATAAAATTTCGTCCAAATGACTGAAATTTGCAATAAAAATGACTCCTAAGAAAATACTGATATACTGGATTAAAAATCTACACAATTTTAAATAAAATGACAGAATTATACGGTTGGTCAATTTGGATAAACACAGAACATGACTACAATTCTACTAAATATATTTCAATCTCTTCACTACCTTGTGCTGCCGTCGATCTCTGCTGGAATATGCCTTGTCTGCCAAAACAAATGTGCTTGAGCACATCGCACACAGCTGCGAGAACCAGCTGTGACGAGGACTGCTGGATTACCTCACAGTGGGGCAAGGTCAATGACAGAACTGGGTTAGCGACCTCTTCCCGCACGGCAAGTCTCTCCCCCACTCCTTCACTCGACTCCCGCATGTCGTTTGGATCTTCCGACGTTACCACTTCACTACGCCTGCATCGCTTCTTAAGGTTGAAATTCGATTGTTCTATATGTGTCTTTGAAAGTATATTGGATGTATATGAACTCGTGTTACGAAGTATGGATTTGTACTGCATTTTGCCCATCGCGTAGATGTTCGACTGCGCTATCCATGTTGTAGAATTCTGGAATCAACTTTTTATTTCTGTAGTCTCTACTTCCCTATAATATGTATCTTAGCACGAAGTCATAATCAGGTTAATGATTAATCCTGTATACATTCCCCGTCGCCAATTCATAAACTGCATTGTTAATAGCTTTTAAGGATGAATAGAATTGTATAAGTAATATAGCTATTTTCCTATAGTGAATTATTGCATTTATCTGCGTGAGATGTGTAGTAGCTTTGTATCGAAATACTGAAGTAACAAGCTGTGTTTCAAATACTCCACAGACTTGCTGTATGACTAAATGTGAGCGCAAATGAGCTCTATCTCGTTCATATAAGTGTGCTGCAAAATTACCGGCCTGCATACTGTCTGGTCTCGGTCAAAATGTCGCTTACTTCACGAGTCACGGCCTTCTAAACTCCGCGCTCCTTTTTACAACTTTTGTTATACGTGGCACTGTCTAAGAAGCAACTCGCTTCTAAACTAGCGGTCTTGTTCAGACCAGATCTGAATTCGGAATGACCGCTCGTTCTTTCTCTCAGCTCACGTGAAGTTCATCCCGCTTCTTCCCCTCTCTTGGTGTGACGCAGCTTCACTCTTCCCCTCACTCGCTGTGATCAGCCGCGGACACTTCTCCTCCTTTATGACGCTACACTCACCTCTCGTGGTGTGACGCATTCTTACGATTGTAGGCCTCCCTACATTCAGATAATAAATACACAACCATTATCCAAATAATTCCTTATTTCCTTCCAGCCTTCCGTAATTGTTTATATTAATAATTATTCATGGTATAACACTCTGTTTCAGCTTAAGATTTCCATATCTCACAAATTTTAAGGAATAAGAGATTTTAATTCGTTCTTTTTATTTTTTCTGCGTCCCAGTTCGTATCCCGTCTGGATCTTAGTATTGGCCTTAAATAAATTCGGGCGCAATTCCCCGTTGCCATTTAAAGTAAAGTATAGCCTGTTCTTTCTTTAATAACATTGGTTTCTCTGTTCTTGGAACTGAATTTATTTGTTTACTGAATCTTCGGGTAAAATCTCTTTAATTTGGAGTGGTTGAATTTTCCAATGTATCTGTTGTCTTCAATCCTTACGATCTTGTAGCAACTGTTACCGTAGACTGCATCTACATTGAAGGGTCCTCTAAATAGACTACTAAACTTGATATATACCTTCTTCAGTACGTCAGCTTTCACTGGAATCCTGACTAACACAAGGTCACCTTCTCGTAGCGGGCCACTGAATCTCTTCCCTTGTAAGCGTTTTAACCTTTTCTCGGCCGCTTTGTTTAGCTGTTCTCGCGCTGATTCGATTCTCTTGTCCATCGGTGGTTCGTTATCTTCCGGAATGTTGAAGATTCCGTTCCAGGGTCGTATGGGCTTCTCCTCAAAGTGTAACATTACTGGAATTTCGTTAGAGCTCTCGTGCCTCGTATTATTGATGCAAAATTCTACTAGGGGTACAATCTTCACCCAATTTGCATGATTATCAGCACTATACAAGCGAATGCACTTGGAAAATTCAAGCATTGTTCGTTCAATGGGATTTTTCTCTGGGCTGCGGACTGATGAAAATAGGTGAACAATATCCAACCTATCCATTTCCCCTTGAAATTCTGCAGAAGTGAATTGCGTTCCGTGGTCCGTTAGAAGTCTTTCTGGTTTCCCCAACTTAGGAATAATGTTCCTCACTAAGTGGTATAAGACAGTTTTCGTTGTGGCTTTCTGCATTGGATTAAGCATCACAACTTTGGAAAATACATCCATCGTGACTAGCACATATTGGTTTACCCTTTCTCCTTTAGGTGCAGGCCCAAAAATATCCTGGCTAAACAGTTCCAGTGGTTGAGAAGGAATAATTGCCTTAAGTCATTCCTTCAATAGTTCAGAGTTGTACTTGTTTTTCTGACACGGTTCACAAGATCTGACCACTATGGTAATGGATTCTCGCATGTTGACCCAATATAACTTTTCTAACATGGTGTAGTATGTTTTATCGACTCCGCCGTGACCTATGCTCTTGTGCACTAACCAAATTAGTAGCACAATAATTTTGGCTGGAATAGCAACTCGCACCTTCGTGTGTCCGGCATCTATGTATTTGCATACGATTTCTCCCACAAGAATATTATGTCTAGCTTTCCTTCTAGTTTCGAAATATGTTGCGTGCCTCATTGTCATTCTCCCTGACAAGAATCTATAAATGTTCCTTAATGGTGCATGCTTCTTTTGAAATAGAGGAATCCTTCTTAGTTTATCCAACGTTTCCTGATCCTCCAGGTCCGTTTGGATAACGTTAATTCTTGTATTGTTTTCAGGAGTCGGATGTCTGGAAAGAATATCTGCCAGTAGGTTGTCTTTTCCAGGAACATGGACTATCGTGGCATCAAATTGTTGTAAAAACATGGTCCACCTGGTCATCTGATCGCTTGACAAGTCGGACTTCAGCACGAACTCCAGTGCTTAATGATCCGTTCTGATTACGATCTTGTGTCCTATCAATATCTTTTTCCAGTGCTCGAGAGCATTTATGACGGCTAAAGCTTCAAGCTCCGTCGTGAAGTAATTTAACTCGTGCGTGCGTAACTTCCTGCTGCTGAATGAAATGTAGTGGTTATTGCCGTCTTGATCCCTCTGATACAAGACTGCGCTAATATCAATTCGTGAGGCGTCAGTTTCTACTATGAATGATCTTTTGAAGTCTGGGTATTCTAATTTGATGTTGTTTTTAAGCATCTCCTTTGCTTGAATAAAGGCATTTTCGGCAGCTGAATCCCATTTCCATCTATTGTTTTTCTTCAGAAGCTCATGGAGTGGTGCCATGATTTCTGAAGAGCGTGGACAATGGCTGATGAAGAACTGGCAAAGACCCGCAAAAGCTCGGATGTCTTCGATTTTCTTGGGTTTGGGGAACTTTAATATTGCTTCTATCTTGTCTTCATTCGGATGGTAACCGAATCTGTCTATTGTATGTCCGAGAAAGTTGATCCTTTCTTGAAAGAAATGACATTTATTAAATTTTACTTTGATGTTTACATCTCTGAGGTTTTCAAATAGCTTTTTCAAATGCATGAAGTGTTGCTCTGGCGTTTTTGGAGATATGATAATATCGTCCACGTATCAAATGGCAAATTGTTTTACTTCATCATTCAGCTTATCATCCAAGGCTCTAATAAGTGCTGGGCTTGAATTTACCAACCCATATGGTACTCTCTGATACACGTAACAGGTTTGGTTGAACATGAACCCCATGTAACATTTGCTGTCTTCGGTAAGCTCTATTTGATGAAATGCGGCAGTCAAATCGATCACTGAGAAACAGGTTTTGTTCTTAAATCTCCTCAGTAGTTCCCTGATCTTTGGTGGCCTGTCATATTCTTTTAACAAAAGAGTATTAATGCCCCTGGCATCTAAGCATAGTCTCAGACTTCCATCTGCTTTCTTTACAACTGTAAGAGGGTTTAAATAAGGAGAGGTTTGCTTCCTTATTATACCGTCTTTTTCTATGCCTTTTAATAACTCGGCCACTTCTGATTGATATTTCCCCGGTATCGGATACAATTTCTTTTGAAAGGGCGTGCTATCTGCGAGCTTGATCTGATATTAATATCCTCTGATAATGCCTGGTTTATCATTAAATACATCTGCAAAGTTCGTGACCAATTCTTCTAATCTCTCTCTATGATCTTCGAAGTTCTCAATTCTCCTACCATATTGAGGTACTCCTTCCGCTTCGACTTCCATGACTATTCTTTCTAGGTTTTCTTCTGTAGTTTCTTCAATCAGACTACGCTCATTCTCCTCCTTCTTCGAGTTTTCTGACTGATATTGACCTTCATTAAATTTTATAACTCCGTTACGCAAGTCAATAACAGCTCCCGTCTTCGTTATGAAATCAATACCTAGAATAGCATCAAAATTTATCTGGTTCAAGACGATGAATATCTGCTCGTATTTGTGTTCATTGATAAAGAATTCCATTAATGCCTGGACTTTGCATTCCATGGACTTATCATTGAATACACCCCTGACCTTGATGGTGGAAACGGGCATTGCTGTGAGTGAATTACCGTCTTTTAATTTATTAAAACAATTCTCTGACAAAATTGACGCTGTCGCACCCGTATCCAGAAGTGCTCTCTGACATTCACCTTCTAATACTATTTCTATGATGGGTAGCCTCGCTACTCTTCCTGTCTTCGGCTCTTCTCGCTCATACAGGAGATCTTCTTTCGTGGTCTGGTACAATTCATTTATCTCGATTACGTGTCTAGCTATGATGTTCTCGTCCTTCTTTACTTTTTGGAATTTGAAGTTATTTTGTGCCCCTCCTGGGTCTTCATTGCTCCGGTCTCTGCTTGATCCGGGCTGAGATTCCTGATTTTGGTTACGCTGTCCCTGATTATGGTTTCTTGCGTTTCCTTCTTCCCTTTCTCTAAGGTTCTTCCGGTATTCTTGACTCTCACTCTCTCGGTCATCGTAATACCTCCTTACGTTATTGTTGTTTCTCCATCCTCGGTTTTGTTTATTCTGCTGTTGTTGCGGCCTCGAATAGTTGTTTGTGTTCCTCCAGTTTTGATATCCTCGATATCCATAATTATTCGTCGGGTTATCTCTGTTGTAATATCCCTCTCGGCGATAATCATTGTTCCTCTGGTGGTAACTATTTCTCCGCTGATTTTCGTTCCGTCGTAGAGTCTGGTATGGTCTCCCTTCTCTAGGTGTCTGATAATCAGGTTGGAAGCGGTTTTGTCCATAAACTCTCGATCTAGTCGGTCCTACTCCATTTTTATTGGCTTCCGTCTGTTGCACTTGATCAACATGGACGGTGTGGAACTCTCTACGTTCTGGATTTCTGCATCTTTGGTTCTGGTTTCCGGTTGAGTTGTTGGACACATTGGACGTGTGATCCAACCTCCTCAAAATTTCCGCCATCCCCTCTAACGTTCTGAAGTTTGCCGAAATGAGGTGCATCCTAACTTCGGTTGGTAATTGGCATGAAATAGCATGTACTAGGTCTTCCTCTGCCAATGGAGGTTGAAGATATTGCAAGCGTGCTAATTGATTTGTAAAGAAGCTTGCGTACTTCGTCGGACTAGAGTAAGCATACTTTTTAGAATAAATTTCGGCGCGTATATCTTTCTGAAGTTCTTTACTCCAGAATCGTTTCTGTAGAACAATAGCGAACTCCTCGAATGTGTGGTAAGTATACCTGAAAGCTCTGTGCCAAACTAAGGTTTCTGAGTCCAGATATTTCTCTACCACCCTCATATGTCGTTCACGAGGTATTCTGTTATCCTCCAGATACGATCTCATGTCCCTGAGAAATTCCACAGCAGTGATATTTCCAACCCCGCTGAATTTGTTGGGTTTTTCGTCATTACTCTTGATGACGATAATGTTCGGATTACACCTACTCTGGAAAGGTTCAATGTCTCCTCCAAATTCCTCTTTTTCTGTTCGAAATGGCTCTCGGCTGAAGTTAAAACTGGATTTCGGAAGCTGCTGACTATCCACGCTTTCCTTATCCTCTTCTATCCTGTCTGTCCTAGCCTCTAATTTCCTGATTTCTTCCTTCAATTTCTCATCTCTTGCCTCAAAGAATCTAGTTAAGTCCTTCCTCAAGTCCTCCCTGACTTCAGTCCTTAACGTAGATGAAAATGAAGAATCCCCAATCGTGAGTGACTTTAATTGTTGTTCCAATTCGCTGGTTTCCCTTTCCTTCCTCGACCTAATTTTCGCCAGTTCTGTGTTTATGTCGTCGACTGTACGTTTAATATTGTCAAGTTCGCCGGAATTACATAAATCTGCTTTACTTACAATATCGCTCAGTGTGGCTACGTTATTGGTTTGAAGCTCATCTATCCGCTTGGATAGATCATCACGTTCTCTACTGACATTTATGTTTGAACTTAATTCTATGGCCTTAATATCATTAGATAGTTTAACATGGATTTCAGATACAGTTTTAGTAGTAACTGTTGCGACCTCCTCCTTCATGTCCGTAACAGCCTTTACAATAGCGGCATTTATGTCCACATTAATGCCATCCTTGATAAATTTCCTTTGACCTTCCAACTTGACCTGTAAGTCACCAACAGTATTATTTAGACTGTCAAGTTGCTCCTTGAGTCTGTCCTGGGCCCCTGAAATGTGTACATGATGTGTAGTGTTTTCCTCCTTAACGGAGCTAATACTAGCCTGTAATTTTTCTTCTAGTTCTATTTTGTTGTAACTGTTAGCTAATTTCACTTCTAATACTTTCCCTATCATGTCGGATCTCAAAATTCCTACTTCTGTTTTAGTAAGACTAATGTCCTGTTTGACTTGGTCAAATGATGTTTTCAATTCTTCCTGTGCATTTCCTGCCTTTTCAAAAATTTTCTGAGCCTTTTCCTGATTGTTCCTAACCTCTTCCTGCGCTGCTCTTATTTCGGCCTGGATTTTTCTGTCTTCCAATCTAGCCTGCTCCTGACTCAATTGGTCCTCTTCGCGAGCTTTTCCTTGAGCTAATCTGATCTCCGCACTTATCCTTTTAGCCTCTTCTTCTGTCTTTCTGTCTTCCTCTCCGGCTTTTTCTAAGAGTATTCTGGCTTTTCCTTGAGCCTCATCTCGTGCTAATCTATCTTCCTCCCGTTCCTTCTATCTGGCTAGTCTATCTTCCTCCCTAGCCTTCTCTTGAGCTAACCTAATTGCTTCACGTTCCTGTCTATCTTCCTGTCTGGCCTTTTCTAAAGCTAACTTGGCTTCCTCCTGTGCTAACGTTATACTAGCCTTAGTAAGTGTTTGAGCGACCGACAACACAGCCTTGACCTCGGATTTAACAGAGGCTACAGATTTCTGAATCTCGGCTTTCATTTGTTTAGTGCTAGAGTGTGTTAATTGGTGGAAGGCTTCAAGGTCTTTGGTCAATACATTTTGACCTTCTTTCATGTTTTCTAACATCGTTCTTATGAACGTCATGTCATTTGCAGACATAATTTCTTCTTTCTAGAGACTAAGGGAAGTATCAACTACAAAAACTACAAGTGAATATCCAGAATTGACCAACGTATACATTTTATACAAGTGATGGAATGCATTGAAAATCTTAGTACTAGTTAAGTGTATTTAAATCGCGAGTTATTACGTATATTTTTAATTTGTCCCATTTTACTGAACTGACATCATTACATTTTATCATCTGACCTAACTTATGTTTAACAACGTTAATTTACTCTTTAATCTAATATTACATGACAAACTGTCGTTAGATGGTTCTAGAAATATGCCTCACAACTGTAATGTACTCCACTAATCTGTTGATGTTCCGTTCACCTCAACAATAATCAAATTTGGGATCGGCATTTCTTTTATTTCAATAAAACATGGCCTCACTCTCGAGTGCTTCCAAATGCCTACCTCGAGTGCCTCTCTCGATCGCCCCACGTTCGGGCCGGCCATTAAAAACACCATCTATATGCGCCCGAATTCTCCAATTCCTTCATGTTTTCTAACATCGTTCTTATGAACGTCATGTCCGCTGCTCTCTAAAGGATTTCAGACACATTGATACCCAGCTCAAAATAACTTACCATTGTCTGCGAAGTAAAAATTGGGTATTCTAGGATCATACAGAGTATATTTATTAAAAAAGTAGTACTTCCAGCCTAGGTACAACTTTCTAGTAACATTCACATTTAAGCAATTTGAGAAACTCCGATCACCAGGGGGTGATTAGGTCTATCTATAGTGAGCGCCTGTATCCTACCTAGCAGTACTATTTGCGGCGTTGACACAATGAAAATGATGTCAGCTAAGATAAAATTGGCTAATTCGCTAAAAAGTGCTAGCCGTTTATTGTTCTATGGCAATACACACATGTCCCTAATGTATATCAATTACCAGTGTCTTCCTGACACTACCAAAAAATGAAAATTAAAATAAACTAAAAACGTGGCATTTATACATAATGTCCTCAAAATAAGGGTTGGAGAATTCGGTACTCCACTCATTCCTTCTTCTCTCATCGAAGAATATAGCATTCATTTGCTATTAGAAAAATTAAACACAAAATGTACTACAAATATTAAACCCTAGTGAAGTTCCTCAGAACCTCCACTGAAATACCAAAAATATGAAACGGCATGATTTCAAACATTAACCTATATTATACAGTGCGTTTCATATCTGAACCGTAGTTCCACGTCTAAATATGCAAGATCAAAATTTACTCACTATTAAATATATATTCATATGTACAATGATTTGTGATTCGCACAAGTATTAATTTCTGCGTTGAAATTATTCATTTCTTTTCTCTAATATTCGCGAGTCTTTACTACTCAAACTTCCTGAACAATCACCATAACTTTATCGGTTGAAAGTATTAAATACTTGTCTAAACCAAAAGAACATAAGTGACAAATGTTTAAGTTCAGCACTGCTCTAACCTTTTTTTTTCTCCCATTTGATTATTAAATTCCGAAAATTCCTGAAATTCTTTTCTCGGCTTACAATTACTTAAATAAACGTGAATATTCGAACTGCATGGCATTTTACCTTCATTCCAACTTCTGTTCCAAAATTACACAAACAATTATATTATTTCTTAAACACCCTGTACAGAACTTGCCTCAAATGCAAATTAAATGATATCACCCTCGCTGTGATCAAAACTAGGAAACATGACTCCTCAGTCTCCTTTTGTGAAAACACGTAACTCATTTACGTCTACGATTCCTTTCTTGCGCGGTATTCCAAATCTAAACCCATTTCAGTGCATTTTCTCAATCAATGCAAAGAAAATCAGTATCTTTATTAAATATCCACTACCATTGTGAATATTGTTCAAGAAACAAACTTTAACAAAACTCCTCTATTCTTATACAAAATTTCCTCGTGCCTATAAATTCAAATCTTTAACTACTTTCTGTACAATTACTTTTATATCACCCTGTGATTTAACTTTCTTCACTCCATTTCACGTATTTAAATTCAGTTATTACATTATTGTACCTTTCAAAGAATTGTCAGCAAGAATTCATATTTAATGATGATATAAGTGTGTCCTCTCTTCCTGTGAATACAAATTTCTGAATTTAATTCAGTTAAGTCCAGCTGACTTATTTTCAGACAATGGGTAGACTTATCTAAGCTGCCCTGTCTCTTCCTTCGTCTTTTAATTACAAGTGACTTAACAATAAAGTCTCAGCTATCTTCATGAAATATTTTGATAATACATTTTATTTAGGCTTTTTAATGCTCTAAATGTTTCATTTGACACATATAAATGTTCTTGGAACATTTTGTTACTAGGAAATATGGTTTATTGCGTTTACACCATAGTTCTACATAACTATATATTTCATTACAATGAATTTGGTATTTATTGATTTAATTGTCTATATCGATTATTTAGACTATTTTCTACCAGATTTTTTGTCGTGTAACAATCAATTATTGCTTACAAATGGTTTATAATAAATTTCTGACACTCGAATCAACATCATGAGTTGTCGAAATTTATTTGACATTTCGTGGCATAGCTTTTTAAATATATGGTACTTCGATGTTTCAATATACGTTCCAATGCTGCGCATAAAACAGATTTATTTAATTTAACGCAAGTATCAATGATTCTAAACGACTTTATAATGAACTGATTTAACGTTGACAATAGCAATTCGCTAATAAAATTTCGTCCAAATGACTGAAATTTGCAATAAAAATGACTCCTAAGAAAATACTGATATACTGGATTAAAAATCTACACAATTTTAAATAAAATGACAGAATTATACGGTTGGTCAATTTGGATAAACACAGAACATGACTACAATTCTACTAAATATATTTCAATCTCTTCACTACCTTGTGCTGCCGTCGATCTCTGCTGGAATATACCTTGTCTGCCAAAACAAATATGCTTGAGCACATCACACACAGCTGCGAGAACCGGCTGTGACGAGGACTGCTGGATTACCTCACAGTGGGGCAAGGTCAATGACAGAACTGGGTTAGCGACCTCTTCCCGCACGGCAAGTCTCTCCCCCACTCCTTCACTCGACTCCCGCATGTCGTTTGGATCTTCCGACGTTACCACTTCACTACGCCTGCATCGCTTCTTAAGGTTGAAATTCGATTGTTCTATATGTGTCTTTGAAAGTATACTGGATGTATATGAACTCGTGTTACGAAGTATAGATTTGTACTGCATTTTGCCCATCGCGTAGATGTTCGACTGCGCTATCCATGTTGTAGAATTCTGGATTCAACTTTTTATTTCTGTAGTCTCTACTTCCCTACAATGTGTATCTTAGCACGAAGTCATAATCAGGTTAATGATTAATCCTGTATACATTCCCCGTCGCCAATTCATAAACTGCATTGTTAATAGCTTTTAAGGATGAATAGAATTGTATAAGTAATATAGCTATTTTCCTGTAGTGAATTATTGCATTTATCTGCGTGTGATGTGTAGTAGCTTTGTATCGAAATACTGAAGTAACAAGCTGTGTTTCAAATACTCCACAGACTTGCTGTATGATTAATGTGAGCGCAAATGAGCTCTATCTCGTTCCTATAAGTGTGCTGCAAAATTACCGGCCTGCATACTGTCTGGTCTCGGTCAAAATGTTGCTTACTTCACGAGTCACGGCCTTCTAAACTCCGCGCTCCTTCTTACAACTTTTGTTATACGTGGCACTGTCTAAGAAGCAACTCGCTTCTAAACTAGCGGTCTTGTTCAGACCAGATCTGAATTCGGAATGACCGCTCGTTCTTTCTCTCAGCTCACGTGAAGTTCATCCCGCTTCTTCCCCTCTCTTGGTGTGACGCAGCTTCACTCTTCCCCTCACTAGCTGTGATCAGCCGCGGACACTTCTCCTCCTTTATGACGCTACACTCACCTCTCGTGGTGTGACGCATTCTTACGATTGTAGGCCTCGCTACATTCAGATAATAAATACACAACCATTATTCAAATAATTCCTTATTTCTTTCCGGCCTTCCGTAATTGTTTATATTGTTAATGATGCATGGTATTACACTCTGTTTCAGCTTAAGATTTCCATATCTCACAAATTTTAAGGAATAAGAGATTTAAATTCGTTCTTTTTATTTTTCCTGCGTCCCAGTTCGTATCCCGTCTGGATCTTGGTATTGGCTTTAAATATATTCGGGAGCAGTACCC
Source organism: Meconema thalassinum (assembly GCA_946902985.2). Classification (NCBI taxonomy): domain Eukaryota; kingdom Metazoa; phylum Arthropoda; class Insecta; order Orthoptera; family Tettigoniidae; genus Meconema; species Meconema thalassinum. Next base: position 1,090,625,857 of record OX336389.2, read on the forward strand.
AGAAAGGAAGATCCAACTAGAGATACTCTTTTGACTCAGCAGAGATCTCATAAATATGTTTCCTGGTCAAATATTATTAAATCTACGATTTGCAAACTTTGCATATTTATCATTCTTCATTCTGCACCCTTGACCATGTTCTGATGGTTTAAACAACGATTTATTATGAAAGCTAAAGGTATTTCCTCGCAAACGCGCGAACGGAATCTAATGATTCACTACACGACTTCGATTTTGTCGAAGCCGGAACCTTGCTTGCAACGAGGAAATCAAACCCTACTGTGAGTTCAGTGTGAACGCACGTGTATTAGGAGGCTGTGGCAAGACAACCCTGTAGGACGAAGTCGTTTGAAATTAGGTTACTAAATCAAGTCACATTGTCTTTTTGAAGCACCTGTGAGAGTGCAAGTATTAATTTGTGACCGTGTAATACGCGAGAGACGTCCCAACGTGAAATTTAAACTCAATTGTGAGTATTTGTGATTTTCCTAATTTGCCCGTGACAATTTTCATCTACCACGATGTAGGAAATATTCTTCGAACAGTGAAAATAAGCCAAGTGTTAATTGTAAAGCACCACGTTATCCGTGAGAACACAATATTTAACGCCAGTAAACCGCGCCGAGTGAGAGCGTGAATTTTATGAGCAAGATTACTCCGATTCGTCTCGATAAAGGGTTTGCAAGTACTTGAAGCTGTGTATCAGATGCACATGGCATCATAAATTCAGTGGCAGGCATAAAGTCAATTTTTCTACTAGTCTGCACCAGTGTAAAAGCAGTGTTGCAAATATCACATTTACGCCACTTAAATTCAGTGAGTTATACGAATTTTCATTGTTCCACCATGCTACAATTTAACCACGAGGAAGCAACTATTCATAACGTCTTCATAATGGAGATTATGGCCTAAGCAAATCCAATGAGGTGATGGCGCAAACATAACTTCATTATGAATTGGGAGAAGATGAAGAAATATGGCAGGCTCCTAAGCCAAATGGAATGTTGAATTTTTCATTCCTACCCTGGAGTTGATAAACCCCTCAATCCTTAGGAAATTGATGAGGTGAACAACAGACCACAATGAGTCCTGACTGTAATTCCTCCGGCTTGTAAAGGTAAATGGATTTGGGGTGGATTAGTTGTAGCAACCGTAACTGATGCCAATCATATAGGTAGGATTTCTGTAGAATTGTATTTTCTGTGTCACAAGCTTCTGCACATTTGCTTCAAGCTTATTGCTGAGTCATCAAATGGCGATCATACGCCGGTGCATTTGTAAATAAATGTTCTCCAATGTTAGGAATTATTCAGATTTTTCCTCAGTTCAGAGAGATATTTTTCAGCTTATAAATGCTGCATATTTGGTGGGTAGTGCAATCCTACGTGATCATTATCTGACACCCAATTTATTAATTCTTTTCACGCCTCTGACGGGCGTATCATTTAATGAGGAAGTGTCACTCATTAAAATTTTTCAATGGATTATGTTATGCACTTTTATGTGGTTCAGAATACCACCAGATTCAAGTGGAATCTTATATGAGTGTAATGAGCAGAGCAGTTGTAGCCTGACTCAAATCCCGACTACACTAATTGTTATCATTTTAAACAACGCTAGAAGGTTAAAGTGTTGTAATCCTTGCGTTTATTTTTGTGCCAAGTGCAAGCACACTGACATTATTCAAACTGAACCGCAGTGGTGAGATATCTTCCAAAGCAGTTAGGATTAGCGGAACATCTGTGTTTCCGTACTCTTTGCAATACAGAAGCAGTTATATCTTTGTACATATTTATTCATGGCCAACATTATTATACTACGAACACTTCATTCTATACTCATGTGTATTTGTGAGGGTCACAAGTGGCCAATGAAACGTGAACCCGATTATATAAAACTTTCAAGACTTTGCCCCAGTGCAATAAATTTACATGCAGTGAGGAAAACTCATTGAGCCGCTGTGGAAACACGTGCGGGCTCAAGGCCAAACAGAACCCGTTATAGAGTATTACCCATAGTTCCAGTGTTTCTTATAGCGAGACCATGACTATTGATCGACTTGTTTCAATTACAATTTTGTAAGGAATTCCTTCTGAGCTATGTCTGAAGGACGCTCGAGCATGACTAGGTCAGAACAGCTGATTGCGCTGCATTGGTATAGGGTGACCAATAAGTCACACGTTTCGATATTTCGCTAATGTTGTAAGCGATTAATGTATATTTAATTCCATGATTCACATATGATTAGAGTTTCTTATTTGATGGACCAGACCTCGTATCAGGCTAGTTTTTATGTTATTGTTATTGTTACGTCCGTGCTTAGACACGAGGAGTGTTGTACTCTTATATTTGTGATTCCGGCAGTATAGAGCTGTGCGCCAGACTGACCGAGGTATTCTTGTGAGCTGAGAGCCGCAAAGGTTGTTGTTGTTGTCGGAGCATTTTAGTGGCTCAAGCTATTGTAGTGAAAGTATTTGTCACCTACTAATTTTTGTAAGTACCATTCAGGTAGCTTATCTTTTTGCAGCCTTGTGTCATATGGTCATTCGTCATAAACAATGAACTAAACCAACGAAGTATACTACTCTTAAATCATGAATCTCATTACCGAAAATCTAAGAGGCTAATGTGGTTATTAAATTATTGTGAGTTAATTCTTGACCTAATTTGCCTACAGCTGACCAACGCATTGTGCTTATTAGTATTTCTCCATGGAAACTGTAGGAAGCAAACACTATTTTTGACTGACTGAAATCACTAGCAACCCAATAGTTTGTATTTCAGGGGCTGCAGTGACCCCATGTGATGTTAGACACAGTCTTTACTGCGCATTCAACAAACTAATCGTATACGTTAGATGACGATTAGAAGCAAACAGCTTTCTAATTTGTGCACGAAGGATTGGTAAATAATAATATCAAAATGCTCTGTATTAATTTATATGTGTGATACCCTATTGTCCTAGTGCCATGTATTTTGTTATTTGTCATTGTTACCATAGTGTTACCATATTGTTAACAAATTGTATGCTTATACTGTAATAGTTAGGCATAATTCTCTACTTAGATTTGTGATAGTTTATTTTTCTTACGACGCTTCTCGTCGTAGTTTATCGTCATATAGGACTTAGCTGGAATAGGTAACGTTCAAAGTAAATACAGAAGTGATACCAGTATAATTTAGCTTTGCAGTCAGTTTATCGACTTTTTCTTTCATGATGTTCCCGTCTGGAATCATCATTTGTGCCAGTATCTTCAATCAGGGTTTCTTTTCCTACCACATTCCAAGCTTTGTTATTGTTTTTTTTCTCTGGAAGTAGGACTTTTCGAGAGGGCTAATTTACCTACAATTAGGGAAGGAGTTCTTTTATTATTAGCTTTGCGGACTAGCCGACTTAAACCCTCCGATAGTAGGCCAGGGGTTTTTTCAATGAATAAATTATTTCTGTCGAATTTTACTTAAGCCTGGATGTTTTTATTTATAGCTTTGCCTTTTAAGGGTGTACTTATTTGGGTGTCTATGACATTGTCTTCCGTTTTTGGACCTGATCCTATGGGAAGTAGACCTCGTGCCTGCTAGCCGCACGAGAAGTGCATCCGATCCTCTCAGGCTGTGTGTTTGATGGATGGGGTTATCTGGAAGGCCACATTACGGTTGGTGGTAACCAGATTATCTCCTCTAACGGGCACAGTATACATCACATTGAAAATCCTTTTAATAGCCGGGAGTGTTTTAAATGGAATAGACCAGTAGGATGTATGAAAACTGGCTATTGATATCTTCACAGAACAACTTGTCTTTCACTTTCCAGCTCCACTAATGTGAACACATCTTTTAGGCTGAAAACAAGTCATCTCCTCCTACTGTGTAGACGAAATATTAAGAAGTGAATTATCTGTTCGTCTCAAAACATGTCATATCCTGGAGATTACCTGTTATCTAATTAATCTGGTATATATTTCATCAAATGGCTTCCTTTGTGTCGCCATTGTTTTCTATGACGTTGTGAATATACATAATCTAACAATTGTTAGGTTTGGTATGCTGATATTTACGGGGGAAAATAGTAAGACAGAGGGCAGTTCTTCAGATGGAATAACCAACAAAAGGGAGAGGGATAAAATAAACCATTAAGCCAAAAAAGGAATGAAAATGGCAAGAGTGAAGGGCTCACAATTTATCTCAAAAGAGTCATTGGTTGTTTATGCAATTTATTATTTGCTCTGACCAAAAATGTGCCCTGAAGTGGCTACCAGTAAAGGAACCATTCTGGAAAAGTTGCCATTAACCAAAAGAAATCTGCAGACATCACAAAAAGTGTTCCAATATCTCCCAAATGAGATAATGTTTTCCTACAAATAATTTTTTGTGTAGCCTAGCTCAGATTGTCATAATACAGAAGAGGATTTCTGAATATATAGACTTAGTTTGTTGCAATAGATTGTAAACAAGCTCCTAGAGGATTTATGAATCTGTAAACTTAGTTTATCAAAATTTAATGTTTATGAGTGTGTCAACACGATTGTATAGGGTGTTTTCCTAATCCTGAAACAAATTTACATCAGATCGTCTGAGAACATTAAATTTCGATTACTAAGGCAACACTGGACAAGTAAATCCGTGAAGAACTATACAGCCTATTTTCATATATCCGACTTATGTTAATTGCCTCCATCAACGTACAAAATTTCAGTTTGATTGACGCAATAGATTCGTAGATATTGAGAACCGTCTAAATATTTCGGAAGGTCGCCATTTTGGATCTTTATATATGTAGGTCTTAGAGTTATGTACTGCCCCCGTAATTGAATTATATAGAGACCACGGTGGCTATATTTGAAATTATAATTAGAGTTATGGCTGTCATAGTTATGACGTGGGTAGTCATGACGTAAGCACGGATGACGTAAATGTTATGCCAGCAGGTTACTCGAGCTGAGATTCTCAGTGACGTCAGCATTTAGTCGAGAATGTTCCAAGATTTACGACGCAGTCGCAGGAAACGAGGAATTCGGCTGAGGAAGAAACTATGCTATTGGAGGAGAGGCATGAACCAATCAACGATAGTTTAAAGGAAGACGGAGATTGCTGAAACTATGGTATTTTTATTACTTTTGGAATGCAGAATTGTGGAAATCCATTTGCAATAAAAGCATTGATTTGGAATTTTGGTGAAATTTATTTTCAGTTTTTGAATTTTGAAAATCCGTCATGTATTAACGAAGTTGGAACTTCTAGCGATGACGCAGTACCACGCTTTGGAAGGGATGGTAACGCCCCTCGTGAAGTTAATAAAAGGGCTTGCGCAGAAGAGAGGAGCCTCTTTCGTTCTCTGATCATTCTGAGATCTCATTCTCAGAGCATCGAAGTATATTTGTGAAAGTTATTTTCTTATACATTCATTATAGTGAGACGTCGAAGTGAACAGCAGTGAAAAGAATCGTCTTTATAACGCGTGGCGAGGCCACTATATTAACGAGATCCAAGTCAAACTAGGTGAAGTTGAAACGGACCTTAGAAAGCTTCTACAAGTTTAGCTTCGAACAGTTAGCGGTCACCGATAAGCTAATTGTATTGTGCAGTGCTACATGCAGTTATAGAGAAAAGCTGAACAATTTCGACCGATTAGTTCGAAAGATATTAGCAGTTTTATACGACTGAGAAAAGTGATTATCTCGCCACAAGAGAAGCACTTTCGTATAGCCAGAATCAACGCAACGGCTAACGCTGCGAGTGGAATAGAAAGACTTCAGATTACTTGGTTACACAACGATACAGTATAATGGAGCAATTGAATACGGCAGTTTGTTCTTCTGACACTACAACCGAAGAGCAGATGGAAGGCTAAGGCGCTTATTGCAATTGGGACATATTTCAACGGAGTAAGATAGCGACATGGAACTTCGCTAATTGCTATTCCACACAAGCGAACATGCGGTGAATACCATCTACACCCATGTTTCGTAATTAAAGGCTGAATACCATCGAACAGCCTTAGAAACAATTTCATACTCTGAATATGAATAATTTCTTCGGAAATTTCTACAAAACTTCATGACGATTGTCTACTGGAACTTCAGGGAATTTTTCAAGAGAGGTCAGGGATATCCCGACTCACAAAGAAGATTATTGCCGGAAGGATGTCTATTCGTCTTCGAGGAGCAGAGCGATTCACGGAGAAGGAAGCAGTTCGATTCTCCGAGGGTGCTATTTCCTATTTCGAGGATGGAGCTCAGCTTTAACGTGGTGAAATGGATCCATCAGCAGTCTTCTTTGGGGAATTTTCCTCTGGAACGTCAATCGGCAGATAAGGTAGTCGTGAACGTTTATTGTATTTGAGTTTACTAATGATGTTTGAGCAACCATTTTTCCCATATTTTTATCCTCATGTTTTTGCCCTATTTTCTTGTTGAGATTCTTATTCTCAGTACACCTTGATGAGTTTTGCATTTTTCGACGATTTATTAAGACATTGTTATGTCATGGGCATAGTTAACGATTTTGAATCAGTTGAGACTGATATTTGGATTTTTCATTAATTAATATTTTTGTAGTCACGATTTGACTGTAAGTTAATGATTTTTAATGGCAGATTTAAATTCAGACAGCGTGTCATTTTATTAAAGTAATTCTACCCCAGTTTAATTACTTTGACCAATTTTCTGTCATCATCAAGAAGGAAGAACATTTAAATGATTTTAGAGCGTTAAAATCTCTTACGTTGTCGACGATCTTGGAAATACTAGTCGTTATTTGAATTGATTGAAACACAGACATTTATCGTCAGTTATGAATGAATATTGCATTATAGACAGTTTTGTGAAAGAGTAACCTTAATAATGAATTATTGAATGCATTAAAGTCGAGAACTTTTGTTAGGAGTTTTTCTCACTTAGAGATTTATATAACGATGTTTGCATTCCCCAGTCTAATTGGATTCTATTCGACTACTTTGCATTTTAGTCGCACTTTATTTGAAGATAGTATTTTCATACTACAATTTTCTTTTAAGATGTTAATCTTAAAATTTGATAGACCAGACAGGCGTATATAAGCGTATTCACTATTAAATTTGTTTGTGATTGGCAAGTTTTGACTTCATTTCGGTTCATGAATGAAATCCACGAAGGTTATAGAAAAACAGTTTTGAAACAAGTAATGATTATAAAAAAATTTAAGTGGAACTATGAATGTATAATCGCTAGTGCAGCGCGTGTTGAAAGTCGCTGAGGTATAATGCCCTTGAATATGAAGGAAGTTCCCACAGGAATAAATGTTAAAGAATTATTTGTGGAAGTTTTGTAAGTTGTGTGGAAGTTGAATGCCATATAGATTAATATATGATGATTTTGGGCATATTTTTTTAATGCAGTTTGTGCATTAACTTGTTAGCGAAGGATTTTCCGCTGGAGTAAGATTGTCATAGTTCGTTGAAAATAGATCAAGTGAATTACTGTTAGAATTAACACGAGTTTTGAAAGAATTTGAGATAAGATTTTGAATGAAGGTTGCCGTCACAAATCATTATTAAAACCTTTATTAAACCAGATTGTGACATTAACATGTATAACTAACCTTCATTGGTCGATTATATTAAACACGATTATGAAAATTACCAACCGAATGAACATGTGGTTAATGTATTTATTAAATTAATAATTTAAACAATTTAAATGTTACTATTGTAAATAATTGCTGTAAATATTTTTGAAAATAATGTGGAACGAGAGTGATGTTAAAGGCGTGCTTATAATATTTTTATTGTCTTTGACAAATATTATAAACAATTTCTAATTGTTATAAATAATTTATGTGATTTTGTTATAAACATTTAAGAGCTAATTAAACAATTGGATGAGAAGTTAACAAGTTTAAGGAATTAACATAATGACCCAATAGGATGTGAGCAAAGTACTTGAAAGATTTGCGTAAATATTAATGTGAGTCGTCTTGTAGACATTTAAAAGCTTGAGAGAGCAAGCTATACTCTTACGTAACTTAGCACGTGAGAAGGGAGTGCATTTGACCAGTATGCAACAGGTTCGAGGGTAGCTCGCAGCTGGGCCAACATCTGGTTATCAGAGTGAGGTCGTCCACACTCCGGCCTTGCGACTATAAATACCATTCTCATGTTTATTAAAAGGAAACCAAATGCTCTATATATGTCACACCCTGACGTCCTTCTCCAATCCAATAGTGTTATGAATATTACGTTATTTGGAGCTCTTGGGAGCTAAAATGTTTTATATCATGTTGTATGATAATTTTTGCAAGTCCTACTGAGGACGTAGTCAGATTGACTTGGGCTACTGATAGCCACGTTGATTTTGTTGTGTTAGTAAAATCATACCCTTTATTAGAAATAAAGCTTTTGTACAGTTCAAAGTTCTCGTCTTCGTTTTTGGTTCATTTTTAAATGTCATGGTGGAGGTTATTGTGTGAACAGACTTTTAGTGATCCTGTTGTCAACTCAAACCCCGAGATAATTAAGAGGTAAGTAACGGTAAGTATGAACCCCCGTCTATTTTGGTGTGTTCCACAATGATTTCCTGTGTACTTCTGTGCTCTTATCTCGATAGTATCTGTCAGTGCCATTTTCATTGATGTAGCTGTGCCGGTGCAATTGTTAATTGGCAATCCGATTGAGGGGGCGGATATCTGACAGCCGACTATCCAGGTAAACGGGGACAGAAAGATTGGCGCCCAACGTGGGGATCGATTCAACATAACTGGATTACCAGGTTGAACGCCAGAAAGAGTGGCAAACCTAAAACGTGAGGTTCGATTAGACTCAAATAAAGAGGTTGATTCTTTGTTAGATGTCTAGGCCAATTGTAGTATTTAAGAGTGTGATTATATAGGAATTAAATGTTGTATTGTGTTAGGAAAATTACACTCAGAAAAGATCAGATCTTATACAACTTGAGAAAGGTTAAATAGGCTGAAAACTTAGAAAAATCGCCTATGATCTGGAATCTTATTTTATTTGACCGGCTTATGACATTTTAGTCATATTAAAGATAAAATTAATTATTTGGATTGTAAATGTAAATTATTTGTGTTAGGATATTTTAAAATGAGCCAGAGAAATTTGAACATGTGCTTGAGTTTGTTTCAACATGAAGTATCGTCGAAAGTTAATTATAAGGTAGTTATAAGTTAGATTTAAGACAGAAAATTGATCAAAATTATATATGGTGAAAAGTGTTGCTCAAATGTTGTTATTTTGCTCTTTTGATGTATGTCCCTACAGCAGTCCATTTTTGAATAATATTGTAATGGCAGATGTAAGTTTGAAGATGATGTTAGCGGAGATGTCTGCTAATATGAAGCAGATGAGTGAGAGTATGAAAGAGATGGAAGCTAGGAATACTAGTCGAATGGAGGAGAATGCTAGTAATTTAAATGCAAGAATGGAGGAGAATGCTAGTAATTTGAAAGCTAGCATGGGTGAAAGTTTGAAAGGTATCCAAACTAGTACTGCTAATTTAGAGGAGAATATGTGGCGTTTACAGATTAATACCCTAGGAATTGAGAATACTGTAACGGACATGCGCACAGACGTGTCTAATGTCCATAAAGATGTGTCTATTGTGCATAAAAGTGTTGATGATGTTAAATGTGATGTGTCTAAGGTACAGAAAGACCTTACAATGTTAAATCTAGATGTAGCTAATGTCCGAGGGGATATTTCTTGTGCTAGAGCCGAAGTTGTAGTTGTCAAAAACGATGTAGCGACTGTCCAAGACAAGGTCGAGGAAGTCCAAAAAGAAATACCAAAAAGCTAGAACTGATGTATCCAATGTTCAGGTAGACATTAATAACATTCATGCGGATATAACTGAGGTGCAAAGTGACATAACTAAGATTCAGGTAGAGGTCAACACAGTTTTCGTAGACATTACTAAAGTCCAAACTGATGTAAATAAAGTCAGGGAAGAAATCGAAAACTCAAAAACTCTTTGTACGCGTAATATAACTGCATTAGCGACTAGGTTAGTCGATGAATCAGTTAGAACAACAACGTCTTTAGCTGAGTTGAAGTATGATGTAGAGGTCATGAGAACCCAGGTATTAGACCACAATAGAGTATTAAAAGAGGATATCGAAGTAGACATAGCCGAAATGTTAACAGCAAACGTAGCGGTATGGAAAGACGAGTGGAATAAGTCAAGTGGGGAACATGTAACCCAAATTCAGGAAAGGATTGAAAGAAAACTTGCCAGTACGCAGATAGAAATTAACAATGAAGTAGTACAGATTAGGAAAGATTTAAGCGTCAGGATAAATTCGTTATCCGAAAAACAAGTTGACGATAGAACACAACTAGATCAGGATATGCAAACTTTAAAATCTACATTAGAGGAACAGATGCATAAAGTTGTCTCGGATGTAAATGAAACGACGAGTAAACTGAAAAATTTGAAGTTAGGAGAGGCTAGTTTAATGCAGGACTACAAAGAAGAGATTATCAAGAAAGTCTTAACAGAAATCACCGACAAGGATACAGAAGGCTTAGCTTGCGAATTGAATAGGAATTATGCTAGAAGACATAACCTAGAGCCAGAAGAAAGAGACGTGACTCCTGAAGAACGTGTATCCAGATTCAGAGAGGAGGATGACGAGAGGAATATGGAACCTGAGTGGAATTATAGAGATAGTGGGAAAAACTATCCGGATTCATATCCGAGGAACGTGACAGTCATTAGGAATTTCGAAGACAAACCACAAAAATTCAGTAACACTGATAGTTTGACACCTATAGAGTATGTAAGGAATCTCAAAGATTATTTCATCGAAGCTCACATTCCCAGAGAGAGAGAGATGAAGATAGTAGAGAGATATCTGATTGGAGGACCCCTTGAATGGTTTCGCGCATTTAGATACACATTCAGTAACTTTGACGAGTTTGCAGAGGCCTTAATCAAACGATTTTGGTCCATAGAAGCGCAGAATTCGTTAAGAGCGGAGGTGTATTCAAGAAAATACTCAGGTACTCTTCCAACGAGGTACGCGGATTTCTTTACGAGTCAGTTGTCCCGCTTGAGATTTTTGCAACCCCCATTGTCCACGGAGCAACTAATAGATGCGATTTCTCGTATGCTGCCAGTTGAGGTGAGGAGACTTATAATTTCGTCCAACATCAGGGATTTATCCAGCATGGATGAATTACTAAGAAGGTTAGACTACACAAGTCCAATGCCTAACGTAGTCCAGAAAGGTCAAAGGCAGGAGTTTAAGGAAATCAATACGGTATACATGGACCAAGTCCAACAAACTGACAAGCCAGAGGAGGAGAAAAATGACAATGTAGGCCCTCACAGGAATAATCAGTTTAGAAATTACAGATCACAAGGTTACCGACCGTATCAACAGAGAAGAGGTTGGAACTACAACCGAGGAAACTACAATGGAAGAGGCAGATATTACAACAATAATGGGTATAACCGTAACTATAATAGGAATAACCAAAACCAAAATAGAAACCAGAATACTCAAGGTCAGGTTATGACACCCGATCAATATCAGCAAAGAGAGAAGGAAAGCCAGCAATACTTAAAAGAATTAAGGGATAAAGAAGCTGACAATCAAAAGAAAAGGCAGGATGTTGTAATCGATCCTGGTCCTTCTACGAGCCAGCAGAATTTTGAGGTCGGTAACACAAAAAAAAAACGCCGATTTCTCAACGTCAGTGAGAACCTGTAAATACATTGCCACACCACACCTGATTACGATTAATGAGATATACGAAGTTACCGATGAAGATTTACTAGAAGAGAGGGGTATTGTTAAAGAGGAAAGACCATGTGCCTTACCTATTATTGCTGTACGGATAGATGGACAGCAGTACAAAGCCCTGATGGATACTGGTGCTATTATTTCCATCATTTCAGAGGAATGTTATCAAAATCTGATAAGAGGAGAGAACATGACAGTTCTACCTGTTTCTACCGTCAAAGTGAGAGGGATATTCCAAGATAAGGCAGTGAAATGCAAGATTCAAGTGTTATTGAACTTTGAGATCAATGGAAGGAATTATGAACAGATCTTCATTGTGGTGAGCAAGATCAATTTTGATATGGTGCTTGGAATCGATTTTATATCGAAGGTCGGAGCTATTATTGACATGAAGAACAGAAGTATTAGCTTTAATGATGGGTACATAATCACAGAAGAGATAGAAGAACAGGACATGAAAAACAGTCTGGAAATAGACCTTAGGGAAGAAATTTTGAATACCATAATTAATGAAGTGGAAAACTTAGAAGAAATACCCAGTAGAAAAACTGAAGGATTTGAAGAAATTCAGGGGGAATTTGAGGATCTGATAAAGGAATTCCAAGATATTTTCGATGAAAAGCCTGGATTGATTAAGGATTATAAGTACAAGATAAGGCTGACAGATGAAACCCCTTACCAGAAGAGAATATACCCCATTCCTGAGAAATACTATCAAGAAGTACGAGGGTTAATCAGAAAAATGGAGGTAGACGGGATTATTAGAAAACAGGCGTCGTCTTATATAAACCCCATCACAGTAGTGAAGAAAAGTAATGGTCAGATACGTCTTTGTCTCGATGCCAGGACCATCAACTTGAAGATTCTTCCAGAAAATGACAGACCACCCAAGATTAGAGATCTGCTTCGGAAATTCAAAGGGAGAGCTTGTTTCAGCGTTCTTGACTTGACGTCTTCATTTTATCAAGTTCAACTAGAAGAGGATAGTATGCAGTACACTGGATTCCTATTTGACCAGACGTCATGGGTCTTTGCCAGAATGCCTTTTGGAATGGTTAACAGTGGACCAGCACTTATTCGAGCACTTGATAGTAAGCTCACTGACGAAGTGAAAGAAAATGTAATCTGCTACATTGACGATTTAATCGTATCTTCACCCAGCGCTGCAGAACATTTAGTGCACTTGAGAAAGTTGTTCGAGAATTTAAGGGAGGCCAACATCAAGGTGAACTTTGGAAAATGTCAATTCTTGAAGAAAGAGATAAATTATTTGGGGCATACTATTGATAAAGATGGATATCATCCAAACATGAAAAAAGTAGTTGCGATCACGAGATTTCCAAAGCCAACTAAGGTAAAACAAGTCAGAGAATTTGTAGGTGCATGCCAATTTATTAGCAGCTACTGTCCAAGATACTCGGAAATTATGGCTCCTCTGTATGACTTACTCAAGAAGAACAACAGATGGAAATGGAGTACCGCTGCAGACGAGGCTTTTGAGAAAGCAAAAGAGATGCTCAGAAATAATGTGAAACTGGAGTACCCAGACTTTGAGAAGGTGTTCTATATTGAGTCTGATGCATCAAGAATAGGCATTAGTGCAGTCTTATACCAGAAAGACGAGGCAGGCAACAAGCACTACATTGCGTTCACTAGTCGGAAGTTGAAAAAGCACGAGGAAAACTACTTCACGACAGAGCTTGAAGCGTTAGCTTTTGTGACAGCTTTACAAGCCTGGAAGAAAATCCTGCTGGGACATAAGGTCATCATTATTACTGACCATAAAGCACTACAGTTTATGTTGCAAACTGACATGTCAAGTGATAGATTGACACGTTGGGCTTTGTTCACCCAACAGTTTAACGCTACTATCGTCCACCAGCCTGGGAAAGATAACTTACTGGCTGATGCTCTATCACGTAACCCTATTAAAAATGTGCAGATACACCATGTACAATTGGAGCAAGAAGATGAAGAAACCGTTAGGAGGTTAGCCCGAATCGGTGTGTCACAGAAGAGACACGCTCCAATAAGGAAAATGTACAGGTTCCTCAAGGGTTACATGGACAATACGGATGTTGACTATGAAGCTACACGGAGAAATTCACGACACTTTGTCTTGAGTGGAGACATCGTATGCAAGTATGCTGACCCTGCGCATACAAAACTTCGAATAGTCGTGCCACCTAAACTTGTTGTCAATTTAGTGTGGGTAGCTCATCACGCAACTGGACATGCCGGTTTAGATAAAACTCTTAATACACTTAAAGAGAGATTTATCTGGACTAACATGCGTTCCAGCATTGCCAAGGTCATTAGATCCTGTGACAAATGTCAAAGAGCAAAGTATGCTTCTGCTTTACTAAAGGGAAAACCGAAGGCGATGATTCCTTCTAAGCCAAACGAACTCATGGCGGCGGATATATTTGGCCCCTGTCCGAAGGGATACCAGGGTAACCAATACTTGTTGGTGACCGTGGATGTTTTCTCAAAATTTGTTACAATGAGTCCCATGCAGAAAGCTAACACGAGGAACGTAGTAAGCAGACTGGAAAATGCAGTATTTCCTAAAGCTGGTATACCGGAATATCTACTGTCAGATCATGGAACGCAGTTTACGTCCGTGGAATTTGCAGCGGATATGGAAAGGCTTGGCATTAAGCACTTATTTTCAAGCGTGCGTTACCCTGAATCGAATTCCTCAGAAAGATATATGGCTGAATTTTCGAAATTCTGTCGAATTTTCTGTCCAAATGATCATTCTGGTTGGGTGAGATTTGTACCCCTTATTGAGGAATGTCTGAACTCTACAGTGCAGGAGAGCACAGGAGAAGTGCCAATGCGACTTCATCTAGGAAGAAACCCAGAAAGGCCGTGGGATAATCTTTTCAACCACATACCGAGAGATCCCGACATAGGAAGACAGCAGAGGATTGACAAGGCAAAGGAACAACTCCAGAAAGCAGCAGAGAAACGATTGAAAAGAGTAGCTGGAAAACGTTTTGGTACACCCTTTCAAGTTGGAAATCTTGTATTATTACGCAGACCTGTCAAGGCTGATATGTCCAAGAAAATCTACCCCAAATTTGGATTAGTGTTCCTGGGGCCGTTTAGGATTACGAACGCCTATGGAAACAACTGTTATGAACTCTACGATGACGAGAATAATGTCGTTTACGGCAAGTTCAATGCTGGAAATTTAAAAAGATACTATCCTAGAGTAAGCCAGTAATAATTCAATTTCGTGTTCAAGAGAGTTGAGATACTTGTAACATTGAGTTTAAAAACAATTTGCAACTGTTTTTAAAACGTGGTGGGAGGAGAATGCCCCCGTAATTGAATTATATAGAGACCACGGTGGCTATATTTGAAATTATAATTAGAGTTATGGCTGTCATAGTTATGACGTGGGTAGTCATGACGTAAGCACGGATGACGTAAATGTTATGCCAGCAGGTTACTCGAGCTGAGATTCTCAGTGACGTCAGCATTTAGTCGAGAATGTTCCAAGATTTACGACGCAGTCGCAGGAAACGAGGAATTCGGCTGAGGAAGAAACTATGCTATTGGAGGAGAGGCATGAACCAATCAACGATAGTTTAAAGGAAGACGGAGATTGCTGAAACTATGGTATTTTTATTACTTTTGGAATGCAGAATTGTGGAAATCCATTTGCAATAAAAGCATTGATTTGGAATTTTGGTGAAATTTATTTTCAGTTTTGAATTTTGAAAATCCGTCATGTATTAACGAAGTTGGAACTTCTAGCGATGACGCAGTACCACGCTTTGGAAGGGATGGTAACGCCCCTCGTGAAGTTAATAAAAGGGCTTGCGCAGAAGAGAGGAGCCTCTTTCGTTCTCTGATCATTCTGAGATCTCATTCTCAGAGCATCGAAGTATATTTGTGAAAGTTCTTTTCTTATACATTCATTATAGTGAGACGTCGAAGTGAACAGCAGTGAAAAGAATCGTCTTTATAACGCGTGGCGAGGCCACTATATTAACGAGATCCAAGTCAAACTAGGTGAAGTTGAAACGGACCTTAGAAAGCTTCTACAAGTTTAGCTTCGAACAGTTAGCGGTCACCGATAAGCTAATTGTATTGTGCAGTGCTACATGCAGTTATAGAGAAAAGCTGAACAATTTCGACCGATTAGTTCGAAAGATATTAGCAGTTTTATACGACTGAGAAAAGTGATTATCTCGCCACAAGAGAAGCACTTTCGTATAGCCAGAATCAACGCAACGGCTAACGCTGCGAGTGGAATAGAAAGACTTCAGATTACTTGGTTACACAACGATACAGTATAATGGAGCAATTGAATACGGCAGTTTGTTCTTCTGACACTACAACCGAAGAGCAGATGGAAGGCTAAGGCGCTTATTGCAATTGGGACATATTTCAACGGAGTAAGATAGCGACATGGAACTTCGCTAATTGCTATTCCACACAAGCGAACATGCGGTGAATACCATCTACACCCATGTTTCGTAATTAAAGGCTGAATACCATCGAACAGCCTTAGAAACAATTTCATACTCTGAATATGAATAATTTCTTCGGAAATTTCTACAAAACTTCATGACGATTGTCTACTGGAACTTCAGGGAATTTTTCAAGAGAGGTCAGGGATATCCCGACTCACAAAGAAGATTATTGCCGGAAGGATGTCTATTCGTCTTCGAGGAGCAGAGCGATTCACGGAGAAGGAAGCAGTTCGATTCTCCGAGGGTGCTATTTCCTATTTCGAGGATGGAGCTCAGCTTTAACGTGGTGAAATGGATCCATCAGCAGTCTTCTTTGGGGAATTTTCCTCTGGAACGTCAATCGGCAGATAAGGTAGTCGTGAACGTTTATTGTATTTGAGTTTACTAATGATGTTTGAGCAACCATTTTTCCCATATTTTTATCCTCATGTTTTTGCCCTATTTTCTTGTTGAGATTCTTATTCTCAGTACACCTTGATGAGTTTTGCATTTTTCGACGATTTATTAAGACATTGTTATGTCATGGGCATAGTTAACGATTTTGAATCAGTTGAGACTGATATTTGGATTTTTCATTAATTAATATTTTTGTAGTCACGATTTGACTGTAAGTTAATGATTTTTAATGGCAGATTTAAATTCAGACAGCGTGTCATTTTATTAAAGTAATTCTACCCCAGTTTAATTACTTTGACCAATTTTCTGTCATCATCAAGAAGGAAGAACATTTAAATGATTTTAGAGCGTTAAAATCTCTTACGTTGTCGACGATCTTGGAAATACTAGTCGTTATTTGAATTGATTGAAACACAGACATTTATCGTCAGTTATGAATGAATATTGCATTATAGACACTTTTGTGAAAGAGTAACCTTAATAATGAATTATTGAATGCATTAAAGTCGAGAACTTTTGTTAGGAGTTTTTCTCAATTAGAGATTTATATAACGATGTTTGCATTCCCCAGTCTAATTGGATTCTATTCGACTACTTTGCATTTTAGTCGCACTTTATTTGAAGATAGTATTTTCATACTACAATTTTCTTTTAAGATGTTAATCTTAAAATTTGATAGACCAGACAGGCGTATATAAGCGTATTCACTATTAAATTTGTTTGTGATTGGCAAGTTTTGACTTCATTTCGGTTCATGAATGAAATCCACGAAGGTTATAGAAAAACAGTTTTGAAACAAGTAATGATTATAAAAAAATTTAAGTGGAACTATGAATGTATAATCGCTAGTGCAGCGCGTGTTGAAAGTCGCTGAGGTATAATGCCCTTGAATATGAAGGAAGTTCCCACAGGAATAAATGTTAAAGAATTATTTGTGGAAGTTTTGTAAGTTGTGTGGAAGTTGAATGCCATATAGATTAATATATGATGATTTTGGGCATATTTTTTTAATGCAGTTTGTGCATTAACTTGTTAGCGAAGGATTTTCCGCTGGAGTAAGATTGTCATAGTTCGTTGAAAATAGATCAAGTGAATTACTGTTAGAATTAACACGAGTTTTGAAAGAATTTGAGATAAGATTTTGAATGAAGGTTGCCGTCACAAATCATTATTAAAACCTTTAGTAAACCAGATTGTGACATTAACATGTATAACTAACCTTCATTGGTCGATTATATTAAACACGATTATGAAAATTACCAACCGAATGAACATGTGGTTAATGTATTTATTAAATTAATAATTTAAACAATTTAAATGTTACTATTGTAAATAATTGCTGTAAATATTTTTGAAAATAATGTGGAACGAGAGTGATGTTAAAGGCGTGCTTATAATATTTTTATTGTCTTTGACAAATATTATAAACAATTTCTAATTGTTATAAATAATTTATGTGATTTTGTTATAAACATTTAAGAGCTAATTAAACAATTGGATGAGAAGTTAACAAGTTTAAGGAATTAACATAATGATCCAATAGGATGTGAGCAAAGTACTTGAAAGATTTGCGTAAATATTAATGTGAGTCGTCTTGTAGACATTTAAAAGCTTGAGAGAGCAAGCTATACTCTTACGTAACTTAGCACGTGAGAAGGGAGTGCATTTGACCAGTATGCAACAGGTTCGAGGGTAGCTCGCAGCTGGGCCAACATCTGGTTATCAGAGTGAGGTCGTCCACACTCCGGCCTTGCGACTATAAATACCATTCTCATGTTTATTAAAAGGAAACCAAATGCTCTATATATGTCACACCCTGACGTCCTTCTCCAATCCAATAGTGTTATGAATATTACGTTATTTGGAGCTCTTGGGAGCTAAATTGTTTTATATCATGTTGTATGATAATTTTTGCAAGTCCTACTGAGGACGTAGTCAGATTGACTTGGGCTACTGATAGCCACGTTGATTTTGTTGTGTTAGTAAAATCATACCCTTTATTAGAAATAAAGCTTTTGTACAGTTCAAAGTTCTCGTCTTCGTTTTTGGTTCATTTTTAAATGTCATGGTGGAGGTTATTGTGTGAACAGACTTTTAGTGATCCTGTTGTCAACTCAAACCCCGAGATAATTAAGAGGTAAGTAACGGTAAGTATGAACCCCCGTCTATTTTGGTGTGTTCCACAATGATTTCCTGTGTACTTCTGTGCTCTTATCTCGATAGTATCTGTCAGTGCCATTTTCATTGATGTAGCTGTGCCGGTGCAATTGTTAATTGGCAATCCGATTGAGGGGGCGGATATCTGACAGCCGACTATCCAGGTAAACGGGGACAGTACCATTAGGCTACATGAAGATTATTGTGTAGGTGTAGTATTCAAACTTCAAACGCATGATTAGGACACAAGAAATAAAATCGAGATTTTAAAATTTGAAACAGCTTCCATCTTCTGGTTATGAAAACAATTGAAATATATTAGATGCCAGTGGATTAAAATTTGTATAAGCACTTACCGTAGCAAGTTTCACTGCGCTGGAATGCTTAAATCGCGAGAAAAGGCCATTTAAATGTTTATACTTCGCGTCGTCGCCATGTTGGATTTGTGCTCAACAGGTTATTGAAAGGCCCATATGTGAACTTATGTTCATTGCTTCTATCAACATACAAAATTTCAGTTTGATTGCTGTCGTAGATTAATAGATATTGTGAACCGTCTAAATATTTTGGATGGTCGCCATGTTGGATTTTTATATGTAGGCCATAGAGTTATGTACTATTAGATGACGATTATTGCGTAGGTTCATAATTCATACGTTCACTTCAATCGCACGATTAATAAGCAAGAAATAAAAACTTTTAGAAATTCGCACAGCCGCCATGTTGAGGTTATGTAAACAATTGAACTAAATTAGGTGGCAGTGCATTGCAATGTGTAAAAACATTTACTGTACAATGTTTCACTGCGGTTGGATGGTTAATTAGGGAGAGGAGTCTATTTAAATGTTCCAAATTCGCTCGGCCGCCATGTTCGCTTTGTAGTAAATAGGTTCTTGGAAGTCTCATAGGTGATCTTCCAGTAGTGCCCTCTGTTACCGTAAAAAATTCAGGGTGATATCAGTAATAGTTTCGGAAATATACAATGCCGGTGAAATATTTTGCACAGCCACCATCTTGAGGTTATATAAACAATTGAACTAACTTATATGCCAGTACATTACAATATCTATTAACATTTGCTATACCAAGTTTCATTGCTGGTTGGTTGCTCAGTTTAGGGGCTGCGACAACGCGGTCATGTAGCCCCGTGTACTTTGGGTGTGTGTAGAATCTGTCTGATAACCGGTGTTAATTGTAATGACTGTATTCGTGTGTGTTATTTGTTTTTAATTCAAGTAAGGGCTGCAGACATTTAATTTTCAAGTAGTTCCAACTTTTGCTACCAAACGCCACCGTAAACGACCACTTAGTTCGGAATTTGGTTACTAGATGCCACCGAAGTGAGCACCTGGCGACGAGCGTTGGAACCAAAGAACGTTAGTCAAATCTAACCTATAATTTAGCTTCACACAAGTGTAATTAGTGGAAGGTTCTTTATCATGCCATACATCTATGACATTGGACCGTCGGCTTCACTTCCCCTCCGAAGGAAGGCATACTGAGGGATTTTTAACGCCCATAAAAAATTTGACGACTTCGGCCGGGTTTGAAACCGCGACCTTGGACATAGAAGCTCAGAATATTACCAATTATACCACCGAAGCCGCCTCAAGTTTCATTGCGTTCGGATGGTTAAATCGCGATAAAGGTCTATTTAAATGTTTAAATGTTTCAACTTCGCTTGGCCGCCATGTTCGTTTTGTAGTTTTTGAACGTCAAATAGGTGAACGTTTTGTAGTGCCCTCTATCATCGTACAAAATTTCAGGGTGATGTGGGTAATAGTTTCGGAGATATAGAATGCCAGTGAAGTATTTCTCACAGCCGCCATGTTGGATTGATGAAACGTAACCAAATATGAAGGGCACGGTCGGGGTCGACCAAAATAGAACTATGACCTTACAGAGTTTCATTGAAATCTTTCCGGCCGTTTAGAAGTTATTGGGGGAACACACATCCATACATATACACACACGGACAAAAGGTGATCTAGTAAGCCTTTTTTTTTTCATAAATGAAAATAGGCTAAAAAATGGCTTCAAACACCGTAACAGATTTAGCTTAGCTTTTTCAAATTACTGTACTGAAAATGAATATCCACAGAATGCTTCCAGTCAACCGGGTCAGGGATTGAATGAAGCCCCCATCTAGCGGTGAGGATATGAACTGTGCCGGCTGCCGGAGTCTGTCGCACTCCCCTGGGGCAATGATTAAATGAATGATAGATGAAAAGAAATGATAGTGGAGAGAGGTGCTGGAATGAAATTTGTGACAGGGAAAACTCGAGTACCCGGAGAAAATCTGTCTGCCTACGCTTTGTCCAGCACAATTATCACATGGAGTGACGGGGATTTGAACCACGAACCCAGAGGTGAGAGGCCGGCGTGCTGCTTCCTAAGCCACGGAGGCGTCTTTCAAATTACTCTACTGTTCATACTATTTCAGTGACAGAAATATGCATACATTTTTGGAGCACGTTAACATTGTCTATTGAGTGTCGAAGTATAAAATACTTTATTCTACAGCTGGGCACTGTGTAAGTCATTATTGATAATGTTTTCTAATCTGAGGCATATACCAGGTGAATCAGCTGCCCCTAATAATATTGTATTATGCAGCCCAACTAGCGTTGTTGTCAGGAAGGTCGATATTTCTATGCTTGCATCCCTTATTGTACTTATGCACTGCAAGTATATCCTGAAAACCAGGCTGTTCCGAATCCACGAGTTTGAGTATGCGTACACGCGAGTACTCATCAGTAATGCTCGGAGGACGGTTGGAGAGGGAGTGGAGTTGATAGCCAATACGTCACGGGGCGAAGGTCATGGTATAAGTCCATGCGCTCCTTGCCAGTCTTGATGTATCCACCGTTTAGTAACGGCAGCCCCTACCATAGAGCTGTATTGCACATTGCAGGTTTACTCACACAAGGCGGCGAGTACTCAGCTGCTCACGGATGAGCTGCTCGGCTGGAACAGCCTGCTGAAAACGATACTGAACACCACTATTTTCCCATCGATGTCACTACAGACTAATACGAGGGAAAAACAATAGTGTTCAGTATCGTTTGCAGGATATGCTTGCAGTGCATTAGTACCATACGGGATGCAAGCAGAGAAACATCGACCTTCCTGACAACACGCGCTAGTTAGCTGCATAAAACAATATTTTTTTGGGCAGCTGATTCACCCGGTATAATAGTTTTTTGTGTCAATATTTATTAATATTTCCACTTTTTTAATTATTATGTAAAGAACATTTTAAGGTTTTGTACGTAAACAAGTCATCTCCAAAGTCTATTTTTTAACATAATTTTATTATTATCACTAAATACTGATGGAATCGTTAGCATTCAGGCATAATCTAATGTAAAAATGTAAAAATCCCTCTATGTCACATGAGTATTGAAAAAAATTGCTTCTGCTGTAAAACTAGTCTCAACGGAGATGACTGGTTTTCGAACTCTTCGATTCAATTGTAAGTTATTGTATTCTTAGACAGCATGAAAGGGTGAATTATAGCTAAACCCATATGAACTGGTATAATAATTATATTAATTCTATGCAATTGTAGCGGAATGAATTGCCTACAACCGGTATTCAGTAACACATTACAACTTCCTGACACCCTAACGTCTGAGAGAAACGGGAAGCTAGAGGAAATTAATTACTTAAGTCACTGCATCTTGGATCCCGCCTCCTCCTTTAGCTTGATTGCTTGCTCGCTTGCGTGAGATTCCTAATCATTTTTGAACAAGAACAATGTATCCATTACGATATGACATGCTGTGTTCCAAATACAATCTACGTTCCTGCCAGCCATGTCTAATGAAAATGTTTCAGGGCAACTTGCTTGAATGGCATCCAACCGCTTGCCATTATACATATAGAATTGCTTAACCATGCATGTAACACAAAGCATAAATTTGGCGAACAAGCAATTCCGTTGATAAGAAGTTAATTAACCCTTGAAGTTCATCAGAGATCGGATAAATCTAATATACCTTTTTGTGGTTTGTCTTATCTCTACGTTATCTAGCACCATGACTATTCTCGAAATATCTCCGTCAACGTTGCCTTCGTCCAGTTCTTGAGGTCAACAACCAAGCATGAGTTTCGACCACCTCTCCGTCTTTAGATCATCTTATGGAATGCCAAATCGGTATTTAAGTTCGTTTTTCATCACATTACCAAGCTAAACCATATTTCTTCTCTTGGAGTCTTGCTTGTGCAGTAACCAGTTGTAGAATAAATCATTTTCTACATTGACACTCAATAGATAATGTTAAGTGCTCCAACATTGCACGGATATTTCTGTCACTAAAATAGTATGAATAGTTAACAGTAATTTGAAAAAGCTAAACTAAGTCTATATGTTCACGAATCCTTTAGAAGCATCGTTACAATCTATGGTAGCAAACTAATTCTATAGATTCCATTTCACCCGAAAGATTATTTCCGATATCTCCGTCATTGTAGTTCGGGGAATGATGCTTCCTATACTTTGTCTATACATTGTCTATCCGACAATGGTATTATAAGACGCAATTCTTCGTACATCTTGTACGGCCACACTCAACGTTTTAGCAACTTGTGTGTGTGTCCGTCGGTCCTTCCTTATAATTGTGTATGTGTGTGTACTCCAAATGAACCCCTAAACAACTGCAGCTATTGAAACCAAATTTGGCATGAGTGAAGATCTATGTCAGGACATCTAAAGGCCAAACCTTAAAATCACGCCATTGCTTAAAACTGCTAAAATAACACAATAGAAATTTGAACTCAATGCTAGATATCTTAGAAAACATACATGAAAAAGTGTTCTACATATTGTCATTGATTTTTTTTTTTTAAGAACTAATGCACGATAGTGTTGCCTACGTGGTTCTACGCGGAATGATAAATTTAATGTTTAACTGCATGGTACTTTCGTACTAACAAATTGATTTCAACCAAATTGTGTATGTGCAACATGTATCGGAAGAAATATCTTCTTCTTCTATGACACGTCGGCCCGTATTCGGGTCATGGCCTCCCCAGTTGCTCTCCGCCAACTTTGTCGAACCTGCGCCGAAACTCTCAAATTTCGTATCTTGAGGATATGTGCTGCGTCCTGACATACGCCATCTTCCCATCTATATCGTGGCCTTCCCACCAGCCTTCCTCCTCCATCGTCTCCTGAAAATACCTTCTTTGGTACTCGATTTTCTTCCATCCTAATCAGATGGCCTGCCCATTTGAGTCTCCTAAGTCGGATGACCTGCGACAAGGGTATGTCTCCATATAGGGGGTATAGTTCGTTATTATATCTAATTCTCCATTCTCCTTGCACACAGACGGGTCCCGAGATTCTCCTCAGGATTTTCCTTTCGAAGGAATCGATCTTTTCCACGGCTTTCTTTGAAAGGGCCCACGTTTCACTTCCATACGCCACTATGCTGCGTATGAGTGTCTGGTCTTACCCAATCATATATTGTTTATACCAATACAGTCTCTGGTTTATGTCCCTATTCCTGAAGATGTAGTACTAAGAAATATGTTATATTGGTAGTCTGTATTCTTGCCTGAATTTCCATTAATTCCTCATTTTTTGCTGGTTGTATGTATGCCTAGGTATTTAAATCAATTCACTACCTCCACTTTAGATCCTTTCGGGATGAGCTGTTCGTCTATATATTTCCTTCTGCGAATCTGTACCATTACCGTCGTCTTTTGTTCGTTTATTCTAAGGCCAATCTCCTTGCCTTATCTTCTCAGGTCTTCAAACATTTCTTTGACTCTTCTTGTTTTGTTCTTCCCATCACATTTATATCATCTGCGTATCCAACTAGTTGTACTGTTTTGTATAAAAGTGTTCCACACGTGTCCACCCTTATTTTCCTGATAGCAGATTCTAGTGCTAGGTTAAACAGGAGTGGTGCCAGCCCATCCCCCTGTTTCAATCCCTGCTTCACTTCAAAGAAGCTACCTACTTCAGCCTGAATTTTCACTCCTACCATTTTGTCCCTCATAGTTAGTTCCGCAAGTCACACTAACCTTTCTCGTATCTTGAATTCTCTTAGTATACCTGTCGATTGAATCATATGCCTGTTGAAAGTAAATGAACAGTTGCACTACATCTATGTTCCGTTCCCAACACCTCTCCAACACTTGTTTGACAGTAAATATCTGATCTATGGTGGACCTAACCTTCCTGAAGTCTGCCTGGTATTCACCTAAGATATATTCTACCAGGGGTTCCAATCTCTTCTTGAGTGTTGAGGTAAACAATTAATACACTGTACACAACAGTGTAATCCCCCTGATAATTGTTACACACCAGCTTATGCCCTTTCTTATATATTGTACCCTTGCACAAGGCCTTCAGAACAGCATTCTGTCATCGGGGCATGAACGGTACACTGCTTGAATTTAAAAACTGTTCTTGGTATATTATGGAAAGATCACTAGGGCTGAATAAAAATCATCATACACAGATTCTGATCAAATAATCACAAATTTAATTTACCAAACATCAGTACAAAAAAAGAATAAAAATATAAAAACAGAAGTGAAAGTTTTAAATAATAATAAAAATTCAAAGAAAATCAATAAAATCAAATTTAGAATCAAAAATCAAGTCAAAAATCAAATGTATAAACAATGGACTAATCAATGTTCAATCAACACCAATCAACACCAATTAAACACTAATTGACATGGTTCATTAATCTATGTGATAAAATTATAATCAACTAAAATTAATAAGAGTCGTGGAATCATGACGATATGATCATCTGTGATCAATATGGATGATCAAAGATCCAAGGAAAATAAAATTGACAGAACACTAAATGGTTAACAATCAATGACATCCATGACCTTCCTGAAATAAACAGTATAGTACAATCTCTGACTCATCCAATTATTAATTGTGTTTAATCAACATCTGTTTTAATCCCTCCATTAATTACCAGTTGATCCTCATTTAAAATCTTGTAACCTTCAGGACATTAGAATATGTCATTTGTCTGTGCATAATCTGAGACATAATTTATGCACCTTTATACACCTCATTTATACACTCTTATAAATCAATTATGGAAGCCTTTTCTGTGTATATTTAATGTCCAATCTAGACATTTACTTAGGAAGTTCTTAGCTTTGAAATACACTTACGAATTGCAAGAATAATACAATAATATTTAACGATATGATAAGTTTGGCTTCGGTTCTTAGATTCGACGTAACAAAGTCTCGAACCAAGAACTCGATGCCTTGTCGAATAATTTATGGATATCTACGGACAAGTCTATGTGAAAGTGCCTTAAAAATATACGGCATCGTTGAAATAACAATGATGACACCATCCTCATACCAAACGTGTGAGGGATGAACAAACAAACAAACAACAAACAATGAATAATTAATAAATTATCTGTTGTAAAAATCAAATCCAACCAAACATTCTTATTTGCAATCGTATCATATCAGTGCCATTTTAAACAACGGTGAATGTTCTTCATTCGAACCTGCGACCCCTGAAATAAATGGGCATGACTCAAAAATGTATTGTATCGATGTCATCTTAAACAACGGTGAATGTTCTTCATTCGAACCTGCGACCCCTGAAATAAATGGGCATGACACAAAAATTGTATCTATAACACACTCCTTTCAGGTCATAATATATTATTATGGGTATTCGCTAACTACCCGTTCCTTACCTGAGTACCCTATCTCGTAGAATATGTTATAACAGGACAAAGCACGGTTTGTCCAACAATTATCGAGAAATAAAATCCTCGAGATAGTTTTGAACCATCATTAATGTAACAAAATCTAACAATTATTTTCCAGGACCGGAAATAATTATTTATGAACACAGGACTCTTAAGGTCGCTGCCTAACCAGTACCCTGATTGACCAGGCAAAATAACTGACTTACGAACCCAGGAATGAATGGTCATAATATACCATACCCTTCCGTAGTATTTCAACTTGAAATATACAGGACTCAACTAATTATTATTTCAGCACACTCAAATACAGTGAGTCTAGGAATGTTCTCTGCAGCGCCTACATGCGTGTGCGGGCACCCTGTACCTGCAATGCATCCAGCTGGTGAGGACTGTCATTGTATGGGCAGGGGTCACGTTAAGCGGACCTTGACAGTGAAAAGGGGTGGGCGACTTCCCGTGTCCACAAATCAACTCTGACTTATAACTACCATATTGTGAACCCAGTGTCTTACTTTCCCTTGTGTGATGTGCTCAGGCTTATATTTCATGTTATTAATAATCAACGTGATTAATTAGTGTAACTATTGCATACTCTTACCTTGTGTTAATCGGCCCATAGCTATCGCTATAACAACTATCAGCGAGTACTCATCTTTATTATTATAATATCGCAGATGCTTGCTTACCTTAGTAATTATTATCTATTATTCAGCGCGCGTTATTCCATATTTCATCGAAGAACCATTAATATATCATCGTAGATTATCTATTCATACTTCAATGATACTCACGCGTATCCTCGTCGTAGACTCTTAATATATAATCGTAGATTATTTATTCTAGCATCTTACCTGCGATCATTAAGCAGTCATCTCCTCCGAGCATTATTATTATTATTATCATTATTAGTAAACTCTCACTGGACTTAAATATTTCACACTATTAAAACATCTGCTTAATGAACTGTTGCTGCCCCTAAATAAGCGTATAATTCATCTTTCACTTCATTATAATTTATTGAAATCTTACCAATTCCTCGGACATCTCGTTAATCCGGCACATCAATACTTAAATAACCTCTGGTCATTCAATTCCGAACATAAAAACATTTATCACAAAAATCCATGCTTAGTCCTATCCTA